>CM035433.1:68019546-68154546 GCA_020310875.1 Ceratopteris richardii | reverse complement strand
CATGATATGTCAAATGTCGATGTGATTATTGCTTTTGACATTTTATGTCGTGGGCTGTATAAGCTCATAGACTATGAAAGATCTGTAAATGATTTGGCATGTGCAGTAAATGATTCTCAGGCTATGTCAGATGCAAAGCTTTGGCATGCACGCTTTGGTCATCTGAATTTTGCTAGTTTGCTACACCTGCAGAAATCTGAAATGGTGTCCTCTTTGCCCAAACTTGAGGCACCTGGAAAACATGTTTGTGAAGGCTATATTTTGGGCAAAATGCAGCATTCATCCTTTCCAAAAGATGGTTCAGTTCGGGCTACTCAGAAATTGCAGCTTGTACATAGTGATGTCTGTGGTCCTATGAAGACACCTTCTTTTGAGAATTATCTTTACTTCGTGACTTTCATCGATGATTTTTCCAGGCATGCATGGGTATATCCATTGAAGGCAAAGTCCGAAGTGTTCATGTGCTTCAAACAGTTTTTGGTTTTGGCTGAAAATTTATCAGCATGTAAAATGGGCACCCTCCGTTCTGATCGAGAGGGGGAATATATGTCTTCTGATTTTAATGCATTTCTCGCTGAACGTGGGATAAAACACCAGTGTACAGTGCCATATACACCTGAATAGAATGGAGTTGCTAAACGAAAGAACAGGTCATTCATGGAGATGGGGAGGTGTATGGTCAAGAGTCAGGCTTTACCACATAGTTTCTGGCTTGAGGCTGTCATGTGTGCAGCATATGTACTTAACAGGTGTCCCACTAAAGCGCTGCAATCTATCACTCCATATGAGGCTTGGCATGATCGCAAGCCATCTGTTGCTCATCTGCGTGTTTTTGGTTGTTTGACATATGCATTAGTGCCTGAACAACATCGTAGAAAATTCAATGATAAAGTAGTAAAATGTATTTTTGTTGGGTACAGTTCTGAAAGTAAAGGCTATCGTCTGTATCATCCACAGACTAAACGCATTCTGGTTAGCTGTGATGTTGTTTTTCTGGAAGATGCTATTCAACCATTGCTTTCATGTACTAAGAAGACATCTGTTAGCTCCAAAGACATGTATGATACTTTGCTGCCTCTTTTTGGAGGTGCACAGTCTAGTGCTGGTCCTAATGAGGCAACTTCTCAGCCTTTGCAGGTTTCATGTGAGGATGCAGATCATTCCATTTCTGATGCAGATTTACATGATGCACTAGTTGATGAGAGAGCT
Source organism: Ceratopteris richardii (assembly GCA_020310875.1). Classification (NCBI taxonomy): domain Eukaryota; kingdom Viridiplantae; phylum Streptophyta; class Polypodiopsida; order Polypodiales; family Pteridaceae; genus Ceratopteris; species Ceratopteris richardii. The sequence goes on along the minus strand of CM035433.1, from coordinate 68,153,337 downwards.
GATATTGAACAGGCAAAAACTATGCCAAAATGGCTGGTGCAGACTTTGCGTGACAGCAAATTAGATGCATCTCTTTCATATCGTACTCGTTCAGGCTCTCATAGTGCCTCTTTTGCATCAGATTGCTATGCTATGGCTGCATTTAGTCTCTGTGATGAGAATGAGCTTGATCCGTTTGATGAAGCACAAAATCCAGAAAATTGGATGGCTGCTATGCAATCTGAATATGATGCAATAATGAAGAATGGTACTTGGTCTTTATGTGACTTGCCTCCTGGAAAGAAGGCCATTGGCACTAAGTGGGTATACAAGCTGAAGCATAAACCTGATGGTACAGTTGACAGGTATAAGGCTAGGCTTGTTGCAAAGGGCTATGCGTAGGAAAGAGGCATTGATTTTGATGAGACCTTTGCACCTACATGCCATATGACTACTGTTCGGAGCATTTGTGCACTTGCAACCCATCATGGTTGGAATGTACATTAGTTGGACATTAAAACTGCATTTCTGAATGGTGACTTGTATGAAGAAGTGTATGTTTTTGAGCCGCGTGGCTTTGTGCAAAAAGGGCATGAAAACCAGGTGTGCAGGTTAAAGAAGGCATTATATGGTTTAAAGCAAGCACCACGTGCTTGGTATGAGAAAATACATGCCTATCTGATTGCACATGGTTTTGAGAACAGTCCGACTGAAAGCACCTTATATGTTAAGTGTGCTAATGATGTACTTTTGATCATTGTGGTTTATGTTGATGAAATGCTGCTCACTGGTCCTCATAAGAGGCATATTGCTGATTTTAAGGCTGATTTGCATGCCTCATTTGAGATGTCTGATTTGGGGCATTTGCATCACTATTTGGGCATTCAGTTTATGCAAGTTGATGGTGGAATGGCTTTGTGTCAAACAAAATATATTGACACATTATTGCAGCGTTTTGGCCTTGAAGACTGTAAGCCTATTGCCACTCCTATGGAGACAGGTTTTTTGAGACTTCATGATGCTGGAGATGCATTTGATGCTGTTCTCTATCAGCAGGCTATTGGATGCTTGATTTACTTATGCATTACTCGGCCAGATATTCAGTTTGCTGTCTCATAGATGAGCAGGTTTATGCATTGCCTAGGAGTCAAGCATTGGCAGGAAATTAAGCGTATCTTTCGCTACTTGAGTGGTACTCGACTACTTGGGTTGTTTTATCCCAAGGGGGGATCACTACCGCCATATTTGCATGCTTTTTTTGACTCTGATTGGGCTGGTTTCTATGACACTTATGTGTCCACTAGTGGCTTTTGCTTCATGCTTGGTAGCTCATGTATATCTTGGTTGAGCAAGAAGCAGCCTATTGTGGCCACTTCTAGTTGTGAAGCTGAGTATAGGGTAGCTTTCACAGCTACTGTTGAGTGTGTGTGGCTCAGACGCCTTATGGCTGATTTAGGTGTTGGTTAGAATTTTGCCACCACCATCTTCACTGACAGTCAGAGCGCATTGGCAGTTGTGAGGAACCCTGTGTTCCATGCTCGCACTAAGCACATTGAGGTGCATTATCACTATGTCAGGGAGAGGTTCTCTGCTGGGGAGATCAGCTTGGCATATGTGCCCACACAGGAGAACATTGCAGACCTTTTCACGAAGGCTCTGCCGAGGGAGAAGTTTGAAGCTTTCCGCAAAGCTTTGGGCTTACTTCCTTTTGTGGAGTGATTTTCACATAGCTTGGCACTTCCTTATACATGAGTGCCAACTACTTGTTCACCGCATCACTCCTAGGGGGGATTTGTTGATATATTTAGGTAGTGATGTGTGTGAACACTCTAGGACTGCCGCGGCACTTTTTTCCCTCTTTAGGAGGTTTTTTTCCCCTGGCTTGTATATACGCCTATTGCCCTAATGGGCTACTTATCTTTGTACATTCTCTAGTAATACATTCAGTATTTTGTGTTGTGCTCCAAGCTTCTTCTCCTTCGTTGTGCTGTTCGTGTGCTTCCGCAGACATCTATCTCCAACACGAAGATCGTCTTTCCATTTTTAAACATCAGTAGAATGTGGTTAAGTAGTAGAAATTGTTACACGAATATGCCCCAAGGAACCATTCTTTTTGGAACCAAGCGGATTTGTACCCAACATTTGGTTGATGAGGCACGCCTTCTTAAGCTCCTCATTTTTCTTCATATTTTTAACTATGGGAGAAAAAATCCTAGCAGTTTAACCTAGTGAATGCTAATGCTATCAAGGTTGGTGAAAACTAACATTATGATTAATATCTATATAGAGATATATCAAACCTTTGCAAATTTCTATTTTATTCAAAATTACCTTTTGAACTAGTATATCTTTATGATCACATCCACTATCACAATTTAAACTTGTCAATGTTGAATTGTGAAGCTTGAAACCTCAAGGCTTGAAAAGTGACCAAAACCAAGGGCCATGAACACCCTCACCTATCTAGTTCCTTGTTGGAGTTAGACGTCTGCAGAGGCACGCGAACAACACAAGGAAGAAGAAGAAGCTTGGAGCACAAACACACAATACTGAATGTATTACTAGAGAATGTACAAAGATAAGTAGCCCATTAAGGCAATAGGCGTATATACAAGCCAGGGGAACAAAACCTCCTAAAGAGGGAAAAAAGTGCCCCAGTAGTCCTAGTGTGTTCACACACATCACTACCTAAATATATCAACAAATCCCCCCTGGGAATGATGCGGTGAACAAGGAGCTGGCACTCATGTATAAGGAAGAAATCACTCCACAAAAGGAAGTAAGCTTGAAGCTTTGCGGAAAGCTTCAAACTTCTCCCTAGGTAGAGCCTTCGTGAAAAGGTCTGCAATGTTCTCCTGCGTGGGCACATATGCCAAGCTGATCTCCCTAGCGGAGAACCTCTCCCTGACATAGTGATAATGCACCTCAATGTGCTTAGTGCGAGCATGGAACACAGGGTTCCTTGCAACTACCAATGCGCTCTGACTTTCAGTGAAGATGGTGGTGGCAGAAGACTGGCCAACACCCAAATCAGCCATAAGGTGTCTGAGCCACACACACTCAACAGTCGCTGTGAAAGCTGCCCTATACTCAGCCTCACAACTGGAAGTGGCCACAGTAGGCTGCTTCTTGCTCAACCAAGATATACATGAGCTACCAAGCATGAAGCAAAAACCACTGGTGGACACACGAGTGTCATAGCAACCAGCCCAATTTGAGTCAGAAAAAACATGCAAATCTCGCAGTAGTGATCCCCCCTTGGGATAAAACAACCCAAGTAGCCGAGTACCACTCAAGTAGCGAAAGATGCGCTTAACCGCCTTCCAATGCGTGACTCCTGGGCAATGCATAAACCTGCTCATCTGTGAGATAGCAAACTGAATATCTGGCCGAGTAATGCATAAGTAAATCAAGCATCCAACAACCTGCTGATAGAGAACAGCATCAAATGCATCTCCAGCATCATGAAGACTCAAGCGTAAACCTGTCTCCATAGGAGTGGCAATAGGCTTACAGTCTTCAAGGCCAAAACGTTGCAATAATGTGTCAATATATTTCGTTTGACACAAAGCCATTCCACCATCAACTTGCATAAACTGAATGCCCAAATACTGATGCAAATGCCCCAAATCAGACATCTCAAATGAGGCATGCAAATCAGCCTTGAAATCAGCAATATGCTTCTCAATAGGACCAGTGAGCAGCATGTCATCAACATAGACAACAATGATCAGAAGCACATCATTAGCACGCTTAACATATAAGGTGCTTTCAGTTGGACTGTTCACAAAACCATGTGCAACCAGATAGGCATGTATCTTCTCATACCAAGCACGTGTGCTTGCTTTAAACCATATAATGCCTTCTTTAACCTGCACACCTGGTTTTCATGCCCTTTCTGCACAAAGCCACGGGGCTAAAAAACATACACTTCTTCATGCAAGTCACCATTCAGAAATGCTGTTTTAATGTCCAACTGATGTACATTCCAACCATGATGGGCTGTAAGTGCACAAATGCTCCGAACAGTAGTCATACGTCATGTAGGTGCAAAGGTCTCATCAAAATCAATTCCACTTTCCTGCGCATAACCCTTTGCAACAAGCCTAGCCTTATAACCGTCAACTGTACCATCAAGTTTACGCTTCAGCTTGTATACCCACTTAGTGCCAATGGCCTTCTTGCCAGGAGGCAAGTCACATAAAGACCATGTACCATTCTTCATTATAGCGTCATATTCATATTGCATGGCAGCCATCCAATTTTCTGAATTCTATGCTTCATCAAAAGAAACAGGCTCATTCTCATCATAGAGACTAGATGCAGCCATAGCATAGCAATCTGATGCAAAGGAGACACTATGAGAGCCTGAACGAGTACGGTATGACAAAGGTGCATCTAATTTGCTGTCACGCAAAGTCTGCACCAGCCATTTTGGCATAGTTTTGGCCTGCTCAATATCAGCTCTCTCATCAACAAGTGCATCATGTAAATCTACATCAAAAATAGAATAATCTGCATCATCATATGAAACTTGCAAAGGTTGAGAAGTTGCCTCATTAGGACCTGCACTAGACTATCCACGTGTAAAAAGAGGCATCAACGTATCATACATGTCTTTGGAGCTAACAAATGTCTCCTTAGTACATGAAAGCAATGACTGAATATCATCTTTAACAAAGACAACATCACGGCTAACAAGAATGCGTTTAGTCTGTGGATGATACAGACGATAGCCTTTACTTTCAGAACTGTACCCAACAAAAAAAAATTTTACTGCCTTATCATCCAATTTTCTGCGATGTTGTTCAGGCACTAATGCATATGCCAAACAACCAAAAACACGCAGATGAGCAACAGATGGCTTGCGGTCATGCCAAGCCTCATATGGAGTGATAGACTGCAGTGCTTTAGTGGGACACCTGTTCAATACATATGCTGCACACATGACATCCTCAAGCCAGAAACTATGTGGTAAAGCCTGACTCTTGACCATGCACCTCGCCATCTCCATGAGTGACCTGTTCTTTCGTTCAGCAACTCCACTCTATTTGAGATGTATACGGCACTGTACACTGGTGTTTTATCCCACGTTCAGCCAAAAATGCATTAAAATCAGAAGACATATATTCCCCCCCTCGATCAGAATGGAGTGTGCCCATTTTACATGCTGACAGATTTTTAGCCAAAACCAAAAACTGTTTAAAGCACATGAACACTTCGGACTTTGCTTTGAGTGGATATACCCATGCATGCCTGGAAAAATCATCAATGAAAGTCACGAAGTAAAGGTAATTCCCAAAAGAGGGTGTCTGCATAGGACCACAGACATCACTATGTACAAGCTGCAATTTCTGCGTAGCCCGAACTGAACCATCTTTTGGAAAGGAGGAACGCTGCATTTTGCCCAAAATATAGCCTTCACATACATGTTTTCCAGGTGCCTCAAGCTTAGGCAAAGAAGACACCATATCAGATTTCTGCACGCGTAGCAAACTAGCAAAATTCAGATGACCAAAGCGTGCATGCCAAAGCTTTGCATCTGACATAGCCTGAGAATCATGAACTGCACATGCCGAATCATTCACAGATCTTTCATAGTCTATGAGCTTATACAGCCCACGACATAAAATGCCAGAAGCAATAATCACATCGCCATTTGATAGATCATGAACTGTACACCTGTCATCAACGAATTTCACAACCAAGCCAATCTTGGCTAATGCAGAAACTAATAACAGATTCTTCTTGATCCCTGGCACAAATAAAGCATCTGACAAGGTGAAAGAACTACCATCAACAGTAGTCAGAATGATCTTACCAACTCCCATAATAGGATAAGAGGAGTTGTTGGCGCATGTGACAGTATTCCCTGTAGGGGCAGACTCGAGTGAAGAGAAGAAACTGCGCTGCGAGGTAATATGTTTGGTAACCCCACTGTCAAAGTACCAAACATCTGAGTCCATTGCAGACATGCACTGCTCATGAGAAGATGGGTCAAAACTGCAAACAGTAGTAAACGCCCATTCTTCTTCCTACACAAGATTAGCAGACTCTGTTTTTGGTGTAGAGGCTTCTGCAACAACCATTCCAGCCTCCTTTTTCTTTGCCTCTTTTGCAGCCAGTTTTGGACAGTTCTTTATGATATGATCATTCCCTTTACAGTACTTGCAAAACAATTTCTGCTTTTCTGATTTCTTCTCATCTTTATCCTGGTTCTTTGAATGTGCAGCATTTGCAGATTTTTGCTTACTAGTAGAAGAGCTCCATTTTCCTTTGCCCTTCTGACTAGCCAGGAAAGCTTGATCTACAACATGCATAATGGACCTGTTCTGCCTGGACTGATCTTCCTGCAACAAAACAGAGACTAACTCCTCAAATGATAAGGCATTCGGATTGCCTTTCATCATCAATCGAAGAGTAGAAGCAAAACTTTGATATGAATCAGGAAGACCATTCAGAACGGTCTGCACAAGTGAGCTATCTGGTATAACCTCATCAGCATAAATCAACTGTTCCTTCAAATCTTTGATCTTCGTTAGGAAACTGTCCATAGAATCACCTTCATTCATGTGCTCACTCTCCAACTGTTTTCGGAGGTAAGCAACACGAGCCTCATTCCTAGCTTGGTACAATGTGGTAAGTGTATCCCAAGCATCCCTAGCTGTTCTGCAAGAGCGAATATGAGGAATAATGGCACGTTTGACAGACAAAGCTATCAATGCATATGCCTGGGCATCTCTGCCATCCCAATGAATTTGCTCTGCAGTAGGTGCAACAGAAACAACAGCACGAACAATAATCTGTGGAATATCATCTTCGACACCATCTTCATCAGCTCCAACACCTGTGTTTGCAGTACCTGTCGTTACAGGTGTAATAGGACATCTTTCAACACCCTGCACAATGTTCCACAATCCTTTTGCAACCAAAACATGTCGCATCATATAAGCCCATAATGGGTAGTTGGTACCATCCAACTTATCCTCAACAGCCAACATACGGAATACATCACTGCTTTCAGCCATGGCCGATGACTAAAATACCTTGATGCAGAAAATTGACTGTATCTCAAAAAGTTGAACAGAACTGCCTAGACGAGTTCTGCTAGACCTGTAGCAGACTTCAAGACGCTTAAACTGGCGAACAGAAACTAGTATATACCTTTGGCACAAAAAGATGAAATAGCCTGCATAAGCGCTGCGATAGTGCATTCGAAGGCCGAAACGAGCTCAGATCGCGATATGGCACCACAGATCGAAGCTGTTTTGATCTCAAAAACACGCTGAGTATGCTCACCAAAATTCGTGCGATTCTGCGACTGCAAATGGAGGAGTGTCAACGGCACCCTAGATGAAGCAACGACCTGCTCTGATACCAATTGTTGGAGTTAGACGTCTGCAGAAGCACGCGAACATCACAAGGAAGAAGAAGAAGCTTGGAGCACAAACACACAATACTGAATGTATTACTAGAGAATGTACAAAGATAAGTAGCCCATTAGGGCAATAGGCATATATACAAGCCGGGGGAAAAAAACCTCCTAAAGAGGGAAAAAAGTGCCCCGACAGTCCTAGTGTGTTCACACACATCACTACCTAAATATATCAACATTCCTTTGATGAAGACTTCTCTTATCCTAGTTCCTTGTAAACACTCGATGTGAGAAAATATTCATAACGATAATAGTTAAATGAAGAATGTAATGCATCCAAAATGAATCATTTTCCATGGTTACCTTGATAGAGGAAGAAATGATGGATCTGCACCTGAAATTCACTTTGCTAAAATTTACTACTAGGTTTGAGGACATAACGTTGACAAAATATAGGGAATAAATTATATGTTTTACATTTTTTAATGGTTGTCTATGATTATTTCAAGTTTTATATCCAAGAAAAATATTTGTGTCAATAAATGTTAGAAACATTATAGAAAAAATTTCAACAGTAAGAATACCCACGAAGCCAAAAGTAAAATACCTATTAGTAGCATATGTATGTACAACACACACACATACATACATGCATATATACATACATACATACATACATAAATACATAAATAAATACATACATACATACATACATACATATATACATTCTTAGGAACTACATACATACATAAATCAACAAATGCAAAAATTTTGACCACAGGAATTGAATTTGTTCAAAAATTTATACATACATACATTCTCAGGAATTGCATACATAGATTCCATAATTATCATTAAAACAAATGCAATTCCTGAGGTCAAAATACATACATACATACATATATACATTCTCAGGAATTTCCTAGAATGTGCATAAATCAACAAAAGCATAAATTTTGACCTCAAAAATTGCATTTGTTCTAATGATAACTATGAGTTAAAGGATCCAAAGATGGATCTAGAGTCGCATACCTAGACCAAAACCAAAGAAGGTATTGGCTAGTAGATGAAGTCAATAGGTCTCAATTGAAATATATGGGGTTACCTGTATTTCCTCCTCGAGAGCAGGCAACTACCTCACACAACCCTTTTGGAACCCACCAAGGAATAGAGAATACAATGTCTGGACAAACAAGCCACTGAAGTATCCCCAACCAAACACATGTGGAGTTCACAATGCCAAGAATGCATTCACACAACCAAACCAACTCAGGGATAGGTAACATGAACCTTCCACCCATTAGACCAAGGCCACAACCAGGGACTAGCAATTCTTGTAATGCCCACACCACAAGAACCCATCAGAAGGTTGAGACCAATTCAAGTTGCTAAATGTATGAGAAATCACTATGATGGCACTAGAGAACCAGATGACCACATTGCAGAATTGAAGCAAGTGCTATGAGCAGAACATGTGGATGACTTCTTTGTGCAATATGAGTCCTTTGGACTAACCCTCACAGGATTAGCTTTGACTTGGTTCCAACCATTGGATGTTAACCATTTTGGAAACATTGAACATTTTTTCCAAGAATTTATCGAAGAATTCCAAGCGAGGATCAAACACAACTCGTCATCCTTAATTCATAGTTTCAAAAAAACCCTAATGAAACAATGAAAATAGCTACCCAAAGATTTAACCAATATGTTGATAGGTGCCTAGTAACAGAAAGACCCTCCCAGCAAAAAATGATATCACTATTCTTAGACGGATTAACAAATGGAACATTGAGAACTTTAGTTTATGTGAAACAACTTCAGACATTGAGTGAGTGCCTCCAGAAGTGCATTGATCTAGAAGACAACCTAGCCGATGACCTCAAAAGCACACAAAGCACCGCTAAATCATAGGACACTAGGAGTACAGTGACAGCTAGTTCTAGTAATGTGGAGGAGCTAGCAGAATTGGTAACTAAGAAGTTAGGAGTCCATGGACAAAGAAATTACCAGAACCCACTTATGAGAATGCCAATGCTAAGGAGATGCAACATGTGTGGTGGAGATCATCCATATCATATGTGTACAAGAGGAGGAGTAGGCATGCAACAATCTTATCCATACAATAGGTAGCCACCCTAAGGACCCAACCTATATTGTCATATTGAGCAAAAATATACCAACCATACTATCAAGAATTTCCAATTTAATAGGCAACCAAGACCAGTAAATCAACCCCAGTATAGGCCTTACAGATACCCTCCTAAAGAGCAAGAAAGAGAGATACCGAGATACAACCCCTATCCAGGCCCACAAGGAGCACCCAAACCTTATGAACAAGGAGGATATGGACAACCACAGCTAGTGTTAGGACAACAACCACCCCTTCCATAGAACGTAGTGCCAGTCAAATACACCCAACAAGAGGAGAACATGGAAAGAGCCATAGTGCTAGCTATGCCTTTATCTAGTGCAGAAACAATAAATCAGGGATACGAGCAAACCCAAGGAGAATACTTACTTGTATGATGCAAGTCTTGTGGAGTATGAAAAAACCTATGACCAATAATATTATGGTTATGAAGGATACAAAAATCCCTACGGACCAGAGTATGTGAACCTGATGTACACTGCACCTAAGGCACTAGCACCTAAGGCACTAGCACCTATGAGACGACCCAGACCGCCTATGCCAAAAAGACCATGCTATAGATGTGGTGGAGATCATTTCATAAGAGAACGCACTCTGCCATACAACCCACCACCTCCTAGAACATAGGAAGGGTACTGCAATGAGTGTGGAAAGGAACATCTATTTAGATATTTCCTAAAGAATCCCAATAAGACTCATAACACTATGCAGATCAATGTGATAGAAGTGATTGAATCATCGGGAATTGATAAAGAATACACAGTGCCATTGAAAGCCATTAATCGAGCCCAAGCCAAAGGACAAGAGATAAGGAAATTACATTCCAAACAAGAGATGAATCAAGGTCTAGAGCCAAAGATACAAGTAGTTGAAGATTCAGAAGACCCACGTGAGAGTAACCAAACCAAGAAAATGCAAAGTTGGAAGACTAGAAGGGTAAAACTTAGGAATAAATGGATGAAGAAGAGAAATAAAGAGGACAAGGAAGATGTAAAAGAAAGTAGAAAACCTTAGGAACAAGAAGTGCAAGATAATACACCACCAAAGTACAAGACCTAGAACCCAGATAGACTAGGATCAATCCTAGTAGATCCAGTACTAGAAGACCTGGACATGTGGTTGAAAGCTTATCAATCCAGAATCATGATTGGACCAAATATAGAGCAACATGAGAAACTCTACCCACAAGGGGAGCTAGAAAAGGAGAGATTGGTGATATGCAGAAAGCTCATAGAAGTAGCTCAAGCCACCCTAGAAAAGACTATCCCAGTCCTCCTAGAAACAAGAGTACCAGAGAGCCAATTCAATGAAAATGATCAAAAACCAATTAAAACACCTAAAGAGAAAAGTAGTGAGGAAGAGCAACAGAGCACTCAGAGCAAACCAACTTCTATAATCCTTGAACTAGAAGCCAATTGGCCACAAGATGTGTGGGCTAAGATTCAAGAAGATCGATAGAAAAAGAATGAGAGTTCAAGACCACCCTTTGATGAACTAGACATTGAGGAAACCCAATTGACTAAAAATTTAGAAGAAATATATGAAGATGTTTCTATGTTAGACCGAAATAGGGAGGAAGCATTAAGCTTTTCCACTCTACCCAATTATAAGGAAGAATATAAAAAAGGGTCTATAGTTTTCCACGCTCCCACAATTTGAGGCAAGGGAGATGGGTCTTGAGGTAAAACTTCACATAATCTAGCAAAGCAAGACCAAGATACAATGCCCCTTGATCGTGGAAGAGTTACTACGAGCCAAACCACAATTATGGAACCAGTTAGTGGGACAATTGAAATTAGAAACTAAAGAGACTGAAAAGGAAAATAAAGAAACTGAAGTTCCATCTGCCATACAAATCCCTGTTGACAAAGTCAGAGAATTTAGTGAAGGAGATGAGGGGAATACATGCCTACCCATCACCTCTAATGGGTATATGACTACAACCATTTTAGACACCGAAGCGGGTGTAGGTATAGCCACCAAAGAAATTTGGGAGAAATGGGGAAAACAAGCCCTACGACTGACATGTATGAAGCTTCAATTAGCAGATGGCCATGTGGAGAGACCCTAGGAATATTGGAGAAAATTAACTTGACTACATAGAGTAGAACTTGAACGCACTCTAGCTATATGTCAATTTGGAAAGGAAAATTATTACGAAATGATATTAGGAAGACCTCTTATGAGACAACTCAGGGTAGTACAAGAATGTGGAAGAGAAACTTATACCTACAACATCAGTGGACCAATAGCAAGATAAATTACATACATTTTCATATAGGGATGTACCCCCACTACAATGGAATCCCATACATAAGGAAGAGGATGATTTGTCAATTCACAGTGTAGGTTCAAGTGACCAATCATGGATGCATGAAGATGCTCAATTGTGGATGTGCAAGGAAGCAAAGAGAGAGGAGAAGAACACTCAAATATGGCCTATTGGACATCACAATTATCGACCTGTAGATGATCCTATGTATATGTCTCAAGTTTTCCTGGATGAAGCATTTGAACCACATGGTTGGATGGAGATTCTAGCCACCTTAGATGTGTGCGTAAATGAGGAGGTATTAACTATGAATGGATGTGTAGATGAAGAAGGTTATGATGTAAGTTTTTACATGGTAGTCCTTTAAGAAGTAGAGGTAGAAGAATTATTAGAAAAGGAATGGAGGGAAGGAGTACAAAAACATAGAAATGGAGCCAGAATTTGACTCAGAGGAATGATATTTAGAAGCTATCTAGGGTGAGAACAAAGATGAAGCATGTAAGGTACTAGCTATAGAAGGAGCTCAGACGAGACCGAACAATGAGGAAACATTACATAAGGTAGAACCAACACCAGATCTTTTTGAAGTCCTGGAGCACTTCAAAAGATACGAAGTAGAAGAGAGGAAGATAGCTATTCAAATGCGCAAAAGGGTTGCCAGAGAAGGAGAATCTTATGATAACAAGGAACAAACTAAGAAAGTGATAGTGACCATGGAAGATGGAGAAGAGAGATGTACGTACATCAAAGAAGACGTGTCACCAGAAGAGGAAGAGGAACTGATAAACCTAATTTGAGAATATCAAGATGTATTTGCATGGACCTATAAGGACCTCAAAGGTGTAGATCAATCCATTTGTTCCCATAGAATCCCAATGACACCTGATGCAAAACCATCAAAGCAATGCCCGTATACTTATAATGATGTCTATTCTACAAAAATCAAAGAGGAGATAGACAAACTATTAGCAGCCGGTTTTATTTATGAGATAGAACACATAAAATGGGTGTCACCATTAGTGATCGTACCCAAGAAAAAAAATAAATTAAGAGTGTGTATTAATCTAAAGAAAGTAAAGGCAGCCACAATTCATGATAGCTACCCATTACCTATCACTGATCATCTCTTGGAAAGAGTTGCGCGTAAGGAATTTTATAGCTTCCTAGATGGATTCTCCGGGTACAACCAATTAGCTATTGTACAACCAATTAGCTATTGCTACGGAGGATCAACATAAGACAACATTTGCAACTGAATGGGGAGTTTATGCTTTTAGAGTGATGCCATTTGGTCTCACTAATGACCCTGCTACTTTCCAAAGGTTGATGTGTCATGTATTTAAGGAATTCATAAGGAAGAGTATGGAAGTATACATAAATGACTTATGTACATACTCAGGTAAGAGAAACGAACACATTCCAGAATTACGAAGAATATTTAAGAAGTATCGACAATATCAAGTGTGCCTGAATCTTGAAAAATGTGTTTTTATGGTGAGACAGGGAAAGATCCTAGGACACATCATATCTAAGAATGGAATTTCCACAGATGGGGATAAGATTAAGGTAATCCTAAAGCTTCCAAGACCAAAAAATGCAAAGGAAGTACAAGCCTTTATGGGCCATTGTGGATACTATTGTAGATTCATCCACATGTATGCCATAATTGGTAAACCATTATATGGATTATTAACCCAATTTATGTGGATGGACGAATGCAAAAAATCATTTACTGAATTGAAAAGATGATTAAGTATATCACCTATTTTGAAGATACCCAATTGAAATAAACCATTTAATATCCATGTAGATGCCTCCAACTACGCAATAAGATGCATCCTATCTCAACCTATAGATGAAGGAAAATCAGACCACCCTATTGCATATGCGAGCAGACAACTAGGCCAAGCGGAAATAAATTATACAACTACAAAATGAGAAGGTTTAAGAATGGTGTATGCAGTCAAGAAATTTAGACACTACCTTCTAGCTAACAAGTTCAAGTTCTTCATCGACCACCAGGCCTTATTGTACCTAGTCAATAAGCCCTGTAACACGGGAAGACTGGTGAGATGGTTTCTACTGCTGATGGAGTTTGATTTCGAAGTAGTGGTAAAGGAAATACCCACGTGAGAGCTGATCATCTGTCTAGGTTAACACATGGAGAACCACCCAATGGAGTAGCGGATGACCTACCAAACACCTACTTGTTTAGCTTAGAAGTATGTCCTAAGTGGGCAGAAAAGTTGATTCCTATACTCACCCATGTACCACATCATAGAATCAACAAGGATGCGAGGAAAGGATTTCTGCAATCACGTAATTTGCACATTGTGGTAGGATGCGAGGAAAGGATTTCTGCAATCACGTAATTTGCACATTGTGGTAGGAAGCGTGTACTATAAAGAACCCAAAGACGTATTATTAAGGTGTGTGGAAGAAGCTGAACAGAAGAACTTAATTGAGCAAGATCATGTAAATCAATGGAGAATGCACAAAGGAGCTCATAGAACACCAAGAGAATTAAAAAGATTGGGAGTGTACTAGCAAGACATGCCAAAAGATGTTCACAAGTACATTGGCAGTTGCCCAGAATGCTAAGAAACTACTCCAGAGGACCACACATCATTACAATTCTCTACAATAGCACCAGAATGGAGTATGACATTGGTTAAGTTCTTAAAAACATGCGAGCATGAGGAAGGAGCAAGTTTAGCTAGAAAGCGATCCCTAGAAGAAATGAGCAAGGATTATATTATACTAGGAAGGCGATTATTCAAAAGAGGAAAGGACAATCAGCTATGGCTATGCATACATGAAGGAGAGTACTTACCTATATTAGAGATGGCACCTGCAGGAGCTGCAAGAGGACATTTCTCAACAAAAAGAATTGTAAAAATGATTCTCTTTGCAGGCTTGTGGTGGCCAATTCTACATATGGATGCAAACACTTATGTGCAGAGTTGTGAGGTATGCCAAAGAGCCAAGTACCCTATTAGGAGAGATCATATGCCTTTAAGACCCTTGATTTGTGTGAGATCCTTTTCAAAATGGGGCATTGATTTCATAGGACCTATTAACCCTCCAGCCAAAAGATCACATGCTGAGTACATAATAGTGGATACGAACTATCTGACAAAATGGGTAGAAGCAAAATAAACAAGAAAGAATGATGCTCAAACCACAACGAAGTTTCTCTTTGAGAATGTCTTTACTCTCTTTGGACTATCCATCGAGATAATAAGCGATAGAGGAACACACTTCATCAACAAAGTGATAGAATCCTTAATGAATGAATTCCTAGTAATTCATAAAAAATAAGCTCCCTATCACCCTCAAGGAAATGGTCAAGCAGAGAGTTCCAAGAAAGTGTTATGCACCGTGTTGACAATGATAGTCAACAATGGAAGGTCAGATTGGGACAAACAATTGAATCATGCAATTTGGGCCTTCTGAGTGGCTTACAAGACAGCCATCGGAACTACTCCATTGAACCTAGTTTATGGATAGAATGCGATCTTACCAATTGACTTTTTGGTACCTAATCTACGTGTAGCACAATAGTATGAGTGGAAAAGACATGAATTATCCAAGCAATTAGAGAAAATTGAGGAATTATACGAAACAAGACTACAAGTAGTTGCGGGAATTTATGCTGCTAAACGGAGGTAGAAAGCATATTATGATGCACACATCAAAGACAAGGGCTTAAAAGAAGGAGATTTAGTCCTTGTATATACATTGAAACAACATGTCAAGAAACTGCAACAACACGGATACATACCATTATTGATTAAGAGAATCTCAACGAGTGGAGCGGTGAATCTAGCAACATTATATGGAGATATAATTCCCAACTACATAAGTGGATGTAGAGTGAAGCGAGATATGGAGCCATTAACAGACCAAATGTTAGCACGACTCATAGGAGCACAAAGTTGAAAGAAGAAGGAAGAGAGGATTAGAGAAGAAGCATTCCAGGAAGCCTTAGAGCATATCAAGAGACGGAAAGAATGGATACAACAAAGGGATGAACGATATCTACAAGGAGAGGAACCTATACCCATGGCCAACTACCAAGTCAGTAATTCCAGTAATGAGAGCCATAGCATCTCCCAACCATACTTAAACCTAGGAATCGGAACCAAAGAGTATCAACTAGTAGATGCTCTGATTGACTCAGGAGCGACTCTAAGCTGTATACAAATGACATTAATTACGCATCTCCAAACAACCATAAGTCCCACTAAAGCATGGGTGATAGGAATTGGAGGCCAAGTTATAAAATGTGTTGGAGAAGCCCTAATATCCCTTCACTTAGGAAATTCCACTATGGAGCAAAGAGTGTTGGTATGCAAAGATGAAGACCTAATTGAAAATCTGATACTAGGGCAAGAATGGATTAATGAGAATGAAGTGAGCATTCATCTAGCACAAGGATACATATCAGCCAAAATAGGGCATAAAGAAATCTTTAGCTTGCTGGAAGACATGCCGTCTCAAATCCACAATGTCATCAAACCTAAGGAAGCAAACTTAGAGGAGGAGAAAGAAAATGATTCAGTAAAGAGTATATCCCAAGAATGCCTTAATCTAGAATTGCCTGCAAATAGGGAAGTGTTGCATGAGTGTGTGACCACCTCGCCCATGAGAGATGAACCTAAGAGAGAGTGTGAGGACATTACCTCTAAATCTGTCTACACTATAAGAAGAAAGCCCACAAGGACATCTACTGTTCGAACATCACACCCACGTAATACTCGTCTACAATGGGTACGAAAGGATTGAATGACTCAACCAAACAACTCAACATAGAAGTAGATCAACCACTCAGTGAAGACAAGAAGAGACAACCACTACTCACCATCACAATCAAATAACCAAAGAATTCTTCATATATGGCTTCCAAAGTCATTGGTAGAGGCCCAGAGGACACAACAATGCATATGGATCCCGAAGAAGGTCAGACACACTGCAAAACAAGAACTAGAAAGGCTTAATGAGATATCATGCCTACAAAGGAAAGCAAAGAAGTCCAAAAAGATGCACCAAGGGTACCAAAATAACTCGACATCGAAAACTCAGACTTTAAGTAAGAAGGAGACAAGGATCAGACAATGAGAAGCCCGAGAGAAACAAATGCCTCGAGCACCAACTACAAAGTGGATATGGAGACCCAAACAACGAGGATAAGAACAACAAACTCAATGATATTCTACTTGCACTCATGTAGAGTCCATTGCACACAGAGTATGCATGAAAGGGCCACATTACAAGGCCATGCATTTGGCACATTATCTCTTCAAAAAAACTAGTGGTGCACATTTCCATCATTGGAATAGGTCTTAGTTTCTACTGTCATAGGAATGACCGTACATTGTAAATAAATAAGTGCTTTGACTAGATCTAATTTTTGTTTTCTTTCAGGATTAAAAATCAAAAGAAGTGTGGTAAGAGACCTTACTTACTTAAGCAAGGGGAAACAAAGTGATGAAAGAAACGACGTATCATTGAACCACACATAAAACACATGAATTAGTCTCTCCTATGAGCTAATTCCTTCTTTATTATCAGTGTAGATGGCTTTTGAAGGTTTTGAGGCAATCATCTAGGAGGAAGTGTTGGAATTTCCCCTACAAAGTGTAACCAAAGCTAAACGTCACTGGTTTTGAGAAGAACAACCTGCTGGAGAGCATCTCTTCTTGGTAACTATAAAGATCATGGACACTGACCATTATTTCCTGGTCATGTCCCAAGATTTCAAAGTTTTACATGAACTCCCATCAATCGTGGACGTACTGACAAAGGCATGCATTCAGAAATACTTTGAACTACCCATTTATAAGCCGGATTTTCAACGATGCACTAATGTGATGAACACTCTTCAACTAGCTCTACATAACCCTTTAGTATCAGAAGCCAAAGTTTTAGATGCAGAAGGAGAATGGGTGATTATTCAATTCACTCACGAATTGATTAAAGAAGCATTTGGACGGGAAAAGGATGGGAATACAGACCTAAAGGATGAAAGCGGAGGGACGAAGACCCACACATTCGTGGATATTAATCGTATAGATATTGAAGAAGAGGTCCCTCTGATTCACCAACATTTCTGCTTTCCAAACATGCATCGCTACACAACACCTCAAAAGATCATAGTACAAATCTTATCTCACACAACAAAACAAATTGGTAATCAAGTGAACCTGACGCCCTACATCAAAGAGCGTTTATTCAAAGCTAAGAAGCAATGGGGTCACAAGAAGTTCTTGAATGGAAGCATCACATTGACTATTCTGATCTACCATGGCTTAGGTATTTGGGAGTACCTTAAGGAAATGCCTTCATCAATGGAGATGACAAAATATGCAAAGCTGGCCACTGTTCGAAGAAAGAAGAAGGGAGTAAAAGTGATCCATGAGGCAGGAATAAGCTCTCAACCCAGAATGAGAGGAGTAAAGAGATTAAGAGAAGTATTAAAGGCAAAAGAAGTGCTTCCTGCTTCAAAAAGAATATATGTACTTCCAAGAACCACAATTGAGAACACCAAGCCCATCATGGAAGAAGAGTTATAGGAAGCGATGGAAGGTACTCACAAGTACATGGAAGGACAAGTAAACGTGCCAGTACAAGGGCACCACTATCATCACTCTCATGTAGAAACTTTGCAGGGAAAGAGGTTGTCAAAAGTTCATAGATACAGAGAACTGGGATTGATGAAGTCTAGTTCATCTTCAGACACCCAGGAAGACCAAGAACCATCCCTAATGAATGTGGATATCAAAAGCAAATTGAATGATAATGGCAAATGGGATGAGTTAAATCAAGTGAAGGAATCCTTTGAAGAGGAAGGTACAAAGATGAATAGTCCTACTGACAACACAATCATGGACACAACAAAGAAAGGATCATCCCAATAAGAAATCCACACGTTAAAAATGAATGAAGAAACAAAGATCCAAATTACAGAGACTCACTTCGATGGAGAAACTACATTAAAGGTGCCAAAGGTAGAAAAAGACCAGGAAGATGAGGAGGAGCAAGAAACGTTCACACCTATCAGAGTTGTAGCAGAGCCTTCTCCACTAGATGTTACATTTCAGGGAAGTGCTACGAAGTCTACAACACATGAAGAAGAAGAAAAAAAAATCAGATCATCTTCAAATTAGGCAACCACATAATGAGACAATACATGTCGATAAGGGGAAATATGTACTCACGAGAGAAGTACCGAGTATCCCAAAGACATGGATAAATGTGGATGTAGCTCAACTCAAACCGGTAGTCAAGCAGATGATACAAACAACCATGGATACTCAACAACAACTTATAGAATGTTACACTTATGTGTTCCTTGAGTAGCTTTGATGTGAACCTTTTCCCTATACATGGGCACTTTCTACTCTAGTGCTGGCTAGAGGTTTTTTTCCCATGTTACCATATACATGAAACTCTCATATGTGGTGGTACTTTGTACTTAGAGATATTATTCACCTCTTACTTCAGTTCAATTCACCATCAATAGAGAGAGCTATTCCAACCATCCATCTTCTCCGTGTGTCTTACTGCATTTGTGCTCCTTGTGTGTGCTTATCATGTGTCTCTCACACTTCTACACACACCCAATAGTGGTATCAAAGTAGGTTCAACTCCTTCTCAAGTTTTGGTTTTTCGCATCGCGGGGTGCACACTTTTTAACAGTGCAAATCGACTTCGAAGCATAGAAGAGTGAATTTCAGGAGCCAAGAAACATTTCCACCAGGTGCGCTAGGGTTTTACCCCCATTTCAAAACCATTTGTGTAGTCAAAATTACCATTAGAGTGACGGTTTGTGAGCTGAAATTTCAGCATTCATTTCAATTTTTGTCGAAGTAAAGATTTCATCACATTCTTGTTCTTTTGTGAAATGGAGGGCAACAATGACTTGTTTGGCATGCTTCAAGTTGAAGATAAGCTTGATGGGACCAATTATCCGATGTGGTCTTACATGATGAAGCATGTTCTTGTTGCTAAACAACTTTGGAACATAGTGGTAGATGTAGATTGAAGACCCACATGTTCTTCTACTTCACAGTCTACTATCATAGATGGAGCTTCTTCTTCGAGTACAATGGTTTCTCCTTCTCCATCTACATAGGAGAAGCTTAGATGGGATGGAAAAGACGCTCAAGCTCATGCTTTGATTGCGCTTTCTGTGAAGTCATATAGTTCCACACATTCGGTCATGTTCTACATCACGACAGGCATGGGAAACTCTTGCTTCTTTGTATGCCGTGCATAATGAAGCACGTTTTGCATACTTGACAAAGCAACTTGAGGATCTATGTATGGCTGAAAATGAGTCGGTGTATGTGTATGTGACACGCATCAAGGACTTGAAAGAGCAATTGGCAAACATACATGAGATCATTCCGGATGCATCACTCATTTCTTCATTTTTGAAAGGATTACTGAAATCTTTTCAAAGCTTTGCTACTACAATCCGTTTGGTTGCAAAAGGAAATCCTAATATGTATGCATTTGATGAGGTTGTGTCTCTTCTTTTGCAGGAAGAGCAATCTAGAGTGAATAGGAGAGGGAACACAAGCACTTGCTATCTCACAAAAGGGGAAAAGCAAGTATGGTCCAACTTTGGGTTCATCAAAACCAAAGCCTCAACCTTCCTCTTCCACTCATTCCTCTAATGATGATGATTTGCAAAAGACGAAGAGATGCAAATATTGCAGGAAGGTTGGTCATACTATTGATGAGTGTAGAAAGCTTGCTAAGCGCAATGAAAAGAAGAAGGAATCCAGCATGTCTATTGCTGAAAATTCAGCAAATGTAAAGAATGATGAAGCTAACATGGCTCAAGATTTTTGGGCATGTCTTGTTACATGTAATTATGATGCTTCTTTGCATTCTAAATGTATGGTTGTGACTGAGGCTGATTCAGATTGGTTCATTGATAGTGGTGCTTCAAAGCACATAACATCATGCAAAAGATTTTTTGCCTGTTTGAAAGATGCACCCAAAGGAGGACATGTGGTGTGTGCAAACAATGCATCTTATCCTATCATTGGAGAAGGAGAAATTGAGCTTATGGATGCAAATGGAGGTTTTATTCCCTTGAAAAATGCATTGTATGTGCCCGATATGAAGAAGAACTTAATTTTAGTTCCATTGATTGCCAAAGCTGGACTTCATGTACACTTTGTTGATGATAAGTGTATGGTTCATGATTTTAGCAATGGCAATGTTATCGCGATGTCCGGTACATTATGTAATGGTTTGTATCACATGGATACATACAAGAGATTTGCCTCGAATGCCTTGGTTGCTCATACTTATTCCATGGCTGAAATGGAGCTTTGGCACGCTTGTTTTGGTCACTTGAACTTCAATAGTTTGCTTTACTTGCAAAAGAAGGACATGGTTATCGGTTTGCCTACACTTGAGTCCATTGAAAAGCATGCATGTGAAGGTTGCATTCTTGGAAAAATGCATCGTGCTTCTTTTCCAAAAGATATTCATACACACACTACAAGAAAATTGTAGCTTGTTCATAGTGATGTATGTGGTCCTATCAAGGCTCCATCTTTTGGGAAGCATGTATATTTTGTTACCTTCACTGGTGATGCTACTTGCCATACATTGGTGTATCCTATGAAAGCAAAGAATGAGGTATTTTCTTGCTTCAAAGCATTTTTAGCTATGGCTGAAAATTTTTCTTCACAAAAGCTTTTGACTCTATGCACGGATCGTGGTGGTGAATACATGTCACATGAGTTTAATGCTTTTCTTCATAAAAGAGGTATTTCACACCAATATACAGTGCCATATACACCTCAACAAAATGGTGTTGTCGAATGTAAAAATAGAACTCTACTTGAAATGGCATGATGTATGGTTACAGGAAATCATCTTCCTGATAAGTTTTGGATGGAAGTGGTCATGTGTGCAAACTATGTGTTGAATTGCTGCCCTACAAAAGCATTGAGATTCATCACTCCTTATGAGGCTTGGAATGTTCATAAGCCTATGGTTCGTCATATGCGTGTGTTTGGTTGTTTGGCATATACTCTTGTGCCATCACAACAACATCACTGCTGACCTAAGCACCAACTTAGGGACTTGTGGAGAAAGAGACTATACCTCAATCCCCCTCAAGTGCATATAGTGGGGATTCATGCTTTAATTATCAATCCGATGAGTATACAAACCTAGCCGAGTGTATGAGGACATGCATTCAAATGATGATCAATGCAAATGAACTACTCAAAGAGTGCAAACAAGGTAAAGACTGATCCAAACAAGCTTCAACTATCAATTATGGTGTCACGATACTTGGAACAGCAGCCAACAATAAATTGAGTTTTTCTCTCAGCTCCGAACTCCAAATATAGCAAATAGCATATGCCTTTCGAAGCTCTCAAAAAGGTGCATCCAATGGTGGTAGTTTCGCTCAATTCTGACACTCCTACTTCAAGTTATGAGCAAAATACTGAGTCGTGGGAAAACCTTCCTACACTTCAGCACTTCCTACACTTCGCACACACCTTAACAACAACAAACAAACACTTTCATGGATAGACAACACTTCCTAACACTCTTTCCAAGCAATACACATGCACATAAGCTCACAAAGAAGAAGATACAGAGAGGAGAAGACACAAATTCGAATTTTTGTGCTCTTGATTCTCACAATGGCAAAAAGTCTTTACAAAGAGTCACAAATTGACTTATATACTTGTGCCCTAAAAATGGTCCTTTCACACAAGAGACCGGCACTTATTAACTAAAGACTAATTTCCTACTAATTTACATGGGTAAGCTTCTAATCTTCTGTGGGGATGCATCTAGAGGACTCCTCTGGTGCATTTACATCAGAAAATATATTACAAGAATGGTTATAATACAAAAATTGGGTGTCCAAATCGGAAAAATTTTGGGGTCCGTCTTTTTCTCTGCCTTGTGCTCTCTTTAGCTCTGCAACACTCTCCCCCTCTTCGTCTCTGTCGTCCCTTGACAGGCTTTACTTCTTGTCTTCAGTTTGTTGTCCGCATGCATCTTTCGGTCAGTTCTGCCTACTGGTTAGACTGGCATTACGTTTTAATGGCCCTGGTCTTGATTTTGTCCTTTACATCCTCTTGGCCTGATGCATTTGTGCTGCCTGTTCTTTTCTTTTCATCGCTCGCAACCCTTGCTCAGTTCTGCCTGTTTGTTAAACAGGTGTTCAGTTTTGATGGCCTCTTCTTAATTCTTGTTTTACATTCTCTGGGCCTGATGCATTTGTTTTGCTTTATAAGTCAGGTTGCCACGCACGCCACCAGTGGAAGGTATGAGGATGTGATGCTTCAGTCTTCGATCTGGACCTTCCAAAGATCAAGAGGTTGAAGAACCCTCTTGTGGTTTTGGAACCGCTGGATATCTTCTTGCACTTCTTCATGGATACTTGTTGGCCCTGGTTCCTCCTTCCACCTACCTGCTTTTTCCTTGATATGTGCCCCTGCGGGGCTCTGTGCAGAGATGGGTGTTGTGCCCCTGCGGGGCTTCTTGCAGAGATATGTCTTCAGATATTACCTTTTTAGTGAAGCTTCTTTTATTGTCTTCTTCTTTTCTTCTTTTTGCTTGATTCTCCCTCAACACTGCCCCCCTCCTGGACTCTGTCGTCCCTGACAGGCTTGGACAATCGACGGGCATATGTTCTATATACTTTTTGCTCTGTGTCATTAAGCAGATTGGCTTCACGTATCATTAGCTGTTTCCACTGTTCAGCTTTTACACCGTCATGGGGTGGCTGTCTATGGTCCGCGAAGAAGCTCAGTTCGTATGCCACTAATCTGGCATTCAGGTTGGAGGACATCTTTAAAAAGACTTCTGAATCAATTTCAAAAAATCCTGTAAAAAATGCTTCTTCGAACGTTTGCATATATGTACTTGGCAAGAACATCAGTCTTGAATAATAAGCCATTATTGTCGGTCGGCTAGGCATAACAGACAGATAAAAAATGAGGATCTCTGTTCCCTGATTAATGCCAATGAAATTCAAAAATGTATAGGCTGCATGCTTGAAGACCTTCAATACTGTAAGTATCATACTGAGTATTTTATTTGTCATTTTGGCAGTTAAGTCGGGTACTGCCGCATAATTTTGCAGCCAAAATTCGATGGTCTTGACCATATAATCTTCCGTTGGTAGATAATTATGTGGCGGGCTTGGAAGCAGAGGATAATTTAGCCACTGTTTATTTATGGTACCATTTCTTTACAGGTCCAAAAATTCTCTAGTATCTCTTCGGCATGGTATAGGACAAAAGGAAGGGTTTACCTGTAAGAAATAAGGTGCCGCTTGCCAATGCACCCTTAGTGTAGGATGTTTCTCCAAAAACTTCCTTCTCCAAACCGGTTGTGCAGCTTCAAATTCTTCTTGAGTGTAAGCGAATGTGTCATGTTTGAAGTTTAGTTACTCATCTGGACTTTTCTTTGTAATCTTCTTTATATATTGTTTTGTTTTCTCTTTCAATAATCTGTACGGAATGTTGAAAGGCTTCATGATCTTTTCCAAGTCTTTACCTCTAATCTTTGCTTCTTTCATTACTTGAATGACTTCGTTTTCAAAACTTTCTGTCAACCGGGACACCACTAGAGCCCGCTCCTTCTGACTTATTTCTGCAGTGTATGGCATTGGATGATCATCATGTATATCTGCCATCTGCTCATGTATTGGAGAATTACAAATCGGGGGAGATAGAGGACGTACCTCTACCTCGTCAGTAGGATTTTCCTTCGCTGACTCTACTGGTGTCCCGATTGGTGTTTTCTGCTTTACTTGGATCTCTAACTATGCTATACATTCAGTCTTCTCTTTATTTTCTTGCATGCCTGCTCTCAACGCTTCCTGTGCTGCAAGCAATTCATTGCCAATTTCTGCTATATTGTCCATGTTTTCGCTGTAACTTTGTACCAATTTGGCGTTCACATTTTGTAATTGCGTTTTCAGTTCATTTGTTTCATTGGTGTACTTTCTTTCCCACTCTTCTGCTCGCGCTTGCTCTTGCTTTAGCAAATTTGCATATTTTGCAACCTGATCTCTTAATTCCTGTTGTGCGTTTTTTGATGTCTCCTGCTTGTCTACCGGCTGATCATATAGCAATGATTTCATCAATTCTTTATTCTTGCTTCGTAAAGTGTCATTTTCTTCCATGTACACCTTTAACTGTGTTTCAAGCAAAGTGCTTCTAGCTTTCATTCTTTCTTTGTCAGCCTTGCTTGCATCATGTAATTTTTGTAAATCAGCGAGCTGTGCCTGGAGTTGGTGATGCTGGTTCATCAGTGTGTCACATTGCATTTTTACCTCCAATAATTCTGTGCTTTTGGCTGTTATCTCTTTTTGTGCCTGGATTAGTTGTGATGACAATTGTTCACTCATGATTTGGAATTGACTCTTTTCCCTCATGGCCTTATCATAATCTACATCTATTTCCATCATCTGTTGTTGTGTGTCCATGGCCGTTTGGATCATTTGTTTGACCACAGGCTTCAACTGAGTAACATCCACATTGAGCCAGGTGGTAGGAATGCTAGGTTCTTTGCCTGTTGTGACGTCTTTTCCTTGTGCCACGTGTAACGTAGTGTCATGGGGCTGCCGAATCTGAAGCTGGATCCGTGGCTCAGCCACCATGTGGTCAATGTTTCCTTGAGGTGTATCATCTGGTACCTCAATCACAATCTTCTCTTTGTTTGGTAATAGCTCTGAATCCGCGTTCACTGGAGTTTGTATCTCCTCTTTGATAGGTGGTTTTGCATATGTAACAGTTGTTGGAGCTTCTTTGATGCTGATTTTTGTCGTATCATTCAATTGAATGACATGCTCAGGTTCATTGGAATCTTCTATGTTCTTTTCCTTTCCTTGTTGGTTGTCTGGCGTAACTTCGATTTGATTAAGCTCCGTCCATTCTTCCTCGTGAGTCTCTGTCCTTATATCAGTATCCAATGTATCTTTCTCAGGACTAGATTCTTCGTTGGAGCTTGAATCATTTAAGCTCAGTGCTTTGTATCTGGCAGCTTGTTCTGGGGTCTTTTCTTTACTCCCTTGTTGCATTTCTTGACTTGCTTGTCTGTAGTGATGACCTTGAACATTTAGATTCACCTGCCCTTGCATGTACTGATGTGTCTCTTCCAGAGCAGTGGAGAGATCTCTCTTGGTGATTGGCATTTGGACTATAGGAATCTTTGGTAAACTGTGTGTCCGCTTTGATTGGGGTGTAGCCTGGGCTTCCTCCTCTCTGAGGTGCTTTGTACCCCTCATTGGTTTTTGTGAACTAGTTCCTGCTTCTTCAACAGCGACAACTGCTTTCTTTTTCTTGGGGACCGTAGCAGATTTGGCATATTGCGCTAACCCCTCTGAGGTTGGCATCTCACGTAGGCAGTTTTTCATCTCAAGAGCCTCATATATAAGTAATGTCAAAGCCGAACTCCCATTTAGAAACTTCTTCTGACCCCATTTCTTCTTGGCTTCAAATAATCTTTCTTGGACATAAGGAGTCATATTCACTTTGTTTCCAACTTGTTTCATTGCATGAGATAGTAGTTGTACAACAATCTTTTGCGGGGCTATGTATCTATGCATACTTGGGAAACAAAAGTGTTGGTGCACTAGGCGGACAACATCTTCAATATCAGTCCTGTTGATATCCAAAAATGACCTCTTTTTAGGATCATGACATTCCTCTTTGACATTAGTGATCCCTTCTTGATTCCATCCGAAGGCTTTGTTGATTATCTCATGTGTGAATTGAATGGTTTTCCAGATACCTACTTTGTCCAATACTCGTGCTTTAGGAACTGATGCCTTATTTGATGCAGGCTGTAGTGTGTTCATCACTTGTGTGCACCTTTGGAAATCTGGCAGATAGATAGGTATCCTCAGAAATGCATCTATTCCTGCTTGTGTCCATACATCCTCTATATGCGGTAATCCTTGTATTATAGTCTTGAAGTCTTGCGACATAATAGGGAAGTAGTGATCCCTATCCATGATCTTTATGGTTGCCATGAAAATAAGGTCCGACACTGGTTGGTCATCAAGAAACCAATGGCCTCTTGCTTTCATTATTGATTCCAATGGAAGAAGTTGCACCTCTTCCTCTTGCGTAGCTTCAGAATTGGGAGATGCCATCTGCACTCAATTGATGGCAGCAATTAGTCACCGAATAATATCTAGAATCATCCTTCATTTATCCTTTATTAGATTGGCAATTCTCCGCGTGAATGGTGTCGTCCCTTTCCCGTGGGTGTGAGAAAGGTAATACCTGGATTTTTCCATATTTTAGATATTTTTATATTTTCATATGAAAAGAAAAAACAGAAAAGTTAGGTCATAGCCGAAGCGGTTATTATTTTTTGAGTGATTTTCTTAATGTATGTACAAGTGCTCTCCTATTTCCCAAGAGGAAAATGTGCTCGACTATCCCGAAATAGAAGAAAGATGTGCTGAATGCTTGGCCTTGTAATGTGGCCCTATCATGCATACTTTGGGTCCTGATAACTCCAAATGTGTGCAACTTGAAGTAGTTGGATGATGCATGCAGTTTGTCTTGTCTTTCGGCAACCAAATCTGCTTTACTCTGTTGGGACGTATTGTATCTCAAACATTCCTGATGAATGTGGTGCTTCTCATGTTGTACGTCTGCTCTATCTGCTTTTTGAATCTCAGACTGGCTTGTGTTGCAACTGCAGACTCCTTCTCTTTCCTATAGCTATTCTTCTTTGGCTGTTTTGCCCTTAGACCATATTGGTTCTCCTTCTGCAGTGGTTCATCGTTTCGGTTTAGCGTCTTTGGAGCACATGATTTTGGAATCCATATTTGCACTCGATCCGGTTGGGCGGCTACTACTTTCTTTGGAATCCATATCCTAGCAATTCGTCGTTGACTTTGGTGTTCAAAATGATTTGCCTTCTTGTTTGATTGGTTGCTCTGATGTCGAAGATGTTTCTGTCGTTGAAGATATGCATCCCTTTGATCCTTTCTTATCCAAGCTTGTTTAGTGTACGGAATAGGGTATATTCTAATAGGTACAGACTTTGGATTACTCAGAGGACTAGTCTCTCTGGTGCATGGTTCTTCACTACGACAGTTTTCAGATAGAATGACACTCTGGTGACTTGCTAGATTAGAAGATGGTATGCAAGCAGGATTCAGTGTGTCCTCACATGAAGTACTTGATGAAGGGGTTTCTATAGTGCTAGTGAACATACATTCATGACTGTGTTCATTAGAGTGAATTTTTGGCTCTATGCTTGCAGCTTTGATTGGTCGTTCGTCTAACAAACTGAATACTTCACGATGTCCTATCTTGGCTGAGGTGTATCCTAAAGCCAATTGAATGGTCACCTCATATTCGTATATCCAGTCTTGACCTAACACTACATCTTCGAGTAAATCCGGATCATGACACACTAATAGCTTCTGTTCCATAGTGTTGTTGCCAAGATGCATAGGTAAGGTGATTTCACCTATACATTGAGTAATTGTTCCTCCTATTCCTATCAACTGTGCCATCGATGGACGTAATTCCTCCTTGAGTTTCTGAGTCAAAGAAAGTTTGATACAGCTTATGGCAGCTCCTGTGTCAATGAGAGCATCCATTAAGTGGTACTCCGTTTTACCCGCTCCCAAATTCAAATATGGTTGTGTTCTCTATGGACATAGGTTTTTAGTGGCTCTAAAATTAGCCATTGGGATGAATTCTTCTCCTAGTCGATATCTCTCATCTCTCTCTCTCTCTCTCATCCACTCTTTTCATTTCTTAATTCGTTCTAGTGCTTCCTGTCTCGCTTCTTCTCGTATCCTTTCCTCCTCGATGCGTCTATTCTTGCCCTTGATTAATCGTGACATTGTTTCTTCAGTCAACGGTTCTAGATATTTTTTCACTCGACATCCACTAATATAGTTTGGTAATACTTCCCCATCTAGGGTTGCTAAGCTGATGGCTCCACTTGTCGATATATGATTGATGATTAATGGGCCATATTCTCTCTTTTGCAACTTCTTAGCGTGTTGTTTCAAGGTATAAACCAAAACTAAATCTCCTTCCTTCAAATTTTTGTCTTTAATGTGAGCATCAAAGTAGGCTTTATGTCGCTGTTTAGCAGCATAAATGCCTGCTACTACTTGTAACCTAGTTTCGTGAAGCTTTTCTATTTGATCCAATTGAGCTGATAGTTCATGTCCCGTCCACTCGTAAGTGGTTGCTACTCTGAGAGTGGGAATTAAGAAATCAATTGGCAAAATAGCATTTTGTCCATACACTAAGTTAAAAGGAGTAGTGCCTATGGCGGTTTTGTAGGCTACTCAAAATGCCCATAAAGCATGATGTAATTGCTTATCCCAATCAGATGTACCATTGTTCACAATTTTTGTGAGAACTGTACACAAGATTTTATTCGAACTTTCGGCTTGTCCATTGGCTTGTGGGTGATAAGGAGCTGATTTCTTATGAATTACCAAGAATTCATTCAGTAAGGCTTCTATAACTTCATTCACAAAGTGCGTACCTCTATCACTCACAATTTCTATCGGTAGTCCGAATCTAGTGAAAACGTTCTCAAAGAGAAACTTGGCCGTAGTTCTTGCGTCATTTTTCTTGGTTGCTTTGGCTTCAACCCATTTGGTCAGGTAGTCGGTTGCTACAATTATGTACTCGGCATGGGATCCCTTCGCTGGTGGGCTAATAGGTCCTATGAAGTCTATTCCCCATTTAGTGAAAGCTCTGGCACTCATCATGGGTCTCAGTGGCATCTCATCTCTTCTAATTGGATATTTTGTTCGTTGACAAGTATCACATCATTGCACATATGTTACGGCATCTTGATGTAGAGTTGGCCACCACATTCCAGCAAAGAGGATCATTTTTGCTGTTTTATCTGCAGAGAAATGTCCTCTTGCAGCTCCTGTATGTGCCATCTCTAAAACAACAAGATATTCGTCTTCATGAATGCACAATCGTAATTGATTATCTCTCCCTCGCTTGAAAAGTTGTTTTCCTATAATGGCATAATCCTTGCTCTGTTCTACAAGTGCACGTTTCCTTGCTGAAGTGGCTCCTTCTGGGTATTCTTGGGTCTTTAAGAATTTTACCAGAGGCATGCTCCATCTCGGTGCTACTGTGTAGTAGCATAGAGTGGAGTTCTCTTCTGGATTTTGTTCTTGACAGGGTTGGCAGGCTGATACATAGTTATGCGCATCCCTCTGCATGGTTGGCCAATATATGCCTAATCTCCTCAGGGTTTGCTATGTTCCGTTTGCATTCAAATGAGTTTTCCATTGATTTACATGTGCTTTCTGAAGCCACATTTCGTGTTCCTCCTCTTCAACGCATCTCATTAGTAATCCACTTGAATCTTGGTGATACAAACTTCCTGCAATGATATGAAGGTTTTTAGTCTTCCAAAGGTCTTGGGTTCGGTTTGGTGTGATCCCATCTTTAGGTCCATGCGTGAGTATAGGGATCAACTTTTCTGCCCATTGGGGACATACTTCCATGTTAAAAAGGTACGTATCTGGCAGATCATCTGGTACTCCTATGGGTGGTTCTGCATGGGTCATTCTTGATAAATGATCTGCTCTTATGTGGGTATTTCCTTTCTTGACTACTACCTCAAAATCAAATTCCATTAGCAATAAAAACCATCGTACTAGTCTTCCTGTATTGCAAGGTTTATTGACTAAGTACAGTAGGGCTTGATGATCAATGAAGAATTTGAATTTGTTTGCCAACAGGTAATGTCTGAACTTTTTCACTGCGTACACCATCCCTAGGCCTTCTCTCTCAATTGTGGTATAATTGCGCTCTGCTTGATTTAATTGTCTACTGGCATAGGCTATAGGGTGGTCTAGCTTTCCTGTATCTGCAGGTTGAGCTAAGATGCAACCAATGGCAAACTTGGAAGCATCCACATGAATGTGAAATGGCTTATTCCAGTTAGGTACTCGAAGGATTGGTGCTGAACTCAATCAATTCTTTAACTCATTAAAGGCTTTCTCACATTCTTTGGTCCAATTAAATTGAGACAAGAGTGCATAGAGAGGTCTAGCAATTATGGCATACATATGTATAAATCTTTGGTAGTATCCACAGTGTCCCATAAATGCTTGTACTTCTTTAGCAGTCTTTGGTCTTGGTAAATCCAGAATTACTTTGATTTTGTCTTCATCAGTTGAAATTCCATTTTTAGAGACAATATGTCCTAATATTTTTCCTTGTCGAACCATGAAGACACATTTTTCTGGGTTGAGGCATACTTGATATTGTCGACATTTGGCAAAGATCTTTTCTAGTTCAGGGATGTGCTCTGATCGTATAGCTGAATAAGTACATAGACCGTCCACGTATACCTCCATACTCTTTCTCAGGAACTCTTTGAATACATGGCACATCAATCTTTGGAAGGTGGCTGGGGCATTAGTTAGATCAAAAGGCATGACTCTAAAGGCGTATACTCCCCATTCAGTTGCAAAAGCGGTTTTATGTTGGTCCTCAAGAGCAATGGCTACCTGATTATACCGTGAAAAGCCGTCCAAAAAACTATAAACTTCCTTCCCTGCCACTCTTTCCAACAGATGATCCGTAATGGGTAATGGGTAACTATCCCTTATGGTCGCGGCATTTACTTTCTTCAGATTGATGCACACTCTTAACTTCCCATCCTTTTTCGGTACAACCACCAAAGGTGATACCCATTCCGTGTGTTCGATCTCGTAAATGAATCCAGCATCTAACAACTTATCTATCTCTTCCTTTATCTTTGCTGAATACACATCATTGTATGTATACGGTCTTTGTTTAGAAGGTTTGGCTTCAGATGTCATGGGGATTCTATGGGCACATATAGATGGATCTACTCCTTTCAAGTCCTTATAGGTCCAGGCAAAGACATCCCGATATTCCCTTATGCGTATTAACTCTTGTTCTTCCTCCATTGAGACATCCTGTCCTATGAAAGTACATCGTTCTTCTCCTTCCTCTAAGGTTACTACTATCTTCTTGGTTTGTTCTTTATTGTCATATGCTATTCCTGGCCGTGCTTCTCTTTTAGGCATTTGAATAGCAATTTTTCTCTCTTCTACTTCATATTTTTTGAAGTGGGCTGGCACTTCAAACTGATCTTGTGGCTTGTTTTCTTCACCTTCTGGTTGTTTATCTAACTCCAACTCTTCTTCCTGTGTAGGTTCGTGGTTGTTTTTGTTAGCTGTGACACCTATTTTTTGATTTTCATCCTCTGGTTCCATTGGTTCTTGCTCCATCTCAATGCTCTCATAGTCCTCCTCCCATTCTTTCTCTTTCACTTCTCCTTCTTCAGCCTCCTGAAGGACTACCACATATAGACTAACGTCATATCCTTCCTCATCAATACATTCATTCATAGTTATTACTTCTTCGTTCACACATACATCGAGGGTCGCTAAAATCTCCATCCAACCGTGAGGTTCAAACTCTTCATCCAAAAAGACTTGAGGCATGTAAGCTGGATCTTGGACAAACCTAGCTACTCCTTGCCTTTGCTGCCATCCCTTTCTCCTATCCTCTTCCTTTTTTGCAGTTTGGCATATCCATAGATGAGTGTCCTCATTCATCCAAGATTGGTCACTAGAACCTATGCTATGAATTGACTGATCGTCTTCCTCCTTATGAATTTGATTCCATTGTAAGGGGGGAACATCTTGATATGTATTTGTGTGGAGATTTATTCTCGTGGTGGTTCCTTCATGCTGTAGGTATACAACATCTTTTCCCCAATCTTGCACAACCTTTAGCTGTCTCATGAAAGGTCTCCCAAGTATCATTTCATAATTGCTCGCCCTTTCAAATTGACATATTTCTAAGGTGTGTTCAAATTCAACTCCGCATGTGGTAAAAACTACTCGTTCCAATAATCCCAAGGGTCTTTCTGTGTGTCCGTCTGCCATTTGTATCTTCATGCGTGTTGGTCTTAAAGCTGGTTTTCCCCATTTCTCCCAGATTTCTCTAGTAGCAATGCCTACACCAGCTCCGGAATCTAAGATGGCTTTGGTGGTATAACCCCTATAAGTAATTGGAAGGCAAGTGTTTCCTTCATCTCCCTCACTAAAATCTCCTACCTTATCCACTAGGATCTTTACTGTGTTTACTTCATCAGATATCTCTTTTTCTTCCATCTTGATCTCCAATTGACTGGTCAATTTCTCCTTCAAATGTGGTTTAACCTTCAACAGTTCTTCTAATGTTAGGGTACAAGGGATTTTTACCTTTCTAAGTTGTTGTATGATATCCGATGTTTGGACTGATGGGTTCGGTTCTTTTTTCCTTATTGAGGGAATGCAATACAATTCTGAATTATGTTCGTACTCTCCTCTGTAATTTGGCAAAACCTTTACACTATCATTTTCTTCATTACTAGGATCAATTGGTAATATTTCATTTGAATTCAACTCAGGTATTGAATCCTCTATTCCATCTTCCGCTTCTAGCTCTTCAAAGGGCGGTTCAATTCCTTCCACTTTCTTCCATCTGTCTTCTTGGACTCTTGCCCACAAGTCTTTAGGCCATTCCCCTTCTACTTCGGGAACAATGGATCCTTCCCTTTTATCCTCACAATAATTGCCATTCTGTGTCTTACTTGCTTCGGGTTTTTCGTGATCATTAGTGATGACGCACTCTTGGAATTCTCTTTCGGAAATTCGGGTATTGGGTAATGGCAACGCAAGTTTTTCTAAGGTTTGTTGAGCAACTTCTATTAATTTTTTGCAGATCTCCAACCTCTCTTTCTCTAGGTCACCTCTAGGATATTCTCTTTCATGTTGTTCTATGGTAGGTCCTGCTCTTATTCGTGCCTTGTATGCCTGAATCCACATGGCTAATTCTTTAGGCATGGGATCTGCTAAAACTGATCCCACCTCTTCTTTTTTATACTTTCCATTTTTATTTTCTTCTTCAAATTTCTGTTCCTCTTTTGGGTTTTGTTCGCTCTTCTCATTTTCCTTCTTCTGCAATAACTTCTTTTCTCTTATCCTATCTCTACGGTTCTTCCATCTTTGTGTTCTTTTACTTACAACACTTTTCTCAGGCTCTTCCAAATCTTCAACTATTTGAGGTGCAGGCGTATTCGTCTCTAGGTCACTTTGATTGTGTTTTTCAAATTTTTTTGGGGTCTCTCTAGCTTTTGCTCTTGTTATCGCCTTCAATGGCACAGTGTATTCCTTATCGCTCCCTGATGATTCTATTACTTCTATCACATTGATTTGCACATTGGAGGTAACCTTGTTGGGATTCTTGGGGCAATCTCTGAAAAGATGTTCCTTACCACAATCACTACAGTAGCCTTCCCAGACTCGTTGTGGTGGTGGTGGGTTTGGCAATGTACATTCTCTGATATAGTGATCACCTTCACATCTGTAGCATGGTCATCTGGGCACAGGTGGTCTGTTCATGGGTCGGGGTGGTATGGTTGCTCTTGGAGCTGTGTACATCATTGGCACATAATCCTGCTCATATCCATAAGAGTTATCTTGTGGTTCCAAGTCATAAACATATGGGTCGTACGTTTGTCCATACTCTATCATGGAGCTTTCTCATAAGAGGGATAGCCCCCTTGACTAGAGTCATAAGATGAGTCATATGATTCATTACCAATCAAAGGTGTAGCTGGTACTATTGCTCTCTCTAGGTTTTCTTCAGGACGAGCCACTTTCACTGAGACAACATTCTGAGGATGGGGCGGTTGTTGTCCTAGTACTGGTTGTGGTTGGGTGTATCCTTGATAAGCATATGGTCGTGGCACCGGTGCCTGCTGCTGATATGTGAGATACCTAAAGGAAGGCTTCACCTCCTTGATCTCTATGAGGGTATCCGTAAGGTCTCATATATGGATGTGCTGGTCTCAATTGCCTATTGTAAGGGTAATTTTCTGTACTGTGATTTGTATATTTTTGTTCTACACTACAATATTGTAGAGGTCCTGGGACGGTGGGTCTATTATAAGCATAAGCAGGTAGGTGGGACTACTCCCCTAGTGCACAAGTGAGAGGGATGATCACCTCCGCACTGCATACATCTTCTAAGCATGGGCACTCTTATAGGGTTATTGGGGTAGTTCCTCTGTCCTTGAACGTTCAGTTTCTTTGCTACTAAGTCGGCTATTTCCTCTACATTGTTTTTAGGGTTTGATGTGCTGCTGGCCGAATCTTCACTTTTCAAGCTATCTTGAGGTATTTTCAAATCCTCCGCAAGATTGTCTTCTAAATCAATACATTCCTTCATGCATTCTTGCAAAGTTTGAACTCTCTTTACATATACCAGAGATCTTAATGATCCGTTCAATAATCCTTCCAAAAATAATGACACCATTTTATTTTGGGTAGGTCTCTCTTCCACTGGGCATCTGTCCACATACTGCTTGAATCTTCTTGCTGCCAATCTCACTGATTCTGTAGGGGCTTGCTTAAAGCTATGGATCAGTGATGACGAGTTGTTTTTAATTCTAGACTTAGTGAATTCCTCAATCATTTCTTGATAGACTTGTTCCATGTTTTGAAAATTATTAGGATCTAATGGTTGGAACCATGCTAACGCTATGTGTGTCAAAGTTAGACCAAAAGATTCATATTGGATCAAAAACTCTTCCACTTGTTCGGCTCTGATTACTTGCTTAAATTCAGCTATGTGATTGTAAGGTTCACTAGAGCCATCATAGTGGTTTCTCATGCATTTGGCCACTTGAATTGGCCTTAATCTTCTTCCTGCTTCAGGCGGTCTAGGCATCACGGGGAAAATTGGTCTTCCTACGGGTATGCCTGGTCCTCTTGCTACAGGTGGTCTGACTGGGGCAGGAATTCCATGTCTTGGGTCAACAGGTGGTTGAGGTCGGTAATTAGGGTTATTTGCAGGCATTGCAAACTGCACATGTGGTTTGACCGGGATTTGTGTTTGTTGTGTTTGCCTCGACTGTTGATATGAATCATTCCGAGACGTTCCAACTGGGGCAGGAATTCCATGTCTTGGGTCAACAGGTGGTTGAGGTCGGTAATTAGGGTTATTTGCAGGCATTGCAAACTGCACATGTGGTTTGACCGGGATTTGTGTTTGTTGTGTTTGCCCCGACTGTTGATATGAATCATTCCGAGATGTTCCAAGTGGGTTTCGTGAAGTAGTGGCTTGGTCCCTAGGGGGAAACACTGGAATATTCTGATATTTCAACTTGGCTCTTTCTAATTCCGTTAAGGGCCAATATCTTCTCTGATTCTTATCCAAATATGTGATGATGGTGGGGAAATCAGGATCTTGTAACTCATAGATGGTGACAGGATTAGGGGCAGCTTCCCATATTGAAGAATGTGCTCTAAGGAGAGGGTCCATTCCATTGATCAAGTATACATCCATTATGGAGTCATCTTGGGGAATCAGGTCTCCTCTCCAAACCCTAACAACCGTAGATCTCCCTCTAGGAGTAGTTACTTGCTCTTCATTTCCTTCTCCATTTAGGTTTGAAGCATTGTTTTCTTCCCTAAGTTCATTAATGTTTTCAGGGTGTTCCGTGACAACATACTGGATATCTCTTTTGTCCACGTAAAATCCTCCTGCATACTTGACTGCTTGCCTAGGCACTATGTAAGCCTCTGAGGCCTTCTTTAGTATGGCCACTGACCTGTTCAGACCATCCAAGTATATGGGTATCTCATGTTGGTTGGTGGTCACATATTCTAAAGAGGTCCGGTACTCTCCCTCAATAATTGACATCATGCCAATCATTGGTACAGTGTTCTGCATATCCTCTGAAGCCATGGGAATTTCTTCCTCTGACTCACTGGAGGTCTCCGAGTAATGTGAACGGCTACTTGGCTCGGCTACACTACCTACAGAAGAGATTACACTTCTTCGGCTTCCTAGGGTTCTTCCGGATCTCAGGTTCATCCACTTAAAAGCTCTGATCAGCCCTTGCTAACCTCTATCTTCTAGATTTCTTTACTATGGCTCAGAATTCTAGAGGAATTTGGCTGGAAAAATGACTGAAAAAGAAACTTTCAGGTCACGATACTTGACTCCAAAATTTCACGATACATGATCTTTCACTCAGATGATACATGATACTTGAGGAGCCTCGATACACGATACTTAACTATAACGATACTCCAAACTTGGCCAAAGACGATACTCGATACTTCAAGAAAGACGATACTTGATACTTCAAGAAAGACGATACACGATATCTGACTCTCACGATACTTGATACCTGAGTGCAAATGATACTTGATACACGATACTTAATAAGTATCACGATCGGCACCAAACGATACTCGATACCTCCGTAATCACGATACACGATCTCTGGCAAGTATCGCGATCGGTAGACAACGATACACGATACACGATCTCTGGCAAGTATCACGATCAGTAGACAACAATACACGCTACACGATCTCTGGCAAGTATCGCGATCAGTAGTCAACGATACACAATACACGATCTCTGGCAAGTATCGTGATCGGTAGACAACGATACATGATACACGATCTCTGGCAAGTATCACGATCAGTAGTCAACGATACACGATACATGATCTCTGGCAAGTATCGCGATCGGTAGACAACAATACACGATACACGATCTCTGGCAAGTATCGCGATCAGTAGTCAACGATACACGATACACGATCTCTGGCAAGTATCGCGATCAGTAGTCAACGATACACGATACACGATCTGAGGGAAATATCGCGATACTCAACCACAGGAGATCACGATACTTGTCAGGTATCGCGATACTCGACCGTGGGAGAACACGATACTTGACCCTTTTTCAAATTTTTTGCTAGATTTTTTTTGGTTTTGATTGCACACAGATGTTTTCCAGGTTCTTCCACCCTCTCCTCACTCTCTACATTACCCAAAACACTCTTTTTATCCCCTGTAAGTCCTCCATGATACCTAACGCAGATCGTTTTACACTGATATCTACTTTTTGAGTGATGAAAATGATTAGCAAGTGAATGGCTCACCTTGGATGCTCTTTCCCAACTCTCCTATCACCCTCTCTTGCTCCGCGCAACTCCCAATCGCCTTGTTTATCAGACGCGATGCCCGACTGGAAACTCCTCACGATACTTGTTCAGAAAACAAGTAACCTACAAAATGACACTTTTTGGGCTTTTATACTTGGAATTTTCCTACTCATTGAAAATAAAACAACACTACCAGGATGAAAGCTACTCTAACTACGTATCCTACTCCCTTACTCCTCCTACTCTACTCATTCCACTCACTTCCCTAGACTAACAACTCACTACACTCACTCCAAGAATGAGAAGTAGTAAGTGCGGCTGAAAATGACTTACCAAAGAAGAGAAAATCACCACTCCTCCTCTCGCTTCAATGCAAAAAGCTACTTACCATCACACGAATGCCTCGGTTTGATTCGACACTCCCCGACAACGGCGCCAAAAAACATGTTGACCTAAGCACCAACTTAGGGACTTGTGGAGAAAGAGACTATACCTCAATCCCCCTCAAGTGCATATAGTGGGGATTCACGCTTTAATTATCAATCCGATGAGTATACAAACCTAGCCGAGTGTATGAGAACATGCATTCAAATGATGATCAATGCAAATGAACTACTCAAAGAGTGCAAACAAGGTAAAGACTGATCCAAACAAGCTTCAACTGTCAGTTATGGTGTCACGATACTTGGAACAGCAGCCAACAGTAAATTGAGCTTTTCTCTCAGCTTCGAACTCCAAATATAGCAAATAGTATATGCATTTCGAAGCTCTCAAGAAGACGCATCCAATGGCGGTGGTTTCACTCAATTCTGACACTCCTACTTCAAGTTATGAGCAAAATACTGAGTCGCGAGAAAACCTTCCTACACTTCAGCACTTCCTACACTTTGCACACACCTTAACAACAGCAAACAAACACTTTCATGGATAGACAACACTTCCTAACACTCTTTCCAAGCAATACACATGCACACAAGCTCACAAAGAAGAAGATACAGAGAGGAGAAGACACAAATTCGAATTTCTGTGCTCTTGATTCTCACAATGGCAAAAAGTCTTTACAAAGAGTCACAAATTGACTTATATACTTGTGCCCTAAAAATGGTCCTTTCACACAAGAGACCGGCACTTATTAACTAAAGACTAATTTCCTACTAATTTACATGGGTAAGCTTCTAATGTTCTGTGGGGATGCATCTAGAGGACTCCTCTGGTGCATTTACATCGGAAAATATATTACAAGAATGGTTATAATACAAAAATTTGGTGTCCAAATCGGAAAAATTTTGGGGCCCGTCTTTTTCTCTGCCTTGTGCTCTCTTTAGCTCTGCAACAATCACAAACTTGATGACAAGGCAAAGAAATGTATATTTGTTGGTTATAGTGCTGAAATTAAGGGATATTGTTTGTACCATCCATTGACAAACACAATTATTGTGAGTCAAGATGTGGTATTTGCTGAAAATTTAGTTTTCCCTCTACTTGAATGCAAAAAGCAGCCAACAATTAGCTCACAAGATGTGTTCGATACACTCATGCCTTTGTTCCAAAATGGTGCACTTGACCATGGCCATGTAGAATAGCCAAAAATTATCAAAACTACTGGAAATTTCTAGCCACAAATGGCTGAACATTTGCGTCAAAATATGGTTGAAATTGAGCATGAAATTCAGCCCATGCATGATGTACATATTGAAGATGTTTTACATAATGAATTCATGTCTATCAAGAGTGCACAAACTATGCCAAACTGGCTGAAACAAACTTTGCAGGACAACAAATTGAGTGCACCTTTACTTGGTAGAACAAGATCAAGCTCTCACCATGCATCAAGTAATATTGTGGATTATTGTCTTATTGCTACATGTAATGAAGAGCCATTTTCTTTTGAACATGCATGTGACGATCCACAATGGATGAGTGCTATGCAATCAGAAATGGATTCCATACATAGGAATGGTACTTGGGAGTTATGTGAATTGCCAAAAGGAAAGAATGCCATAAGATTAAGAGAAAATCTCATGGTAGCAATGATCGCTACAAAGCTAGATTGGTTGCCAAAGGATATGTGCAACAATATGGCACTGATCATGAGGAAACTTTTGCACCTACTTCACGCATGACTACCATTCATACTGTGGTGCATTGGCTGCCCATCGAGGTTGGAAAGTGCATCAGTTGGTGTGTACCTAAGAACCAACTTAGGGACTTGTGGAGAAAGAGACTATACCTCAATCCCCCTCAAGTGCATATAGTGGGGATTCACGCTTTATTTATCAATCCGATGAGTATCAAAACCTAGCCGAGTGTATGAAGACATGCATTCAAATGACGATCAATGCAAATGAGTTACTCAAAGAGTGCAAACAAGGCAAAGACTAACCCAAACAATCTTCAACTGTCAGTTATGGTGTCACGATACTTGGTGCAGCAGCCAACAGTAAATTGAGCTTTTCTCTCAGCTCCAAACTCCAAATATAGCAAATAGCATATGCGTTTCGAAGCTCTCGAGAAGACGCATCCAATGGCAGTATCCTCACTCAATTTTGATGCTTCTACTTCAAGTTATGAGCAAAATACTGAGTCGTAGGAATGACCTTCCTACACTTCAGCACTTCCTACACTTCATACACACCTTAACCATAGCAAACAAGCACTTTCATGGATAGACAACACTTCCTAACACTCTTTCCAAGCATCACACATGCACACAAGCTCACAAAAAAGATGATACAGAGAAGAGAAGACACAAATTCAAATTTCTGTGCTCTTGATTCTCACAATGGCAAAAAGTCTTTACAAAGAGTCACAAATTGACTTATATACTTGTGCCCTAAAAATGGTCCTTTCACACAAGAGACCGGCACTTAATTCACTAAAAAGGCTAATTTCCTACTAATTTACATGGATAAGCTACTAATCTTCAGTGGGGATGCATCTAGAGGACTCCTCTAGTGCCTTTACAACGGAAAATATATTACAAGAATGGTTATAATACAAAAATAAGGTGTCCAAATCGGAAAAATTTTGGGGCCCTTCTTTTTCTCTGCCTTGTGCTCTCTTTGCTCTGCAACACTCTCCCCCTCTTTGTCTCTGCCGTCCCTTGACAGGCTTTAGCTTGTTTAAGAGGTCTGTCATGTGTTGGGTTGGTTGTGTTAAGTCGGGTTGCCACGCACGCCACCAGTGGCTAAGAATGTGATATTCTTAGTTACCCTCTTCAACTTTTCAGCCTCTGCCTCTTTCTAACTTTTGGTCCTCTGATTTGTCCTGGTTGCACACATCTGACCCTGTTGTATTGCTATAAGCCTGTTTACTTTCTTTTCATCGCACGTTGTCAGCAGAAGGATTAGTACCTGCCAATTATCTTCTTGCACATCTTCATGGATACTTTCTTGGCCCTGGTTCCTCCTTCCACCTACATGCTTTTTCCTTGATATGTGCCCCTGCGGGGCTCTGTGCAGAGATGGGTGTTGCACCCTCGCGAGGCTTCTTGCAGAGATGTGTCTCCGGATATGATCTTTTCAGTGAAGCTTCTTTCGTTATCTTCTTCTTTTCTTCTTTTTGCTTGATTCTCCCTCAACACTGCCCCCCTCCTGAACTCTGTCGTCCCCGACAGGCTTTGAGAGTCGACGGGAGTATGTTCTATACACTTTTTGCTCTGTTTCATTAAGCAGATTGGCTTCACGTATCATTAGCGGCTTCCACTGTTCAGCTTTCACACTGTCATGTGGCGGTTGTCTATGATCGGCGAAGAAGCTTAGCTCATATGCCACTAATCTGGCATTCAAGTTGGATGACATCTTTAAAAAGATCTCTAAATCGATTTCAAAAAACCCTGTGAAAAAGGCTTCTTCGAACGTCTACATGTATGTACTTGGCAAAAACATGAGTCTAGAATAATAGGCCATTATGGTAGGGCGGCTAGGCATAATAGACAAATAAAAAACAAGAATGTATGTTCCCTGATTAATACCAATGAATTTCAAGAATGTATATGCCGCATGTTTGAAGACCTTCAATACTGTAAGTATCATACTGAGTATTTTATTTGTCATTTTGGTAGTTAAATCTGGTACTGTTGCATAATTGTGAGCCAAAATTCGATGGTCTTTACCATATAATCCTCCGTTGGTAGATAGTTACGCGGTGGACTTGAAAGTAGTGGATAGTTTAGCCACTGTTTATTGATAGCACCATTCTTTTGCATTTCCGAAAATTCTCTGGCTTCTCTTCTACGAGGTGTTGGACAAAAGGATGGATTTACCTGTAATAAATATGGTGCCACTTGCCAGTGCACCCGTAATGTAGGATGTTTCTCCAAAAATTTTCTTCTTCAAACAGGCTGTGCAGCTTCAAATTCTTCTTGAGTATAAGTGAATGTGTCATTTTTGAAGTGCAGCTGCTCATCTGGATTTTTCTGTGTGGTCCTTTTGATGTATTGTCTTGTTTTCTCTTTCATTAGTCCGTACGGAATGTTGAAAGGCTTCATGATCTTCTCTAAGTCTCTACCTTTAATCTTTGCTTCTTTCATGACTTTGATGACTTCATCTTCAAAATGTTCTGTCAACCGGGACACCAATAGTGCCCGTTCCCTCTGACCTATTTCTGTAGTGTATGGCATTGGATGATCATCATGTGGTTCCGCCATCTGCTCTTTTATTGGAGAATTATAAATTGGGGGAGATAGAGGACGTACCTCTACCTCGTCAGTAGGATTTTCTTGTCTTGGCTCTACTGGTGTCCCGATTGATGCTTTCGCTCCTGCTTTGGTCTCTAATTATGTTATGCGTTCAATCTTCTCTTTAATTTCTTGCATGGCTGCTCTGAGTGCTTCTTTTGCTGCAAGCAGTTCATTGCCAATTTCTGCTACATGATCCATATTTTCGCTGTAACTTGCTGCAAGTTTTCCATGGGCTGTATTCAACTGCTTTTTTAGCTCATTTGTTTCGTGAGTGTACTTACGTTCCCATTCTTCTCTCAATGCTTGCTCTTGTTTCAGCAAATCTTCATATTTCTCAATTTGAGCTCGTACTTCCTGCTGGTCAATATCTGTTGTCTCTTGTTTTTTGAGAGGTTGATCATATAGCAACGACTTCATTAATTCTTTAATTTTGTTTCGTAAATTATCATTTTCCTCCATATACACCTTTAGTTGTGTTTTCAGTAAGTTGCTTCTAGCTTTCATTCTCTCTTTGTCGACCTCGTTGGCTTCATGTAATCTTTGTAGGTTTGTCAGCTGTGCCTGGAGTTGGTGATGCTGGGTCATCAATGTATCACATTGCGATTTTACTGCGAGTAACTCCATTCCCTTGGCTGCAATCTCTTTGTGGGCCTGGATAAGTTGTGCAGATAGTTGTTCACTCATAATTTGAAACTGATTCTTTTCCCTCATGGCTTTGTCATAATCTGCATCTGTATCCATCATTTTTTGTTGTGTATCCATGGCCGTTTGGATCATTTGTTTGACAACAGGTTTTAATTGAGTGACATCCACATTTAACCATGTGGTAGGAATACTAGGTTCTGCTCCTGTTGTCACATCTTTCCCTTGAGCCACATGTAATGTGGTGTCATGGAGCTGCCTGATATGAAGTTGGATCCTCGATTCAGCCTCCATGTGGTCAATCTTGCCTTGAGGTGTATCATCCGGTACCTCAATCACAACGGGCTCCTTACTTGGTTGTCGGCTTGATTCCTGGTCTATTGGAGTTTGTATTTCTTGTTTGATAGGTGGCACGCCATCTTTATTAGTTATTGGAGCTTCCTTGATACTGATCTTTGACGTATCATTCAATTGAATGAAGTGCTCTGGTTCAGTTGGTTCTTCTATGCTCTTTGCTTGTCTCTGTTTGTTGTCTGGCGTGACTTCAACTTGATTGATCTCTGTCCAAT
The DNA here is from genome assembly GCA_020310875.1 of Ceratopteris richardii. Lineage (NCBI taxonomy): Eukaryota > Viridiplantae > Streptophyta > Polypodiopsida > Polypodiales > Pteridaceae > Ceratopteris > Ceratopteris richardii. The sequence continues at coordinate 68,109,654 of CM035433.1, read as the reverse complement.
CTTCATTGTGTGTTTCTATTTGTATATCTGTATCCAGGGTGTCCTTCTCACAGCTTGATTCTTCATTAGAGCTTGATTCCTCCAATCCTATTTCTTTGTATCTGGAAGGTACTTGATGAGTTTCTTTATCCTTTTGTTTCTTTTCCTGGCTTGCCTGTCTGTAATGGTGACCTTGAATATTCAAATTTATTTGCCCCCGCATATACTGATGTGTTTCTTCCAGGGCTGCAGAGAGATCTCTCTTAGTAATGGGTTGTTGGGTCCGAGGAATCTTTGGTAACACATGTGTTCTCTTTGATTGTGGTGTCTCTTGAGCTTCTTCCTCTCATAGGCATTTAGTCCCTCTCATAGGCGTCTTTGAGCTGGTTCCTACTTCTTCAATTGCGATGACTGTTTTCTTTTTCTTTGGGACAGTTGCTGACTTGGCATATTTGGCTAACTCTGTTGATGTTGGCATCACACGCAAGCAGTTCTTCATATCCAATGTTTCATAGATAAGTAGGGTCAAGGCCGAACTACCATTCAGAAACTTTTTCTGCCCCCACTTCTTTTTTGCTTCAAATAGGCGTTCTTGAACATAGGGAGTCATATTTACTTGATTTCTGACTTGCCTCATAGCATGTGAAAGCAGTTGCACCACGATCTTTTGAGGTGTTGTATATCTATGCATGCTTGGAAAACAAAAGTGCTGGTGCATAAAGTGAACAGCCTCTTCAATATCAGTTCTATTGATTTCCAAAAAGGATCGCTTTTTAGGATCATGACATTCATCTTTGACATTAGTGTGTCCTTCTTGATTCCATCCAAAAGCTCGGTTAATTAGCTTGTGAGTAAATTGAATTGTCTTCCAGGCACCAACTTTATCCAGTACTCGTGCCTCAGGGACTGATATCTTATTTGATGCAGGCTGGAGTGTATTCATCACTTGCGTACATCTCTGAAAATCTGGTAAATATATTGGAAGTCTTAAAAAGGCATCAATTCCAGCTTGAGTCCAGACATCTGTCATGCGCGGTAATCCTTGTACGATAGTCTTGAAGTCTTGCGACATGATAGGGAAGTAGTGATCCTTGTCCGTGATTTTGATAGTGGCCATGAAAATGAGATCCGATACTGGTTGGTCATCCAGAAACCAATGGCCTCTTGCTTTTGTTATGGATTCCAAGGGAAGAAGCTGGACCTCTTCCACTTGCGTCTCTTCGGAGTTAGTAGATGCCATCTGCACTCAATATAGAGTACGAATTAGTGGCAAGATAGTATCAGAAATCCTCCTTCATTTGTCCTTCATAAGATTGACATTGCTCCGAGTGAATGGTCTCGTCCCTTCCCCGTGGGTGTGAGAAAGGTAATACCTGGTTTTTTAACCTATTTTTAGGTATTTTTATGTTGATTTTTTTTTTCTGAAAGAAAAACAAAAAAGTTAGTTCATAGCCGAAGCGGTTATTATTATTTTTTTGGTAATTTTCTTTAGATTATGTACAAGTGCTCTCCTATTTCCCAAGAGGAAAATGTGCTTCACTATCTTGAAATAGAAGAATAACATGCCGAATGCTTGGCCTTGTAATGTGGCCCTATTATGCATACTTTGGATTCTGGTAACTCCAAATGCGTGCAACTCGAATTATTTGGTAGATGTATACAACTTGCTTTGTCTTTCGGCATCCAAATCTGCTTTATTCTGTTGGGAGAAATCGTGTTCCCAACCTTCCTGGTGAATGTGATGCTTCTCATTTGGTGCTTCTGCTTTGTCTGCTTTTTGAATCTTGGAATGACGTGTGAATTGTATGTAGACTCCAGCTCTATCCTGTAGCAGTTTAGCTTCTGCCGTTTTACCTTTACATCATACTGATTTTCCTTGTTCATTGGTTCGTCTTGTTTGATGATTGCCATTTGACTACATGACTTGGGAATCCATATTTGTGTGCGGTCCAACTGAGCAGCTATCACCTTCTTCGGAATCCATACTTTAGCAGTTCTTTGTGGAACTGAATATCTAGAGCGATTTACATACTGGTTCTGTGGGTTCTTCTGCTCTAGCAAGTAGTTCTTCTGTTGAAGATATACATCCATTTGGTCCTTCCTTATCCAAGCTTGTTGAGTGTAAGGAATGGGGTATATTCTAATACGTGCAGACTTTGGATTACTCGGAGAACTAGTCTCTCTTGTGCATGGTTCTTCGCTAAGGCTGTTTTCAGATAGAATGACACTCTTGTGACTTGCTAGATTAGAAGATGGTGTGCAAGCAGAATTCTGTGTATCCTCACATGAAGTACTCGATGAAGGGGTTTCCATAGTGCTAGTGAACATACATTCATCACTGGGTTCCTTTGAGTGAGTTTTTGGTTCTATACTTGCGGCTTTGATTGGTCGTTCGTCTAGCATGCTGAATACTTCACGATGTCCTATCCTGGCTTAGATGTATCCTAAGGCCAATTGAATAGTTACTTCATATTCATATATCCAGTCTTGTCCTAACACGAGCTCTTCCAATAAATCCTGATTGTGACATACTAAGAGTTTTTGTTCCATTGTGTTGATTCCTAAGTGTAGAGGTAAGATAATCTCTCCTGTACACTTGGTGATATTTCCTCCTATTCCTATCAGCTGTGCCTTTGATGGACGTAATTCCTCCTTGAGGGTCTGTGTTAATGAATACTTGATACAACTTATAGCGGCTCCTGTGTCAATGAGAGCATCCACTAAGTGGTACTCCATTTTTCTCGCTCCCAAATTCAAATATGGTTGTGTCCTTTGTTGACCTAGGTTTTCGGTGGCTCTAAAATTAGCCATTGGGATGAGTTCCTCTCCTTGGTGATATCTCTCATCTCTCTCTCTCTCATCCACTCTTTTCGTTTCCTAATCCGCTCTAGTGCTTCTTGTCTGGCTTCCTCTCGTATTCTTTCTTCCTCTAGACGTCTATTTTTACCCGTTATCAGTCGTGACATCATTTCTTCAGTCAATGGCTCTAAATATTTTTTTACTCGACATCCACTGATATAATTTGGCAATACTTCTCCATCTAGAGTTGCTAAGCTGATGGATCTGCTGGTGGATATGCGATTGATGATTAATGGGCCATATCCTCTTTTCTGCAATTTCTTAGCGTGTTGTTTCAGGGTATATACCAAAACTAAATCTCCTTCCTTCAAATTTTTGTCTTTAACATGAGCATCAAAATATGCCTTTTGTTGCCATTTAGCAGCATAAATCCGTGCTACAGCTTGTAACCTAGTTTCATGTAACTTCTTTATCTGATCCAATTGAGCTGAGAGTTCATGTCTCCACTCATAAGTTGTTGCTACTCTGAGAGTGGGTATTAAGAAATCAATTGGCAAAATAGCATTTTGTCCATACACTAAGTTAAAAGGAGTAGTGCCTTTGGCAGTCTTGCAAGCTACTCTGAATGCCCATAAAGCGTGATGTAATTGTTTATCCCAATCAAATCTACCATTGTTCACAATTTTAGTGAGAACTGTGCACAAGATTTTATTTGAACTTTCGGCTTGTCCATTGGCTTGTGGGTGATAAGGGGCTGATTTCTTATGAATTACCAAGAATTAATTCAGTAAGGCTTCTATCACTTCATTCACAAAATGCGTACCTCTATCACTCACAATTTCTATCTGTAGTCCAAATCTAGTGAAAACGTTCTCGAAGAGAAACTTGGCAGTAGTTCTTGCGTCGTTTTTCTTGGTTGCTTTGGCTTCAACCCATTTGGTTAGATAGTCTGTGGCTACAATTATATACTCGGTGTGGGATCCTTTAGTTGGGGGGCTAATAGGTCCTATGAAGTCTATTCCCCATTTAGTAAAAGCTCTGGCACTTTTTAGTGGCATTTCATCCCTTCTAATTGGATATTTTGTTCGTTGAAATGTATCACATCGTTGAACATATGTGGCTGCATCCTGATGTAAAGTTGGCCACCACATTGCAGCAAAGAGAATCATTTTTGCTGTCTTATCTGCAGAGAAATGTCTTCATGCAGTTCCTGTATGTGCCATCTCTAAAACAGCAAGATACTCGTCTTCATGAATGCACACTTGCAAATGACTATCTCTTCCTCGTTTAAAGAGTTGTTTTCCTATAAGAGCATAGTCCTTGCTTTGTTCAACAAGTGCTCATTTTCTTGCTAAAGTGGCTCCTTCTGGGCACTCTTGGGTCTTTAAGAACTTCACCAGAGGCATGCTCCATCTCAGTGCTACAGTGGAGTAGCATAGAGTGGAGTTCTCTTCTGGATTCCGTTCTTGATAGGTTGGGTAGGCTGATACATAGTTATGCGCATCCCTCTGCATGGTTGGCCAATATATGCCCAATCTCCTTAGTGTTTGCCATGTTCCGTTCGCATTTAGATGAGTTTTCCATTGATTTACATGTGCTTTTTGAAGCCACATTTCTTCTTCCTCTTCTTCTACACATCTCATGAGTAATCCGCTTGAGTCTTGGTGATACAAACTTCCAGCAATGATATGAAGGTTTTTAGCCTTCCATAGGTCTTGGGTTCGGTTTGGTGTGATCCCATCTTTAGGTCCATGAGTGAGTATAGGGATCAACTTTTTTGCCCATTGGGGACATACTTCGAGGTTAAACAGGTACGTGTCTGGCAAATCATCCGGTACTCCTATGGGTGGTTCACCATGTGTCATTCTTGATAGGTGATCCACTCTTATGTGGGTATTTCCTTTCATGACTACTACTTCAAAATCAAATTCCATCAACAATAGAAACCATCGTACTAGTCGTACTGTATTACAAGGCTTATTGACTAAATACAATAGGGCTTGATGATCAATGAAGAATTTGAATTTGTCTGCCAAAAGGTAATGTTGGAACTTTTTTACTTCGTATACCATTCCTAGGCCTTCTCTTTCGGTCGTGGTATAATTGCGTTCTGCTTGATTCAATTGTCTACTGGCATAGGCTATAGGGTGATCTAACTTTCCTGCATCTGCGGGTTGAGCTAGGATGCAACCAATGGCAAACTTGGAAGCATCCACGTGAATATGAAATGGCTTATTCCAATTGGGTACTCGAAGGATTGGTGTTGAACTCAATCGACTCTTTAATTCATTAAAGGCCTTTTCACATTCTTCAATCCAGTTAAACTGAGTCAACAATGCATAAAGAGGTCTAGCAATTATGGCATACATATGTATAAATCTTCGGTAGTATCCACAATGTTCCATAAATGCTTGGACTTCTTCGCAGTCTTTGGTCTTGGCAAATCCAAAATCACTTTGATTTTGTCTTCATCAGTTGAAATTCCGTTTTTAGAGACAATATGTCCTAATATTTTTGACATTTGGCAAAGATCTTTCCTAGTTCAGGGATGTGCTCTGATCGTATAGCTGAATAGGTACATAGATCGTCCACATATACCTCCATACTCTTTCTCAAGAACTCCTTGAATACATGACACATCAATCTTTGGAAAGTGGCTGGGGCATTGGTTAGGCCGAAAGGCATAACCCTAAAGGCGTACACTCCCCACTCAGTTGCAAAAGTTGTTTTATGTTGGTCCTCTGGAGCAATGGCTACCTGATTATATCCTGAAAAGCCATCCAAAAAACTGTAAACTTCCTTCCCTGCCACTCTTTCCAACAGATGATCCGTGATGGGTAATGGGTAACTATCCCTTATGGTAGCGGCATTTACTTTTTTCAGATTTATGCATACTCTTAACTTACCATTCTTTTTCGGTACGACCACCAAAGGTGACACCCATTCTGTGTGTTCAATCTCATATATGAACCCAGCTTCTAACAACTTATCTATCTCTTCCTTTATCTTTGCTGAGTAAACATCGTTATATGTGTAAGGTCTTTGTTTGGAAGGTTTAGCTTCATATGTCATAGGGATTCTATGTGCACATATAGAAGGGTCTACTCCTTTCAAATCCTTATATGTCCAGGCAAAGACATCCCTGTATCCCCTTCTTCAGCCTCTTGAAGAACTACGACGTATAGACTAACGTCATATCCTTTCTCTTCAATGCATTCATTCATGGTTATCACTTCTTCGTTTACACACACATCGAGAGTAGCTAAAATCTCCATCCAACCATGAGGTTCAAATTCTTCATCTAAGAATATTTGAGGCATATAGGCTGGATCTTGTACTGATCTAGCAACTCCTTGCTTTTGCTGCCATCCTTTCCTCCTATCTTCTTCCTTTTTCGTAGTTTGGCATATCCATAGATGAGTGTCTTCATTCATCCATGATTGATCACTTGAACCTATACTATGAATCGATTGATTATCTTCCTCTTTATGAATCTGATTCCATTGTAAGGGGGGAACATCTTGATATGTATATGTGTGGAGATTTATTCTTGTGGTGGTTCCTTCATGCTATAGGTATACAGCGTCTTTTCCCGAATCTTGCACTACCTTTAGTTGTCTCATGAAAGGTCTTCCAAGTATCATTTCATAATTGCTAGGCCTTTCAAATTGACATATCGCTAAGGTATGTTCGAACTCAACTCCGCAAGTGGTAAAAACTACCCGTTCCAATAATCCCAAGGGTCTTTCAGTGTGTCCATCTGCCATTTGTATCTTCATGCGTGTTGGTCTTAGAGCTGGTTTTCCCCATTTCTCCCAGATTTCTTTAGTTGCTATTCCTAGTCCAGCTCTAGAATCTAAGATGGCTTTGGTGGTGTAACCCCTATAGGTAATTGGAAGGCAAGTATTTCCTTCATCTCCCTCACTGAAATCTCCTACCTTATCGACTGGGATTTTTACTGTGTTTACTTCATTAGACATCTCCTTCTCGTCCACCTCGATCTCCAATTGGCTAGTCAGTTTCTCTTTCAAATGTGGTTTGACCTTCAACAGTTCTTTCAATGTCAGAGTGCAAGGGATTTTTACCTTTCTAAGGTGTTGTATGATATCTGATGTTTGGACTGATGGGTTCAGTTCTTTTTTTCTCATTGAGGGAATGCGGTATAATTCTGAATTATGTTCGTACTCTCCTGTGTAATTTGGCAAAACCTTTACACTATCATTTTCTTCGTTACTTGGATCAATTGGTATTATTTCTTTTGAATTCAGTTCAGGTATGGAGTCTTCAATTTCACCTTCTGCTTCTAGCTCCTCAAAGGGTGGGTGTATTCCTTCCACTTTCTTCCACCGGTCTTCTTGGACTCTTGCCCACAAATCTTTAGGCCATTCCCCTTCTACTTCGGGAACAATGGATCCTTCCCTTTTATCCTCACAGTAATTTCCATTATGTGTCTTACCTGCTTCAGGTTTCTCGGGTTCCTTAGGGATGACACACTCTTGGAATTCTTTTTCGGGAATTCGTGAATTGGGTAATTGAAGAACATGTTTTTCTAAGGTATGCTGAGCCACTTCAATTAATTTTTTGCATATCTCTAACCTTTCTTTCTCTAGGTCACCTCTAGGATATTCTCTTTCATGTTGTTCAATGGTAGGTCTTTCTCTTATTCGTGCTTTCTACGCCTGAATCCACATGGCTAATTCTTCAGGCATGGGATCTACTAAAACTGATCCTACCTCTTCTTTTTTATACTTTCCATCTTTATTTTCTTCTTCAAATTTCTGTTTCTCTTTTGGATTTTGTTTGCTCTTCTCATTTTCCTTCTTTTGTAGTAATTTCTTTTCCTTCATCCTATCTCTACGAATCTTCCATCTTTGTGTTCTTTTGCTTACAACACTTCTCTCAGGCTCTTCCGAGTCTTCAACTACTTGATGTGTAGGTATGTTCATTTCTCTGTCACCTTGATCATTTTCCTCAGTTTTGTCTGGGGTCTCTCTAGCTTTAGCTCTAGTTATTGCTTTCAATGGTACAGTGTATTCCTTATCACTTCCTGATGATTCTATCACTTCTATCACGTTAATCTGCACATTAGAGTTAACTTTGTTGGGGTTCTTGGGGCAATCTCTGAAAAGGTGTTCTTTACCACAATCACTACAGTATCCTTCCCAGACTCGCTGTGGTGGTGGTGGGTTTGGTAGTGTACATTCTCTGATATAATGATCACCTCTGCATCTATAACATGGTCCTCTAGGTACAGACTGTGTGTTCATAGGTCGGGGGGGTATGGATGCCCTAGGGGCTGTGTACATCAATGACACATAGTCCTGCTCATATCCGTAGGAACTATCTGGCACTTCCATGCCATAGGTATATGGTTCGTACATTTGTCCATATTCTATCATAGAGCTCTCATAACTGGGATAGTTTCCTTGATTATGGTCATAAGATGAGTCATATGGTTCATTACTAGACAATGGTGTGGCTGGGACTATTGCGCTCTCTAGGTTTTCTTCAGGTTGAGCCATTTTTACTGGGACAACATTCTGAGGGTGGGGTGGTTGTTGTCCTAACACCGGTTGTGGTTGATTGCAACCTTGATAAGCATATGGTCGTGGTACAGGTGCCTGCTGCTGATAGGTGGGATATCTAAAGGCTTCACCTCCTTGGTCTCTCTGAGGGTATCCGTAAGGTCTCATGACAGGTTGTGCAGGTCTTGATTGCCTATTGTAAGGACAATTATATGCGCTCTGATTTGTGTATTTTTGTTCTATGCTGCAATATTGTAAAGGGCCTGGAACGGGTGGTCTATTGTAAGCATAGGCAGGTGGTGGGACTATTCCCCTAGTGCACAAATGAGATGGATGATCTCCTCCACAATGCATAGATCTTCTAAGCATGGGCACTCTCATTGGGTTGTTGGGGTAGTTCCTCTATCCTTGAACGTTCAACTTCTTTGCTACTAAGTCGGCTATTTCCTCAACATTGTTCTTAGGGTTAGATGTGCTGCTGGCTGAATCTTCACTTTTGATACTACCGTACACCAGAGATCTTAATGATCCATTCAATAATCCTTCCAAAAATAATGACACCATTTTGTTTTGGGTGGGTCTCTCTTCAATGGGGCATCTATCCACATACTGTTTGAATCTTCTTGCTGCCAATCTCACTGATTTCGTAGGAGCTTGCTTAAAGCTATGGATTAATGATGACGAGTTGTTTTTAATTCCAGACTTAGTGAATTCCTCAATCATTTCTTGATAGGCTTGTTCCATATTTTGAAAATTGTTAGGATCTAATGGCTGGAACCAAGCTAAAGCTGTGTCTGTCAAAGTTAGACCAAAAGACTCATATTGGATAAAAAAATCTTCTACTTGTTCCGCTCTGATTACTTGCTTAAATTCAGCTATATGATTGTAAGGTTCACTAGAGCCATCATAGTGATTTCTCATGCATTTGGCCACTTGAATTGGCCTTAATCTTCCTCCTCCTTCAGGCGGTCTAGGCATCACAGGGAAAACTGGTCTTCCAATGGGTATACCAGGTCCTCTTGCTACAGGTGGTTTAATTGGGACAGGAATTCCATTTCTTGGATCCACAGGTGGCTGAGGCCGATAATTAGGGTTATTTGCAGGCATAGCAAACTGCACATGTGGTCTATCCGGGATTTGAGTTTGTTGTGTTTGTCTTGACTGTTGAAATGAATTATTCTGAGAGGTTCCATGTGGGTTTTGTGAAGTAGTGGCTTGATCCCTCGGGGGGAACACTGGAATGTTCTGATATTTCAACCCAGCTTTCTCTGAATCTGTTAGGGGCCAATACCTTCTCTGGTTTTTGTCCAAATACGTGATGATGGTGGGGAAGTCAGGATCTTGTAACTCATAGACAGTCACGGGGTTAGGGGCTGCTTCCCATATTGAAGAGTGGGCTCTGAGGAGATGCTCCATTCAACTTTTTGCAAGTGTTTTTTTTGGATTTTAATTTCATACACATGTGCCTAGAGTGCATCTACCCTCCCCTTTTAGCCTGAATCAGAAAATTACTTCTTCTCTACCCCAGTATGTCCTTCACGATACTTCACGCAGATCGTTTTTTTTTTTTTAATGCTTAATTTATGTGATAAGGATGAGAGAATGATATATGTGCTTACCTTAGGTACTCTCCCTCAACCCTTTAACCACCCTGTCTTTCTCTGCGCAGCTCAAAGAACCCGGAATTTAGCTCACAATACTCGACAGTCGCCTCTCACGATACTTGTTCAAAAGACAAGTGACTTACAAAATGACATTTTTGGCTTTTATACTTTTGAATTCTCCTACTCACTGAAAAAAAACAACAAGACAAAGACTGAAAGCTACTCTAATTACTTAACCTACTCCCTTACTCCTCCTACTCTACTCACTCCACTCACTTCCCTAGACTAATAACTCACTACACACACTTCAAGAGTGAGAAGTAGTAAGTGCGGATGAAAGTGACTTACCAAAGAAGAGAAAATCACTACTCCTCCTCTTGCTTCAATGCAAAAAGCTAATTACCATCACACGAATGCCTCGGTTTGATTCGACACTCCCTGGCAACGGCGCCAAAAAACGTGTGTACCTAAGAACCAACTTAGGGACTTGTGGAGAAAGAGACTATACCTCAATCCCCCTCAAGTGCATATAGTGGGGATTCACACTTTATTTATCAATCCGATGAGTATCAAAACCTAGCCGAGTGTATGAAGACATGCATTCAAATGACGATCAATGCAAATGAGTTACTCAAAGAGTGCAAACAAAGCAAAGACTAATCCAAACAAGCTTCAACTGTCAGTTATGGTGTCACGATACTTGGTGCAACAGCCAATAGTAAATTGAGCTTTTCTCTCAGCTCCAAACTCCAAATATAGCGAATACATATGCATTTCGAATCTCTCGAGAAGACGCATCCAATGGCGGTATTTTCACTCAATTCTGACGCTTCTACTTCAAGTTATGAGCAAAATACTGAGTCACGGAAATGACCTTCCTACACTTCAGCACTTCCTACACTTCATACACACCTTAGCCACAACAAACAAGCACTTTCATGGATAGACAAAACTTCCTAACACTCTTTCCAAGCAACACACATGCACACAAGCTCACAAAGAAGATGATACAGAGAGGAGAAGACACAAATTCGAATTTCTGTGCTCTTGATTCTCACAATGGCAAAAAGTCTTTACAAAGAGTCACAAATTGACTTATATACTTGTGCCCTAAAAATGGTCCTTTCACACAAGAGACCGGCACTTTATTCACTAAAAGGCTAATTTCCTACTAATTTACATGGGTAAGCTACTAATCTTCAGTGGGGATGCATCTAGAGGACTCCTCTAGTGCCTTTACAACGGAAAATATATTACAAGAATGGTTATAATAAAAAAATAAGGTGTCCAAATCGGAAAAATTTTGGGGCCCTTCTTTTTCTCTGCCTTGTGCTCTCTTTGCTCTGCAACAGTTGGACATAAAAACAACCTTCTTGAATGGTGATTTGCAAGAAGAGGTTTATGTGAAGCAACCTCCTAGATTTGCTATGAAAGGGAAAGAGCATATGGTTTGTCACTTGCATAAAGCCATCACCATGGTATCAAAGCTTATCATTGGTATCAAAGAAATAGGATCCACTATGGGCATCACCATCAAGGTAATTCATTGGTATCAAAGCTTTCTCCAAGGCTATCACTTAAGTGGCAAGCAAGCAATACATTGTCATCCGAGTCACCGAATTCAGCATTGGCACCATTGATTGTGCTTGAGGAAGGATTGCAATGATCAAGGAATACAAAGTACAAGTACTTCTCGGGAGGTCACCCATTCAGCTTGCTTAATAGTAGATTTTCCTACCACTAAGCCCTAGGTTTTTGTTGACTATAGGAGTCAAGATACTTAAGGTTAAAATCATTTTTGAGCCTTCAAAGTGTCTTCTTGAGCTCTTTGCATTGATTTTCTAATAGTTTATTTGAATGCAAAATTGGGAAAATTTAGAAGCTGATTTTGTAGTTTTGGGATAGGTTTTACTACATGTGGAAAGATTGGTCCAAAAATCAATCTTGGAACTAGAGGTACTTGAGGTTGTGTCTCCTTGGTAGTCTACATTCAGATTTATCACCGAAATAATCTTCTTACAAGTTTCTTGGAAGGTTTTTAGTCATGGTGGGAGTATCCACCATAACATTATGCAAGTTTTCTTGAGTCTAAAGAATGAAGTTGACAAGCACTTGCAGGTGCTGTTGGATAGTCTTTGGGCTCTAAATTCAGCCTTTGAGTGCCATTCTACACACTGTGTATGCTTCTATGGATACCACTTATGTACATCCATGTGGTCATCGATATAGCGTTTATGCTTTTTCATAAAGACTTTTACGCTTATAAAGAGGGTTGTGGTGAGGTTTTTGTAATTGAGAGACACCCAAATGTTGGGGTCTCTTCGGTGATTGAGGTGGAAGACTTGCCCAACATCACCATAGGAGATGTATGCTAGTTATTCATAGGTTCTCGATAATCCTAGTTAGCTTATTTTGGTTAAGTGGTTATATGCAATGGAGTCAACAATTCACTACATAGGTTTACATGTCACTTGAGCAATTTTAAGAGTTTTCAACATTGGTCATTGTTCATTTGCAAAGGAGAATCTAGATTTTTTTTTCCAAATTTTAGTTTTTTAACTAGAAACTGGTTGATTTTACTCATCGGATCAGTTATTGGTGTGAACATATACATCCTCACATAATCCTTTTGGTTGTTCATTGCTGTTCATTCATCCATTTCTTGGGGAGACTACCAAAATTTTTCTAGAATCTGATAAGGGTCTAGTTCCAGTGTTCCCAAGAGGAGCTATTGCTTGCAGGGCAAAAACCATTTCGAGATTCAAAAATTTGATGGCACAAACTTTTCCCTATGGAAGAATCAGATTAAAGATGTGTCGGTTCAAAGGAGGTAGTGGAAGCCAACAAATTAAATATCAAAGAATCCTATTGATATGGATGATGATGATTCGGATGAGTTGGATGAAATGGCTAGGTCTACCATTCAATCAGAGATGGAAAATAATGTTTACTTTACAGTATTGTACTGTGAAAGTGCCGAGGAGCTTTGGAAGAAGTTATGAAATACATATGAAAAAGAAAATATCAAATAAAGTGTATTATCCATTATTGGTTACAAAAATTCTGATTATGCTAGTTGTGTAGACAATCAAAAGTCTACATTAGGGTACATTTTTCACTTTGTTGGAGGTGCTATCTCTTAAAGATCTCATCTTCAAGAATGTACAATTGTTTCTACTAGAGACATAGAGTATGTTACATCTAGTGAGGCATGTAAGGAAGCATTGTGGCTTTCTTGGCGTGCTTGTGATATGGGTTTACCTCAACATGTACCTTGTTTTCTCAATGATAGTCAGAGTGCCATTGCTTCGGATAAGAATCCGGTCTATCATGCAAAAACTGTGAAGAGAGATGGTGGATGCAATCCAAAGATGAGTAGGTGCCGCTACAACCAGCTTCACACCAGCCAACTGAGACTTCAGAGTTGATTAGTAGACCCTTTGAGCTTCCTAAATCCACCAAAATATCAGCCAAGTACTTTGGAACATGTATCCCAAAAGTTTAAGTCAAGACAGGCTAGTTGCGAAATGACTAGCTCCCAAAACTTGCTATTTTTGGACATACACTTGCTGGAAAAAATGAACAGTGCTCTCAACCTGAAAGGAATTAGAAAAATTCCTTTTGGGCATAGCAAATAGACTTAGCAAGCTTCCTATTCCAAGTTAAAACACTTCAAATGATGGACTGAGCACTGAGAACAAGTTTCATCAAGTTCTGGAACATTCCCACAATTCTCGGGGCTCTGCAGAGATAGACCAGTAAGCAATAAAATGCAGATATCTCCAAAAGTATAAATCCAATGACCTTGAAAATTTATATGTAGAAACTAGACAGTGAGAGCTATCCAACGCAATTTAAAACACTGAAAAATGTTCAGTAAAACTCGAGATATGACCTTCTGAAGTTACTGCTCTGAGTGAGTATAGCAGAGAACAAAACAGAGAGGTAGATGATAATAAATGTATAGATTCACATATGATTACAACCACATTGGCAATGAATCTTTGCACAATGGGAGTAGAATGATAGAGCTATGGAGTAAGCTCTTCAATCTCTACAAAATGACATGAATTGGTCACGTACAAGGCTTGCTAATCGCCTCTTCCTTCTTGCTCCTTTTATAGCAATTCTTGGAGGGAGTTTTGAATTCGAATTCGAATGGCTCCACCTAAAAGTGATCCCCAAAGTTAGGAGAGATTCCCTCAGCTCAAAAATTCGTGATTTTGGTAGTTGGAGCCACGAATTTGCTTTTACATCATGGATGAGGTAAGCCATCCTTTTACTTTTTTCTTTTTCCATTTACAAGAGATAAAATGTACTCTTTTACAAGAGGTGTTCACATGACTACTCATGTGACTTACAAATGAGGATAATATCAAGCATATCAAGCATGTGGGCTTGGGCAAAATGCACCAACAGCTCCCCCTCAAGCCTAACATGCTTGGCCTCCAAATAAGTCTTCAATTGTCCTTGATTTCCTGCAAACCAATCATCAACTTGAATCTACTTAATTTCGTACCATCAAGAGCTTTCGTCAACATGTCTGCACATTGCATATCTGTAGAGACGTAGGATAGTTGAATATCCTTGCTCATTAGCTTCTCCCTTACATAATGGTAGTGGACTTCAATATGCTTGGTTCTAGCATGGTATACCGGATTAGCTGCTAGATGTAGTGAGCTTGTGTTGTCACCAAAAATGTGAGGTGTTGAAGAATGAAGTCCAAGATCTGTGTACAAAGATTTTAACCACATGATTTCTTGAGTTGCATTAGCCAAACCTCTATATTCTGCTTCAGTAGAAGATAATGCCACGGTTGGTTGCTTCTTCGATGACCAAGAAATGATTTTTGAACCTGCAAATGATATATACCCTGATGTGCTTCTTCTATCATCTTTAGATCCGGCCCAATCTGCATCTGAGTAGACCTTTAGCTCAATATCTGAAGTAAATGAATAAAACAAACCTTCATTCATGGTCCCCTTTAGATACTTGAGGACTCGCTTGGCCGCTTCCATATGTGGTCTTCTCGGCTTATGCATAAACTGACTCAATATGCTAACACTGTAGCATATATCCACCCTTGTGAGTGTTGCATAGTTCAAACTTCCAACCAAGCTTCGATAGCTTGTGATGTCTTCAATTGGCTCTCCTTCATAAGCACTAAGCTTATGATTTTGCTCCATAGGTGTACCTGCACACTTTGTATTTTCCATCTTGAACTTGACGAGCATGTCATGGACATACTTCCTTTGTGTGATGTATATACCTGAATCTGTGTAGATCAACTCCAATCCAAGAAAATAAGTGAGTGGTCCGAGGTCACTTATTTTGAACTCCTCCTTCATTTGACTCTTTACCTGTTTGATTCCTTCAAGATCATTGCCTGTGATAATAATATCATCAACATACACACATAAATAGATCACTTCAGATCCATTCCTCTTTATGAACAAAGAGGTATCCGCCTTGCTAGCTTTGAATCCTTGGTCCTGCAAATAAGTAACCAATCTGAAATTCCAAGCTCTTGGAGCTTGCTTCAATCCATACAAAGCTTTCTTTAGTTTGCATACATAGTTAGGATGATGTGCATCCTCATATCCAGGAGGTTGTGCCATATACACTTCCTCAGAAATCCATCCATTCAAGAAAGCATTCTTTACATCAAGTTGATAAAGATTCCAATTTCTAGATGCAGCAAGACTTATGAGAACCCTAATTGTAGGCATTTTTGCAACAGGAGAGAAAGTCTCCTCATAATCAATACCATGGGTTTGAGCAAACCCTTTAGCAACTAACCTTGCTTTGTGTCTATTTATACTTCCATCTGGATTCCTCTTGATTTTGTATATCCATCGAGATCCGATTATCTTCATAGATGGCTTGTTAGGTACAAGCTCCCAAGTGTCATTCTCCTTCAAGGCTTCCATTTCTTCATCCATTGCATCTCTCCAAGCTTTCTTGCTTTGTGCTTCTTCGAATGTGGTAGGTTCTTCATTGGTTGAATCCTTTGCAATGTAGATTGAGTGCTTGGTGACCAAAGAAGTATCATAACCAAACCTCTCTGGTTTCTTCTTCTCCCTCGAAGACCTTCTAAGTGGTTGATGTGAGCTCTCGGGTCCATATGTAGCATCCTGCATCTTTGCTTTACCTTTGTTCTTCCATAGCTTTAGTCTTTCCAAGTCTTCTAGGTCAATCTCCGAATCACTTTCTTCAATCTGCTTTGGCTCCTTTGGTTGAAGTGATGGAAAATCTTCATCCAAGTCATATGGCAGCTTCACTTTCCTGTCATCATCAAACCATGATTTGTTTTCATCAAAAATTACATCTCTACTCACAGAAAATCCTTTATTGGTTGGATTGTACAATCTATATCCTTTTTGGTTTTGATCATAACCAATGAATACACACTTCTCTGCCTTGGGATCCAATTTCCCTCTTACTTGAGAAGGAATGTGAGCATAGGCTAAGCATCCAAAGATTTTACAATGCTCTAGACTAGGTCTTCTTCCATTCCACACTTCATATGGAGTGGTTCCATCTAGTGACTTAGATGGAAGTCTATTTATGAGATATGTGGCTGTCGACACAGCCTCTGCCCATAGGTAGTTCGGCAATCCCTTTTCGTTGAGCATGGACCTTGCAGCTTCGACGATAGCTCTATTCCTCCTCTCTGCTACACCATTGAGTTCAGGTGTATACCTTGTAGTGACTTCCCTTTTAATGCCTCTTTCATGCAAGAAGGCATCAAATTCAGAAGAGAAGTATTCTCCTCCACCATCTGATCTGAGTCTTTTCAAAGTCCTACCTGTTTGATTTTCAACAAGAGCAATATACTTCTTAAAGCAATTAAACACTTCATCCTTGTGCTTCATGAAAAACAGAATGGTCCACCTGCTACAATCATCTATGAAAGACACATAATATCTTGAGCCTGATATAGATGGCTCCTTACTTGGACCCCACACATCCGTGTGCACTAGATCCAAAGGATTTTGATACATATATCCTTTCTTATTGAAAGGTTGTCTATGAGCCTTGCCGAGTTGACAAGCTTCACACTTATAAATCATGTGTTGCCTTGTGATATTAGGCAAACCAAGTACACTTTGGTCCCTGCAAATCTGTTTGAGTGTCCTCTCACCAATGTGAGCAAGCCTTTTGTGCCATATCTCCAACTCTGTTAGAGTTTGAGATCCATAGCTAAACAAAGCTATGTTCTTTGTATCTTCCACTTCAAAAGTGAAAAGCCTTCCTGTCTTTTCTCCTTTGGCAATCCTTCGAAAGCCTTGCCTTGGGTCTTCAACATATGCTCCAAATCGATTGAATCTAACCTGCAATCCTTTTTCAACAATCTGTCCAACACTTATTAAATTTTTGGTAATTGTAGGGACATACAAGACTTTGCTTAAGAGGTTCATATTCCCATCTGATGTCTTCACATTACCTATCTTCTCCACTGAGTGCTTTGTGTCATCTCCTGTCTGCACTTCATGCTTGTTATGAGGATCTTCCAAATCAGAAAGTAAAGCCACATTTCCTGCTACATGGTTCGAGCATCCCGAATCAATGTAAAATATGTGATCATCATCCTTACCCTTCTTTGTTGATAGATTCATAATCAATAATGAATCTTCTTGACTTTGGTCCTCTGCATAGTTATTGTAATCTCTTCTTCCTCTATGGCCACTTTGATAGTTGTTGTTGTTGTTGTAATTGTTGTTGTAGTAGTAGTTGTTGTTGTATCCTCCATTGTACCTACCTCTATTTGATCCATAGCCACCTCTATTGAATCCTCTTCCTCTTGAGTTCCTTGGATTCCTGAAACATTCTTCAGTAGTATGGTTAGATAAGCCACATATGTTGCAAGGTTGAGATGATTGGAATCTCCCCCTGCCTTGCTTTCCACCTCTGCCTCTTCCTCTAGCTCTTCCTCTACCTGCAAAGTTTGCTTGGAAAGAGCTTCCTTCATCTTCATTCTTTCTATTCTTTGACTTGTCCTTGACCTTAGCTTTATCAGAATATAAGGCAGAAGTTTGATTACCTCTTGAGGACTCACCACCTTTGCTAATCTTTGCTTCATGAGTGAAGAGTTGGCCCATGAGTGTGTTGAGGTCGGGTACATGCATATCCATGTATAAATCCATGGCTGTTGTGAATGACTCCTACTTGTCGTCTGCTTTGATTCCATTCATGATTTGTCTTATGATTTGCTCCTCTTCAATTACCTCTCCAATGCTTCCAAGTTGGTCGGAAATCTCCTTCATCTTTGTGACATAATCAGTCACATTTTGCTTCGGGCTTTTCTTCATTGTTGTGAACTCCATCCACAAATGGTTCTTCCTTGCTCGAGTGTTGGAAGAGAAGAAAGAAGCAAGTGCATTCCAGGTTTCTCTTGATGTCTTGCATCCCTTGACATGAGGTAAAAGAAAATCAGAGATTGAGTTTAGAATATAGGACCTTGCAAGTGCATCCTTCGAACACCAATTCGAAAGTCCTTCCACTTCTTCATGTGATGGTTGCCCTTTGTTCCTCATGGTTGGCATTGCTTCATCTCCGGATATGAATCCATATAGATTCCTCCCTTGAAGGTAAGCCTCCATCCTTAGAGACCATGCCGGATAGTTGTTTCGATCCAATTTGTCAATTGTTGATGGAAATCCATCTCCCATGTTGCTTGACTATGCTCTGATACCACTGTGAAGAGAGATGGTGGATGCAATCCAAAGATGAGTAGGTGCCGCTACAACCAGCTTCACACCAGCCAACTGAGACTTCAGAGTTGATTAGTAGACCCTTTGAGCTTCCTAAATCCACCAAAATATCAGCCAAGTACTTTGGAACATGTATCCCAAAAGTTTAAGTCAAGACAGGCTAGTTGCGAAATGACTAGCTCCCAAAACTTGCTATTTTTGGACATACACCTGCTGGAAAAAATGAACAGTGCTCTCAACCTGAAAGGAATTAGAAAAATTCCTTTTGGACATAGCAAATAGACTTAGCAAGCTTCCTATTCCAAGTTAAAACACTTCAAATGATGGACTGAGCACTGAGAACAAGTTTCATCAAGTTCTGGAACATTCCCACAATTCTCGGGGCTCTGCAGAGATAGACCAGTAAGCAGTAAAATGCAGATATCTCCAAAAGTATAAATCCAATGACCTTGAAAATTTATATGTAGAAACTAGACAGTGAGAGCTATCCAACGCACTTTAAAACACTGAAAAATGTTCAGTAAAACTCGAGATATGACCTTCTGAAGTTACTGCTCTGAGTGAGTATAGCAGAGAACAAAACAGAGAGGTAGATGATAATAAATGTATAGATTCACATATGATTACAACCACATTGGCAATGAATCTTTGCACAATGGGAGTAGAATGATAGAGCTATGGAGTAAGCTCTTCAATCTCTACAAAATGACATGAAGTGGTCACGTACAAGGCTTGCTAATCGCCTCTTCCTTCTTGCTCCTTTTATAGCAATTCTTGGAGGGAGTTTTGAATTCGAATTCGAATGGCTCCACCTAAAAGTGATCCCCAAAGTTAGGAGAGATTGCCTCAGCTCAAAAATTCGTGATTTTGGTAGTTGGAGCCACGAATTTGCTTTTACATCATGGATGAGGTAAGCCATCCTTTTACTTTTTTCTTTTTCCATTTACAAGAGATAAAATGTACTCTTTTACAAGAGGTGTTCACATGACTACTCATGTGACTTACAAATGAGGATAATATCAAGCATATCAAGCATGTAGGCTTGGGCAAAATGCACCAACAAAAACCAAGCACACTGAGGTGATGTGTCACTTCATTAGAGACTGCTTAGCCAATGAGCACATTATTCTTGAGAAATTTCATCCTCGAGATAATGCTGCAGATGCTTTGACTAAAGCTCTACCACATGATAGCATTTGACACTATCATCACCTGATGGTGGTTACTTGATTCATGATCTTGCACAATTACTTGTACACTATGTAACATGCCCATCAAGTGGGAGGTTTATTTTGTATACTTTCACTTAGGTATTCTTTATCATTCTTTCTTATCACCAATAGTTCACTTTGGCCATATTTGCCTTTAGAGGGAGATTTTTACCATTAGTTTCCATGTGAAAGGCCAAATGACCATCATACACTTTTGTATACATTTTGTAATAAAATATATAATGCCTTGGTCAACCATAGACTGTAAGATTGATCGCATTTGTAAAACCTAAGAAATGTAAGTTTTTGCTCTTTGTGTATTGTTCAGTTCTACATACTCTATAGGTCTGTGCAAAGCACCATACTTGCCATTGAGAGCTCAAGTGTCTACAATGAAATCAAAAGAAATTTAGATGGTTCCATTGGTAGATACAAAGCAAGGTTGGTGGCCAAAGGCTTCTCCCAAAGCTATGTGATAGATTATGATGAAACTTTCAACCCTGTAACCAAGATGCCAATAGTTAGGACTTTTTTTCTAGTGGCCACATCAAAGGAATGGATCTTATATTAACTGGATGTGAATAATGCTTTCCTCAATGGAGATCTTGAAGGTCTATACGAGCCAACCTTAAGGATTTTCTAGTATGAGGTACCCGAATCATGTTTGCAAGATAAGGAAAGCATTATATAAACTAAAGAAAGCCCCAAGGGACTAGAATCAGAGGCTAGTGGATTATTTATCAAGTTGTAGATACAAATAAAGTGTTGTAGATCCATCACTTTACATGAAGAAGCAAGGAGACAAGATGGTATACATCTGCATCTATGTGGACAATTTGATCATTACAAGAAGTAATATTGCAAGCATTGGAAGAGATCAAATTAAAGTTAGGAAAGGAGCTCAAGATATCTGATCTTGGAACACTAAATTACTTTTTGGGAATAGGGGTAACCTATGAACAAAGTGACATCTTCTTAATTCAAAGAAAATACTTGTTGAATGTGCTATGGATGTTTGGTATGAGTGGTTCTAAGCCACTTTCTTAGACCATAGAGCCCAATACAAGGCTGATTCTAGGTCAATGAGAGGATATACAAGATATTACATTATATAGAAGCATAATTGGTTCATTAATTATGCTACGTTGATTAGAACTGATCTTGCATATGTAGTAGGTATGGTCTCTCAATTTCTACATGTGTCTGCTCATGATCATCTTATGGAAGCAAGAAAAGTGCTAAAATACATCAAGCACACCATCAGACAAGTTCTATTTTACTCTTATGATGATGATCTAAGTGTCAAAGGATATAGTGATGCTGATTGGGTAGGTAGCAAAGATGATCAAAGGAGTACATCATGTTATGTTTTCATGATAGGTACAAAAGTGATCTCATAGAGCTCTAAAGAGAAACCCAATGTTGCAATTTCATCCATAGAGGCTGATTACAGAGGTTTAGCATTGGCCACACATGAGCTATTATGGCTTAAAAAGCTACTTAAGGGACTAGAAGTGGAAGTGGATGAGTTTCCTCTTTATGGAGACAATGTTTCAAGCATTTACCTAGCTAACAATCCCATGTTTCAAGCAAGGAGCAAGGACATAGAGGTTCATTACCACTTCATTAGAGAAAAGATTATGGCAAAGGACCTAGATATAAGGTATGTGAACACTAAAGTGTAGGTTGTAGACATGAGGACAAATTTTCTTGAAGGTTCAAAGCTTGGAGGATTCAAGGAAGCAATCAACATAAGAGACATAGGATGAAGCAATGAAGGAAAAGGAATTGAGCTTGAGGGGGAGTGTTGGAAGTTAATGTTGCATTTCAAGCTCAAGAGTGTGGGAACATGCCCCACATTTCACATTCCACATCATACACAATCAAAGGAGGATTATTTCCATGAGTTGGAGCCATCAAATCATGTCTATAATGGAAATAATTTAATTAGAGAAGAAATAGATCACCTCTTGATGTGAATGGACCTCACCTTTTGACATGTATCTGCCTTTGATTGGTTAAAGAGGTTAGTATGTGACCTTTAAAGCCTCTAGTGAGTTGCATTATGACTTGGAGTCATGGAAATACATGCCTAAGATGCCCCTTGCTTAAGCACACCCCTACCACCTATTTTGTGCATATTTTGTAGAGATTGCATTTTGTACCCTATGTCTCTAGATCATCTTGACATATCCCTAGTTATTGTAATTGTTGTTTCTCCTTCATTCTAAATACATTTATAGTTATTTTTGTCTTATTGGAAAGTTTATAAGTTCTAATTTGAGTGGTATAATTCTCATGATCAGTGCCTCCACAAGTTTAGAGAAAATATAGAACATTTTCTATGTTGTTAGCTAATACTTTGTGAAGAGATCAAGTAGTCTCTTTTGATGAAGCTGCTTGAGGCATCATCCGGTGTCCAAATGGAGTGATTTTACTCTCGTTTGAATAAATCTAGTTTTATTATAAAAAGTTTCATTTTCATTCTCTACATGTACTTATAGAAACATAGAGCCTATGGCTGAAAAAATTAGGATCATAGGGGGGTTTATTTGGTTTTGTTGTGCACATAAGAGTGTTTATCCTCTAACACTTGGGTAGCTGAGTGATTCATACTCTTGTGAGACAAATTGGGTATTTAAAAGTTAGAAATCTATGTTGATAGGATCTTGTATCTCAAAATCAAATGTTGTAGTGAAATCATTTGTGCCCATAATAGAGACAAGGAAAACAAATCCTTTGGTTGTAGTAGTGTCCAAGGGTCCTATGGACATGAGTTCTACTATTAATTATGTGGTAGTTTCTACTGATGATGTAGTTCATATAGGTTTCTCTACTCTAACATCACTCTTGCCTTCAGGACTTGGTATTCTTGAGAGACGGATACATATCGGTGGAATCATGGGGTATGGTCGTAGAGGTGAAGGTTGGGGAGATAGTTGAGGTGATAGTAAAGTTTCTACTTGTAAGCATGTAATGGATCCTCTCATGTGCTTGGTAGGCTATGATATTGTTGAACAAATACATTTATATGCTTATAATTGAGTGTTGGTGAGGGCTCGCTCAACAGGAATGTCCTAAGCTAGGCACATGTACATTATCCTTGTGATATGTGATTGGCTAGGTATAGTTGATCCATGATAAAATGTGACAAGTCAATTTTCATTGATAGATTATGAGCCAAATACAAACTTAACCATATCCTTTTGTGTGATTGACTAAACCTCTCCTACCCCAAGAATGTGAAATGTTGCATACAGATACATAGGGGTGTGAACAACTCTAATATGATAAATGAAATCTTAGACCACTTTAACACATCACACTTCTTCATGGTTTCTAAACTAAGATCTGTTTTCAAATGAAATATGGCTTCCGTGTATCTTAAATGCTCCCTAGATAAGCTTGCATGTCAGTTTGAATCTCTTAAAGGTGGCTAAACAAAAGTGCCCAAAACATCCTTCTTTGGACCCAGTTGGAGTGTTTGGATTTGATAGTAAAACCTGGAAAAATCTGGCTTGGGTACTTATGCTTTGAAATACTCCTTGAACCCAGCTTTCTCCCATAAAAGTTGCCGCCCTACAGTATTTTGTAGCATCTCAAATTCTTGCGAGAAGAACTAGAATCTACCCCAATGATTGTTGAACTCTAGCTTTGCTTCAAATATTATACTTTGCATCTATCAGGGGTCCTACTATTCCTTGAAACCAATGAGATTTTACATTGATACGATCAATTCTTCCTTGAGGTGGATCCTCCATTTGTATGGGACCCTAAAATCCTATAAGTTCTTGGGGTGGTACTAATAGATATTCTTCTATTGGTAGGTTGTGGTAGTTCATTGGATGTTGATTGGGGCCCATTGCAGAGGGATCTCTACCTTGCATTGTGAACCTTTGTGTGTATTCCAATGATCTGCTATAAAAAAAGAACACATTACTATGGAAACAAATGTCAATCTCAGTATGGCAAGATTGCAATCCCTTTCCAATAATGATATGCATTCCTTGTAGCCCAATGATGTGGAGTGATATATGATGATGTCTTTCTGTCCAATGCTCTTCACTAGACTTTCTATATGCGTACTCTAGATAGTGCCCGATCTTGGCATGTATAGTGGGTTCCATCACTTTTTTACAAGATATTTGGGGAATAATTATTACAAGGTTGTTTGGTCATGAGAGGTTCTATTAAGGAATTACAAATATAGGTTCTTAGAGGATGCACTTGATTAGGATTTTGTGGGCATGGATGTTCCTAGGGCTATTTAGGCACCCATTTCAAAGATGTTCAAGAAGCTATTTTACAGGGGTATTGAGATACAAAAGTTATTTTCTTAGGTGGGGGTCGAGTGGGAAACTAAGTTATCCCATGGGATGAGAGTACATAAAAGGGATTTTGAGCCGCTAATCAGTTCTTAGGCACCCATGTGCTTGATGTGTAGGAATTAGTCCTCATAGCCTGCTTAGGTACCCAAATTTGTTGAACCTTCTCCTATTAATCTTGTTCTTGCTTGTGTGGTTGATGCTTTGGGTTCATCCTCTACTTCTTTGATTATGTCTGAGGTTTTGGTTGAGTCATTGATTGCTCGCTCTTTTGTACCCATATCTACTTTATGCCTAGAATGGCAGGATAACCACACTATTTCAATCATGTGGTGTGGGCTGATCTTTGTGCTTCTCCTACGATTGACTCTTCCATTGCTGTAAGGAAAAGATTGGTGGGATACTCTACTTTGGAAAATAATGGAGATCCAACACTTGCATGACCTACCCATCAGGAAGTGAGGCATTCTAAAAAACATATCTAGTGGGTGAATGCTTGAAGTGTGGATGGGGGACTAGAGAACTCGATAAAATCTAGCATTATGGATGTTAATCTTTTAGTGCCATTACTATCTATCTATTGTCAGTGTGTTGATCTGCCAGTGTAATTACAAGGATTTAATAGGGAAATATTTATGTTTTTATGCTACTTCTCAACTGGGCTAATGTTGATTTTTTTGTGCCAATACTAGGCCCTTGTTGGGATAATGTTGATTTTGCGGTGCCATTTCCTCTGGTAGAAGAGCTAGAGGGCCCGTGCGCTGATACTCTGATGCCATTTTCTCCAATGTGGGGACTGGAAATCTCCATAGTTGCCTCATGATCATTGGTCACATGGTTTTCTAGCTCTACCGTAAGGTGTTGTTTATAAAGAAGGCTTCTTATAAGATTTAAATCAATAGAGTGATCATATATCCAATCTTGGCCTATTGTCAGCAGTTCTGTAAGATCTTCATCATGGAAAAATAAGAGTTTTAGTATCAAGGGGACATCTTGTATGAGGATTGGAATTTTCACCTTTCCCATGCAAGGGTTTCAATGCCTCCTAATCCTATGAGGTAAGCCTCAATCCGATTCGGTTTCATATTCATGTCTTGATTGTAGGAATACCTAATCGCACTAGTGGCTACACCAAAATCAATCAAGGCTCTGATTGTCTTAAGCATAGTGCCTTGACCTAATTCAACTATAATGAATGATCATCTATCAACTATGTTAGGAGAAGTATTCCTCTTCGCTTAACACATCGCCATGTGGTATCTAGTCAAGGAATGATACTCACAAGATGAAGCTCTTCTACCTCAACATTCCTATATGTATCGACACCTTGTCTTCTTAGCATCATACACTTAATGCACTCTAGAGCTTCATCTTGAGCTTCTTCTCAAATTCTTTTCTCTTCTCTTTATGATCCCTATCCAAATTGAGTACTCTAAGCATTTAAACTATCAAGGGGTTTCGATAAATCTTGACTTTACATCCACTAACATATTTTGGCATTACATCTCCTTCTAAGGTGGTTGATTGCATCACACCCCTTGTTGAAAGTCTATTGATAATCATAGGTCCATAACTACATTTTTTAAACTTACAAGCATGTTTCTTCAAAGTATAGAACAATACTAAATCACCAACGTTCAAGCCATTTTCTTTCATATGCACATCAAAATAAGCTTTCCACCTTTTCTTGACTGCATATATTCCTGTTGCTACCTTAGCCTAGTCTCTCGTAAGTGCTCTAAGTCCATAATCCTAGACAATAGCTCATAGCATGTCCAATGATTCTCTTGTGCAACCTTCAGAGTGGGTATCAAGAAATCCAAGGGAAGCACTCCATTTTGACCAAGTCCATCTAAAAGGGAGTTTCATCGAGTACCATTTTGTGGGCCACTTTGAATGCCGAAACAATGTGGTGTAACTATTTGTGCCAATTAGAGCATCTTTTTGTCTACGAGGTTAGTTAGTACATTGTACAGGATCTTGTTAGTACTCTCTAGAATGGGTTATTCTAGTTCAGCATTTTCAATATAGGAGCTCAACACAATCCTCATTTAAGCTCATTGAAAGATGTCTTAGATTCTTCATTCCTCTCAAAATTAGTCAAGAGATTCTACAGAGGCTTTGAGATGATAACATACATGTGGATAAAATGTCAGTAGTGTAGAGAGTACATGCATCAAAGCAAAATGAAAAGAAGAGTGTACTCACAAAAGAAAGAGTGTGAGCGACTCAAAGTGAGTAGAACAATAAATAGGTAAACTCACTTGGATTAGAAATGATCTTGCCAAGAGCATGGAGTAGGCTCCTCAAGATTCTAAAAAAGTACAAATGGGGGGAGAGGTCCTCCTTATATAGATTTGGGAGGGGTTCTCTAAAGTACATCATATGTGGGATAATTCCCCTTGAAGGAGAATGAATACATTGGTAGAAGCAAATGGCAAGGTACCCAAATACAAAAGAGAAACAATATAAAATGGAAATGGACTGCAAATGGGGTGTCTCCTAGATACAAAATGGAGATGCTCTCATGTGGATACAAATCTAAATGTTGTAGGAGCGATCATGTCGTCAACACCCTCTCTGCAACTCCATTTTAGAGTGGCTGAATGCTAGAGCGGTCCACCAAGCATTGGAGCAGAACTGGAGGCAAAGCCTTCGTGAACATGTCCACAAGGTTCTCTTGAGAGGTTCACTGTTCTAGAGTAATCTCCTGAGATAAGAGCTTCTCACAGATGAAATGGTATTGGATCTCTATGTGTTTTGTTTGATCACGGAACACGAGATTCTTGGCAATGGACAAGGTTGAATGGCTATCCGTGCGGATGCATGTCGGAGTAACTTGCAAAACACCAATGTTAGATAAATTATCAAAGCTAGATGGCCTCACATGTTGCAAAGATGGATGCTCGGTACTCGGTCTTAGTGGATGATAGAGTAGCGATAGGATACTTCTTACTTGCCCAAGAGATAGGTGTTGCAGAGAAAAGGAGCACAAGAAAGGAGCCCCCAAAAATTTTCAAATTATGCGCATAAATTTTCTTCTTAAAGTATTAAAAAATACCTCATGAAGCCATGTAAATGCACTAGAGTAGTCCTTTAGATGCATAAATCTCAAACATTGTATTATAAGCCTTGTAACATAATAAGAGATTAGATTTTTTCAATAAAAGTGCCGATCTCTTGTGTGAAAGGACCATTTTTAGGGCACATGTAAGTCACTTGGTGACTCTTGTAAAGGACTTTTTTCCATTGTGAGTAGAGGAGAACTCATATTTTCGAATTTTCCTCTTCTTCCTCTTGTTACAGTATCTCCTTGCTTGTGAACTTGCATGTGTGATTGTAGCTTGAATTGCGTGAATAGAAGTGTTCTCAATCCATTTCATTGCTTTTCTAAAGTGTTAATGTGTGTGTGAAGCTTCAGGAGGTGTGTGGTGAGAATAGGAGAGTTACACAACTCTTTTTTCTTCCCATAACTTGAAGCAGGTTTGTCAAAATCAAATAACCACCACCATTGTCTCATCAATAGCATCTAAACGAACCTGCTATTGAACATATTCTGAGTTTGGAGCTGAGAGAAAGTTTTGATTTTGTGCTTATTGTTGTTTCATGTATTGCGACACCATTTCTACCTGTGTGAGTGATGAATGTGAGTGATGGCACTCATTTGCATGTGATGAGAACTATTCCACTTCATTGGCTATTGTGTAAGTGCTAAGTCTTCATACACTCGGCTAGGGTCAAGATACTTCTTGGATTGATACTTCTTGGATTGATACTTCTTGGTGATAGAGGAATAATCTTTCATCAAAAGTCTCTAAATTGTCACTTAGGCACACACATTTTTTGGCACCATTGCCAGGGAAGTATGAGTCCAACCCAGGTACTTGCGTGATAGTCCTAGGGGAGTGAGAGTGAGTGAGTAGTAGTAGAGAGTAGAAAGGTAGGAGTAGAAGAAGAATAGGTAGGTATATTCCCCAAAATCCCCCAAACAAAAATTTCATTGCAGTACCTCTCAGCCTTGGGTAAGTCGAGAGGTATAAAAACCAAAAAATTCATTCAGCACTACATTTGTATTCCACAAGTATCATGCAGAGTTGACGATCAGTATCACGGGAGAGATATCGCGAGCTATTACAGCCTTCTAGAGCAAGAAATCAATGGAGGAGCTTGGAGAGATTATCATTGAGGTGAGCTTAAGTGGATTCTCAAGTTGAAATCAAATTAAATCTACTCAAAATGTGACCAGAGTTGTGATTGGTATCGTACGGGAGGCATCATGGGATAGAGTGAGAGTTTGATTTCCATAGGCACATAGGGGTGGAGGAGTGCACAAGGAGCACATTGATACAAGTTTTTCTAAAAATTTCCTTCATTTGAGTGAGATAAGCCCAAGTACCATGACCGATCGAGTTCAAGTATCATGATACTTGAATTCTCGTGTGTCGCGATACCTGGAAAGTATCATGTATCGCTCATACCTATACTCCCCATGTATCACGATACCTAGGTATTGTGTATCATCGGGTTGGGTATTGCAACACCTAAGTATTGTGTATTGTGAAGCTTAAGTATTGTGTATCACGAAGCTTAATTATCGTGTATCATGAAGCTTAAGTATCATGTATCATTTTGAACTCCAAGTATCGTGTATCATTACCCTTGTGTATCATGTATCGTGTATCGTGACCATATCCAAGTATCATGTATTGTTACCCCTGTGTATCGTGTATCATGTATCATGACCATATCCAGGTATCATGTATGGTTACCCTTGTGTATCATGTATCGTGTATTGTCCCAAGTCCCAAGTATGATGTATCATCAGAAGCTTGTGTATCGTGTATTGTGTATCATGACCATATCCAAGTATTGTGTATCAGTACCTCTGTATATATCATATATCATCCCAAGTCCCAAGTATCATGTATCACCAGGGGCTCGTGTATCGTGTATTATGACCTTGGGAAGTATCATGTATCATGGAGGGTCAAGTATCGTGTATCGTGGAAATCTATAAACTACTTGAAAGTCTAAGAAAAGAAAATCAACTCCTACCAAATAAACTCCTAGAATAAACACAAACCAAGGAGACCCACTAACCTAACTTAGGTGATAAGTGAATGAACCTATGCTCAGGACATGTCATAGGAAGCTGATGTAGCGTCATATCATCAGCGAGAAGTGTAATTCTACCTAGTGCCAAGTCCCATTAATCTGACACCTCTAGAGAGTCAGATGAAGAAGCTAGAATGGATTCTAAAGACATGCATAGCTATGTGCCCTTGACAGGATTCATGTCCGTAATTGAAGGAGAATATAGGACCTCTCTCGAGTATGTGAACAATAATCAGCATGAGTTGCCAATCTACATAGATGGGTTAAACAAATCAGTAGCACGAATGAAGAAAGTGAGTGAATCTGAGATTGTTGCTCGACCTACCATGAAGTATGAAGGAGGATTCTACATGGGCAAAAGGGGAGTAATTTATGCACTGACAGATTGTCCTAAAATCATAAGTGAACAATGGGAAAATGAGAGCATAGATCACCCTAATGGGGAGAATAATAAAGATAGGATTTCTACACCCTGAGGTAAATCTAAAGTGAATAGAGTTTGGAGAGGTGACAAGATCCCTCAGGATGACACATTGAATGATGTGTATATGGTAGTTGGGATGGAGAAACTACTACAAACCCCTTCATCTTTGTGGGGAGAAAGTAGCAATCCTGTCACCATTTATGAGTTACAAGATCCGGAGGATCTCTCTCAAATTACCTATCTAGATAGGAATATGAGAAATTACTAGCTTATTATGGATCTAGAAAGATCACGATTAAGATATCAAGGCATTCCAGTGTTTCCCCCTAGAGACCAAGGAACGACCTCCCAAAACCCTCAAGGAACTTACCATAGTTATGCCTACCAAAACTTTGGGCATGCTCAACAACAAGGCATTCTGGTAAAAACTAACATTCAGTTTTCAATGCAAGGAGCCAATCCCAACTCTAAAATCCCATCCAGTGGAGAGCTAAGAAACAAAAATCCTATTTTGGAGAGACCACCCATAGGCAAGGGAATTGGCGTTCAAGTGAGACATCCAACCATTCATGTTATGCCCAGAACTCCAGAACCTGGTAGAAGATTGTGACCAATTCAAGTGGCCAAATGTATGAGGATCCACTATGATGGGTTTGACAAACCTTATAACCACATAGCCAGATTCAAGCAAGTGATTCCTGTTGAACAAGTGGAAGATTTCCTGGTTCAATATGAGTCATTCAGTTTGACTCTCATAGATACTGCATTAGCCTGGTTTTGACCACTTGAACCCAATAGTTTCTTAAATATGGAGCAAGTATTTCAAGACATGATTGAAGAATTCACGAAGTCTGACATTAAAAATAACTCGTCATCTTTGATTCAATGCTTCAAACAGTCTCCTACGAAGTCAGTTCATTTGGCAGCTAGGAGGTTTAAGCAATATGTGGATAGATGTCCCACAAAGGAAAGACCTACACAATAGAAAACGATCTCATTATTTGTGGAAGGATTAGTCAATGGATCTCTAAGAGCATTATTCTACGTAAAGAGATTCCAAACATTGAGGGAATTCTTGAAGGAGTGTATAGACTCGGAAGACAACCTGTCAGAAGACTTGAAGATCCCCCAAACTAAGAATAAGAGTGAGGATAATTCTAACAACATCTCTAGTTCAAACAACAATGTGGAAGAGATTGCAAACTTGGTGGCCAAGAAATTAGGCGTGCAGGGACAAAAGAATTATCCCATCCTCCCGTTGAGGATGCTGATGCTTAGGAGATGTGTATGTTGTGGAGGGGATCATCCTTCTTATGTGTGCAATAAAGGAATTGTCCCTCCACCCCTGAATGTTTATAACTGACAACCAGCACAGAATCAAACTCAGTACTGTAGTATTGAGCAAAAATACACAAATCACAATATTGAAAATTGTCCTTATAATAGACAACCTAGACCTGTTCAACCACCACAATTCAAGCCATATGGATACCCAACCAGAGACCAAGGAAGGGAATTCCCTAGATATCCTCAGTATCAGAACCCACCTCCAATTCAACATCCATACGAGTACCCAGGGTACAACCCAGTGCAACTAGTGTTAGGATAGCAACCACCTCACCCACAAAATGTTGTCCTAGTGAAATTTACCCAAGCAAAAAACACGGAGAGAGCCCTAGTGCCGACCACTTCATTAACAGGCTCTGAAAGCCATAATCAATTCTATGATCAAAACTGGGGAGAATACTATGGATACGAAGCTAACCCTATGGACTATGAGTAGACCTATGAACAACATCCTTATGGACAAGAGGCCTATGAAAACTCACACAGATATGGATCTGAATATGCTACATTAGTGTACACAAGTCCAAGAGCCCAAGCACCTTCTAGACCCTTGATGAGACCTCCAATCCCTAGAGGACCATGTTACTATGGTGGAGGGGACCATTTCATTAGGGAATGCACTCTGCCTTACCAACCACCCCTGAGGTTTGGGAAGGATATTGTAGTGATTGTGGAAATGAGCATCTGTTTAGGGATTGTCCTAAAAACCCGAACAAGACGACCCAAACTACTCAAGTAAGCATCGTAGAAGTGGTAGAGCCTTTTGGAAGTGACAAGGAATATACGGTACCATTAAAGGCAATTACAAGACCAAAAGCTAAAGAAAATCTAGAAAGACTAAATTCAACTAGGCAAGAAACCAATAAACAGGAAACACCGATGCCTCAAATAGTGGCAGACTCGGAAGAGTCTGAAGAAAACTCCAAGGTAAAAAGAACTCAAAGATGGAAAGCTCAATGAGAGAAATTGAGAAACAAGTGGATTCAAAAGAAAGAGGAAGATAAGAGTAAAGAAGAGCCAAATCAATCTAAAAGAATAGAGTTGATTCGGGCCACACATTGCACCTAAGCCAAATGGGCCATCATGTTTTTGTAGCTACATTTGTAAGTATATGTATTATTGTGAGTATATTTTTTATTTTAGTTAAAATGCAAGAAACTAGTCTTTTTTATTTGTTTGAATGCAGCAAAAGTGTTATGGCCGATATCCTACAAAACAGGAGATCGAGTATGCTCCACATTTTGGAGATCGGCGTTTGAGTGAGTATATGCAAGATCATCTAGATGCCTTTGTGAGTATGATTAAATTTTATATAATTATTCTATTTTTATGGATGTTTTAATTGTTTTACTTATTTATGTTTGTTATATGTAATATAGGAGTATTATGGAGAGTTAGATATGGATGAGGTGGACAGACAGACATAGGAGGACCGATCTCGATCGTCACAGGGTGATCATGATGACGAGGATGAGGATGATCATGATGCTGATGATGATGATGATGATGATGATGATTAGGATTCTTGATTATGACATTGGATATGTATTTACATTGATATATATATATATATATATATATATATATATATATATATATATATATATATATATATATATATATATATATATATATATATATATATATATATATATATATATATTATCTATATATTGTTCATTTCAGTTATGTTTTGAATTCCATGTATGCTATTAAGTAATGCAAAGTTTTGTTCTATTGATTCTTATTATTGTTTATATTAAGCATATGTTTTAGTACTTTAATTATATAATTTATTCATATGTGTGTACGTATGTGCATGTATATGTGTGTAATATGTGTGTGTACATATGTGCATGTATATGTGTGTAATATGTGTGTGTATATGAATGTATGTACATATGTATATGTGTATATGCATGTATGTGCATGTGCATGTGTAAGTGTATATGTGTATGTGCATGTGCATGTGTAAGTGTATATGTGTATGTGCATGTGCATGTGTATGTGTGTGTATATGTATGTATGTGCATGTGCATGTGTAAGTGTATATGTGTGTATATGTGTATGTGTGTGTATATCTATGTGCATGTATATGTATAAGTGTATGTGTATATGTGTGTATGTGCATGTATATGTGTATATGTATGTATGTGCATGTGTGTGTGTATGTGTATATGTGTGTGTACGTATGTGCATATATATGTGTATGTGTGTGTATATATACATATGTGCATATGTATGTGTATGTGTATAAACATATACAAGTGTATGTATATGCATGTGTATATGTATGAAACATGCATGTGCATGTGGATGCATTTCCATTTGCATCCATGTGCAAGCATGTGAATGTGCATGCATGTGGATGTGCATATACATGTATCTAAGTATATGTTAATGTGTGTATGTATATATATATATATATATATATATATATATATATATATATATATATATATATATATATATATATATATATATATATATATATATGCAAGTTAGCTTCTTGAATAACCTGCAATAAAGAGAGAGAGAGAGAGAGGGAGAAAAAGAGAAACAAAGATAGAGAGAGACAATAAGATAGAGATTAGGCAAAACGACAATTCTGCATATACTTGTTTTAACTCCTAAGTGCAATGCAATTGCGAACGTTGGAGAGCTCTTCAATCAGATGAATGAACATGCCGATCAAAGAGCCTCCAACATTTTAATTTTTTTTCGTCAACAAGCCGTCCTGTAAGTGATGGTAAGGCATCATAAAAACCACTAGAATTGGCATCCCATAAGCGACGTTGTTGAACATTGCTTATGCAATGCTTTTTTAAATCGTCGCTTTAGCGATGCTCAATGCGAGTGTCGCACCTCCCCTCACACCACACGTCAAAAAAACATCATTTTGCTCGTCGTTTAATCGACGATCCGTGCTTGATGCTTCTTGCGGTGCATTTTGCAATTTTATAGCGACGAGATTGTGTTGCCTTAATGGTCGTTGTGCGCCCATGTTCCTTATAGTGTTAGGTCATACAAATGAGGTCAAACTTATAGTATATAGCTAACTAGGACACTATATGTTTTATTAAAGAACATATACAAAAGTGTCTGATGACTAGTTCACCTTTCACATGGACACTAACAATAACGATCTCCCACTAAAGGCCAATATGGCTAAAGTGACTACGGGAGAAAAAAAAGAATGATAAAGAATACCCGAGTGTAAGTATGTAAACTATACCTCCCACCTGATGGGCATGTTACACAACATATAAGTAACTATGTAATACCATGAATCAAGTAATCCCCATCAAGTGACAACAGTGTCAAAAGCTATATTATGGTAGAGCTTTAGTCAATGCATCTGCAACATTATCTCGAGTATGAACCTTCTAAAAAATAATGCTTTCAGTGGCTAAGCAATCTCTAATGAAGTGATATTGCACCTCAATGTGCATGGTCTTTGCATGATAGACCAGATTCTTAGCCAATGCAATGGCACTTTGACTATTATTGAGCAAGCAAGGTACATGCTCAATAATAGTCACAAACAAGAGGACAAAGCCACAATGCTTCCTTACATGCCTCAGTTGCTACAACATACCCTCCTTGTGTGGTCAAAAGAGTTGTACATACTTGAAGACGATATTCCAACAGATAACGCCTCGAGCAAAATGAAAAATGTACCCTGATGTAGACTTATGATTGTCTCATAACCAACATAATCAGAATCTATGTAACCAATAATGATGCTTTCCCTCTACCTAAGCATAAATAGTTGTCCTTTTTGGGCAATCATCCTTGCTCAACTTCACATATGCATGTAAAGGTGTACTCAATGCCTTTCCACCCTGCATATTGAACTTATGAAGCACTTTGGATATGTACTTTCTTTGAGACAAGTATATGCATATTTTACTCCTATCATGAGTAATGTGCATGCCAAGAATATGTTTGGCATCCCCCAAATCCTTCAAATCAAATGTCTGAATCAAATTATTTTTTAGAATTGACAAGTCATGAGAGGACTTCCAAACACTCAACATATCATCAACATACAATATCAAGCATATCAAGCTTCCATTTGAGCATCTCTTTATGTGAAGATAATGATCCTTATTTCTTTGAGAATATCCGTGAGACTTCATAAAAGCATCAAAATTTTGGTACCATTGTCTAGGGGATTATTTAAGTCCATATAAGCTCTTCTTGAGCTTACAAACTAGAATTTCTTTGCTAAGAACTACATAACCCTCTGGTTGTTCCATATAGATCTCATCTGTAAGATCTCCATGCAAGAAAGTAGTTTTCACATCCATTTGGACTAGTTCTAAGTGTCATGTATGAAGGAAACCATCCTGAACCTTAGATTCCATATGAACCCTGTATCTCATGATTGGTTCAGGACTAGGAGAAACCAATGCTTCCATTGCGTCCGAAACATGCCAAAACCCTAAGATCGACTATCTACTTGCCTGATTCAAATATCTAGAGCTCATGTTTCGAATTGATGACATCATCAATTCGTAACCGCCTTTCATGAACCGCCCTTGAAAACCTATATAAGGAGGGTTTGGCCACATTCATAATCAGTCTTGCCAATACTAGTCTTGGGAGCTCAAGGAGTCGTGACCACCAAGTAAGTACTCTCTAAGTTCCAGTTCCTGTTCTTGTCTTGTTCCTTGTTCCAGTCCTGTCTAGTCTTGTATCCTGGACATCTAGTCTTGTCCTCTTGTAATCTCGTAGTACGAGATCTTGTCGAGTTCTTTCTTGTATCTAGTCCATCTCCAAGATGGAAGTTCTTGTAATCCAGATATCTTGTCTCATACTTACGATCCCGGGTTGTGGGATCTCCTGTACCATCTCTAGTCTAGTTTCCATACCTATTGGTCTCGGGTTGTGGGATGTCTTATATCGGCTACATCTTCTTGTATTATTTTCCCTATGTGGGTGTTCTTGTAATCATAAGTGTATTTCGGAAATCTTGTCTATTGTAGTCAGAGAGCACAATCTAGTGCTCCCCTGACATTTGGCAAGACTAGCTTCCATCCAAGACCAATCATCATGGAGAATGCTTATGAACAGATTGTAGCATCACTTCAGAGTCTCCAACAACAAGTCGAAGACCTAACTCATCGACAGACACAAATCGAGATGGGACATCCAGGGCATGTAGGTGCACTCCTCCAAGAATTACAAGAATGAATCGGAAGTCTTCAGACAAATCAAGGGACTATGCAAGTAAATCAACGACCTAGTACATCCTTCATGAGGGAACCTAAGATCTGCATGCCAGAAAATTTCGATGGTGATCGCACAAAGTTCCAAGGATTCTTGCAACAAGTCAAATTGTACATCCGTATGCAGTGTGATAGATACCCTGATGATGCATCCAAGGTCGGTTTCATTGGAACCTTGCTCTATGGTCAAGCATTATCATGGTTCGCCCCAATCTTGGAGAAGGATATGACCGTACTTCATGACTATGAAGGGTTTCTTAGAGAGCTCATCGCCACATTTGGAGATACAGACACGAGTCGAGTGGCAGAAACAAAACTTCGGAAGCTACGTCAAGGCAACCGCCCTTTGGACCAATCTACAGACTATCCTCCGAGGAACTTACAGAACTACGTAAGAACATTGATGAGAATCTAGTTGAATAAAGTCACTATAAAGAACAGATACCCTCTACCACTCATATCCGAGCTCTTGGAATGCCTTGGAAAAGCAAAATTCTTCACGAAGATTGACCTTCGAGGAGCTTACAACCTTGTCAGGATCAGAGAAGGAGACGAATGGAAGACAGCATTTTGGACAAGGTATGGCCATTTTGAATATGTAGTTATGCCATTTGGTCTCACAAATGCTCCAGCTGTCTTCCAACATATGATGAATGATATCTTTCGAGAATATTTAGATGATTTTGTTGTAATATACCTTGATGATATATTGATATTTTCTAAAAATCTAGAGGATCGTGAATGTCATGTGAAGATAGTCCTAGAGAAACTAAGAGAAAAAGGATTATATGCGAAATTAGAGAAGTGCTCTTTCCATAAGACAGAAGTGGAATTTTTAGGGTACATTGTATCAGATAGAGGAATTTTTATGGATCCTAAGAAGATTGAGACAATCCTTGATTGGCAACCACCTTCATGTGTTCGAGATGTACAATGTTTTTTGGGGTTTGCCAATTTCTACAGGATATTCATCAGAGATTGCTCCAAGATAGTGACACCTCTTACAAAGCTTACAGGGAACTCCAAATTCTCATGGACCGAAGAAGTAGAAAAGGCCTTTCAGACCTTGAAATCAGCATTTAATACCGCCCCAATTCTAGTTCATCCTGATTCCAGTAAGCCCTTCTTCCTTGAGACAGATGCATCAGACTTTGCTCTAGGGGCCATTCTTTCCCAATATGGAGATGATGAACACCTACATCCAGTTGCATATCATTCAAGGAAGGATTCCCCTCCTGAAATTAATTATGAAATTCATGATAAAGAACTTCTTACCATAGTAAATGCGTTTGATACATGGCGTCACCATCTAGAAGTAGCAACTCATAAAGTCACTATGTATTCAGATCACAAGAACCTAGAGTATTTCATGACCACCCGGATTCTCAATAGAAGGCAATCTAGATGGAGTAACTTTTTATCCAGAT
Source organism: Ceratopteris richardii (assembly GCA_020310875.1). Taxonomy (NCBI): domain Eukaryota; kingdom Viridiplantae; phylum Streptophyta; class Polypodiopsida; order Polypodiales; family Pteridaceae; genus Ceratopteris; species Ceratopteris richardii. The sequence continues at coordinate 68,071,950 of CM035433.1, read as the reverse complement.
TTGACTTTGTCATCACATACCGTCCAGGACGTCAACAATGTCAGTCAGATGCCCTGTCCAGAAGATCTTACCTTGCACCAAAGAAGGGTGAAGAGGCCTTTGATCAACAAGAGAGTGTATTACTCAAGCCTGAGCATCTCCAGTTAGCAGCTATCTCTTCAAGCCATTATGAAGATTCATCCTTGAATCAATTGATCCATGAGAATCTACCACAGGATGAATTGTTTTGTAACGTTAAGCAGAAAGCTCAAGAAGGAAAATTCCAAGAAGTAAACGAATTTCAGGAAAAGGAGGGGTTACTACTCTATAAGAACCTATTGTATGTCCCTCCAGGAAAGCCCAGGATCCAAGTGCTTCAACAATGCCATGACAACCTTGCAGCAGGACATTTTGGAGTGAATAAAACAATAGAACTCATATCTAGGGACTTTTGGTGGCCTCAGATGTGGAAGGAAGTCAAAGAATACATTCGAACCTGTGATACTTGCAATAGATCTAAGGTACCCCGACATAAACCACATGGCCTCTTGCAACCTCTACCTATTCCAGAAAGGCCATGGGCTTCATTGTCTATGGATTTCATCACAGATCTACCAAAGTTAGATAAGTATGATGCCATTCTTGTTATTGTGGATAGATTTACAAAGATGGCACACTTCATTCCAACTACCAAGGCAATCACAGGTGCAGCACTGCTAGACTTTTTCTCAGGTATATATTTAGGCTTCATGGATTGCCTGATGACATTGTCAGTGATCGAGGTCCACAGTTCATATCCAGCTTTTGGAATAGTCTTTGCAAGCTCCTTGGTGTTCAAGTTAAACTATCTACAGCAAATCATCCACAGACTGATGGACAAACAGAACGGGTGAATCAAGTCCTGGAGCAATATCTCCGTTGCACTAGCAACTATCATCAAAATGATTGGTTTGAGCTTTTACCCTTTGCAGAGTTTGCTTATAACAATAGTGTTCATGCATCTACCAAGCAGACTCCCTTCTTTGCAAATTATGGACAACATCCAAGGATGGATATACAACTCTCAAATCATGTCAAGAACCCGACTGCTAGAGACAAGGCCCATTATCTGATGGACATTCACAAAGAACTCAAGGAAGAGATCCATAAAGCTCAAGAACAATATAAGTACTATGCAGATCAACATCGTGTCCAGAATCCATCGTATCAAATTGGGAATAAATTATGGTTACTCATAAACAATTTGCAAACCTCAAGACCTTGTGCAAAGTTAGATCATCAAAGATTTGGTCCATTTACCATCTTCGCCAAGATTAATCTAGTCACCTTCAAGCTCCAACTACCAAGTACTATGAGAATACATCCAGTTTTCCATGTATCCATGTTGGAACCATATCAGATTTCACCATTGAGGGGGGAGAGACCTAGTCCTTCACCACCTATCAAGATTCATGATCATGAAGAATTTGAAGTCGAGCATGTCCTAGATTCCAGAATATCCCGAGGAAGATTGGAATACCTTATTCATTGGAAAGGGTATGACATCAGTGATCGTACTTGGGAACCTACAAAAAACCTTCACAGAGCACCAATCAAGGTTCGATAATTCCATAAAAGAAATCCAACAAAGCCAAGACCAGATAATATGACCGCTCCTCTTGGAACTCGTCGCTTGAGGGGGAGGTGATGTCATGGACGAAGGAAACCATCCTGAACCTTAGATTCCATGTGAACCCTGTATCTCATGATTGGTTCAAAACTAGGAGAAACCAATGCTTCCGTTGCGTCCAGAACGTGCCAAAACCCTAAGATCGACTGTCTACTTGCCTGATTCGGATATCTAGAGCTTATGTTTCGAATTGATGACATCATCGATGACATCCTCAATTCGTAACCGCCTTTCATGAACCGCCCTTGAAAACCTATATAAGGAGGGGTTGGCCACATTCATAATTAGTCTTGCCAATACCAGTCTTGGGAGCTCAAGGAGTCGTGACCACCAAGTAAGTACTCTCCAAGTTCTAGATCCTGTTCTTGTCTTGTTCCTTGTTCCAGTCTTGTCTAGTCTTGTATCCTAGACATCTAGTCTTGTCCTCTTGTAATCTCGTAGTATGAGATCTTGTTGAGTTCTTTCTTGTATCTAGTCCATCTCCAAGAGGGAAGTTCTTGTAATCCAGATATCTTGTCTCATACTTATGATCCCGGGTTGTGGGATCTCGTGTATCATCTCTAGTCCAGTTTTCCATACCTATTGGTCCTCGGTTGTGGGCCGTCTTATATCGGCTACATCTTCTTGTATTATTTTCCCTACGTGCGTGTTCTTGTAATCATAAGTGTATTTTGGAAATCTTGTCTATTGTAGTCAGAGAGCGCAATCTAGTGCTCCCTTGACACTAAGTCCTCCATTGAAACGAATCCAAGCAACATGCATACGATGGTCATCTTGACTACTAGAGAGAAGATTTCCTCAAAATCAATGCCATGTTGTTTCCTAAAACCCTTTGCAACAAGTCATGCTTTATACTTTGGAGAAGCACTATTTGATGTGAATTTTAGCTTATATACCCATTTACATGGTAAAGCTTTCTTGCCCTTTGCCAAAGGTACTAAATCCAAAGTATCATTCTTGTGAATAGAATCCAATTCACTCCTCATGGCATGCTCGCATGACATGATCTTCTATCTCCATAGCCTCTTTGTAGCAAGAAAGCTCACCACCATCTGTTAGCATAACAAAATCCAAAACTAGAACATATCTATCAGGTGGACGCAAGACACACACTGAGTGTCTCTATGATTGTTAGACAAGATCATTTGCATGTTGATGTGATTGGACATTTTCTTGATCATCCCTATGTGCAAAATTTTTATGCATGCAAACTGGAGGACTAGTATCCTTAAACACCATTCTTCTCACTTCAACCTCCTCATAGGGTTGTTTATGCATCTTAGACTCATTGAAATGACATCACTAATTTTGATCACTGACTGTGTTTTAGGATCCCATAGGCAATATCCAATTTGTCCTTCTCAACCATATCTAAGAAAAATGCATTCCTTTGACTTATGATCTAGCTTTTGTAAGGTTCTTGGGTATACGAACATATGCTTCACAGCCCAAAATTGGAACATGATCGTAATATGGTGGCTTTCCTTTCCATAAATCTTGTGCCACTTTCAAACCTTTGGAAGTACTAGGTTAAAGGCTAATCACGTGAGCTGGAGTCGATATTGCTTCTGCCCAAAAGCCTTGTGAAAGTTTTTGCATGATGCAACATAGAAACTACTCTATCCTAAATAGTTATATTCATCTTTTCAGCTACATCATTTTTTGTTGGGGTATAAGGAGCTATAAACTCTCTATGAATTCCTCTAGACTGACAGAAAAGGCTGAATTCATGTGAGGTATACTCAACCCCATTATCTGAATGTAAAGCCTTAAGCTTAGTTCCTTTTTCAGTCTCAATTGAAGCAAACCATTTTCTAAAAATACGGAATACCTCATCCTTTGATTTGATAGGATATACCCAAACTTTTCTAGTAGCATCATCTATGAAAGTGACAAAGTAAAGAGAACCACCTAATGACCTTATGGTCATAGGACTACACACATCTGTATGAATGACATCTAAAGGCTCAATTCAAGAGTCAATGTGAATTTCATGCACATTCCTAGTTTGCTCTCCATATTGATAATGCTCACAAAATGAAAAATCATATAGATATAACACATGTAATCAACTAGAATGAGAAATATTTTCCATTCCACTATGAGATATGTGGCCCAAATGGCCATGCCAAATACAAGCCATAGGTTGTTCAATAATAGCTAACAAGTGATCCAACTTTGCTTCCTTTTGCAATAACCATATTGCTCTTTGATATGCAAAAGGACCGAGCATAGAAAACCACCTTGTAACCAAGGTCATCAAGTTGATCAACTGAAATCAAACTAACATGATAACTAAGTTACATGGCATACATTGTGCATAGTAAATTTTGAACCATCAATGAATTGCACAACCACATCTCCAATCCCAACAACGTCACACTAGTAATAGTCACGAGGTCTCACAGTTCAAGAGACTTTGCTACATAAGTAGAGAACCATTCTCTTTACAATGTCACATGGAAAGAAGCACCAAAATCTAGCAGCCATGTACAGAAAATAGAATCAGTTATAAGAACCTCACTAGGCATAGTACTGTCAACACATCAACATCATCAAAAATAGCATTTATTTCTTCAATCTTCACATTCGAAATAAATGGTGCATGTAGTTGCTTAACATGCCCATCAACATTGTGCCCTTTACCTTTAGCATCCCCTAATGCATAGCAGTATTTCTTCATGTGTCCATTCTTATGGAAGTAATGGCATTCGATATCCCTCTTCCTTGATTTAGTTCTATGCTTATTCCATTGACAATTCTTTTCATTGTTCTTGCTCCTACCACATTTCCGATTCTTTCCTTTGTAAGAATCATGAACATTATATGCATCTCCACTCTGAGTGCCAACCATAGATTTTCTACGAATCTGCTCACTCAAGAGTGCTCCACATATGTCATCATTGACCAGGTGCACTATTGCTAATAGCTGTGGAAAACGTATCCCATGATGATGACAAGGTGCATAACAACAAGAATGATTTCATTTCATTATCCATCTCCTTTTTCGCAACTACTAACTAGGAGAATATAGCATCAAGCTGATTTAGATGAGAAGCAACACTATCTGTGTCCTTCATGTGAAGGTCATATAACTTTCTCATCAAGTACACTTTGTTTGATGCTGTTTCTTTTTCATATGTATTACATAACTTCTTCCAAAGCTCCTTTGCACTTTCATTGTCTAATAGTGTAAAGTAAGCATTATCTGTCAGATGCAATTGAATGGTAGACCTAGCCATTTCATCCAACTTATCCCAATCATCTTCATCCATGTCACTAGGCTTCTTTGAGATTCCATTTACTGTCTTCCATTGCCTCCTCTGAATCAGCACATCTTTAATTTAATTCTCCCAAATAGAAAATTTGTTCCATCAAATTTGCAGATCTCAAAATGTTCTTTACCCTATAAGTTTTATCTCCTCCTCGGAACACTAGCACTAGACCTTGATCCACAAGATAGACTGAGATATCTGATGCCATGATGATAGAGGACTGACTAGAATGATAATGGAGCTCGAAGACTCCAAATTGCACCAATGCTCAAAAGAGGATTACCAAGTGTCAGATTTTCAGAAAAATTCAATAGAGTCTCCCTAGAAAAATGGATTAATGAATGATAATGACTAACCAAAAGGATAATGTGAGAATAAATGTGCTCACATTAATAAGTGTATCAAGGAGTAAATCAAACACTATATAGTTGACAAAAGCAAAAAATATAAAAAAAATTGCCAAGGTCTCCTCTGCAAAATGAGCATATGACTAATGTCAAAATCTCAAAAAATTACAGGTACTAACATGGAAACCTACATAGTGAATCATTGAACCCACTACATATAATCAGTTAAGAGTACCAACCATAGATTTTCCATGAATCTCCTCACTCAAGAGTGCTCCACATATCATGATCGCTATGCAAAACATATCCTATGATGATGGCAAGGTGCATAACAACAAGATCGCTTTCATTTCGTTATCCATTTCCATTTTCTTAGCATGTAACTGGGAGAACATAGCATCAAACTCATTTAGATGAGCAACAACACTACTTATGTCCATGCGAAGGCCATATAACTTTCTCATCAAGTACACTTTATTTGATGCCGTTTCTTTTTCATACGTATTGCATAACTTCTTCGAAAGCTCATTTGCACTTTCAAAGTCCAATACTGTAAAGTAAACTTTATTTGCTAGGTGCAATCGAATGGTATATCAACAAATCCCCCCCTAGGAGTGATGCGGTGAACAAGGAGCTGGCACTCATGTATAAGGAAGTGCCAAGCTATGTGGAAATCTCTCCACAAAAGGAAGTAAGCCCAAAGCTTTGCGGAAAGCTTCAAAGTTCTCCCTAGGCAAAGCCTTCGTGAAAAAGTCTGCAATGTTCTCCTTCGTGGGCACATATGCCAAGCTCATCTCCCCAACAGAGAACCTCTCCCTAACATAGTGATAACATGGACACAAAGGAAACCATCCTAAATCTCAAACTCCATGTGACTTTACATATCTCATGATTGGCTTAGATTTTGGATAAACTAATGCTTCCGTTGCATCCAAAGTGTGCCAAAACCCCAAGATCGACTGTCTATTTGCTGAATTCTGACACCCGGAGGTCCTGATTCAAGTCGATGACATCATCAAGTCGCAACCGCCCTTGGGAACCACCCTTGAAAACCTATAGAAGGAGGGGTTAGCCACATTCATTCTCAGTCTTGCCAATGCCAGTCTTTGGAGCTCAAGGGATCCTGATCACCAAGTAAATACTTTCAAATTCCAGTTCAAGTTCTAGTCTTGTCTCTTGTTCTAGTCTTGTCTAGTCTAGTTCTTCGACATCCTTTCTTGTCCTGTTGTAATCTCATAGTATGAGATCCTTTCTAGTTATTTCTTGTATCTAGTTCATATCCATGAAGGGAATTCTTGTAATCCAGATATCTTGTCTCATACCAACGATCCCGGGTTGTGGGATCTTTTGTATCATCTCTAGTCTAGTTTTCCATACATATTGGTCCCGGGTTGTGGGACATCTTATATCAGTTACGTATCCTTGTATCATTTCCCCTTCGTGGGTGATCTTGTAATTGAAAGTACATTTCCGAAATCTTGTCTACTGTAGTCAAAGAGCACAATCTAGTGCTCCCCTAACATTTTGGCAAGACTAACTTCATCAGGACCAAGCAGCATGGATTCCTTATGCAAGGAGATTCAATCCACCATAAAGGACTTGATCGAACATGTCCAAGAGATGAAAAGATTGCTACGACAAGATGATCGATCTGTTTCAGACTATGCCTTGAATATCAAGATGTTGTTTCGTGGAACTACATATCAAGAAGACTACATGGTTAATGAGTTTTGAAGTGGCCTCGATCCTAAAGTCAAATATCTCTTGCTATCCATGCCTCAAGCAAACACCTTGGAGGATGTTATCAATCAAGCAATTCAATGTGAGAATCAATTGTTAAAAGAAATCCAAGTCCAAGAGTCAGAAGTCTTGAACAAAGAACACACTATTCCTCAAGAATCTAAATCAAGAATCTTTGAAGGCCAAGAACTCATTATGAATGATATGGAGCATATAATTTATCAAGATATAAAGAAGATAAAGGAAAAGGAGGAGTTCATGTTCAATCAAGGAGGTGTGCTTACTCAAGGCACTCCATCAAAGATCTTGGAAACACTACAACACACCACTAAAAGCTCAAAGGACCTATCTTGTCATGAAGCTAAGGATGCTCAAGGGAGACCGAGTCCTTCATCACCTTTGAAGATTAAGGATCATGAAGAATTCGAGGTTAATCATGCCTTAGATTCAAGAATCTCACGAGGACGATTGGAATGCTTTATTCATTGGAAAGCATATGACATTAGTGATCATACTTGTGAACTTATAGAAAACCTTCAGAGAGCAAAAGCCAAGGTTCGTGAATTCCATAAGAAGAATCCAATGAAACCCAAGTTACAGAACATGGCCGCTCCTCGTGGAACTCGTCGCTTGAGGGGGAGGTGATGTCATGGACACAAAGGAAACCATCCTAAATCTCAGACTCCATGTGACTTTACATATCTCATGATTGGCTTAGAGTTTGGATAAACTAATGCTTCCGTTGCATCCAAAATGTGCCAAAACCCCAAGATCGACTGTCTATTTGCTGAATTCTGACACCCGGAGGTCCTGATTCAAGTCGATGACATCATGATGACATCATCAAGTCGCAACTGCCCTTGGGAACCACCCTTGAAAACCTATATAAGGAGGGGTTAGCCACATGCATTCTCAGTCTTTCCAATGCCAGTCTTGGGAGCTCAAGGGATCCTGATCACCAAGTAAGTACTTTCAAGTTCCAGTTCAAGTTCTAGTCTTGTCTCTTGTTTTAGTCTTGTCTAGTCTAGTTCTTCGACATCCTTTCTTGTCCTGTTGTAATCTCATAGTACGAGATCCTTTCTAGTTATTTCTTGTATCTAGTTCATATCCCTGAAGGGAATTCTTGTAATCCAGATATCTTGTCTCATACCAACGATCCCAGGTTGTGGGATCTTTTGTATCATCTCTAGTCTAGTTTTCCATACCTATTGGTCCTAAGTTGTGGGACATCTTATATCAGTTACGTATCCTTGTATCATTTCCCCTTCGTGGGTGATCTTGTAATTGAAAGTACATTTCTGAAATCTTGTCTACTGTAGTCAGAGAGCACAATCTAGTGCTCCCCTAACATAATGCACCTCAATGTGCTTAGTGCGAGCATGGAACACAGGATTCCTTGCAACTGCCAATGCACTCTGACTGTCAATGAAGATGGAGATGGTAGAAGTCTGACCAACACCCAAATCAGCCATAAGGCGTTTGAGCCACACACACACTCAACAGTAGCTGTGAAAGCTGCCTATACTCAGCCTCACAACTGGAAGTGGCCACAATAGGCTGCTTCTTGCTCAACCAAGATATACATGAGCTACCAAGCATGAAGCAAAAGCCACTAGTGGACACACGAGTGTCATAGCAGCGAGCCCAATTAGAGTAAGAAAAAGCATGCAAATATGGTGGTAGTGATCCCCCCTTGGGATAAAACAACCCAAGTAGCCGAGTACCACTCAAATAGCGAAAGATGTGCTTAACTGCCTGCCAATGCTTGACTCCTCGGCAATGCATAAACCTGCTCATCTGTGAGACAACAAACTGAATATCTGGCCAAGTAATGCATAAGTAAATCAAGCATCCAACAACCTGGTAATAGACAACAACATCAAATGCATCTCCAGCATCATGAAGACTCAATCTTAAACCTGTCTCCATAGGAGTGGCAATAGGCTTACAGTCTTCAAGGCCAAAACGCTACAATAATGTGTTAATATATTTCGTTTGACACAATGCCATTCCACCATCAAGTTGCATAAACCGAATGCCCAAATAGTGATGCAAATGCCCCAAATCAGACATCTCAAATGAGGCATGCAAATCAGCCTTAAAATCAGCAATATGCTTCTCAATACAGTGAGCAGCATGTCGTCAACATAGACAACAATGATCAGAAGCACATCATTAGCACGCTTAACATATAAGGTGCTTTCAGTTGGACTGTTCTCCATGTGCAATCAGATAGGCATGTATCTTCTCATACCAAGCACGTGGTGCTTGCTTTAAACCATATAATGCATTCTTTAACCTACACACCTGGTTTTCATGCCCTTTCTGCACAAAGCCATGGGGCTGAAAAACATACACTTCTTCATGCAAGTCACCATTCAAAAATGTTGTTTTAATGTCCAACTGATGTATATTCCAACCATGATGAGCTGCAAGTGCACAGATGCTCCGAACAGTAGTCATACGACATGTAGGTGTAAAGATCTCATCAAAATCAAAGCCTCTTTCATGTGCATAACCCTTTGCAACAAGCCTAGCCTTATACCTCTCATCTGTACCATCCGGTTTACGCTTCAACTTGTATACCCACTTAGTGCCAATGCCTTCTTGCCAGGAGGCAAGTCACATAAAGACGAAGTACCATTCTTCATTATAACATCATATTCAGATTGCATAACAGCCATCCAATTTTTTGAATTTTGAGCTTCATCAAACGAAACAGGCTCATTCTCATCATAGAGACTAGATGTAGCCATAGCATAGCAATCTGATGCAAAAGAGGCACTGTGAGTGCCTGAACGAGTATGATATGATAGAGGTGCATCTAATTTGCTGTCATGCAAAGTCTACACCAGCCATTTTGGCATAAATTTTTCCTGCTCAATATCAGCTCTCTCATCAACTAGTGCATCATGTAAATCTGCATCAGAAATGGAATGATCTGCATCATCACATGAAACCTGCAAAGGCTGAGAAGTTGCCTCATTAGGACCAGCACTAGACTGTCCACGTGTAAAAAGAGGCAGCAAAGTATCATACATGTCTTTGGAGCTAACAGATGTCTCCTTAGTACATGAAAGCAATGCCTGAATAGCATCTTCCACAAAAACAACATCATGGCTAACCAGAATGCGTTTAGTCTGTGGATGATACAGACAATAGCCTTTACTTTCACAACTGTACCCAACAAAAATACATTTTACTGCTTTATCATCCAATATTCTGCGATGTTGTTCAGGCACTAATGCATATGCCAAACAACCAAAAACACACAGATGAGCAATAGATGGCTTGCGATCATGCCAAGCGTGATATGGAGTGATAGACTGCAGTGCTTTAGTGGGATACCTATTCAGTATATATGCTGCACACATGACAACCTCAAGCCAGAAACTATGTGGTAAAGCCTGACTCTTGACCATACACCTCGCCATCTCCATGAGTGACCTGTTCTTTCGTTCAACAACTCCATTATGTTGAGGTGTATATGACACTGTACACTAGTGTTTTATCCCATGTTTAGCTAGAAATGCATTAAAATCAGAAGACATATATTCCCCCCCTCGATCAAAACGGAGGGTGCCCATTTTACATGCTGACAGATTTTCAGCCAAAACCAAAAACTGTTTGAAGCACATGAACACTTTGGACTTTGCCTTCTATGGATATACCCATGCATGCCTGGAAAAATCATCGATGGAAGTCACGAAGTAGAGATAATTCCGAAAAGAAGGTGTCTGCATAGGACCACATACATCACTATGTACAAGCTGCAATTTCTGAGTAGCCCGAACTGAGCCATCTTTTGGAAAGGATGAACACTGCATTTTGCCCAAAATACAGCCTTCACAAACATGTTTTCCAGGTGCCTCAAGTTTGGGCAAAGAGGACACCGTTTCAGATTTCTGCAAGTGTAGCAAACTAGCAAAATTCAGATGACCAAAGCGTGCATGCCAAAGCTTTGCATCTGACATAGCCTGAGAATCATTTACTACACATGCCAAATCATTTATAGATCTTTCATAGTCTTTGAGCTTATATAGCCCACGAGATAAAATGCCAGAAGCAATAATTACATCGCCATTTGACAGATCATGAACTGTACACCTGTCATCAACAAATTTCACAACCAAGACAATCTTGGCTAATACAGAAACTGATAACAGGTTCTTCTTGATCCCTAGCACAAATAAAGCATCTAACAAAGTGAAAGAACTACCTTCAGTAGTAGTCAAAATGATCTTAGCAACTCCCATAACAGGATAAGAGGAGTTGTTGGCACATGTAACAGTATTCCCTGTAGGGGCAGGCTTGAGTGAAGAGAAGAAACTACGCTGCGAGGTAATATGTTTGGTCGTCCCACTGTCAAAGTACCAAACATCTGAGTCTACTATAGACATACACTGCTCATGAGAAGATGGGTCAAAACTACAAACAGTAGTAAATGCCCATTCTTCTTCCTGCACAAGATTAGCGGACTCTGTTTTTGGTGTAGAGGCTTCTGCAACAACCATTCCAGCCTCTTTCTTCTTTGCCTCTTTTGCAGCCAGTTTTGGACAGTTCTTTATGATATGATCATTCCCTTTACAGTACTTACAAAACAATTTTTGATTTTTTGATTTTTTCTCATCTTTGTCTTGGTTCTTTGAATGTGCAGCATTTGCAGATTTCTGCTTACTAATAGAAGAGCTCCATTTTCCTTTGCCCTTATGACTAGCTAGGAAAGCTTGATCTCTAACATGCATAATGGACCTGTTCTGCCTGGACTGATCTTCCTGCAAAAGAACAGAGACTAACTCCTCAAATGACAAGACATTTGGATTGCCTTTCATCATCAACCAAAGAGTAGAAGCAAAACTCTGATATGAATCCGGAAGACCATTCAGAACGGTCTGCACAAGTGAGCTATCTGGTATAACCTCATCAGCAGAAATCAATTGTTCCTTCAAGTCTTTGATCTTTGTTAGGAAACTATCCATAGAATCACCTTCATTCGTGTGCTCACTCTCCAACTATTTTCGGAGGTAAGCAACACGAGCCTCATTCCTAGCTTGGTACAATGTGGTAAGTGTATCGCAAGCATCCTTAGCTGTTCTGCAAGAGCGAATATGAGGAATAATGGCCCGTTTGATAGACAAAGCTATCAATGCATGTTCCTGGGCATCTCTGCAATCCCAACGAATCTGCTCTATAGTAGGTGCAGCAGAAACCATAGCACGAACAGGAATATGCAGAATATCACCATCTTCGACACCTTCTGCATCAGCTTCAATACCTGCAGTTGTAATAGTTGCAGGTGTGATAGGACGTTTTTTGACACCCTGCACAATGTTCCACAGTCCTTTTGCAGCCAACACATGTCGCATCATATAAGACCATAACGAGTAGTTGGTACCATCCAACTTATCCTCAATAGCCAACATACATAATACATCACTGCTTTCAGCCATGGCCAGTGACTAAAATACCTTGATGCAGAAAATTGACTGTATCTCAAAAAGTTGAACAGAACTGCCTAGATGAATTCCACTAGACATGTAGTAGACTTCTAGACGCTTATACTGGCGAACAGAAACTGGTATATACCTTTGGCACAAAATGACAAAATAGCCTGCACAAGCATTGTGATAGTGCGTTCGGAGGCCGAAACGAGCTTAGATCGCGATTTCTGCACCACAAAGCGAATATATTTTGATCTCGAAAACACACTGAGTATGCTCACCAAAATTCGTTCGACTCTGAGACTACAAATGGAGGAGTGTCGACGGCACCCTAGATGAAGCGACGACCTGCTCTGATACCAATTGTTGGAGTTAGACGTCTTCGGAAGCACGCGAACAGCACAAGGAAGAAGAAGAAGCTTGGAGCACAACACGCAATATTGAATGTATTACTAGAGAATGTACAAAGATAAGTAGCCCATTAGGGCAATAGGCGTATATACAAGCCGGGGGAAAAAAACCTCCTAAAGAGGGAAAAAAGTGTCCGACGGTCCTAGTGTGTTCACACACATCACTACCTAAATATATGAACACCCAGATCCACCAGATGTGCCTAAGATTTCTAATGCCATGATGATAGAGAACTGACTAGAATGGAAATGGATCTAGAATAGTCCAAGCACCATTAAGGCTCAAGAAAGGGTGACCGTGTCAGATATTGGGAAAAAATTAGTAGTCTCCCCATAAAAATGGATGAATGAACAATAATGACCGACCAAAAGGATTATGTGAGAGTGAATGTGGTCATATCAACAAGTGCATCAAGGAGTAAATCGACCACTATAGTTGGCGAGAACAAAAAATCTAAAAAAAATTTACCAGAGTCTCCTTTGCAAAATGAGCATATGACTAGTGTCAAAATCTCATAAAATTGCAAGTATTGGCATGGAAACCTGCATAGTGAATCATGGACTCCACCACATATAATCAATTACTCGAAAGAATCCAACTAGGCTTATCAAGCACCTATGAAGAACTAGCACAAATCTCCTATGGTGATGTTGGGAAAGTCTCCCACCATGTTAAATACACACATGTTGCAATGTTCTTTAAAGTACTAATTACATGTTCATTCTAATGCCCTTTGGTGTTTTATCTTGTCTTGTGATGTATCCCTGAGGAGTAACTTTTGTTGTTTCACTTAGTTCTGTGGTTTGGATTTAACTTCTTTCCCTTAACGTTATAACGTTTGTATTAAGTTAAAGTCTTGTACTTGAATTCTTCAAATGACTTGGACTCGAGTTCTTAGCATTATCCTCTACTCAAATACTAGTTATGCATCCTAGCCAAAGCTAGAATCGACAAAGGAAGTTTATTGAAATTGCAACCTTAAAGCCTGTTGATATGCCCTTTGTACGCTCTTAATTTCCTTCAAACTCTCCTAAGCATTGCTTCTTGCCTTTGACTCTTTGTGATATGCATGTCCGCTTGCACTGAGGCTTAGTATTTCAAAATATATGAAAAGTTTTGCAAAAATTTACTAAACCCTATTTTTTTCATGTATTTGCCCTATCATGATGGTCTCAGACTATCACGATGGGGCAAGGATATCGCAATGGCATACCCTATCATGATAGTCTGGCTTGTAGAGATGGGGTGGGGCTATCATGATGGCCTAGCTTCTCATGATGGGCTGACCCTATTATGATGGTCTAGCTTGTCGTGATGGGTTAAGCCTATCATAGTTGTCTAGCTTGTTGCAATGGGTTGACCTATCATGATGGTTTGGCTTGTCATGATGAGTTGACCCTGTCGCGATGGTCTAGCTTGTCACGATGGGCTGACCCTATCATAATTGTTTGGCCCTATCATGATGGTCACAACTCAGATACATGCAAAAAGTATCACATCGTGGAGCTTCACCTCCTTAATTTTCAATCTTTGAAGATGTAAGGATGATATGATGACCATGAACGAGTGATGTGCAAGAAGGTGATGGTGAGAAGCAAACTAATGTAGACAACCATACACACACATGTAAGAGACAATAAGAGAGATAATGGAAGGATAAATATTTCTATTCATCAAAGATCTTGCAATGCTCACTTCACAAACGTGCTAACTCAAATCAAGCAACCTCAAAAATGAGCTTCCTAGCTCTTTTTATACTTTTTGAGAACATTTGACTAGTTTCACATCTAATGGCGGCCTAGTAAAAAATTATGTCCTAAACTACTTTTCAAGTATCAAAAGATCTCCAAAAAAATGAAAATTGATAAGTATATTCTACCTAGATTTCTCAAGCCCAAGGAATCCTCAACTTGCACAAAATGGAGAATTAAGTCACAAAACTTGGGCTTCTATGATACAAGGTCTAGTGATAAGAATCATTATTGTCCATTATGATGATTTTGATGTTGCATATTAATATTGATTTAGAAAATTTGTTGAGTGGCCCCCTTTAGTCTTGCTCTTTCTCTCTTCACATGTTGCCTCTTCTTCAATGCCGACTGCTACCGCCAACACTGTTGTTGTAGAGATTAACATCTCTACATAATTTTGAAACTAAACCCCAATCATGGGTTCAAAAATAAGTGATCAAATTCTAAAATGATGACTCAATAACTATAAACATCAAATTGAAATTAAAATTCCATATTGTCTTTGTCCTTACAAGTAGCATTTGGATTATAAGAATGGGATGAATAAATTAACCTTGTGGAAACGTGGTATTCCTTGTTGTGCAATGACATATTCCTACATCATCAAGGCTTGTGGCATTGTAGGAGCACTGGGCATGGGTGAATCAATTCACAACAAAGTGAATAAGATGGGGTTTTTAGAGAAAAATGTCTTTATCATGAATCCATTGATTGGCATGTATATGAAGTGTGGAGCTATATGGAAAGCATAATAGGTGCTTGAACAACTCCATGATTGGAGTGTTGCATCTTGGAATGTGCTAATGGAGGTTTTCAATCGAATCACATATCTTGAATTTTTTGGACTTTTCCCTTTTGATGAATGCCAACAGACGTATTATAACCAACATTCAGTTCGTATTTTGAAATTCACTTACTATTATCAATTTCAACTAAATTTTGTCTGATCATCTCTATTGTAGTCTTAATTTTGTCCGATCATATGAATTTGCATACTTGATTGAAAGGAACTTCGTGTAAACATTGTTTTCTAGAGAAATTCCATGCTTTGAATGATATTGGCTTTAATTTGATTACATAGGTATGAATATTCAAATATGATTGATATTCCATTCACCCTTTTGCAACCCGTTTTGGCTATCCTCTTACCATGTGAAGTTGATGTAAATAAAGATTTTATTGCTGATGTTCTACTTCCAAGTATTAGAGTTTTGCCAGCAAAGCATAAACGTGATTCAACCGATTTTTCCTAAAGCACCCTACGTGGGCCATTATTAGGAACTAGTAGTTGGAGTTGATTTTCCAACTGTGAGCCTTCACGACAAATTGAACCATTTTCAATTGGAAATGAAGGTAGACTCTCTTGCTAAAAACATTGAAACTATGCTAACTGAAATTGTACTCTTAAAAACTATGCAAGGACAAGAAGGGAAACCTAGAATTAAGAACCACAAGAACCAATTAAAAAGACCTTTAACCAACAAAGAAGATGTATATGGTGTGATGAATTGGACCACCCTTATTGGACATGTACATCTCTTTGAGAGGCAAAAGAGAGAAATTTAGTTTTGGAAATTGATAGACAACTTTAGGACTTTACCACAAAACTTCCTCTACAAAGAAACTTTGGAAAAGGTTTGAAGAAGTTCTATGAAGCTTCTACAAGCCAAAATTCCTACTCTTATAAATTGGATATTGATGAAAATGACGATCAATTTTGGACAAATGTGTACGATGCTTCTTGTAAAGGGAAATTGAGTGAGTAGACGTTGAAGGATATAGTTCTAGTACACATGCAAAACACATTGGAATGAACTTGTTGACCTTCTTTCATTGTACGTGCATGAAGTAAATGTAGAAGAAAAACATAAACGAGATGAGGAGAAAAAGGAACAAGATACGAGAGTGACTAGATCTAGGAAGGAAACTCAAGAGTAAATGTAGAAGAAAAACATAAACGAGATGAGGAGAACGAGAGTGAAGCTAGTAGCACAACCACTTTGGAAATTTAGTGATGAGATCATTAGAGAGATAAGTCATGATCCAATTCTTTGAAATCCATGAAGAATTGGCCATGAATTTACAGAGGAGACACTAAAATTAGTCAAAATAGATTCAAGTGACGTTCTTCTCTCTTAAAAAAAGGGACATTTTCTAAAGATCATACAAAAACATGGAAAAGATTTCATTTTTAGCCTCATTAGATAGGTTGTGCAGATCTTAGGATCATCACTCCCATGATCATTTTCACAATTCCACACATCCCTTGGAATTTGTGCCCTATTCTTGTGCCTAAAGCTATGGGCGATCTCTATTCCGGCTATGCACATTACCTCAAGGTGCAACCAATTCATTTGCTCACATGATGAATGCAATGAATTTAGTCTTCCACAATTTTATTCCACACATTGCTATGCCCTTTATTGATATTATTCCCATCAAGGGATGTTTGGAAAAAAAAAGACCTTACCTTGGATGATGACGAATGTCAAAAGTTTGCTAAAGCCCACATTATTGATTGTGAAAAGATTTTGTAATGATTTAGAGATGTAGGCTTAACTTTCACAATTGAAAAAACAAATTTTAGAGTAAATGAGGTACTCATCGTTGGACATCAGTGTGGCTTTTATGGTTGAAAATGTTATCCTCCTAAAATTGATGCAATTAATAAAATGGCAAACATTTGTAAACATGTGAGTGAAGTGAGACAGTTTTTAGGAGCATGTGTCTTTTATGCGATTCGGATTCCTCACTTTTCCCATGTGGTAGATGACTTATATGGATTGTTACAAAAACATAAGAAATTTGTGTGGCTTGATAAACATATAGAGGCAATAAAGAACTTAAAGGGACTTTTGATGAAGGCACCAATACTAAAAAGGATAGACTATTCAAATGGAAAACCAATCTTCTTAATCGTTGATACTAGACTGATTGGTATTGGATGGGTAGTTGGACAAGAGGATGAAAAACAATACGATTTGGGGCAAAAATCTTACAAGAACGTCAACGTAAATACCCACAAATAAAAAGGGAACTTTGGGGATTAGTTTCTACTCTCAAGTGTGATAAAAAATATTTTATTGGTGTTAGTGTAATTGTGAAAACTGATTGTTTACCCCTGCTTGGTATGATTGTGAACTTTTCAACTCCAGATATAGCTATGCTATGATGGATTGCATACATTAAAGGTATAAATCAAGAATTTGTTCATATTTAAGGTAAAACAAATGTTGTTGCAGATATGCTATCTAGAGCATGATATGATGAAGATAAATCTGATAAAATTGTTTCAAATAAACATCTTGCTTATGAAGTTAAATCTTTCATGCATGAATTCTTTAATGAAACAATGATGAGAAATGGCTTGATATTGGATATTATCTTAGTAATAAGGTAGCACGAACTTCTTGGACTTCAAGAAACTTTAGAGATATACGAAAGCATGCCTTCAATTTTTTCCTACGTGATGGCCTAATATGGAGACATGAACGAGGGAAGATAAAGTTTCCTTAATGAGTAGTCAAAACAAATGAGCTACAAAAAAGTGTAATAAAAGATCTACATGGCTCTGTGGGCAGCCATAAGAGGTTTATGGGTACATATGAGAAAATCAAGGAAAGATATTGGTGGGCAAGAATGTATGTACATATTTTGTCTTATGTTGCATCATGTAAACAATGTCAAGTCACTCATCTGTGAAACATCGTGATGGATTACTACCTACCTAACCATTTAGCATACACTATAAATGCTTTGTTAACTTAGTGTCTATGCCATTAGGAGTTAACAACATGCATTACATCATACTTGCTAGAGGGGATCTCACTAATCATGTTGAAGATAGGGCTTTACACATCAAATCTATGAGAAATGTAGGTAAATTCTTGCTAGAAGATGTGTTTTGTAGATTTGGTTACGTAGAGAAAGTTGTAGCTGATCATGGAGAACTTGATGCACAAGAAGCTAGAGACTTTTTCCAAAAGCATGGAATCTAATTAGCATTGACCACTATGTGTTCCTCAAGTAGCTTTGATGTGAACCTTTTCCCTATACATGGGCACTTTTTACTCTAGTGCTGGCTAGAGGTTTTTTCCCCGTGTTACCACATACATGATTCACTCATATGTGGTGGTACTTCATACTTAGGGATATTAATCAGCTCTTACTTCAGCTCAGTTCATTATCAATAGAGAGAGCTATTCTAGCCATCGTCTTCTCTGTGTGTCTTGCTGCATTTGTGCTCCTTGTGTGTGCTTCTCATGTGTCTCTCGCACTTCTAGACACACCCAACAGTGGTATCAGAGTAGGTTCAACTCCTTCTCAAGTTTTGGTTTTCACGTCACGGTGCACGCACACTTTTAATAGTCCAAATCGACTTTGGAGCATAGAAGAGTGAATTTTAGCAGCCAAGAAACATTTCCACTACGTGCACTTGGGTTTTACCCCCTTTTCAAAGCTATTCATGCAGTTAGAATCGCCATCAGAGTGATGGTTTGTGAGTTGAAATTTCAGCATTCATTTCAACTTTCGTCGAAGTGAAGATTTTATCACATTCTTGTTCTTTTGTGAAATGGCGGGCAACAATGACTTGTTTGGCATGCTTCAAAATGAAGATAAGCTTGATGGAACCAACTATCCAATGTGGTCTTACATGATGAAGCATGTTCTTATTGCTAAACAAATTTGGAACATAGTGGCGGAAGACCCCCATGTGCTTCTACTTTACAGTCTACTGTCACATATGGAGCTTCTTCTTTGAGTACAATGGTTTCTCCTTCTCCACCTACATAGGAGCAGCTTAGATGGGATGGAAAATATGCTCAAGCTCATGCTTTGATTGTGCTTTTAGTAAAGCGTCATATAGTTCCACACATTCGGTCATGTTCTACATTGAGACAGGCATGGGACACTCTTGCTGCTTTGTATGTTGTGCGTAATGAAGCACGTGTTGCATACTTGAGGAAGCAACTTGAGGATCTATGTATGATTGAAAATGAGTCGGTGGATGTGTATGTGACACGCATCAAGGACTTGAAAGAGCAATTGGCAAACATAGATGAGATTATTCCAGCAAACATAGATGAGATTATTCCAGCAAACATAGATGAGATTATTCCAGATGCATCACTCATTTCTACATTGTTGAAAGGATTAGTCGAATACTTTCAAAGATTTGCTACTACACTCCATTTGGTTGCAAAAGGAAATCCTAATATGTATGCATTTGATGAGGCTGTGTCTCTTTTTTTAACAAAATATACATGCTTCCCAAAAGATGGAGTCTTGACGAGACCACATACATCACTATGAACAAGCTGCAATTTTCTTGTAGTGTGTGTATGACTATCTTTTGGAAAAGAAGTGCGATGCATTTTTCCAAGAATGCAGCCTTCACATGCATGCTTTTCAATGGACTCAAGTGTAGGCAAACCAATAACCATGTCCTTCTTTTGCAACTAAAGCAAACTATTGAAGTTCAAGTGGCCAAAACGAGCATGCCAAAGCTCCATTTCAGCCATGGAAGAAGTATGAGCAACCAAGGCATTTGAAGTAGCCCTCTTGTATGTATCCATGCGATGCAAACCATTACATAATGTACCGGATATCACGATAACATCGCCATTGCTGAAATCATGAACCATACACTTATCATCAACAAAGTGTACATGAAGTCCAGCTTTGGCAATCAACGGAACTGAAATTAAGTTTTTCTTGATACCAAGCACATACAATGCATTTTTCAAGAGAATCACACCTCCATTTGCAGCCATAAGCTCAATTTCTCCTACTCCAATGATAGGATAAGAGGCATTGTTTGCACAAACCACATGTCCTCCTATGGGTGCATCTTTCAAAGAGGCAAAAAATCTTTTGCATGATGTTATGTTCTTTGAAGCACCACTATCAAAGAACCAATCTGAATCAACCTCACTAACAACCATACATTTAGAATGCAAAGAAGCATCATAATGACATGTAACAACCCATGCCCAAAAATCTTGAGCCATGTTAGCTTCATCATTCTTTACATTTGCTGAATTTTCAGCAATAGACATGTCGGATTCCTTCTTGTTTTCATTGCGTTTAGCAAGCTTTCTACACTCATCAATTGTATGACCAGCCTTCCGGCAATATTTCCATCTCTTATTCTTTTTCAAATCACCATCATTAGAGGTTGAGTGGAAGAGAAAGGTTGAGGCTTTGGTTTTGATGAACCCAAAGATGAACCATACTTGGTTTTCCCCTTTTGTGAGATAGCAAGTGCTTGCGTCCCTCAATCAAACCGCTCCTATTCACCCTAGATTTCTCCTCTTGCATACATGGGTGTATCCTATGAAAGCAAAGAATGAGGTATTTTCTTGCAATTTTAGCTATGGCTGAAAATTTTTCTTCACAAAAGCTTTTGACTCTACATACAGATCGTGGTGGTGAATACATGTAACATGAGTTTAATGCTTTTCTTCGTGAAAGAGGTATTTCACACCATATACACCTCAGCAAAATGGTGTCGCTGAGCATAAAAATAGAGATCTACCTGAAACGGCACGATCTATGGTTAAAGGAAAGCATCTTCTTGATAAGTTTTGGATGGAAGCAGTCACGTGTGCAAACTATGTGTTGAATCGCTGCCCTACAAAAGCATTGAGAGTCATCACTCCTTATGAGAATTGGAATGGTAAGCGTATGGTTAGTCATATGCATGCGTTTGGTTGTTTGGCATATGCTCTTATGCCATCACAACAACATCACAAACTTGATGACAAGGCAAAGAAATGTATATTTGTTGGTTATAGTGCTGAAAGTAAGGGATATCGTTTGTATCATCCATTTACGAGCACAATTATTGTGACTCAAGATGTGGTATTTGCTAAAAATTCAGTTTTCCCTCTACTTGAATGTAGAAAACAGCCAACAGTTAGCTCACAAGATGTGTTTGATACATTCATGTCTTTGTTCCAAAATGGTGCGCTTGACTATGGCCATGTAGATCAGCCAACTGCGGCTCAAAGGGCTGAAAATTTCCAGCAAAATAGTGTTGAAAATGTAGAGAATTTCTAGCCAAATATGGCTGAAATTTTTCAGTAAAAAATTGCCAAAACTGTTGGAAATTTTCAGCCACATATAGCTGAACATTTGCGTCAAAATATGGCTGAAAATGAGCATGAAATTCAGCCCACGCATGATGTACATATTGAAGATGTTTTACATAATGAATGCATGTCTATCAAGAGTGCACAAACTATGCCAAAGTGGCTGAAAGAAACTTTACAGGATAGCAAATTGAGTGCACCTTTACTTGGTAGAACAAGATCAAGCTCTCGCCATGCATCACGTAATTTTGTGGATTATTCTCTTATTGCTACAACATGTAATGAAGAGCCACTTTCTTTTGAAGATGCATGTGAGGATCCGCAATGGATGAGTGCTATGCAATCAAAAATGGATTCCATACATAGGAATGGTACTTGGGAGTTATGTGAATTGCCAAAAGGAAAGAATGCCATTGGTACAAAGTGGGTTTACAAGATTAAGAGAACATCTTATGGTAGCATTGATCGCTAAAGGATGCCAAAGAATATGCGCAACAATATGGCATTGACTATGATGAAATTTTTGTACCTACTTCACGCATGACTACCATTCCTACCGTGGTTGCATTGGCTGCCCATCGAGGTTGGAAAGTGCATCAATTGGACATAAAAATAGTCTTCTTGAATGGTGATTTGCAAGAAGAGGTTTATGTGAAGCAAGCTCCAAGATTTGCTATGAAAGGGAAAGAGCACATGGTTTATCGCTTGCATAAAGCCTTGTATGGTCTCAAGCAAGCTCCACGTGCATGGTATGACAAAATCCATAAGCACTTGATTGCTCTTGGCTTCACATGTAGTCCGATTGGAAGCACACTCTATGTACGCAAAAATGGGTCTGATCTTATAGTGCTTGTTCTTTATGTCGATGAAATGCTCTTGACTGGGTCATGTGATGCAAAACTTGACATTCTTATGGCTAATTTGCAGCATACTTTTGATGTCACTTATCTTGGTCTTTTGAGGTACTATCTTGGCATCGAGTTTGTGTCCATTGAGGGGGGAATTGTTATGCATCAAGCAAAGTATGTTGAAAAACTACTTCAGTGTTTTGACTTTGGGATTGCAAGCCAGTTTCCACACTAGTTGAGACAGGATTCATGTTCTCACTTGATGATTCTAGTGATGCATTTGACACTTCTCTTTATCATCAAGCTGTGGGATGTCTTATATATGCATGCAACACAAAGCCGGATATACAATATGCAGTTTCCCACTTGAGTCGATTCATGCATAGCCCTGGCACTAAGCATTGGCAAGTAGTGAAACTTGTGTTTAGATATCTCTGAGGCACTTTGAGCTTAGGTCTCTTTTATGGCAAAGATATTCAGCCATGCTTGCATGCTTTTACAAATAGTGATTGGGCTAGTTGTTACGATACTTGCGTCCACTAATGGTAATTCCTTTTTCCTTGGAGACTCATGCATATCTTGGTTGAGTAAGAAGCAACCTACAGTGGTGACATTGAGTTGTGAAGAGGAGTACATGGTAGTTTTCACAGCTACAGTGGAGTGTATATGGCTGAGATGCCTATTGATGGATCTTTGCATGGATATTGATGCTGCTATGCATATTCTCACTGATAGTCAGAGTGCTTTTGTTGTTGCATGAAACCCAATGTTTCATGCATGGACCATACATATTGAGGTGCATTATCACTATGTGAGAGAGCATCTTCATGCAGGAGATATTGATTTGGTATATGTGCCTACACAAGATAATGTGGCAAACATATTCACCAAAGCTCTTCCACAGGAAAAGTTTGAAGCTTTTTGCAAGGCTTTAGGCTTATTACCTTGTGAGGGCTGATCTATCACTCCCTGTATGTGTTCACATCATTCGTTGCGGGGGGGTTTGTTACACTTATGTGTTCCTCGAGTAGCTTTGATGTGAACCTTTTCCCTATACATTGGCACTTTTTACTCTAGTGCTAGCTAGAGGTTTTTTTCCCATGTTACCACATACATGATTCACTCATATGTGGTGGTACTTCGTACTTAGGGATATTGTTCAACTCTTACTTCATTTCAGTTCATTATCAATAGAGAGAGCTATTCTAGCCATCATCTTCTCCATGTGTCTTGCTACATTTGTGCTCCTTGTGTGTGTATGTCTCTCACACTTCTACACACACCTAACAATAATCCTGAAGGAAATGGAAAACTAGAGAGAGGTCATTCACCAATAGTGAAAGCTTTTGCTAAGGCTTGTGTAGGGAACTAATGCATGTGGAACTAATGTATGCACAAAAACCCATATTTCCAATTGAAACAAATGTTTTATCATGGTTTTCTTTATATGGGTATATGCATGTGGAACTAATGTAGGCAAAGAAACTCATATTTTCAATTGAAACAAATGTGTTATTGTGGTTTTCTTTATCTTGTACTACTAACATGCCGAGAGAGGAATTGTTATGTGTGAGATTCCAGCAGTTCAAGAAAGGACAAGAGCAATTGGAGGGAGCAAAAGAAAAGCTTAAAGGATCAAGGATAAAGGACAAGATCTATTTTGATAAATGACATTAATTATGGCCTAAGAAGATTCAAGAAGGCAATTGGGCTTTGCTTTAGGATAACTCATTTGTCTCACATTATGAAACAGAAAAGAAATTAATGAAATACTGGTTTGGTCCTTATTTTGTAATGAAAGTAAATGAAAGTAACACTTATGTCTTAAGGGAGTTAAACAACATTGTGTTCAAAGTACGTTTTGTAGGAAAATGAGTGAAACTCTTAAAAAATGAGATGATGAAATGTACGAAAATCTAGAAATATTGATGGAATCATCAACTAATGAAAAGAATGAAGATCAAGACGATATGATTGAAGTAGAATCAGATTAATCAAGTGGTATTTCTTGTTTTATATATATATTGTTGGAACAAAGAAATCACCAATTGATGATTATGAAGTGCTTGAAGCAATTCACAAATCAAAATGAAGTCAAAGAAGTCATTGAAGGAAGTGAAGAGATCTCAGAAATGTAGCTTGTATACATATGTACATTACAGATGAAAATTATTGTACAAAAAGTATAGATGTTCATTAGAATGATAAAGGAATAATGTAATAGATGCGGGATGAGTCTAGAATCATATGTATATAAGTCAATAATGTAAAGGAATAGAGTGAGAGAGAGTCATTAGAATTCAAGAGTTCATGTGATAATGTGTAGAGAGTTATCTTCCTGAGTTAGTGTGGAGTCTTTCTCTTATTTCTCTCAGCCTCATCAAGTGGATCAAGAAATCTTTTGTACACATCTAATTTAGATGTTAATCAAGCTATGATCAAATTTCCATGGCCTAATTCCTTTCAGGTTGTATGTATGATCAATAGGAACATGTATATGTAAAATTTTCATATAAAACTCTCAAAGTCGCACACTTTTACATGTCAGAGTTTTGCTTAGATCTCATTGCACAATGTAAAGTTTTTGATAAATGAGCATTCAAAATCTAAGTTAGAAGGTAAGGAAGCTATGTCTAATAGCATTTAGCAAAATGGGACTTGTGCTATGAGAAATCAACTTGAGAAGTTGAGTATGTCAAAATCGCTTGTTCAAAGACAGTTTCTAACATACATTTGGTCTTAATGATCAAATTAGAGTTTTAATGATCCCTTTGAAGGTCTAATGAATGTTATGATTGCAAAAAGGTAGCTTGGAGGTATGTGCATCATTAGATTGAAGAAATTTGAAGATGTTTATAGGTAATGAAGTTAATCTTTGAAGCAGACGCTTTGAAGAAGAAGAAACTTCACACAGAGAAGTGTTTGTGAATGATTTTGTAAATCATGGTAACATTTGTGTAAAGTTTGGTCTATGATTGATATAGAAGTGTTCTTAAATCAGCATAGATCAAGCATTCAAAGATTTAGAGGTCTCCATCGGTGGTATTAGAGCAAAAGGTGGACAAGATTAAAATCTTGAAGACAACCTGAAGAAGTGTGAAGATTGAGCTCAAGAGGATCTGAAAGATTGAAGCTTTGCATACAAAGCATATTCATTTATCTTAACATTCGCAGAGACAAAGATCAAAATGAAGGAGAAAGCTTGCATATTAATAAGCTAGATAGGGAAAACTATCCAGCTTGGTCCATGAGGATGGAGGCACGCCTCATGAGCAAAGATTTGATAGCATTGATTATAGGAGAAGAAGAAAAGCCTGAGTTTAAAGATCCTAGTGTTCGAACTAGGGAGGAGCTTGCAAATTTGAAGAATTGGATGAAGTATGCTCAAGCTAGGAGTATCATTTACATGGCTGTAAATGATTATCTTCTACCTCACATTAGAGGATTAGAAAGTGCAGCAGATGTGTGGAATGCTTTGGAAGAGCATTTTCAAAATACAACCAAATCAAGGAAGGACTCATTATGGGCTGAGTTCACAACCTTCAAAAGAAGATCTCATAATCAATTTTTGATTATGTGGCAAGAATGAAGGACATTGCAGATAGCTTGGGAGCAGTAGATGAAGATATTGAAGAGGACAAGTTGGTAAGACAAATACTTACATGTCTGAGAGGAGATGAGAAATGGAAGCCTTTCATATTATCCACAGAATTGTCATTAGATCATTATACTCCTAATCTTAATCAATTGCTAGGACACATGCTAAATTTTGAGCAGGACATTAAGGGAGATAATGATAGGAGTGCAAGACAAACTATGTAATCCAAGGATAAGAGAAAGAATGCCAAAGGAAAGCACTCAACTAATGATGAAGGATCTTCAAGCCAAGTTTATTTCACAAGAGGGAAGATGAATTCAAGAGGCAAAGGAAGAGGAGGTAAGAACAAAGACAATATTAAAGCTTGTTGGATTTGTGGCAGAACAAATCATTTGGCAAATGATTGTTGGTATAACAATCAAAATGGATCAGTGAAGACAAAGAGTGGAATCACACTCTTAAGTAAGGTACTTTATGTTCCTACTATTCCTAAAAACTTGATAAGTGTAGGACAAATTGTGGAGAAGGGATATGAAGTTAGATTCACAAATGATGGTGTTTATGTGCAAGATCCAAATCAGGGATATAGAAGCATCATTATAGGTCAAAAGAAAGGAAGACTTTTTACTCTCAAGGTCCAAGGTGATGTGGGACATGCATTGTTTACTTATGGAAGTCAAAAGATGTCTAAGCTAGACCTATGGCATAAAAGGCTAGATCATTTCAATGAGAGAACTATAAAAGAAATGTCAAAGAATGATGTAGTGCTTGGATTGCCAAATGTTGAAGGTCAACACATGGTATAAAAGTGTGAAGTTTTTCAATTAGGTAAAGCTCATAGAAGTCCATACAATAAATCAGGATACAAGTATTCAATTATGCTTGAGTTGGTTCATACAGATGTGTGGGGTCCTTCAAGGGACTATAGCATAAATGGATCCAGATATTATGTGTTGTTTGTTGATGATGCAACAAGATGGATTAGACTTTATGTAATCAGGGACAAATTTGAAGTGTTCAAAGACATTCAAGCATTGCTTATGCAAAAAGTATTACAGGACAAAATCTCAAGAGGTTGAGATCAGATGGAGGGGGAGAGTATTTTTCTAAAGAATTTGATGATTATTTATGGAATGCAGGTATAAAAAGAGAATTAACTTGCAGGTACTACCCTCAACAAAATGGAGTTGCAGAAAGAAGAAATAGAACTCTTGTAGAGTTTGCAAGATCAATGATGAAGGAGAAGAATTGTCCTAACTACTTGTGGGCAGAAGTTATCAACACTGCAACATACCTTGTGAATAGGTTACCCTGCAAAGCTTTGGATGGTAGAACACCTTATGAAGCATGGTGGGGAAAGAAACCTACTCTTGATCATTGTAAGGTATTTGGATGTTTGGCATATGCTTATGTTCCTTCTCAATTAGGACATAAGCTAGAGCCCAAAGCATAGAAGTATGTGTTCATTGGGTATGATGATAGACACATGGGATGCAGATTGTGGAGTCCATCTACAAAGCAATTTCTTGTAACAAAGGATGTTACATTTGATGAGAAAAGCACATGGTATACAGGGTCAACTAATGATTATGCAGATATTGAAGAAATTCAAAGGAAAGGGAAGACAAAAGTGAAGGTGTATGAAGAAGATATTGATGATGATGTTTGTGGAAATGAAATGCAGGACAATTATGAAGATAGACCAAGGTTTGATCCAGAATCAAATGCAGCTGAGACTTCAAGAAATGCACATGTCAGAAGATCTTTGAGAGAAAGAAAGGAACCTATCAGGTATAGTTATGATACATCTTTCTTGACAACAAAAGATTATGCTTATATTGTGAAGATAGATGAAGATCCAACCACATATGAAGAAGCTAAAGGAAAATAAAACTGGGAGAAGGCAATGCAAGAAGAGTATGATGCTCTACTTGAGAATGAGACATGGGAATTGCTCCTAAGACCAATAAATCAGAAGGTAATTGGATGCAAGTGGGTGTATAAGACAAAGAGGTTTGCAAATGGTGAAGTGTCTAGGTATAAAGCTAGACTTGTGGTTAAAGGTTATGCTCAAACTTATGGAGTAGGCTATGATGAAACTTTTAGTCCAGTTGTTAAGATGTCTACAATTAGAACCCTAATTGCTATTGCTGCTTGTAAAGGATGGAAGTTGTCACAATTAGATGTGAAGAATGCATTTCTAAATGGATATATTGCAGATGAGGTATAGATGGAGCAACCAGAGGGTTTCATGGATTCAATTGGATCATATTATGTATGTAACCTCAAGATAGCTTCGTATGGTTTGAAGCAGGCCCCAAGGGCATGGAATTACAAGCTTGTTAAGTTCTTGAATGAACTTGGATATGAAGTTTCAAAAGCAGATAGTAGCTTGCTAGTGAAGGCAGGTGAAGATGGGTTCATATATGTGTGTATTTATGTTGATGATATTATTGTCACAAGTACAGATGCTCAAACAATCAAGGAGCTTAAGAAGCAAATAGAAAAGGAGTTTAAGATAAGTGATTTGGGAAACTTGTCTTATTTATTAGGAACATTGATTGTGTATACTCAACATGGAGTATATGTTACACAAGAGAGCTACTTGAAGAATCTTCTGATCAAGTTCAACATGGAAGATTGCAAGCCTTCAACCACACCATTGGAGGTAAATAATAAATTGAGTAGGTATGGAGGAGAAGGATTTAATGACATGAAGAAATATCAGATGTTGGTAGGTAGTTTGATATATGCTACCTTGACAAGACCAAACCTATCATATGCAGTTGGTGTCTTATCACAATTTATGCATTGTCCAAAGAAAACTCATTGGATTGCAACACAAAGGGTACTTAGATATATCAAGGGAACCTTGAGTGAAGGTTTATATTATGGTTTTACTTCTGACACAAGAATCAAAGTATTTAGTGATGCAGATTGGGTAGGTAATTAAGATGATAGAAGGTCTACTAATGGTTATCTCTATTATATTGGAGATAAGTTAATTTCTTGGTGCTCAAAGAAGCAACATACAGTTGCTTTGTCAACCACAAAAGCATGTCGTCAACATAGTGACCAGCATGTCGTCAACATAGACAACGATGATCAGAAGCACATTATTAGCATGCTTAACATATAAGGTGCTTTTAGTTGGAATCTTCTCAAAACCAGCATGTCGTCAACATAGACAACGATGATCAGAAGCACATGATTAGCATGCTTAACATATAAGGTGCTTTCAGTTGGAATCTTCTCAAAACCATGTGCAACCAGATAGGCATGTATCTTCTCATACCAAGCACGTGGTGCTTGCTTTAAACCATATAATGCCTTCTTTAACCTGCACACCTGGTTTTCATGCCCTCTCTACACAAAGCCATGGGGCTGAAAAACATGCACTTCTTCATGCAAGTCACCATTCATAAATGTTGTTTTAATGTCCAACTGATGTACATTCCAACCGTGATGGGCTGCAAGTGCACAAATGCTCCGAACAGTAGTCATACGGCATGTAGGTGCAAAGGTCATCAAAATCAATGCCTCTTTCCTGTGCATAACCCTTTGCAACAAGCCTAGCCTTATACCTGTCAACTGTACCATTAGGTTTACGCTTCAGCTTGTATACCCACTTAGTGCCAATGGCCTTCTTGGCAGGAGGCAAGTCACATAAAGACCATGTACCATTCTTCATTATAGCATCATATTCGGATTGCATAGCAGCCATCCAATTTTTTGAATTTTGTGCTTCATCAAAAGAAACAGGCTCATTCTCATCACAAAGACTAGACGCAACCATATCATAGCAATCTGATGCAAAGGAGGCACTATGAGAGCCTGAACGAGTACGATATGACAAAGGTGCATCTAATTTGCTGTCACACAAAGTCTGCACCAGCCATTTTGGCATAGTTTTTGCCTGCTCAATATCAGCTCTCTCATCAACAAGTGCATCATGTAAATCTGCATCAGAAATGGAATGATCTGCATCATCATATGAAACCTGCAAAGGCTGAGAAGTTGCCTCATTAGGACCAGCACTAGACTGTCCACCTGTAAAAAGAGGCATCAAAGTATCATACATGTCTTTGGAGCTAACAGATGTCTCCTTAGTACATGAAAGCAATGGCTGAATAGCATCTTCCACAAAGACAACATCACGGCTAACCAGAATGCATTTAGTCTGTGGATGATACACACGATAACCTTTACTTTCAGAACTGTACCCAACAAAAATACATTTTACTACCTTATCATCCAATTTTCTACGATGTTGTTCAGGCACTAGTGCATATGCCAAACAACCAAAAACACGCAGATGTGCAACACATGGCTTGTGGTCATGCCAAGCCTCATATGGAGTGATAGACTGCAGTGCTTTAGTGGGACACATGTTCAGTACATATGTTGCACACATGACAGCCTCAAGCCAAAAACTATGAGGTAAAGCCTGACTCTTGACCATACACCTCGCCATCTCCATGAGAGACCTGTTCTTCTGTTTAGCAACTCCATTCTGTTGAGGTGTATACGGCACTGTACGCTGGTGTTTTATCCCATGTTCAGCCAGAAATGCATTAAAATCAGAAGACATATATTCCCCCCCTCGATGAGAACGGAGGGTGCCCATTTTACATTCTGACAGATTTTCAGCCAAAACCAAAAACTATTTAAAGCACATGAACACTTCAGACTTTGCCGTGAGTGGATATACCCATGCAAGCCTGGAAAAATCATCAATGAAAGTCACGAAGTAAAGGTAATTTCCAAAAGAGGATGTCTACATAGGACCACAGACATCACTATGTACAAGCTGCAATTTCTATGTAGCCCGAACTGAACCATCTTTTGGAAAGGAGGAACGCATTTTGCCCAAAATATAGCCTTCACAAACATGTTTTCTAGGTGTCTCAAGTTTGGGCAAAGAGGACACCATTTCAGATTTCTGCAGGCGTAGCAAACTAGCAAAATTCAGATGACCTAAGCGTGCATGCCAAAGCTTTGCATCTGACATAGCCTGAGAATCATTTACTGCACATGCCAAATCATTTTCAGATCTTTCATAGTCTATGAGCTTATAGATCCCACAACATAAAATGCCAGAAGCAATAATCACATCCCCATTTGACAAATCATGAAATGTACACCTATCATCAACAAATTTCACAACCAAGCTAATCTTGGCTAATGCAGAAACTGATAATAGGTTCTTTTTGATCCCTGGCACAAATAAAGCATCTGACAAAGTGAAAGAACTACCATCAGCAGTAGTCAAAATGATCTTACCAACTCCCATAACAGGATAAGAGGAGTTGTTGGTGCATGTAACAGTATTCCCTGTAGGGGCAGGCTCGAGTGAAGAGAAGAAATTGTGTTGTGAGGTATGTTTGGTCGCCCCACTGTCAACATACCAAACATCTGAGTCTACTGCAGACATGCACTGCTCATGAGAAGATGGGTCAAAATTGCAGACAGTAGTAAACACCCATTCTTCTTCCTTCACAAGATTTGCAGACTCTGTTTTTGGTGTAGAGGCCTCTGCAACAACCATTCCAACCTCTTTCTTCTTTGCCTCTTTTGCAGCCAGTTTTGGACAGTTCTTTATGATATGATCATTCCCTTTATAGTACTTACAAAACAATTTCAGCTTTTTTGATTTCTTCTCATCTTTATCTTCCTTCTTCGAATATGCAGAATTAGCAAATTTCTGCTACTAGTTGAAGAGCTCCATTTTCCTTTGCCCTTCTGACTAGCCAAGAAAGCTTGATCTGCAACTCGCATAATGGACCTATTTTGCCTGGATTGATCTTCTTGCAACAGAACAGAGACTAACTCCTCCAATGATAAGGCATTTGGATTGCCTTTCATCATCAACCGAAGAGTAGAAGCGAAACTCTGATATGAATGAGGAAGACCATTCAGAATGGTCTGCACAAGTGAGCTATCCGGTATATTCTCATCAGCAGAAATCAACTATTCCTTCAAGTCTTTGATCTTTGTTAAGAAACTGTCCATAGAATCACCTTCATTCATGTGCTCACTCTCCAACTATTTTCGGAGGTAAGCAACATGAGCCTCATTCCTAGCTTGGTACAATGTAGTAAGTGTATCCAAACATCCTTAGCTGTTCTGCAAGAGCGAATATGAGGAATAATGGCACGTTTGACAGACAAAGCTATCAATGCATGTGCCTGGGCATCTCTGCCATCCCAATGAATTTGCTCTGCAGTAGGTGCAGCAGAAACAGTAGCACGAATAGGAATCTGCGGAATATCATCTTCGACACCATCTTCATCAGCTCTAGCACCTGTATTTGCAGTACCTGTAGTCAGAGGTGTAACAGGACATCTTTCAATACCTTGCACAATGTTCCACAATCCTTTTGCAACCAATACATGTCGCATCATATAAGCCCACAATGGGTAGTTGGTACCATCCAACTTATCCTCAACAGCCAACATACGGAATACATCACTACTTTCAGCCATGGTCGATGACTAAAATACCTTGATGCAGAAAATTGACTGTATCTCAAAAAGTTGAACAGAACTGCCCAAAAGATTTCTGCTAGACCTGTAGCAGACTTCGAGACGCTTAAACTGGCGAATAAAAACTGGTATATATCTTTGGCACAAAAAGACGAAATAGCTTGCACAAGCGCTGTGATAGTGCGTTCGGAGGCCGAAACGAGCTCAGATCACGATTTCGGCACCACATAGCAAAGCTGTTTTGATCTCTGAAACACCCTGAGTATACTCACCAAATTTCGTGTGAATCTGAGACTGCAAACAGAGGAGTGTCGACGGCGCCCTAGATGAAGCGACGACCTGCTCTGATACCAATTGTTGGAGATAGACGTCTGCGGAAGCACGCGAACAGCACAAGGAAGAAGAAGAAGCTTGGAGCACAAAACACACAATACTGAATGTATTACTAGAGAATGTACAAAGATTAGTAGCCCATTAGGGCAATAGGCATATATACAAGCCGAGGGAAAAAAACCTCCTAAAGAGGGAAAAAAGTGCCCCGGCGGTCCTAGTGTGTTCACACACATCACTACCTAAATATATCAACACTCAAGAAGGTATACCTTCCCTGATTTTGAGAGGCGACTGCAGTGTTGCAAAACAATAAGACCTCATGATCTTGTAATTCAAATTCAAGTATTGTAATGTCTCGATGCATATTCCATCTTTTGGTTTCACCGTACATTCTTTTCTGAGTTAGCAAAACTCTGTTAAGACAATATGTTGTTTGTGTGTGGAAGTCGATAGTCTAAATTCTAGTTTTGTGGTGCAGGAATAGATATATCTTAAATTATTTTATCAGTAAACCCCAGTCTCTGAACTGCAGTTTGCTTAGGGAGGTACCTATACAGCAAACATTTGGCAACCACGATGGGCTGGGGAGTCGATGTTTGGACTAAAATGTAGGAGGCATTTTTTGAGTCATCTAGGCGATGGAGATTGACCCAACCAGCTCGTCCTGGTACATGGTTTTGAATATTTAAGGAAGAATAAGAGAAGTTTACCACAATGGGTTTGTCTACTTCAGAACCACAAAAGGTTTTGGTAGAGGGATTCTAAGTAGTGTATGCATCCCGGAGGAGTTACTTTCATTAGTCGAGAAAGGGGTATTCTATACACATTAATTACACAACTCTTAGAAGTGAAGACATCATTTGAGGCTGCAAAATTGCAGGTGGAAGGTTCAAAAGGCAAGCTAGAGGAGAATTGGAGAGGGTGAAGGACAAGAAACCTTGAGATTCTAGAGTGGCACTAGGCCTATTAGATTTCACTTGGATGGTGCAGCTGTAAGGAAAGTCGATAGTGCACAAAGAAGGTTCTACACCAATGTTTGTGATGGAAAAGGATTTTCAAGTAAAGTTGGAGGAGGAATTTTTCCACTTGATACCTATAAACGAGTAGCAGCAACATTGGTAGAGTTTGGGGTAGATGGAAGCTCCTAGACATTAAAATTAGCGGAATGTAGTTTAATTTCCTTAGTGCTAAGTTGGATGATGATACGAATTTCCATGTTTGGTTGTGTGATACATAGTATGACCTATTGGAAGGTGGGTATGATGATGCTCAGAAATGTCAGGTGTTCCAAGCCACACTTGGTGGTGAATCGATCAGATGGGAGACTGAGTTTGCTCCCAACTATTTTGTGGTATATGATGCATTGTGAATAAGCCTTTCTGGGAAGATTTTGGAAGTCTAAGATGATGGGGCAGCTATTTTGTTACATTGCAGTACCTAGTGCAACAACCTACATAGATAGTCGTAGACTATGCTTCCTTGTTTTGAAGCGCATTGCGACAAATCGCAAGTCAAAAACAAACTCCAAATGATGTGGTGTGAGGTTGGTTCATGGATGGCCTCAATCGTATATTGAAGGAGAAAATTTGCCTCTATGATTTAGATGATACATGGATGCTAGATCGAATCATTGATGCAATCAAACTATTGGGGGGAACCTAAAGGTAGCTAGTCCATTCTTGCAACAAGCTTCAGAGGCTCCAACGTTGATGATACCACCAATGATGGGGGTTATAGACTCATTTTGTCAAATCTATTGCATAAAATGCAAATATTGCCACTAATTATGTGTTGAATCAAGTGTATTATTCCATATGTAATCTGAAGAATCATAGTAGTGAACAATGTATATATAATACACACAATAGAGTGGTGGTTGCTAATCACGTAGAACTTGATGTGGTGCATGGTGGCCCTCGGTACCAGCCACCAAATGTACATAATATTCATCCGATAGATGTGGGTAATAATAGGTGAAGTAATGAGGATATATCACCAACTCATCCTAGACAAAGTGGATTAAATTATCAAGGCAATGGACGAGGCAAAGGATTCTTCAACCAAAACTGTGGAATGGAGGAAATTATCTAAAGGAAGGAAAAGGGCTTTAGTGCCTATTTTCTATGGACTTTGGACATATGAGGTCTAACTATCTGGAAGCCCAAGAATATGAAAGAAGAAAGCAAGAAGCTAAGCTTAAAACACCCATGTCTAATATGATCATTCTAAGCTACAAAGACCTAGTGGCTCTAGTAGTTACTAGATCTAGAAAACAACTTCAATAGCAAGAACCAGTACCATATCCCAACATCCCAGAGCAACATCAAGTATATAACCAAGCTTTTGGGTGGGCTTCCTAGATGCCCTCCTATTTTGCTCCACTAGACTAGGCTACCTCTAATATGGAATGATTGGACCAAGTATGAGTTTAGGGCCTAAATATACATTCTGCAGACCATGCAAATACCCTCAGACATTATAGTGAGAAAGGAACAACATAGCCACAGTAGAAAATGTCCTAAGGGAACTATAGGATCTAGATTCTATAAAAAAAAGAGACACCACAACCACTAATGCTTCTTTTGATTCCTAGGAAGCCTTTTTAGCCAAAGTTCATATGTGTGCACAGGAGCCTACAATAGTACAATAGGCCATATCGATTAATCAAGTATAAATTCTGGAAGATAAGCTAGTCGATTATGCTATTCCACTAATCATAGTTTGGTACAAGTACAAACCTATCTCTAGAGTGTTAATTACTGGTGGCTTTGGAGTTAATATTGGTACATTTCCAACATGTCATCAGATGGGGTGGAGTAACATTCAGCTTGCCCCTTTTTACATTTAGATGGATGATTAGTCTCATGTTCAACCCATTGGATTAATCAAAGATATTCCTATTAGAATTCATGAAGTCACATTCATTATTAACTTTGTTGTCATCTACTTGGCAGATGCGAGGCCATCTTGGTTAAAGCACACCAAAGTCTAATAGGATTGAGGATCTGGGGCCGTGAAGTTTTGCAAGGGATATAAGAAGTATTGTGTCGCTTTGGATGAGAAGAAGATTTACCCAAAAGATCAATTTTGACAATTGAAGAACCTCCTCATATGTTCGAAGGTCTAGAGGAAGATGAGGAAACTCAATTTTTGGAAGCCAACAAGGATCTTTAGTTAGTCAGACTTATTGATATTCTAGAAATGTCAACACAATATTGGAAGCAAGATATGTTGGTTATGAGCTTGACTTCAATCATGTGAACATTCTCTAACTAAGAGTCTAATTTTATCCTTTTCGTTTCCGCTTTATTATTGGCTAAAAAGCCTAATCCACATGTTTAAAAAACTCCTTTGTTTATGAAAATAAGGCACATTTCATTTCTCAAATTTGTGCATACGAGAGTTCTCTCTCTCTAACTTATCTCCATAGTTGTGTGCACAAGACATTGACGACTTAGGGGACTCAATACCAGGGGAAGAGTTGTTAGTTGTTATACACTTGTCGCTCTAGAGCTGAGGTGAGCTTGAAAATTGGTATGCCACAAGCATGTTAAGCCTGCTTCAGACTGAGTGGCGGCACAGCTGCTTCGCATGCTCTGTCCAATAAAAACTGAGCATATGGACATGTTCCAGGTACATTTCTTCACATTGAGCAGCGGTACAGGGCTATGGCATGCCATGTTGGCGGTACTTGAAACCATGCAGAGTTCCGACCCTCCCCCTCCGCCCCAAAAGGATTCCTCTTGCCACCACCTCGGATTTCTGAGAGGATTTTCAACATAAATCAGAATATTGTGTCGTCGCCCTGTGTGAATGAGTGCCGGAAGTCTATCGAAAATTTTCAGTGTTCCGTCTGGAACATCACAAAATTATGCCGCTGTTCCGGACCCCCATTGTGAAACGACCCTTAGCTCCTTCCACTATTATAGGCCATCATTGACCAAAGGAAAAGGTGAACGATGATGGAAATCCTACTCTACGAGAACTTCTGAACAAGCTACCGGAATGAGGAAAGCCCCCCGAGAATCTCAAAGACTTGCAGCAACATAATTTTTTAGGAATGCTATGTCTGTCCTGTAGTAACAACAACCATGGTTGTGCTCAACTCGCAAGGGGTATCTGCTGAGAAGGTGGCTTTTGGTGCAAGGTCATCGATTGATGGTTGGCACTATCAAACGTTAAGGGAAGCTTAGTCTACC
Source organism: Ceratopteris richardii (assembly GCA_020310875.1). Classification (NCBI taxonomy): domain Eukaryota; kingdom Viridiplantae; phylum Streptophyta; class Polypodiopsida; order Polypodiales; family Pteridaceae; genus Ceratopteris; species Ceratopteris richardii. The sequence continues at coordinate 68,034,780 of CM035433.1, read as the reverse complement.
TACTAAATCATCACCTTCAACATAAATACAACTTTGGTGCATGCAAAGAAAGGTAGGCCCTCAACACTGTTTGAAAGCATCTAGGATGCATCCCTAAGAACATATTCGAATACAATATAGAGAACCCCATGGAGAGGAGGGGCCCATTGGCCATAGCTCATGAAGTTGACGATGTCTCTACAGTAGAGAGTGGAACTAACAGATTAGAGAGAGGTATTAAAAGATAGGTGTTTGAGCTTAGGACCAGACATAGATTCGGATGGAGTTGAGATTCTATCCTCGCTTCTCTACTTGTCATCGTTGTTGTTGTTGTTGTGCACAGTTTTGAAGAGGCTGCAAGATGTACACAAAACTACAAAACATGATTTTTGGTACTTGTATACAAACACTCTTGCAGTGTTTATGTACTTCACCCCATGCTCACATACAAAGATGAAGATGTTTTAGAACACATTCTCCCCTCACATTATTTGGAATGTACAATTCTTGTGTATTTATGACCAATCATTGTACAAGGAGAAGGGAAATTCTTCTTACATTAGAATGAAGCACTTAAATTGAGGGAGAGAGAGAGAGAGGATAAATCAATAAAGTTCAGGCCCTTAATGCTTTGTAATCACTATATGTAGGTCTAAGCATGCCATATATATATGAATCTTTTATTGGACTAGACACTGCCATCATGTTAAGACCTTCCCATCCAAATAAAGTTCTTATAAAGGTTACTGTAAGGAGTTAGTCACTACCAAAGTGAGTCACTTTGGTGAGAGCTCTCCATTCATGACCGAAAAACCTCTAATACGTTTAATGGGCAAGATTTCTAGACATGGAAAACCAAAATCAAGGGTCATCTCATGGCCAAACTACTATGTTCAGTCACAAAACCACTTGCACCAAATCAAACACTTGACCATAGAAGAGGGCTATCACATTTCACGAAAAGGGATGAGCAAGCACTTGGAATGTTACTCACCTCTCTAGACGATAATTATGTACACTCCTTTGGAGCATTGCACTATGGAATTCCAGTCTGTAGTTGAGGAAGTTTCCTATCAGCTCATATCAATTTTTGAAGAATTTCTTTATGGCTTGGATAGGGTCATGCATCTGCCTTCAAAAGGAGATGATGATATGTAAAGATCTAGAGTTTGTGGGTTTTGTCCGCCATGCGTGCCAGTGAAAGTATGCACCCAATGCAAATCCCAAATTTATCCCTTATGTAATTATTCATTTATTTCAGAATAGCAAAATATAAATTGTTAAGAATTCGGAAGAAGAGCAACCGATTTGTTTTCCCTTTTCTGGTATAATTATTACCCACAAACAAAGCCCACAACCCTATCATATGCAACAATGTAGTGCTACTACATTCTTTCGAAAGTCTTAAGTTAGATAACTCTTGTTTTACATGTTATGGATCTCAATCAATTGTCTGTGGTCGAGAAAGCCATGACTAACTTTGCAATTGGAGAAGTGTTAATACGAGATGTTTGACAGTTGCTTTTGAAAGAAAGAATTCAAAACCTCCTCAAAAAAATAACATATTTATGGGAAGGAGCTCTACACTATAGGACTTGATTTAAGAAATTATTTTGTTATGTGTATGGTACCAAAATTGTCATAGTGTTTGATCAAGAGAGCGTTAAGTGGTTCTCTATGAAATTCATAAGGCTCAATGGGCAAAGACCCTTAAGAGTTTGATTACAAGCTTATGTATTGGAAGAGAAAACCAAATGTAGTGGTAGACTCACTTATCTACATGGCTATGGTCAACAAACTAAGTTTTACTTGGATCACCAATGAGCTACTTGAGTCTATTAGAGGAAGGTCTAAAGGTGACCCTACATAGTCACATATATAGAAAATAGAGAGAAAAGAGATATATAAATATAGGTTTCCAAGGAGGATGATACATCGATGAATGATACAAATAGACTCAAGTAGAAGACCTGTAATATCCATGATGGATACATGTTATATAAAGGAAAAGTATGTGTCCCATGAGAGGTAAATTTGAGCTGATAGATTTTATATGAGTGTCATGAGACATTTAGTGTGGGAGACCTAGAAATTATCAAGACATATGATCTTGTTAAGAGGTTGTTTTATTGGATTGGAGTTCATAGGGACTTGAAAGACTATGTGATTAAATGTACAAAATGCTACGCAAATGAAGTAAAAGATTGAAAATAGGAGGCCTTCTCCACCCATTGTTTGTTTCAAACGAGAATACGAATTTTATTAGCTACTTTTTGAGAATTGTCTTCAAAAGTTTACAAACAAAGGATGAATGCCATTGAAGATCCATACATGGATGTGTAAAGAGAATGATCTAATCAAATCCTAGAAGATATGATTAGAGCATATGTTAATGAATGACATATTAACTAGAAAGAGTGCTCACCTCTATACTAGTACCAAGCACTCTTCCACTTTAATAAATTATGTTTATGCTCAATGTGTGGCTTTCATCTAAGATCTTATTATGTAGTAGGATTGCAACACGAGAAGTTCCTGTTATCAAGATCTTAACTCACGTGCACACAGAGGTTATGAATGTTGAAAACACACAGAGAAAATAGATACACAAGGAAACGAGATAGAACGCAGTATTGGGTGCAATTTCCCCCCATGCACTCTATTTCGACAGTCCACAGAGTGCATATATTTATAGGATTTTTTGATTATGCCGAAATAGTGGTGACATGAGAGCAGCTTCGAAAAGCATGCATTAAAGTAAAAGTTGGTCTCTTTTGTAGAGAGTCTTTGCTTTTAATAATAGAAATTGCGGTCTACAGCGACCCTTATTCTAACCACTACTTTACTAATTGTTTCTAAAGATAGAACCTTCTACATTGGTTTATTTACAAACTATATAAATTATAAATTGGATTATTGATGTCCATCCATTCACGCCTTTCACGCCCTCATGAACCTTAAGCTACTATATCAAAAACACCAAAACACATTAATACATTAATAAATTAACATTCCAACAATTCCTTGTTCAACACATTCCATAATTCATAACATGCCTCTCAACTAACCTCAGTTGATAAAATAAAAGCAAACATGGATGGCCAATCACATGTTTCATCACTGTATGAAAATAAGCATGTTCCATGTAAAAACACATGCATGGAAATGTTCATGGAGGAGTTACATTAATGTGTTTGTGTAGGATATGCAAAAATTAAGTGGTCGTAATGGGGTGTTAATTGTGTTTTATGTATCCATTGACATTCTTCAATAGAGTGATTTTTGTACTTAATTAAATATCGACAATATTGAGGATCTGTGCGTGTAGTAGTGACATCATGATCAGTTATTTTCATGATTTCAGATTGTTCTTAAATTAAAGGAGGGTCATCAAGAAGTGGAGTGAGTGGTTCCTCTAAAATGGTTTAAGTAAACTAATATGAAAAGAGTTATGTATATTCCAATGAGATGGTATATCTAATCTGAATGAATTATCATTAATTTTATGTATAATGCGAAACGGTCCATAATAGCGTGGTGCAATATTTAGGATGCTGCAAAATATTTTTGAGATGTCTTTTAATGATACACAACGATACAATATCATTTTCCTTGAATTCTTTGGCTAATCATTTTGTATTGACATTACATGTATAACATTCTTAAATTTTCCTAATGTGCTCATGAACATCATGAAGTATAGAAATGTGAACTTGAGCAATAGAATTAGCCATCGGAATGTCAGTTTGAGTGAGTGACATGGGAGTGGGAAACTTTTTACCATAAACAATTTCAAAAGGTGCATGACCAGTAGTAGTGTGTGTGGTGTTAGTGTAAGCAAATTGAAGCAATGGCAACTTTTCATCCCAATTAGTGGGACTATCTAATGAATAACAACTTAATAAATCAATAATAGTACTGTTTGTAGCCTCACTTTATCCATTACTTTTGAGATGAAATGCAGAGCTAAAATCTATTTTAGAACCAAATTGTTGAAATAAGGCAACCCAAAAATGATTACCAAATCTAATATCACGATCAGATAACATTACTTTAGGAAATCCATGATGTGGGAAAATGCATTTAATGAATAATTTTGCAGCTTGAGGTGCAGACAAAGTTTTTCTACAAGGAATGAAATATGCATATTTACTAAACCTATCAACTATTGTCCAAATCATATCGTTATGTGATGAAGTAATAAGAAGACCTGTGATAAAATCCATAGAGATTTGTTCCCATGGTTTGTTCATAATGGGAAGTGACATCAATAATCCAAATGGTTTACCATGATGATGTTTTACATGCTGAAATACAATACATTGAGAAACATAATGTGCAATATCTTTTTCCATGTGGGGCCAAAACAAGAGATCTTTACAAGCAAAAATGGTGCTCTATATGCCTCTATGACCCATGTAAGATGGTTCATGCATTTTTTTGATGACATAATCTTTAAAATCATGGGTTATGCATAATCAATGTTGAAAATAAAGTAACCCATGATGAAATGTATAATGTTCATTAGTTAAAGGTGCACCATTGTTGAATTCATGCCATGCACGTGAGAAATACAAATCAGATGCATATGAGGAAATCATTTCTTGAAAGGAATGAATTTGGATTGCAGAAATATTATGCAAAACAACAGAATGTGAAGGAAAACGGCTAAGAGCATCGGCTACAACATTAGATTTACTAGGTTGATATTCGATCCTAGGCTAGAAATTTTGAATGAATGAAGCCCATTTAAGATGTCAATTAGAGATTAAGGGTTGGTTTAGTAAATATTTAATAGCCTATTGATCGATTTTGATTAAGACCTTAGATCCCATAAGATAGTGTTTCCAAATTTGCAAAGCATGCACAATTGCTAACAATTCTTTATCATATGTACTATAATACTTTTGTGAGGCCTTAAGCTTCCTACTCTCGAATGCAATGGGATGATCATTTTGCATTAAAAGAGCATATATTCCTGAACCACTAGCATCAATAACAACATGAAATGGTTGTGGAAAATCAAGTAACTGTAAAACATGTGCATGTGAAAGTGCATGTTTGAGTTTTTCAAAGGATTGTTGTTGGGTAAGTTCCCATGCAAATTTTATTTTCTTTTTCAAAACAAGGTAAGAGCCAATGCTAAATAAAAAAATTTTGAACAAACTTCCTATAGAAACTAGTCAACCCAAGAAAAGAACGAACATCATTGACTGATTGTGGTGTAGGCCATTCTACCATAACTTTAATCTTTTTTCGGATCCACATGCACACCTTCACTTGAAATAATATGTCCTAGATATTCTAGCTTACGTTGAAAGAAGTAACTTTTTTCAGGATTGGTGTAAAGTGTGTTCTCTCGTAGCAAATGAAAAACTGTTTTAAGATCTTCTCATGCTCACTATCATTCTTATTGTAAACAAGTATATTGTCAAAGAATACAAGAACAAAAGCTTGGTAATCAAGAAAAATGTTGTTCATCATTCTTGCAAATGTAGCAAGATCATTAGTAAGTCCAAAGGGCATTACCATAAATTCATAATGGCTGGTTTGAGTTCTAAATGCAGTCTTAAAAATATCACTTTATGTCATACAAATCTAATGATAACCTGATTTAAGATCAATTTTACTAAAGACATGAGCTCCTCGTAATTTATCTAGGAGATCATCTATTCGAGGAACATGGTATATATTCTTTATTGTGATCTGTTTAGGGCTCTATAATCAATACACATTCGATAAGTTTTATTCTTCTTCTCTACTAAAAGAAATGGTGCTCCAAATGGGGAAGAACTAGGCCTTATAAGTCCTTTGTGCAGTATGTCTTTCACTTGGTTTTCTATTTCCTTTTGATGCAGTGGGCCATGCCTATAAGATGCTTTATGAGAAGGAGAACTACCAAGAATTAAGTCTATGCTATGGTCAAAGGATCCTCGCGATGGTGGTAGTTTAGAGGGATAATCAGACATAAACCAATCCTTATTAGTAATAATGAAAGGTTTATGTGCATCAGGAAGTGTATAAATATAATAATTTATGATATTGACAAAAACAATGCATGAGTTGAATCCTTTCCTAAATGCACGTTTTACTTGAGTATGACTTATCAATGGAAATGGTTGGAAATCATGCCGTGCACACAAAGTAAATCATTAACTTTAAATTCAAAGTTAAAGGTATGTGTATGGTAGTCAATGCATGAGTTATAATAATGATGAAAAGGCATACCGGGTATAACATCGTAAGATTGCAAAAGTGTAATTAAAAATGTTCGTGCATCTACATGTGTGCCTATGCTAATCATAACATCTTGCACTTCTCGTGTTACATTATAATGACTACCTTGAAATGTAGCTTTCACTTTATACAAGGAAGGAAATGTTTTTAATTTAATTAATTGTACTAATAAATGTGAAATGAAATCATGTGAACTACCATCACCATGTAAAATATTAACCTATTTGTTATTGAGAGTACCCTGCATGGAAAGTAAAGAATGAATAGAGATATTGTTACCCAAGGTACTTAAGTCCTTCTCCAATGCTTCCTCTATCCAAATAGGAGGAATTTCTTCATTATGGGCCTCCATGTTATGTAATTGAGTTGTAGCTGGTTTCGTGTGAAGAGGTTGCAATCGACACTTCATTTTTGTATGTCCAGTTTTACCACAATTCAACAGGTGATATATGGTCGCTTCTATTGGGCATCCACCATTGAAGTTTTTAGGGTAGGTGGGTTGATAGGTTGGAGAGATGAAGCAATAGGTGTAGTTGAGTAATTGGATTGTGGAGGACGAGGAGAACTAGAGTAAGATGGGGCATTAAAATTATGCTTCATAAGAAACATGGGTTTAACAAAAAGTGGTCGTTGACGTGGTTGTTGTAGATAGATCGACTTGGTTATGGACTCGTATTCCTTCTCTGCAAGCTATCCTCCAGTACATCTTTGAGCATTCGAACCAATAATACGTTTTGTCAGAACTGCTCCTTGTAGGTAGTGATTGTGTCACCCTCCTTCCATGTAAAGGTTCTCCATGCACGTCGAACATGTAAATGATATTGAGGAGAAAGAAAAGAATCCTTCACTTCAGCTTGAAAAGCCTTCCACGTGGTTGAACGAGCTCACCTGTGGTGGACGACATTCCACCAGAGCTGAGCTATTCCTACTAAATAGTTAGTGGCGAATTTGACTTTTTCACTTTCAACATATGTTTCATCAGTATAAAAATCATCAAACTGTGATAACCATGAAATAACTAAAGGGCCATCCTTACGGCCATCAAATTGTAGAAACTGGTAGTTTTTAACACCAATCTTGGAATGCCTACTATCCGATTGGACAGAGAAAATAGCTTTTACCACCCTTGTAAGGTTATCTTCATCAGCTTGCATCTTCTGAAGTACTTCATCGTGTTGTCGGATCTCGTCTTGAGCGCCTCAAATAGAACCTTCTACATGGATTTATTTACAAACTATATGAATTATAAATCGGATTATTGATGTCCATCCATTCACACCTTTCACGTCCTCAGGTAGGAGAGCAAGTCTATCTTACAGTTGCACCTAGCTGATCATGAAAAAATTGTCTCCTTAGTATTGTGGTCATTTTGCAATACTTAAGAGAGTAGGAAAGATGGCTTACCATTTCCAATTTCCAAGAAGATATTCGAATCCATCCAATCTTTAATGTGATTTGACTAAAGAGAAATTGGATGAATGGAATAACCTCATGGAAGATAGTGAGGCTATAAAGACTACGTCTATTTAATATATTGCACATCTTCTAGAAGATATTATACAATCGAGGGAAACAAGCTATTAGTGATTTATATAAGGAGTGCTTGATGAAGTGGAGATATAGTTTAGAAGATAGTGCAACATGGTAGAAGGTAACTACTATTTAGAGATGGTTTTCCGAGTTCCAATTACCTTACGAGGAGGCTTCTTAAATGGAAGGATATGGAGAAACAACACATAAAGAGAATGACTAAGGTGTGCATAGTGATCAATTGGAGAAACCATCATAAATCTCTTTTTTATGTGTCTTCCAATACCATTTTTAAGGGCAAAAATGGAACTAAGGGGAAGGAAACGTTGTTAAATGAGCCCCAAAAGAGATATGGGCTAGAAATAGAAGCATAAATTCTATTCTTAGAAGAGGTGATTGGCCATAAATTTTGGTTGGAAAGTGAGGAGGAGATCCTATCTTGGCCATATTGATGTGTCTAGTTGGTGAAGCAAAAGATTGTATTAAAATATGATGAGGTCTCATTGCATCCTTAGCAATGAGTGGAGGTGTGAAAAACATTCCATATAGTTCCCTATCTTGGGGATAAACCCAATGAGTCAAGATGAAATCCCGGGAGCCAAGAAGCTATGGTCCAAAGGATTTTGACATTGGAAAGATCTTTGGAATGACAAAAGGAAGGAAAAGATAAAACCTTCTTTGGAACTCCCCTAATGCTCTTGCATTTTCTCTCTCTCTCTCTCCGTCAAAAATAAAATATTTTATCGTATGGACAAAACAAACCCTGGCTGAACCTCCATTCAAAAAAAAAAAAACAAAAAAAAAACCTGGCCTAAGTTCCAAGTTCTAACCTTGTGCGTCTGTCGATTCACACAACCAGATTTCGTCTCGTGCTTTGCCTATCGATATACACATGCCCGTTTTCTACACTCTGCATGAGAGCACTTTTGTGGAGTGGATGAGGATATTGGCATCCTAATCTAGACCATTATCACCTCCAACAGCTATGGCGAGCTCTGTATTATCGACTAGACCCGCTCTGTCTTGCTCCTTATGTTCTCCGTCTCCGGCGTCATTATCAAGCAGCAGCTCAAACAGCTTCGTATCCGTTGGCCATTTCAGGCAGCAGCCAGTTCCGCTGGAGAACAAATCCGGGCCTGGTGCGATCCTCCATGTGGAGTGCTCATCAAGACCCCAGAAGAAATGCACTGCTCATCACAATAAAACTCGTCCTACGAAGCATAGCGTCTACGAAAAGAACCGGAAGCCGGCAGTCTATCCCAGGCTCCCCAAACCCCCTCCAGTTTTTACCTTGGGTTGGGGAGACATAGAGCAGGATGTTTCAACGGCTGTTCCTGCTGCTTCCGAGCTCTCGGTAAGTTATTAATTCTCTTTTCTTCTGCACGCGTGCACATTAGGGATGTAAGCGGACGCAGAAAACAGACCATCTACCTCATGTGTAGCGTCTCTTTTCTTTTACTGCTCACGCATACATAGACGAACTGAACGTGTTAGTAGGGCCGTGTCCTTCTTTTCACGCAGTAAGTAATAGCCCTTCGTCCCATTTATCTTCGATCATCGTTACTATGCTGAGCCGGAGTTGTTTACCCTCAACATCGGTATATAATGATTAATGGTCTGGCCGAAATTTCCTTACATAGCATCTACATCAGTATGTCCTTATCATGCCTATGTAATTGTACGTTATCCTCCATTGGTCGACCACTATATGGTAAAAAGAGGTTTGGAATCAATCTGGGTGGTTTGCAGAAGCAAATGCACGAAAATTATTTTTACTATGCAGCCCTTTTTGCTCAATACATCGGCCTCATATTGACAGGACTTGTATTTTTCACTGCAGGCAGCAGAGGCATAGGTGAAGATTATTCAACTATAATCTCATCAGAGTGTGCGGACATAAATCAGCAAGGAGGTGGCCTCTCAAAAGTTCACGTGTTCATGTACTGATGGAAATAGTCTCTTAGAGTCATTGTTCTGCAATCAGTTTCCGATTTTGAGGCAATCAACTACATCATTCATATCTTTGATGCTTTTATTATTACCATGAATGATTTATGTCGCATGTTCTGCATGATGAGAGAGCAGCTGAAAATCTAATTTTCTACTCAGATATTGGAACCTTAGGTTTTGGTCCTGTATTCAGTCGGTTTGTCCTCAACATTAAATAGCAATATTGAACTTTGAGTTTGCTGATCAACAGATGCTATTATGAACAGGGATGAAATGGAGTTATCCTACTTACAATATGCGCACAGAATTGAGTTATTTACCAAGTTATATTAATTTAAGATGAATCTTAGATGCAAGAGAAAATATAAATAGGTCTCTTAGGGACACAGTGCATGAACGTTCTTGTAATAGCAGGCATTCCGTTCAGTTTAGGCCTTTTTTATGTGGGTCTTGCAAGGAAAATATGTTGATTATATCACTTCAAGCTCCTGGGCGCTTGCATTGGAGACAAATGAAAACCGAATGAGTGTCCTTGATGTACAGCATAAAGCTGTGGTTGCAGGAAGTGGAAGTTAAACTTCATATATGAAAAAGAGCTTATTGTTGTGCTCATGTCGTAGAAGTGGAGCAGAAAATCCTTATGGTGGAAAGCTCAGCTGGCGACACTATGAATGAGGTTGTTTAGGGGCTAATACACTATGTCCATAAGTTTTAGACAAACTAAGAGTGACTAAAGCTTTTGAAAAGATTGAAGAGGATAAAATGGAAGGGAGTTAAACCTTAAGTATGTATTAAAGTTCCCTGCATCTAGAAAGATTTTTAGGATTTTTTGCTTGTGTACTTCCACAATTCAAGCTTTACATGACAGCTCTGATGTCAGAAAGTGATTACAAGTGTTAACTGTTGGTTGATGTTGTGTTCTTAAAGCTTTGATGCTTATTTGTGAGTCACACAATTTCTGATATCATAATGCAGTGAATGAGCATAGGATCTGCAGGACGTCTCTATACATACAATAAAACAGAGACTTGAACGCATCCGTGAATGCTCAGTTGGTCCATTTTTTCAGTTTATTTGTTTATTTCGCTATTAAATACCAATCGTGGATCATGAGCTCTCTGAATTATTGGCATTAGGTAGAGTCATTCAGACCCTAATTTTACTTTCGATCTATGTATGAAAGCCATCAATTGTTTTTCTACCATCTAAAATGTCTTTAATATGGTGTGTCATTAACTCAAGGAAATGTTCCTTGAATTAGTTTGTCTGTACTGAATTGGTGCTCAGCTTCTCCTTTGGACTGTACCAAGGCTTCAGCAGCTGTGTTGAAAAGGAAGTGCTAATTGTGCAAGGTAGTTGAGTCTTTTCTTTCACTGCAGAAGTCAGTCACCTCGTGGACTGTGAACCTCGTAGGACTTGCGTGATTAGGGTTTACAATGGAAGTAATCTGCCTGTGAATGGAAGGAGGTCATGGAGTTCAGGCATATCACTTGTAATTGGGGAGCCATTATTGATGTGAAGGAACAGGACAGTCTGATTCAACATCTTGGACGAGAGTATCTTATAGCGTATTTGATTAATGTTTCTAGGTTGCTGGAGGGTGTATGACTGTATTATTGGACTCTTGGTAGCTTTAATGGGGCTGCCCTCAAAATTAAAATTCTGCATTATTTCTATTCAGTCGAGCAAAGGTGTACAGACCCTTGCATTAGAGATGGGTTTCTAGGATATCACATTGTCGGATGAAGTTGTAATACGTATAGCATCATAATCAAACTAGCATATGTCAGGATTTGGCAGTATGTGCGTGCATGTATGGAGGGGCTCAATGTTAGGATTTAACATAAGAGATGGGTTTCTAAGATGTGACGTTGTGAGATGTTACTTGTTTACACGATGAGGGCCTTCAAAATATAGATTTATAACTGAAATAGTCTGTGTCAGGATTTGGAAGAGGGTGTGTGTGAATAGGGAGAATTTTAGTATTTGACATGCACTCTTTAAATTCATCGGATAATTAAGTTGGATGGTTCGCAATTTACATGGACTGTAGTTTGCTGACACTAGCACTACGTATCTACAAGTAGTATATGGGTAATTACTAACTAAAACTCTTTAAATTCATTCGACTATTATGTTGTACGCTTAACAATGTACATGGACTGTAGTTTTTCGATGCTCTGTTACTTAATCACTCATTATGCGTACGGAACAATGGGTGTACTCTTATGTTGTGCAGCTTCAATGCACTTGTATTCTCTCGAAGCTTGTTCTACATATGTACAAATAGTATGTATGTAATTACTAACAAAAACTGTCTAAAGTTTCCGCCTGAAGGAGTTGGTTTATCATCCCATCATATCATGGTGTGGATCGTAGGTTTTTGATGCTATGTGATTTAATTACTCATTATGTGTACGGAACAATGGATGTTCTCCGTCTCGTGTATTTTTTTTTTTCAGTTTAATGCACTTTCTGTATATTCTCTCAAAGTTCGTTTCACATATGTGCAAGTAGTATACGAGTAATTATTATCAAAATATGATAGGTTATGGAGTCTCACTATCTCTTGAACCTACGCGTATATAAATGTTTTCATTAACAATTTGGCTATGCAGTAATAGCATAGACCTTTTTTGTAACCTAGAGAGTAACTTTTCCGTTGATCTGGTGCTCCTTTGTTTTAATCTACAATTTGTGCATGTTTATAATTCATATGTTCTTTTAACATGTCTAGAGTTTGGCAATGAAGTAGAATAATGTGGCTTTACAACTGAAGAAATACTAGTAATTGTTTAAATCATTTTCATATTGGCTTGAAATAGTTGATAGTCAAGTCTTATCAAATGTACGATTAGTTTCTTCTATTTCTCTGTCTTGTATATATTTTTTTCGTAATAGGTAAAGCATGTATTTTTTTCTTTCTTTCATCAGCAAAACTTTAAATAAAAGAAGAGATGCAAGAGAGTTAGATGGAGGAACAAAGAAGACTATTTATCTTGTCATCCCCCTTGTGAGGGATCCATTTGCTTTTGAGCATGTTCTCTACAACAAACACCTTATGGTGTTTCAAATGGAGGGGAGACCCTTAAAGGTCCTAATCCGTTTTCCAAGAAAGCTTAGAAAATTCCTTATGAATCAGCGTTTGGGGGGCCCCCAAAAGTTTGTAGCACATCTCTCTTTCCAATTTTTCCATAGGGTTTCACTTCTGATCACATCCCAAAGGACTAAAGAACAACCAATAGCCTCCCCAAGTAGAGCTTGCTTCCAGTTGACAGGTTGATCTAGCATGAGGATAACTTGGACACACTCTTAGACAAGGGCACTTTTTGAACAGAGAAAAAGAGGTGGCTGATGTCCTCTCTCCCATTATGGCATATTTTGACTAGGGAGGGGCATCATAGGATTTATTCACTCTAGCATTTGTTTAGATCCACTGTGGAGGATTTGCCAAAATGGTGGACATCTTAGATGTCAAGATGGCCTCTAAAATGGACCTTTCTTTGATGCATTGTTTTTGATCCTCATGGGTTGGGTGACCTAAGGTGATCAATACTACTTTGCGACACATAGCACCTATGAAGTATTGCTTTGCAAAGATCAACATCAAATTAGAGGTTTGACCAAGAGATTCCATGAGATTCATTGAGCTCAATCAAGTCTTGAAAAAGCTTCATCCAATTCCAACTAATTTTCTCTAACTTGTTATTTTTTGGGGGTTCTTTTCTTTTTTCTTCTAACTTCCCTAAAACCGTTCATGTATTAGGGGTGGTGGAGATATGATTCGAGGACAAGGAAGTTTCCACCAGCTTGGTAACACTTACCTCCTCCATTTTCAGCTTGTATGTTTTTTGTTTCTTTATGTGGCCTTTAGTCAATTGAGACGTCCTTTTGAGTTTTTTTTATTCAATGTTTTTTTTTATTAGGGGTGGTGGAGATATGAATCGAGGACAAGGAATTTTCCACTAGCTTTGTAACACTTACCTCCTCCATTTTCATCTTGTATGTTTTTTGTTTCTTTATGTGGCTTTGAGCACCACAATGGAAGGCATGCATTTGGCAAGTTCTTGTCGATCAATTCTTGCTCAAGGAGAGACTCTTCCCTAATGTCAATATTGATTGAGGATGGGAGTTCAAGGTTAAGATTTTCCCCAATACAAATTTGAGGGTGCGATGGGGTGTTGAAGGAGTGGGAGGCACCCTCATAACTTGGACCTCCAACATCTTCTTTGGTTACGATGACTGTCCAAGAGGGACAACAGTCTCATTGAGAAAATGGTGAAGAAAGGATGATAGGTTGGACAATTTGTGATAAAGCATGTTGGAATGGAGTTGTATAAATGAATTCATGATACAAGTTAAGCCAACATTGCTTTTCATTTAAAAGTTCTTTATGAGTGTACTACTTATATATTTGGTGGGGTATTTTGCCAATGAGAGGATTTTTTACAATAGAAAAGCTGTTTAGGGATACAACACCTACATATGTGGGGCAATAGTATGACAATGAGAAAGTGTATGATTTTTTTCAGGTTCTTAACATGTCATTTCTTAACATGTCATTACCGTACTATAAGTCTCAGAATGTTTAAGAGAATTTCTAATGGACACCTATTTATAAGGAAATTTTAATTCTATGGCGCTCCATAAAAAAAACATTTCCTTTCTTGAGCGCTTACATGTTTTGATGATCTTTTGAAGAATTAAATTGAAAAAGGAGAAAAACATTGCTTCAAAAGAAGATTCTTCCAAAATGCCAATGTTGATACAAAGAAGGAAATCAAGTACCACGAAGAACTTGAAAAGGACTTCCTCTTCCTCAAGGTTGGCATGTGAGAAGCATTCGATAGATTAGAATGAAATTCACACCCCCTAATAGTTACTTAAATATATATATTAGTAATGAGAAATGGGTAATTTATATTAAAGAAAACAAAGCTTACAATGAGAGAATCAACTGAGACCATGCACAAAGGCACAAATTAGGCCTGACACTATATACAATCTTTTAAATGTATACAACTTCTGAAGGGACTCCTTCCATTTACAAGCGGGAATACTTGTCATTACATAAAAAACAATACATTTTCTTGGCATATATATAGACATACTACGAGTATGGGAGATGGCATTATAGTTAAAAGCACACTTGTATTGGTATAAAAACGTTTTTTTCTTCCCCATGTTGTAAAGGGCATAATTCTTGTTCATCTAGATAAACTAGATGGTCAAAATTCTCCATTGATCCCAAAGCACATGATCAAGGCTAACACATTCTTTAAGTAAACTCCTTAATCAATCCACCAAGAAGGTTGGAGGACTTTACAAAACTAGTGAAGAATCATCCAAAAAAATAGCATGTCTGCAATCAAGGAACATGCGTTGAATGTCTTCAGTCTTGTTACATCTTGGACAAAGACCATCCCTCTTCCATTTCTTTGTAAACTAGAATCTGTAAATATCTTTATGTATCAATATCAAGAGCAACATAGAGTGCTTGATGTTTTGAGCGAAAAATCAGATACTTTCAAATTTATA
>CM035433.1:68009546-68012046 GCA_020310875.1 Ceratopteris richardii | reverse complement strand
GATTACACTTCATTTCATCCACTTAACTCAAATGTAAACACTTCGTTTATTCCACATAATTCAAATGAATCCACAAGATTTAATTCACATATGTTAAATGAATCCACAACATTTAATCCACATAACTCAAATGATAGCACTTCATTTACTCCACATAATTCAAATAAATCCACATTATTTAATCCATATATTATATTTGATTACACATTATTTTATCCACTTAACTCAAATGATACCACAACATTTACTCCACTTAATACAAATGATTACACTTCATTTCATCCACTTAACTCAAATGGTACCACAACATTTACTCCACTTAATACAAATGATTACACTTCACTTCATCCACTTAACTCAAATGATACCACAACATTTACTCAACTTAATAAAAATGATTACACTTCATTTCATCCACTTAACTCAAATGTAAACACTTCGTTTATTCCACATAATTCAAATGAATCCATAAGATTTAAGTCACATTTCAACATTTAATCCACATAACTCAAATGATAGCACTTCATTTACTCCACATAATTCACTTAACTCAAATGTAAACACTTCATTTCATCCAGATAGTTCAAATGAATACATATCATTTTCAATATGGTTGTAATCCATCTGTCATGGATATCTTTAAACCATATCGAGTTAAATGCAAGAATACTCTAAGTAGTTCATGTGCGTCTACTCTTTTTGATAAATTCTAAAACATACTTGAACTTGTAAATACCATTCTTATCAATGGGATAACTATTGAAATCTATATATTTAAGGAGTTGTAAAAGGAGTATCATAAATATCTCCAGACTCTTATTAAAAGGTGGAGGACTAGTGGATATGCATTCATGTGTAATCCACCTATACTTTTGAATCCACTCATTTCTAGTAGACATTTCTAGATTAGATAGCTTTGGAAAACTTTTTTTGGTTGGTAAATATGTCGCCCTACCAAAATCACATAATCTGATGTAAGCCTGTTGATCTTCAAAATGCAACAAGATGTTGCGTGGATGGAGATCGTTAAGGGATATATTACAAGTGTGTAAAAATGATATTGTTTGTAATAGGCCGTTGATGAGCTTCCAAATGTTTGTGTTCACGGTTGTTATATCTCCTTTTGTGTCCTTCACACCTCTGCTTATTGGTACGTTTAGGTATTCCTTCTTCATTCTTTCTAGCCACATGTCCAATGTACCACCATTCCAAAATTTGAAAATGAGGCACGAACTTTTGCTATGCTGTCTAACCAAACCAAGTGGACTAATAATTCCACTACGCGTGATAGGTAACGCTGTGGCTTCATTTTCTCGTGTTTATATGTCAACAAGATTGTAATTTGAATAGCTTGGCTACAAACACTTCATTGCTGAATCTTGGGTGGGATATCTTGACTTTATGGATCATTCCATATTGTCCTTCCCCCATGAGAGCTGCATCTTCAAAAAGAATAGAGGAATATGGGAGCAAACAAATATTGTTCGATGTTTGATCTCCCATATTCACATATGCATCTCTTGTATTTGGATCTACCTGTGCTCTCACAAGGTGTTCAGTCGTGTCCGGTCTTAATTGCTTTCCTCTCTTCATAGTCCAATAATGTAAATCAATAAATTTAATTTTATCGATGAGTCCGAGCATATTGGTGATATCCACCGCCAATGACTCTGCTACTTTGATGATTTGTCCAAAGATACGTGTAAGCTCTTTTGACATTTGCTCATCTAAGACCTGTGATCCACCAGACACACTGCCAAATTTGTTTTCAATATTAATAAATGCTGTTTTGGATAACTGCGTAATGAAATCTTTGTAAGTAGAAGTGTCCATGGCTATAGTGATTTCATCTTCTCTCATTTGATACATGTACGAGCACACAAATTCTTCTAAAAATTTTTGCTCCTGCTTGTTTATTTTACCTTCCATGTGTGCAAAAATAAAAAATAGACTATCAGTAAGTGTATGGATAAATAAATCAATAGTATGTGTACACATAGGCATATGCATAGTTAAATAAGTAGATATATAATTAAATAGAAAGTGTAGTTATCATCTTGAAGTGAATCTATGTAACTATTAAGAATTTAGTAGTCAAAGAATCAGACATTTATAATATTTCATATTCGCTATACTATGTATGAGTTTTGTCACATAACTGTATATAACTGATAGTAAGAGTCAAAGAATCAGATAATCACAATAGTTTCTATACACCTTGTGACCTACACTAAGTATTCTCATCGGAATCTAAGTGAGTAATGTGATAATAAGAGTTAAAGAATCAAACAATCACAATAGTTTCTATACACCTTGTGACCTACACTAAGTGTTCTCATCGGAATCTAAGTGACTATTATGAGAGTAAGAGTCAAAGAATCAGACAATCACAATAGTCCCTACACACTCCCTATACTATTGAGAGAGTAGGAATCGAGGTGGCGATTCAAACAATCTCAATAGATCTATTTCTATGTCCTATACTAATGTGAGAGTAAGA
>CM035433.1:67957046-68007046 GCA_020310875.1 Ceratopteris richardii | reverse complement strand
GTGATAGAGATTCATAGTTTGGTAAAGATAATCCAAAACTGAAGAAGGTTTTGAGTTATGCTTGATATAGAGGTGTTTTAAACTCAAGTATAACGTCATTTGGAGATTAATCATCTCCATCAGTGGTATCAGAGCATATTTGATCAAAGTTGAAGGAAAGGAAGACTCGACTGCTGCAAACATACAAAATTCAACATTTGAACATTCAAAAGGACGAAGTATGAGGGAAAAGCTAAAGGGCGACACACAAGAGCAATCAAAAGGATCAGAAGGAGTAAATTTTGAAGCTAAGGTACATTCATTACTTATAAGGTTGAAGATTTGATAGTAGAGGTGAGGAAAGAATGGGAGATAGTCTCCAAGTTGAGAAGTTGGACAGAGAGAACTATCCAGCTTGGTCTATGAGGATGGAAGCTCATCTTATGAGCAAATATATGATAGGATATATTACAAGAGAAGAAGAAAAGCCAGAATTCAAAGATCCTAGTGTTCCTACTAGGGAGGAGCTTGCAAACTTAAAGGTTTGGATGAAGAAGGATGCGCAAACAAGGAGCATAATCTATATGGCAGTGAATGATTACTTGCTTCCTCACATTAGAGGACTTGAAAGTGCAAGTGATATATGGAATGCTTTGGAGGAGCATTTTCAGAATACAACAAAGTCAAGGAAAGCATCACTATGGGTAGAGTTTACCACATTCAAGAAGAAGGATTCACAATCAATCTCTGATTATGTTACAAAGATGAAAGACATTATTGATTCTTTAGGTGCAATTGATGAAGACATTGAAGAAGATAAACTGGTAAGACAAATTCTCACAGGTCTAAGAGGAGACAAGAAGTGGAAGCCTTTCATCTTTTCAACTTAACTTTCATTAGATCATTTCACTTCTTATTTGAATCAGTTGTTAGGACATATGTTAACTTTTGAGAATGATATCAAAGGAGATGTTGATAAGAGTGCAGGTCATGCAATGTATTCTAAGGATAAGAAGAAAGCTATCAAAAGAAAGCAACAATCAATTGAAGATGAAGGTACTCCAAGCCAAGCAAACTTCCTTAGAGGAAGAGGCAGAAAGAACAAGGATAATGTCAAAGCTTGTTGGATATGTGGTAAGAATTATCATCTAGCTCATGAATGCTAGCATAATAATCAAAGGGTTAGTAACTTTAATCAGAGTTATAATCAAAGAGGCAGAGGTGGAAGAAATAAGAGAGGAATTTTCAGAGGTAGAGGTAGTTGAGGCTTCTTTGGAAGAAATGGTGGAAGAAACTTTCAAGGTCAGTCCTACAATAATACCTACTATAATTATGCATCAGATCAGGATTAGGATTCAACTCTAATCATGAATGCAACATTTGAAGTTCCAAGTGAAGATCAAAGAATGTTTTATATTGATTTCGGATGCAAAAATCATCTGAGTGGTAACATTGCTTTAATGAATAATTTGGAGAATAAAGTGATTAATCATACAGTCTATTGGATCAGTTAAAGCCAAAGATGGAAGTACTCTCTTGATTAAGGTTTTGTATGTTCCTACAATTCCAAAGAATTTGATTAGTGTAGGAAAAATTATGGAAAAAGGATATGAGGTGAGGTTCACCAATGATGGAGTTTATGTTGAAGACCCCAGCCAAGGGTATAAGCAAATTGTTACAGGCAAATTGTTACAGATGTGAAGCATGTCAATTAGGTAAGGCTCATAAGCAATCATACAACAAACATGGTTTCATGTATTCACAAAGACTTGAATTGGTACATTCCGATGAGTGGGGTCCTTCAAAGGACTTTAGCATAAATGGTTCAAGATATTATGTCATTTATGTTGATGATGCTACAAGGTGGATCACTATTTATGTGATCAAAGATAAATCAGAAGTGTTTAGTACATTTAAACACTATCATGTATATGCAGAGAGGGTTATAGGACAAAAATTGAAGAGATTGAGATCAGGTGGAGGGGGAGAGTATTTTTCAAATGAATTCAGTGATTATTTATGGAATGCAGATATAAAGAGAGAAGTTACTTGCAGGTACTCTCCTCAACAAAATGGTGTAATAGAAAGGAGAAATAGAACTCTTGTTGAGTTTGCAAGATCAATGATGAAAGAGAAGAATTTCCCTAATTATTTGTGGGTTGAGGCTATAAATACAACCACATTCTTGGTTAATAGGCTCCCATGTAAAGATTTGCAGGGTATGACACCATATGAAGCTTGCTAGGGTAAGAGACCTATATTAGATAATTGCAAAGTATTTGGTTTCTTAGCCTATGCTTATGTTCCTTCTCAATTAAGGCATAAATTGGAACCAAAGGCTAAAAAATATATGTTTATTGGTTTTGATGATAAGCAAATGGATACAGGTTGTGGAGTCCATCTAGAAAGCAATTCCTTGTATAAAAGGATGTCACATTTGATGAGCAAGGTACTTGGTACTTAGACAAATAGTGCTTATGCAGGTTTTGAAGAAACATTGATCAGAAGAAAGGTAAATCAAAAGGTTCAAATCGTTTAGGAAGAAGAGAATAATGAAGTACTAGTTGAAGATGAAGAAATGCCAAGGTTTGATCCAAAATGTGATGAACTAGAATTTTCAAGAAGTGGAGAACTCAAAAGATCATCAAGGCACAAATGGCAACCCATAAGGTATAGCTATGATACTTCATTCTTGACTACTAAAGATTATGCTTGCATGATAAAAGCAAATGAAGACCCATTCACATATGATCAAGCCAAAGGAAAGGAGAATTGGGAAAAAACTATGAAGGAAGAGTATGATGCACTAATTGAGAATGAAACTTGGGAATTGGTACATAGACCAATTAATCAGAAGGTACTTGGATGTCAGTGGGTTTACAAAACAAAAAGATTTGCAGATGGAAGTGTGTCTAGGTACAAAGCCAAACTTGTTGTAAAAGGATATGCACAGACATATGGTGTGGATTATGATGAAACTTATAGTCCTATTGCAAAGATGACAACCATAAGGACTCTCTTAGCTATTGCTGCTTGCAAAGGTTGGAAACTATCTCAATTAGATGTGAAGAATGCATTCTTGAATGGTTACATTTCAGATGGAGTTTTCATGGAACAACCAAGTGGTTTTAAAGATTAATCCAGATCATGTGTGCAAGCTCAAGAGAGCTTTGTATGGCTTGAAGCAGGCCCCAAGGGCATGGAATTACATGCTTGTAAAGTTCTTGAAGGAACTTGGTTTCCAAGCATCAAAGGCAGATAGTAGCTTGCTAGTTAAAGCAAGTGAGGATGGGTTTATCTATGTTTGTATTTATGTTGATGACATAATACTTACAGGTACAGATGAGAAAGGCATACAAATGCATAAGAAGCAGATAGAGAAAGAATTCAAGATCGTGACTTGGGGAATTTTTCATATTTCTTGGGAATGGAGATTTCATATAATCAACATGGAATATATGTGACTCAAGAAAGATATTTGAAGAATTTGCTAATCAAGTTTAAAATGGAAGATTGCAAGATAGCACCAAATCCAATGGAATTGAATTTGGTGGGTAGCTTGATTTATGCTACATTGACAAGGCTTTATCAGAATTTGGTGGGTAGCTTGATTTATGCTACATTAACAAGGCTTGATTTGTCATATGCAGTTGGAGTTTTATCTCAATTCATGCATTGTCCTAGAAAGTAACATTGGATTGCAAGTTAAAGGGTGCTTAGGTATATCAAGGGCACACTTAAAGAAGGTTTGTATTATGGATTTACTTCAGATACAAGGATCAAGATATATAGTGATGTAGATTCGGCAGGTAACTCTGATGATAGAAGATCAACACATGGTATTTGTGTTATGTGGGATATAAATTAATTTTGTGGTGTTCTAAGAAGCAACATACATTTGCTTTGTCATCTACAGAAGCAGAGTATAAAGGTATGGTAGAAGCTGCAAAGGAAATCATATGGTTAAAAACTCTCATGAAGAGTTTTGATAGCATTCAGAGTACTCCTATCATTTGTGGAGATAACATGAGTTCTTTGTATTTGGAAACTAACCCTGTGTTTCACGCCAGGACCAAACATATTGAGAGTCAATTACATTTTCTAAGAGAGAAGGTTGTTGATAAAGAAATAGAAGTAATGCATACCCCCTACAAAGGATCAACTTGCAGATATGTTGACAGAGAGTTTGGATGGACCCAATTTGCAAAGGTTCAAAGATATGACAGGGATAAAGAAGATGCAAGTAATCACAATTAAAGATTGAGGGAGAGCTGTTGGAGTAGGACAATCATTAATTGATGATTACAATGAATAATTAAGAGTGAATGATAATGAAAAGAACAAAGGATGAAGCATGAAGTAAAGAGAAGAATCAGAGGAAAGTGATTTGTATATATATGTACATTAAGTGTGTAATTAGTTCAAAAATACTTTTCTAATATTGACGATTATGTATAGATATGCCTATGTATACTT
The DNA here is from genome assembly GCA_020310875.1 of Ceratopteris richardii. Lineage (NCBI taxonomy): Eukaryota > Viridiplantae > Streptophyta > Polypodiopsida > Polypodiales > Pteridaceae > Ceratopteris > Ceratopteris richardii. Next base: position 68,002,591 of record CM035433.1, on the reverse strand, counting down.
GTATATGGATGGGATAAATATGAAAGATGACATATAGATGATATAGAGAGGAGTAGATCATAAGTTGAATGTGAATTATCCATCAGATGTAAGATGAGTTGAATAGAAGACGTTTTCTGAGAATTGTGCATCGATCTTTTCTCCATTTCTCCTTTTGTGCTTGATCATTTTAAAATTCCTTTTGTATGTGTCTAAGTACATAGTTAATGCATCTATGGTCAAGTTTTGGGAGTCTAATTGCAAATAGGCTAAGAGAATTGTGAGTAAGAACATTTGTATGTGTAAACATATTAAGTGACTTTTGAAATAGGTGCAAATTTGATGTTCAATGATTTGATCAGAACTCAGTGTAGAGTGTAAAGTTTGACACAAATGGGGACTCAAAATCTAAGTTGGAAGGTAAGCCATCCATTTCTAAAAGCATTTGATTAAATGGGTTTTAGATTGAGAGAACCAAGTAGTTAAAGTTGCATATGTAAAAGTCACTTGAAGAGAAAGCCTGTTTCAGACATAGGTTTACTTATTGACGTACATATGAATATTGATAAGTTCTTTTGAATAAATTTCACTTCTAGTAGCTGCCCAAACATTAGAGGAGTGATGTGACAACATTTCATAGAAAGCTTTAACCATTTCATCAATCAATGAAAGAGTTTTGTGAGACAGACTTTTCTGAGTGAAGTTACAATTCACAAAAGTGATAGAGATTCATAGTTTGGTAACGATTATCCACAATTGAAGAAGGTTTTGAGTTATACTTGATATAGAGGTGTTCCAAACTCAAGTATAACTTGTCTTTTGGAGATTAGTCATCTCCATCAATAGATAGATAGATAGATAGATAGATAAAAGGAGAGACAATTAGATTCATAAACACATACAACATACATTCATTTATTCATACATACATACATACATACATACATACATACATACATACATACATACATACATACATACATACATACATACATACATACATACATACATACATACATACATACATACATACATACATACATACATACAATCATACATACATACATACAATCATACATACATACATACATACATAAATAAATAAATACATGCATGCATGTATGTATGTATGTATGTATGTATGCATGTATGTATGTATGTATGTATGTATGTATGTATGTATGTATGCATGCATGCATACATACACACATACATATATACACACATACATGCATCATCCATGCATACATACATAAATACATACATACATACATACATAAAGATTGGATGTATGAATTCAAAGTTACCTTGAATATCACTCAAGGATACATATCTGCCAAATTAGGACATAGAAGTTACCTTGAATCTCACTCAAGGATACATATCTGCCAACGTAGGACATAGAGAAGTCTTTAGGATCCTAGACAAGAAACTTCTAAAGACAATTGAAATGGAAAACCCTAAGGCATTCAATCTAATTATGCATGGCTTGGAACCTACCTTTTGTGTCAATCACAACCCTTGTTCTACTACAAATGAGTAGCCCACGCCTCCTTCTCAAGAGAACATTTCAGCGAGACATAGTGAGGATATTAATTCTTGCGAGGATTGTAGAGACTTATCCACCAACTTGGCATCAAGAAGGACTAATTAGCAACTAGACAAAGGACTTAAACAAATGTGGATTCCCAAATGTTAAATTCAAGAGCACCATTGCAAACAGAGGTGACTACTACTAGGAAACCCTAAACAAAGGTGGATATCCCAAGGAGAAAGTGCATGGCTAATCAATTCAAAGACAATTCAACTATGGCTACCTAAGAAGATTATAGAAGCCTAGAGGCATCAAAAGCAAGTTTGGATTTCAGGGAAAACTCTAGTGCAAACTAAGAAAGATGTCAAACCATTCGGTGATGCAATCAGACTTCAAACAAGGACTACCCTAAGATATCAAGAAGATCGAGGATTGCCAAGACTAGCAAACAAAGCCACATAATCAATGCAAACATAGATGGCACATCCAAACAAAGGAAGTAGCACCGGAACTATGATAACCTAAATGGAACAAATATCAACATGGAGCTACAAAGACATATCAAATGTGGAGACCTAAGATAACTCAAGAAAAACAATAGCTGGAGAAACAATGTCATGATTGCACTCATGCTTAGCTGAATGCACCTAAAGTATGCACAATAGGGCCACACTACAAGGCCTAGCATTCAGCACGTGGCTTCTTTAAGACTATTCAGTGGTGCACATTTCCTTTAAAGGAATTAGATCTTCAATTGTACCATATAAATATAGGACTCCTACTAGCTATGACTAACTGTTCACTTTGGCTATGACTAATTTTGAAATTGGAATGAAGCTATCTAGAACTACACTAAGCATTACCAACAAGATGCAGATCAATTAAAGGATATATGTGAGAGAAAAATCAAGGTAGAAGCTGAGTTATAAGAGGTAAGGAGTCAAGATATAGAAAAAGACCAAATTATTGTACAGTTGCACGAGTAGATATTATAGCTCTAGAATGCAAATATAGTTCAAATGATGAATGTGGGGACACCAGTAATACCAAATCCAAATCTGGCTATTGAGGAAATAGAGGTACATCCTCATTCTCCCCCCATAGTTCAATCTCAAGTACAAGATCAACATGAGATCACTCATGAGTATATTTCATTGTCGTACACTATAGACTTAGACCAGAAGGAACAAGCACTAATAGTGTCTCGTATGAAGCAAAACTTTGAAGATGCACTAGTAAGAGTAATGAAAGAGGAAAAGATCAAAAGCAAAGATCTCAATCAGGTAATGAATCCTTGCAATGTGTCATATGGAATAATGAAAGAGCAAACATGTAGGTACATCAAAAGAATCACCCAATAGGATCTAGACCAATATTTATAGTAAATAATTTTATATACACCCAAGAAGAATTTAATGCAACTGATTTTGTCTGGAAAAAATGATTTTTGGAAAAGAATCCAACATTATGAGTGCATTGGCAACAAGCATCACATTTATTACAAGTCAATCCATCTTCTTGTATTGTGCCACGAAGAAGACCATGGCCTAAATTTTTGAAAGGACAAAAGAAAGGCACAATCAATAATCAATGGCTCCATTTTCTTCTTTTATCGATCCCAGCCCATAATTATTTACCTACAGAGGATCATATGGTCCATATCATTGAATTTTGGCTATCCAGACATGCTCATGTCTCGAACTTGACAATAAAGCTCACAAATTAAATACTCAGCATGATCCTTACCATACTAAAACTTTTCAAGCATATATAGTATACATTTTTGAATATCATCGCCATTAATCAACAAACGGAGGCACTCATTTTTTTATCTCTCTATTACACCTAGTAGATTAACCATTATGGCATACTATTCAGTATTATTGTTTTTGCCTAGTCCATACATATAGACCCTTGAAAAAGCATTCCTCACAGGATTTTTTGAAATGGATTCTGAAATTTTGTTAAAGATGTCCACTAATTTAAATGCCTCACTAGTAGCCTATGAGACTACACTTTTTTTCTAACCATTGTCAAGCTCCAAATGATGGTGTGAAATCAAATCAATGGAAGGATTTTGTGATATGAGAAGCAAATTTACTCAACACAACAGAATAAAGAATATATCAAACTTACATGCATCACCATCAAATTTGTGTTAGGGACAACAAAGTTTAGAAGGAGGGATGTGTGGAGGGAGAAACAAGCAAGAGAAAAAGGCAAAGATGATCAAAGAAAAATGGAATTCATTAATAATCTTACACTCTACACAAGTCCCCATAGGGGCATGTATTAGGCTACATACGACATAAAGGAAAAGACAAGACATAGGCCCCAAATAGTTGCAAGACCACACTTCCCAACCTATGTTACAACATCTTTAGCCATAGGTTGTAGGCATGGCCAACAACATAAATGCAATAGGCAAAGTGGATGAAAGTAAAGAATAAGGTGACAAATAGCCTAGGATTCTTGAATGCTTCCTCCACCACTCATTGTGTGCAATTTAAAGAAAATCAAGCAAGAAGACAGAAGCATCGGCTAAAAGAGAAATAAGCTGGCAAGAGGGAAGGCAGACAGAAAGCCTCAATTGCCTGATGTGGATGAAAACCATCCACTAAGTTTGTGTGTGTGTGTGTCTGTCTATGTGTGAAGGCCAATGATGATGCCTCAAGACAACAACAATTGTGCACAAGGTTTACAAAGGATCATGAGGCCGTATCTTATATTCGATGTATCCCACATTCAACCACTAGTGAAGCAACAAATAAAATACTAAAAGAAGTTTATCAAGGGATGATAGAGACTAAGAGGGAAAGATTCTTTATGAGGATTGAAGAAAAAATAGAGAAGAAAAGTAGGCCCATACAATTTTCAAGAAATTTCCCATTTTCTTTTCTTAAATCATCACAAAGTATTGAGAAGCCTTGTAAATGCACAAGAGGAATCCTTTAGATGCATAGTCCCTGAGGATCATAACACCACTTATGTACAATAGTAGGAACTTAGATATCTTTAGAGAAAGTTTTGGTCTCTTGTAGGAAACGACCAGGGCACATGTATATAAGTCACTTGGTGACACAATTTTAAAAACGTTTGCATATGTGTGTATGTGTATGTGTATGTGTATGTGTGTGTGTATGTGTGTGTATGTGTATGTGTATGTGTATGTGTATGTGTATGTGTATGTGTATGTGTATGTGTATGTGTATGTGTATGTGTATGTGTATGTGTATGTGTATGTGTATGTGTATGTGTATGTGTATGTGTATGTGTATGTGTATGTGTATGTGTAAGTGTATGTGTATGTGTATGTGTATGTGTATGTGTAAGTGTATGTGTATGTGTATGTGTATGTGTATGTGTATGTGTATGTGTATGTGTATGTGTATGTGTATGTGTATGTGTATGTGTATGTGTATGTGTATGTGTATGTGCATGTGTATATGTGTATGTGTCTGTGTATGTGTATGTGTATGTGTATGTGTGTGTGTATGTGTATGTGTATGTGTATGTGTATGGGTATGCATATGTGTATGGGTATGTGTGTGTATGGTGTACGTGTGTGTATGTGTATGTGTATCTGTATATGTATGCGTGTATGTGTATGTGTATGTGTATGTGTATGTGTATGTGTGTGTATGTGTATGTGTATGTGTATGTGTATGTGTATGGGTATGTGTATGTGTATGTGTATGGGTATGTGCATGTGTATGTGCATGTGTATGTGCATGTGTATGTGTATGGGTATGTGTATGTGTATGTGCATGTGCATGTGCATGTGCATGTGTATGTGCATGTGCATGTGCATGTGCATGTGCATGCGCATGCGCATGCGCGTGTGCGTGTGCGTGTGCGTGTGCATGTGTGTGTGCGTGTGCGTGTGCATGTGCGTATGTGTATGTGCATGTGTATGTGTATGCTAGGTTGCATTATTCGTTATTCGACAATTCATTTATTTGTGAATAATTACGGAATTTTAGGGAAGCCCCGCATTATTCGATCGAATTATTTTCTGCCACATCAGCTTATTTGGAATGAGCAAATACTTTTTGCGTAGTAATTCGATAATTTTGGATCGAATGCGCTTTCGATCGAAAAAGTTTTCAATAAAAAATTTTACAAGTTGAAATTTCTTCGATCGAATATTTTTTTGATCGAAACAAATTCAGTCAAATAACTGTGTGTGTATGTATATGTGCAAGTATCTATATGTATATGTGTATGTGCATATGTGTATATGTGCAAGTATCTATATGTGTATGTGTGTGTATGCATATGTGTGCATTTGTAAATGTATCTGTATGCATATCATATATGTGTGCATTTGTGTATGTGTATATATGTGTGTATGTATGTGTGTAAAATGTGTGTGTATGCATATGTGTGTATGTATGTGCATGTTTGTGTATGCATGTATCTATGTATGTATGCATATGCATGTGTATGCATGTGTGTATTTATGGACGTGTGTGTATGTATATGTGTATGTGTGTGTGTGTGTATTATTGTGAATTAAATATTATTGTAATTGTTGGAAAAGGTTTCATGTTCTTTTTTATAATCAAGGGTTGAGAAGGTATTAATAAGTGAAGATCAATGGCATCTTGGACAATGTATATCAGATAACAGAACGTTCATGTTGTATTAATTCAATACAACTTCACAGATCCATAGACCTTCTTTAGGAAGTTGTATTGTATTAATACAACAAGAACCTTCTGTTAGCTGAGATGTTGACATCAAGATAATAGCATCAAGAGGGACTTGTTGATAGGAAAGAAATTGACTTGTTGAGACAATAACATCGAGAGGGATGGTGAAGTTTTGATAGAAATCGACTTATGCACTTGATCCTTGGATACTTACGACAAAAAAGATGCAAATAGGTAAAAAAAGATTTTACTTTTTATGATATAGTTTAGTATTTTTTTCAAGCATATAATAATGAATTTTTATTTCTTTATATTTTTATAGGTTATTTTGAAAGTTGATTGATTTCAAGTTGAGTAGGTATGCATGTGTGTATGTATGTATGTATGTGAGTATGTACATATTCATGTGTGTATGTATGCATGTGAGTATGTATGAATATGTGTGTGTATATATGCATGTGAGTGTATGTGTGTGTGGATATGTCTGTCTATGTATATGTGCAAGAATCTATATGTATATATGTATGTGCATATGTGCAAGTATTTATATGTGTATGTGTGTATGCATATGTGTGCATTTGTAAATGTATCTATATGCATATCATATATGTGTGCATTTGTGTATGTGTATATGTGTGTATGTATGTGTGTGTATATGTGTTTATGTGTGTGTATGCATATGTGTGTATGTATGTACATGTATGTGTATGCATGTATCTATATATGTATGCATATGCATGTGTATGCATGTGTGTATGTATGCATAGGTGTGTATGTATATGTGTATGTGTGTGTATGATTTTGAATTGAAAACGATTGTAATTGTTGGAAAAGGTTTCATGTTCTTTTTTATAATTCAAGGGTTGAGAAGGTATTAATAAGTGAAGACCAATGGCAACTTGGACAATGTATATCAGCTAACAGAAGGTTCATGTTGTATTAATTCAATATACCTTCACAGATCCATAGATCTTCTTTAGAAAGTTGTATTGTATTGATACAACACGAACCTTTTGTTAGCTGAGATATTGGCATCAATACAATCGCATCAAGAGGGACTTGTTGGGAGGAAAGAAATCAACTTATTGAGATAATAGCATCAAGAGGGACTTGTTTGACAGAAATTGACTTATGCACTCGAACTTTCGATACTTATGACAAAAGAGTTGTAAATAGGTAATAAAAGATTTTACTTTTTATGATATAGTTTAATATTTTTTCAAGCACATAATAATGAACTTTTACTTTTTTATATTTTTATAGGTTATATTGAAGGTTGATTGATTTTGAGTTGAGTATGAAGGTAGAAATTTCCCATTAAAAGGGGATCGTTATCAATCATTAACTTGAATCATTTGAATGGGTATCAGACAATAGGTTCTCCTTTATTCAATATAATATAAGTAAATTCCACCATAGACATCAAAACATGTTCTTTTAAGTTAGAACATGAAGCTTGGGGGTATGCCTAAAATTTTATATATAGCTGTATTTTCAATTTGTACATGACTTTACTTACTTGTACCTGACTTTACTTACTTGTACATGACTCTGAAAGTAGATAAGGTTTCTTGACCACTTTTTTTTTAGGCTCAAGTCGATTTATTATGTGTATGTGCTTGTATTTATTTATATATACATATGCATGTGTGTATGAATGCATGTGAGTATGTATGCACATGTATATATGCATACATATGTATGTATGTATGTGCATATGTTTCTATACATGTGTCTATATATGTATGCATATGCATATGCATATGCGTGTATGTATGCATGTGAGTGTATATGTGTGTCTATATGTGTGTATGTATATGTGCAAGTATCTATATATATGTGTGTATGTGTATATGTGTATATGTGTATATGTGCAAGTATCTATATGTGTATGTGTGTGTATGCATATGTGTGCATTTGTAAATGTGTGTGTATGCATATCATATATGTGTGCATTTGTGTATGTGTATTTATGTGTGTATATATGTGTATATGCATGTGTGTGTATATGTATGTGTGTGTATGCATATGTGTGTATGTATGTGCATGTGTGTGTATGCGTGTATCTATGTATGTATGCATATGCATGTGTATGTATGCATATGCATGTGTATGTATGCATGTGTGTGTATATTTGTGTATGTATATGTGCAAGTATCTATATGTGTATGTGTGTGTATATATGTCTATGTGTGTGTATGATTTTGTGTGTACATCTTTACATGTTTGTGTGTGTGTATACGTGTATATGTGTGTGTGTTTGTGTGTGTATGCATATGTGTGTATGACATGCACATACATACACACATATGCATACATGTAGTTTCAAATCGGTAAAACAAAAACACTAATTTTACCTCTGAAGAAAATTTTCTATAGTAGGATTAGAGCTCTATAGACTCTCAAACAAACATGTGCAGAATGACATTTTCGATAATAAGTTTTCGATCGAAAGAACTTTCAATCGAAAGTTTTTTGTTCGAAAATTTTTTTGATCAAAAGCCTTTTGATTGAAAGTTTATCCCTGTTCGTTTTTTTTTTCGGTGTTTATTTGGAAAACCTTGAATAAAACGAATATATTCAGTATCTTTTAATTATTCAATCGAATAAATGCAACCTACTGTGTATGTGTATGTGTATGTGTATGTGCACGTGCACGTGTACGTGTACGTGCATGTTGTCGGCGCGAAAGCGACGGCTGGTGGATCAAGCCAACCGTTGGAATTACAGCGCCTGTCGGGTGCTTGGAGCAAGCTCATGTGAAGTGAAACTCAAAGAGAACTCATCAATTAAGTTTAAAAACACTGTTGACAATGAATTCAATCCTGGTCAATTGTCAATTCCGTTCTATCAAGTTTGTCTTTCATTAGGAAGTATGTCACTATGATTGGCCCAAGTTTAGACTACCTACCTCTTCTTGTGGTGGTGGCAACTTCTTGCCATCAAGATGAGGGAGAGGGCAACTACCATATGTTGGTCACCAATGGCAACTACTCTCCCTACATGGGGGGACTCCTCCTATTGAAGCCCACTACATGGGTTTGACTCCTCCTATTGAAGACCACTACATGGGGTGACGACCTTCTTGTAAAGGCATTCAACTTGAGGAAACCACCTATTAAGGCTTGGTAGCTATTTTTTTTACCACCCAATCGGGCATAGCATGATTTTGGGCATCTACCATTTTTGGGAGTCTACTACTTTTTGGGCATCTACCATTTTTGGGTGTCTACCATTTTCCGGCATCTATCATTTTTGGGAGTCTACTATTTTTGGGCATATATCATTTTGGAGCCCTCTCCAATGTTAGGCAACCACCATCTAGAGATAGGAAACCACCTAATTGAAGCATGCCAAGATGAGGGAAACCTCCAAAATTCCCTCCTCTCCACACATAAGGTGACCTCCAATTGACATCTTCTATCACACATGGGTGACTACTCCTTTTACCTTTTAGCATCTTTAAACAAATTGGGTGTCTACCTTTTGGCATTCCCATCATCTAGGTGACTACCTCCTCTCCAATAAGGGCTACTACTACATAAAGATTGAGTTGGGCTTCACCATCAAAGTGCCTCCTTGCTTTCATCCATGTATTTTTGGAAGACTGCAGTGGGAAGAAAGTGATGGAGTAGATTTTTATTAAATTGTCAGTAAGGTGTTACAGTGTGAATTAATGTAGGGAATACCACCACGAAGCTCTAGTAGTGTGAGAAAGTACGATTGGGGGCCTAAACATGGTTGGCTACAAAAGCCATAACTAGGACCACTCACCACTTTGGCAAATGTAGAACTTAAGGCTAGGATTTGGTATGGCATCGAGTTTCAGCATAAAGTCGATTCCTGGCATCGACTTCCCACATAAAAGTGGTCTTGCTCATGTGTTCTGTTCATAGGGTGATTGTGGCACTGAAAAAGTGGCTAAAAAAGCTCAAAGTTGATGCCTGGCATCAACTTTTGGTTGCAAGTCGATGCTATGCATCGAATTTTCATTTTTAGACACTCAGAATTACTAAAAGAGGCAAAATTTCTAGTTTTGGGAAGTCATACAAGGTGATCTTGTGAAAGCCATAACTTGAGTTCTAGAGATCTGTTTCTTGCAAATAATAGCTTGTTGGAAAGCTCTTCTCTTCTACTTTCATCCACCAAAAGATCTTGGAGAAATAATATTTGTGATCAGAGAAATTAACAAAATACTGAAGGTATGTCATTTTGGTGATTGGAAAGTTCTAAAGAAGTAAAGTTCTTGGTTTTGGATATCATTTCTCAAAGTTTGGAGTGGCAATGAGTTGATGGTGACCATAGAGGTTGTCTAGTGTCACATTAATTCATTTCTTGTGGTGTTTTACACATCAACATACATTACCTTGTACGTTAAGAGTAAGGATTCTTCCTTCTTTTTGACTTGTAACAATACTCTTATATCCTTAATTTGGATCTTCAACATAAACTCCATCATTAGTGAATCAGACTTCATAACCTTTCTCAAAATTTTGTCCTATACTCATTAAATTCTTTGGACTTGTAGGAACATAGAGTACCTTACTCAAAAGTGTACTTCATCTTTGTCTTTATTGATCCAATGGTCTGCACTTTATGTTTGGTATTGTCTCATGTTTGAACTGTATGTCCATTCAAATTTTCTTCCATGTCAGTCATCAAGGCAATATTACCACTTAGGTGATTGCTACAACCTGAGTCAATATAGAACACTCTTTGGTCTTCATTTGGTGCTTCATGCATAGCATTTATAATCATTGTTGAATCCTCCTTTTGATCTAATGCATAATTGTAGTAAGTGTTATTGTAGGATTGACTTTGGAAGTTTCTTCTACCTCCTCTACCATATGAGTTCCTACCAGCTCTAACTCTAAAATCACCTCTTTGGTTTCTTCCTCCTCTACCTCTTTGATTGTAGTTTTGATTGTAATTGCCATTGTTCTGGTTATTATTCCAACGTTCATTGGCCAAATTATTTTTTTTCCACAAACCCAAAAAGCTTTGCCATTGTCTTTATTCTTTCCACCTCTTCCTCTACTTCTACCATTTCCTTTACCTCTGATGAAATTAGCTTGATTCGAGGTGCCTTCTTCTTCATTTGATTGTTGCTTACCCTTAGCTTGCTTCTTCTTGTCCTTTGAGTACATATCTTGTCCTACACTTTTCTCATTCTCATGTTTAATATCCCGTTCAAATGTAAGCATATGTCCTAACAATTGATTTAGATATGGAGTGAAATGATCTAATGATATTTAACTTGATAATATGAAAGAATTCCACCTTTCATCTCCTCTTATCCCTGTAAGGATTTGTCTTAACAATTTATATCCTTCAATGTCTTCATCAACTGCACCTAAGCAATCTGCAATATCTTTCATCTTTCTTACATAATCAAAAATTGATTTTCTAAGGCTTTCTTCTTGAAGGTTGTGAATTCTGCCCATAGTGAAGCCTTCCTTGACTTGGTAGTATTTTGGAAATGTTCCTCCAAGGAATTCCATATATCAGTTGCACTTTCTAGCCCTCTGATGTGTGGCAAGAGATAATCATTAATTGCCATGTAGATAATGCTCCTTGCTTGAGCATCTTTCTTCATACAAACCTTTAAATCACCAAGCTCTTCCCTAGTTGGAAGACTCAAATCTTTAAACTTTGGCTTTTCTTCTTCTTTTGTGATGTATCCCATTAGATCTTTGCCCATAACATGAGCTTCCATTCTCATAGACCATGCTGGATAGTTTTCTCTATCAAGCTTCTCTATCTGGATGTTTTCTCCCATCTTCTGTTGCCTGTGTTAGGAAATAAGTCTTCAATGGTTAGAACTATACCTTTTGAACTGACTCTTTGCTTCTTCTGATTCTTTTGGATGTCCTTTATGTCACTCTAAAGTTATTTTGCAAAACTTTGGCCTTCCAATCCTTTCTTTAACTTCAATTGGAAAATCTACAGTAGTTGAGACTTTCTTCTTCAATCTTTTGGCTTAATCTTCTTCTCTAGCTCGGATACCACTAATGGAGATCTTCAAATACCCAATGTCAAGTCTAACTTGGCTTAAGAACACCTCTATGTCAAGCATAGACAAGATTTTACCTCAATCACTTCAAATCTTTCAAGTTAAAGACTGAAATATACTTCCTTCTTCAATTTTTGCACTTCTGTGCTTCTTTAACAGTCAGCCTCAAGATTCAAGTTCATTACCTACAAATGTCATGGACTTTAAAACTTCATATTATATAAGAATATTTACATGATCTTTGTGCAACCTTGAGATACAATAAACCATTTATTAGACTGATTAAAATTCTAATTAATCATTAAGATCAAAAGTATGTCTGAAAGTGATGTTTAGAAATGGCGACTTTGACATAGGTGACTTCCAACTCTGATTTCTCTCAAACTAAAATGTGTTTTACAAAATTCTCTTATCCATAGCTTTATCTCTCAACTTAGATTTTTAATGCTTAAAGACTAAAAAATTTACACAACTCACTAAGATCTAAGCAAAACACTGATCGACAAGATGTATCATTTTTAGTCTGCACTTTAGAGAGTTGACATATCAATGTTCCTATGGATGATTCACATACTATGAAAGGAATCGGATGAAGTAGTTTGATGGCGATGCACCACAATGCGCTCTCCTTCTCGAGAGCTCCACGACGATATGCTCGGAGTAGAAAACCGAGCTCCTAAGGTCGTACGCAGTACTCCGCACAGAGGCTGCAGAATACGCAGAAAAACAGTACACAGGGAGCACGAAGACAGACTTCTTAGGTCTTACAAATGCGGTCGAACTTACAGTCTGTGACTGACGGCCACTATATGTTTTATTAATGAACATATACAAAGAAGTGTCCGGTGGCCGTTCGGCCTTTCACCTGGACACTAACGGTAAGAATCTCCCACTAAAGGCCAATATGGCCAGAGTAACTATAAGAGACAAATAAAGAATGATAAAGAATACCTGAGTGTAAGTATACAAACTATACCTCCCACCTGATGGGCATGTTACACAGTATACAAGTGACTGCGTAAGATCAAGAATCAAGTAACCCCCATCAAGTGACAACAGTGTTGAAAGCTATCCTGTGGTAGAGCTTTAGTCAAAGCATCTGCAACATTATCTCGAGTGTGAACCTTCTCAAGAATAATGCTCTCAGTGGCTAAGCAATCTCTAATGAAGTGATACCTCACCTCAATGTGCTTGGTCTTTGCATGATAGACCGGATTCTTAGCCAAAGCAATGGCACTCTGACTATCATTGAGCAAGCGAGGTACATGCTGAGGTAAACCCATATCACAAGCAAGACGATAAAGCCACAATGCTTCCTTACATGCCTCACTTGCTGCAACATACTCTGCTTCTGTGGTGGAAACAGCTGTACATTCTTGAAGATGAGATCTCCAAGAGATAGCACGTCTAGCAAAATGAAAAATGTACCCTGATGTAGACTTACGATTATCTACACAACTAGCATAGTCAAAATCTGTGTAACCAATAATGGATGCTTTCCCTCTACCTAAGCATAGAAACTTGTCCTTGGTGCCACTCAGATATCTCAAAATCATCTTGACCGCTTCCCAATGTTTCTTGCCAGGATTAGACATATATCTGCTCACAACTCCCACTGCAAATGCAATGTCTGGTCTCATAGCTACCATAGCGTACATGAGACTACCAACAACAGACTGATAGGGAATTTTGGTCATGAATTCCTTTTCCTCATCTGATTTGGGGCAGTCATCCTTGCTCAATTTCACATATGTGGGTAAAGGTGTACTCAATGCCTTTCCACCCTGCATATTGAACCGGTGAACTACTTTGGATATGTACTCACTTTGAAACAAGTATATGCATCTTTTACTCCTATCACGAGTAATGCGCATGCCAAGAATATGTTTGGCATCCCCCAAATCCTTCATATCAAATGTTTGACTCAACTTCTTTTTGAGAAATGACAAATCATAAGAGGACTTCCCAACAATGAACATATCATCGACGTAAAGTATCAAGCATATCAAGGTGTCATCAGATCATCTCTTTGTGTAGAGACAATGATCCTCATTGCTCCGAGAATAGCCTTGGGACTTCATAAAAGCATCAAACTTTTGGTACCATTGTCTAGGAGACTGTTTAAGTCCATACAAGCTCTTCTTGAGCTTACAAACTAGAATTTCCTTACCAGGAACTACATAAACCTCTGGTTGTTCCATATAGATCTCATCTGTAGATCTCCATGCAAGAAAGCTGTTTTCACATCCATTTGGACTAGCTCTAAGTCCTCCATTGCAACGAATCCAAGCAACATGCGCAAAGTAGTCATCTTGACCACTGGAGAGAAGATTTCCTCAAAATCAACACCATGTTGTTGCTTAAAACCCTTTGCAACAAGTCATGCTTTATATTTTGGAGAAGCACTATCTGATGTGAATTTCAGCTTATATACCCATTTACATGTAAAGATTTCCTACCCTTTGGCAAAGGTACTAAGTCCCAAGTGCCATTCTTGTGAATAGAATCCAACTCACTCTTCATGGCACGCTCCCACTTGACATGATCCTCTGTCTGCATAGCCTCTTTGTAGCAAGAAGGCTCACCAGCATCTGTTAGCATAACAAAATCTAAACCTAGAACATATCTATCAGGTGGATGTGAGACACGTGTAGAACGTCTCAATGGTTGCTGAACAGGAACATGTGCAGACTGATTTGAATGGACATTCTCTTGAACATCCCTATGTGCAACATTTTTATGCATGCTAACCGGAGGACTAGTATCCTCAAACACCACTCGTCTCACTTCAACCTCCTTAATGGGTTGTTTATGCATCTTAGACTCATTAAAAATGACATCACTACTTTTGATCATTGACCGTGTTTCAGGAACCCATAAGCCATATCCAAATTGTCCTTCTCGCCCATATCCAAGAAAAATGCATTTCTTTGACTTATGGTCCAACTTTTGTCTAAGATTCTTGGGTATATGAACATATGCTTCACACCCGAAAACTGGAAGATGATCATAATATGGTGGTTTCCCTGTCCATAACTCTTGTGCCACTTTCACACCTTTGGCAGTACTAGGAGAAAGGTTAATCACATGAACTGCAGTCAATACTACTTCTGCCCAAAAACCTTGTGAGAGGTTTGCATGATGCAACATAGAGACTACTCTATCTTGAATAGTTCTATTCATCCTCTCAGCTACACCATTCTGTACTGGGGTATAAGGAGCTGTAAACTCTCTACGAATCCCTCTAGACTGACAAAAAAGGCTGAATTAATGTGAGGTATACTCACCCCCATTATCTGAACGTAAAGCCTTAAGCTTAGTTCCTTTTTCAGTCTCAACTAAAGAAAGCCATTTTCTGAGAGTAGGGAATACATCATCCTTTGATTTGATAGGATATACCCAGACTTTTCTAGTAGCATCATCTATGAAAGTGACAACGTAAAGAGAACCACCTAAGGACCTAGTGGGCATAGGACCGCACACATATGTATGAACAAGATCTAAAGGCTGAATTGAAGAGCCAATGTGCGTTCTATGCACATTTCTGGTTTGCTTTCCATATTGACAATGCTCACAAAATGAAAAATCAGAGAAAGATAACACAGGTAAGTAGCCAGAACAAGAAAGATTTTCCATTCCACTACTAGATATATGGCCCAAACGACCATGACAAATACAAGCCATAGGTTGTTCAGTAACAGCTAACAAGTGTTCTTTCTGTGATACAGATAAAGGATAAAGTGAGCCAACTTTGCTTCCTTTTGCAATAACCATATTGCCCTTTGATATACGAAAGGACTGAGCATAGAAGACCACCTTGTAACCAAGGTCATCAAGTTGACCAACTGACATCAAACTGCATGATAATTGAGGTACATGGCGTACATTATGCATAGTAAATTTTGAACCATCAATGAACTGCACAACCACATCTCCAATCCCCACAACATCACACTCGTAAGAGTCACCAAGTCTCATGGTACCAAGAGACTTTGCTGCATAATTAGAGAACCACTCTCTATGTGGTGTCACATGGAAAGAAGCACCAGAATCTAGCAGCCAGGTGTGGGAAAGAGAATCTGCCATAAGTGCCTCAAATGGCACAGTACTATCAAGTGTCAACACATCAGCATCATCAAAAATAGCATTAAATTCTTCAATCTTCACAGTCGAAGTAGATGGTGCAGGTAACTGTTTAACATGCCCATCAACATTCTGTCCTTTAGCATTCTTTAATACATAACAGTCTTTCTTAATGTGTCCTTTCTTATGACAACAATGGCATTCGATATCCCTCTTCCTTGATTTACTTCTACTCTTATTCCATTGACCATTCTTTTCCTTGTTCTTGCTCCTGCCACGTTGCTAATTCTTTCCTTGGTAAGAATCACGAACATTATATGCATCTCCACTCTGAGTGCCAACCATAGATTTTCTACGAATCTCCTCACTCAAGAGTGCTCCACATATGTCATCATAGACGAGTTTACCACTAGGTGCACTGTTGCTAATAGCTGTGCAAAACGTATCCCATGATGATGGCAGGGTGCATAACAGAAATACTACTTTCATTTCATTATCCATATCCATTTTCTGAGCGTGTAACTAGGAGAATATAGCATCAAACTCATTTAGATGAGCAGCAACACTATCCGTGTCCTTCATACGAAGGTCATATAATTTTCTCATCAGATACACTTTATTTGATGCCGTCTCTTTTTCATATGTATTGCATAACTTCTTTCAAAGCTCCTCTTCACTTTCACAGTCTAATATTGTAAAGTAAACATTATCTGCCAGGTGCAAGCGAATGGTAGACCTGGCCATTTCATCTAACTCATCCCAATCATCTTCATCCATGTCAGCACGCTTCTTTGAAATCCCATTTACTGGCTTCCATTGCCTCCTTTGAATCAGCACATCTTTAATATGATTCTTCCATAGAGAAAAGTTTGTGCCATCAAATTTTCGGATCTCAAAATGGTCTTTGCCCTGCAAGTTATAGCTCCTCCTCAGAACACTAGCACTAGACCCTGATCCATCGTATGTGCCAGAGACCTCTGATGCCATGATGGTAGAGAACTGAATAGAATGATAATGGAGCTAGAAGAGTCCAAACACCAACAAATAAGTGTATCAAGGAGTAAATCGACCACTGTATAGTTGACTAAACCAGAAATCTAGAAAACTTTTTCCAGAGTATCCTCTACAAAATTAGTATATGATCAGTGTCAAAGTATCATAAAACTGCAAGTAATGACATGTCTACCTGCATAGTGAATCATTGACTACACTGCATATAATCAGTTACCCAATAGAAGCCAACTAGACTTATCGAGCACCTATGAACAACTATCATACATCTCCTATGGTGAGGCTGGGTAAGTCTTCCACCTGCATCACCGAAGAGACCCCGACATTGTGAAGAGATGGATAGGTATGTGCTTGAAGATGAAGAGATGTTGCAAAATCCTTGATCTACACCAGCCAATTGAACTCCAGGAGTATATGGTGGGCCCTTTTAGCTTGCCAATGGATGTATTAGACACCCTATGTACCTTGGAAGATCACTCTCAAAAAGATAGATCAAAACAGATAAGTTGGAGTTAACTCAGAGGTGAAAAACTTGCTATTTTGGTTCATACACATGTCCACTGTTTTGCATAATTCTCTGAGCACAGCAGCAATTAGCTTAATTCCTCTTGGCAAAGTCTAGTTAACTTAAATAGCTAACTTTCAAGAGTAATCTCATCAAAAATAATAAACCACACACTGAGAATGAGTTTTAACAAGGGATGACATCATCTCGATTTTCACGGGCAGCTAGAGTTTGAGACCAGTGAGCAGAAAAATAAACATAACTCAAAATATAGGAATCCAATGATTATGAAAATTCGTACGGTTATACTAGACAGAAATTTAAATCCAACAAGCTTTAAATCATTGAATTTGGATAAGTAACCACTGAGCAATGGGTCTGACAAGGTGAGTGAAAAAGTCGGGTACCTGACAGAGAAGTAAAGATGAACAGATACTGTTGACTTCAACTGAACATAACTGAAGATTGCAGCATCCAAATGACATGAAATTTTGTGAGCATATAGTAGACTCATAGAGCTAACTTTATCAATTTAAATCACTGAAAATGATGCACCAAGCTTAGAGAAACCATCTCTGCAATCTGACTGAGAAAACTGAGAGTAATGGCAGTGAGAGTACACTTCACAAGAACATGGACATGTGAACTCAAATAATCATGAAAATGAAAGTATATTGCTTATACAATACAATGAATTACTGATACATATGTGTGCCTTGTAATCACACCTTGATATGGCATAAAGCTGAGCTCTTGGAGGTCTTCACATAGGTCTCTCTAAGCATGACTAAAATTGCCATCTATTTATAGTTGAGTTTGGGAGGCTAACTTCCCTCAATCACTCTCCAATCAATCAATGATTGATTTGATTCTCTACCTACCAAAAATCACGAATTCGTGGCTCCTCTTTCCCTTTTTGATCAAGTGGACTCAACCACTTAAGATTCTTTCACTTTTACATTAAGTAAACTCTTCAAAAGTTACAAGAGGTAGTTCACAAGTGAACTTTACATAGTCTTCATTTTAAGGCTTCTTCTATGACTTTGTGGGACTCAAGCCAATACTTAGGCTTGTCATAGACTTGCTCCAACAACTCCCCCTCAAGCCAAGTATGCTTGAGGTCTTCAATCTTCCAAGATTACCTGCAAACCAATCATAGCCTTGAATTTGCAAAGCTTTGTACCATCCAATGCTTTGGTTAGAATATCTGCACATTGCTGATGAGTGGACACATATGATATTTGAATCTCTTTGCTTAGAACCTTTTCTCGTACATAGTGATAATGAACTTCAATATGTTTAGTCCTTGCATGAAAAATAGGATTAGCAGCCAAATGAATAGAACTCATATTGTCACCAAAAATAGTTGGAGTTCCAAACTCCAATCCAAGATCTTTGAACAATGTCTTCATCCACATAGCTTTTTGTGTAGCTATGGCAAGACCTCTATATTCAGCTTCAGTAGAAGAGAGAGCAACTGTGGGTTGCTTCTTTTATGACCATGAAATAAGCTTTGAACCTGCAAAGGTAAGATAACCTGAAGTGCTCCTTCTATCTTCCTTGGAGCGAGCCCAATCTGCATCAGAAAATAGCTTCAAACCTAAATCAGATACATAAGGATAATAAAGTCCTTCATTTATGGTTCCTTTGAGATACTTGAGAATCCTTTTGGCAGCATCCATATGTGGTTTCCTTGGTGTGTGCATAAAATGACTTAGCACACTCACACTGTAACATATATCTACTCTTGTCAATGTGGCATAGTTGAGACTACCCACTAGACTTTGATATGATGTGATGTCCTCTATGAGTTCACCTTCATGTGAGCTCAATTTGTGATTGACCTCCATTGGAGTACCTGCAATCTTACAATCTTGCATCTTGAATTTTGCCAACATGTCCTTAATGTACTTTCTTTGAGTGAGAAACAAACCATGATTGAACCATCAGAATTCTTCTTGAGTTTATAGACCCATCTTGAGCCTATTACCTTCATGGATGAAGTCTTGGGCACCAAATCCCAAGTGTTGTTTTCCTCAAGTGCTTCAATCTCTGCTTTCATTGCATGCTTCCATTCTGTTTTTGCTTTGGCCTCTTCAAATGATGATGGCTCCTCTTGGTTTATGTCCTGTGCTATGTAGATAGAATGTTTAGTTACTAATGAGGTGTCAAACCCATACCTTTCTGGTTTTTTCTTTTCCCTCATAGATCTTCTTAGGCCATGATGTGATGATTCTGTCTCATGTCCAAGTTCCTGCAATTTTGCTTTACCTTTAGACTTCCATGCTTTGATCTTTTCCATCTAAGATTCTTCATCATCCTCTGAGGTGTCTTGTTCTTCAACCTTTGGTTGTTCTCTACCACGCTTTGGAAAATCTTCTTCAAGATTGTATGGTAAATTGACCTTCCTGCATGAATCTTCATACCATGAATTGTTTTAATAAAAAACTACATCTCTTCTTACCAAGAATCCTTTGTTGGTAGGGTTGTATAACCTGTAGCCCTTTTGATTGTTGTCATATCCAATAAATACACACCTTTCTGCCTTTGGATCCATCTTGCCTCTAACCTGTGAAGGAACATGAGCAAAAGCAATACATCCAAAAATTTTACAATGATCTAAGCTTGGTCTTCTTCCATTCCAAGCCTCATATGGAGTCATCCCATCAAGGGATTTTGAAGGCAACCTGTTAATCAAGTAAGTGGCTGTAGATACAGCCTCAGCCCGTAAGTAATTAGGTAAATGCTTTTCATTTAACATAGACCTTGCAGCTTCAACAATTGTCCTATTCCTCCTTTCTACCACTCCATTTTGCTCAGGAGTGTACCTTGTAGTTACCTCTCTTTTGATTCCTCTTTCTTGAAGAAAAGAATCAAACTCATGGGAGAAGTATTCTCCCCCTCCATTTGACCTTAACCTTTTTAGTGATTTACCTGTTTGATTCTCCACAAGAGCCAAATATCTTTTGAAACATGAAAAAACTTCATCTTTGTGTTTCATAAAGAATAGGATAGTCCATCTGCTGCAATCATCAATAAAGGAGACATAATACCTTGATCCAGATATTGAAGCTTCCTTGCTAGGTCCCCATACATCTGTATGAACCAACTCCAAGAGATCTCCATGCATATAACCTTTCTTCATGAATGGTAACCTGTGAGACTTTCCAAATTGACATGCACTACACTTATAAATCATATGTTGTTTTGACAAGTTAGGGAGTCTAAGTACACTTTGGTCCCTGCAAATTTGCTTTAATGACCTTTCACCAATATGTGCTAACCTTTTGTGCCATACTTCCAATTCTGTGAGTGTCTGACTACCATAATTAAAGAGAGCAATGTTTCTAGTGTCTTGTAATTCAAATGTGAACAATCTACCTGTCTTTTCACCTTTTGCAATTTTTCTGAATCCTTGACTTGGATCTTCAACAAATGCTCCTGCTTTTGTGAACTTGACTTGCAACCCTTTCTCTACTATCTGCCCAACACTTATCAAATTCTTTGTAATGGTAGGGACATAGAGTACCTTACTGAGTAGGTTGATGTTTCCATCAGGTGCTTTGACATTGCCTATTTTCACCACATGATGTTTTGTATCATCTCCTGTTTGTACCTCATGCTTATTCCTTGGATCTTCTAAATATGATAGGAGTGCCGCATTTCCTGCCACATGATTTGAACAACTTGAATCTATGTAGAAAACATGCTCATCAGATTTACCTTGTGGCATAGCCATGTTCATGATCAATAATGAATCCTCTTTGTTTGAGTCTTTTGTGTATTTATTGTAGTCTCTCCTTCCTTTGTAGCCTCCTTGATAGTTTGAATGATTGTAGTTGTTGTAATTGCCATGGTAGTTGTTGAACCTTCCTCTTGAGTAGCCATAACTTCCTCTATTGTATCCCCTTCCTCTTTGATTCCTGGAATTCCTAAAGCAATTTTCAGTTGTATGATTAGTTAATCTACAAATAGAACATGGGTTGGAGACTTGGGATCTCCCCCTGTCTTGTCTACCTCCTCTTCCTCTACCTCAGCCATGTCTTCCTCTACCTGCATAGTTAGCTTGATATGTACCTGCTTCATCATCCACTTTCTTTGCCTTTCCTTTGTTATCTTTGGAGTTGCTTTTATCAGTGTATAAAGCTGAAGATTGATTACCTTTAGAGCTTTCTCCATTTTTTATAAGCTTTGCCTCTTGAGTAAGTAGTTGTCCAATGAGTGTATTGAAATCAGGTACATGCATGTCCATGTACAAATCCATAGCTGTGGTGAATGCTTCCCACTTGTCATCTGCCTTCAAGCCATTGATGACCTGCCTTACAATTTGCTCTTCATCTATTACCTCTCCAATGCTTCCCAACTGATCTGCTATGTCCTTGAGCTTTGTGACAAAATCAGTCACATTTTGTTTGGGAGCCTTCTTGAGAGTTGTGAAATCTAGCCATAGTTGATGCTTCCTAGCTTTAGTACTTGAAGAAAAGAAAGCTTCAAGTGCATCCCACACTTCCTGAGATGTCTTACAACTTCTAATGTGAGGCAACAAAAAATCTGAGATAGAGTTGAGGATATAAGACCTTGCAAGTGCATCCTTGGAGCACCATGTGCTCAATCTTTCTTGCTCTTCTTGTGTTGGTTGACTTTTGTTCTTGAAACTTGGCATAACTTCATCTCCAGCCACATAACCATATAAACTTCTACCTTAGAGATAAGCTTTCATTCTTAATGACCAAGCTGGGTAGTTACCTCTGTCCAATTTGTCAATTGATGAAGGAAATCCATCTGCCATGTTGTCCAACCTTGCTCTGATACCACTGTGAAGAGATGGATAGGTATGTGCTTGAAGATGAAGAGGTGTTGCAAAATCCTTGATCTACACCAGCCAATTGAACTCCAAGAGTATATGGTGGGCCCTTTAAGCTTTCCAATGGATGTATTAGACACCCTATGTACCTTGGAAGATCACTCTCAAAAAGATAGATCAAAACAGATAAGTTGGAGTTAACTCAGAGGTGAAAAACTTGCTATTTTGGTTCATACACCTGTCCACTGTTTTGCATAATTCTTTGAGCACAGCAGCAATTAGCTTAATTCCTCTTGAGGAAGTCTAGTTAACTTAAATAGCTAACTTTCAAGAGTAATCTCATCAAAAATAATAAACCACACACTGAGAATGAGCTTTAACAAGGGATGACATCATCCCGATTTTCACGGGCTGCTAGAGTTTGAGACCAGTGAAAAGAAAAATAAACATAACTCAAAATTTAGGAATCCAATGATTATGAAAATTTGTATGGTTATACTAGACAGTAATCTAAATCCAACAAGCTTTAAATCATTGAATTTGGATAAGTAACCACTGAGCAATAGGTCTGACAAGGTGAGTGAAAAAGTCGGGTACCTGACAGAGAAGTAAAGATGAACAGATATTGTTGACTTCAACTGAACATAACTGAAGATTGCAACATCCAAATGACATGAAAATTTGTGAGCATATAGTAGACTTATAGAGCTAACTTTAACAAGTTAAATCACTGAAAATGATGCACCAATCTCAGAGAAACCATCTCTGCAATCTGACTGAGAAAACTGAGAGTAATGGCAGTGAGAGTACACTTCACAAGAACATGGACATATGAACTCAAATAATCATGAAAATGAAAGTATATTGCTTATACAATACAATGACTTACGGATGCATATGTGTGCCTTGTAATCACACCTTGATATGGCATAAAGCTCAGCTCTTGGAGGTCTTCACATAGGTCTCTCTAACCATGACTAAAACTGCCATCTATTTATAGTTGATTTTGGGAGGCTAACTTCCCTCAATCACTCTCCAATCAATCAATGATTGATTTGATTCTCTACCTACCACAAATCACGAATTCGTGGCTCCTCTTTCCCTTTTTGATTAAGTGGACTCAACCATTTAAGATTCTTTCACTTTTACATTAAGTAAACTCTTCAAAAGTTACAAGAGGTAGTTCACAAGTGAACTTTACATAGTCTTCATTTTAAGGCTTCTTCTATGACTTTGTGGGACTCAAGCCAATACTTAGGCTTTTCATAGACTTGCTCCAACAGACATCTAGGTGTCTCCGAGTTAAGAAAACCTCACCACGACCCTCTTTATCAAACGTAAAAGGATTTATGCAAAGAACATAACCGCTATATCAATGACCACATGGACGTACATAAGCGGTATCCACAGAAGCATACATGGTGTGTATGTGCTCAATATATGCAGTAAAATGACACTAAAAGGCTGAATACACAGCCCAAAAACTAGCCAATAACACCTGCAAGTTTCTGTCAACTATGATGTTTTAGGCTTAAAAAACCTGCATAAATTTACAGCGACTGCTCCCACCAAAACTGAAAACCTCTCGAGAAACCTGAAGTTTTATAAGTGTGGCTACAAATATAGCCCCAAAGGTTGATACTTATTGTCTGAGACATCAAGTATCTTTCAGTAAGACAAGAGCTAAGATTATGGATAGTAACAACAACATTGTTGGAACTGGCATAAGGAGGAACAACCTCTATGAGCTGTGTGCTCTTACAAACACTACAAATATGGGCACAAACTATGGCATGAGAGATTCGGCCACATTGGATATCTTGTACTGAAGGATATGCATCACAGGAGTATGGTTGCACACCTACCATCGATTACAGAAATGAAGGAACCATGTGAAGCTTGCATGATGGGCAAGCAACAGAGGAAGGCACTTCCACAAGAAAGCAAGAATAGGGCAAGCTATCCTCTAGAGTTGGTGCATGCTGAATTGTGCGGAAAAATGCCTACATAGGCCTAGGGCGGATCTTCCTACTTCATGTTACTTGTTGATGACTATAGCAGGAAGATGTGGGTGTACTTCCTTCACCATAAGGCTCAAGCTTTTGGTAAGTTTAAAGAATGGCTTCAGCTTATTGAAACTAAAACAAGGAAGAAGATGAAGAAATTCAGGACACACGGTGTTGGTGAGTTCACATCAACAGAGTTTGAAGATTTTTGCAAGAGCAATGGAATCAAGCATCAACTCATAGTGGCACATAGTCCTCAACAGAATGGTGTTGAAAAACGTCGGAATCGAACCATCATGGAGATGGCAAGGTGCATGTTGAAAGGAAAGGGTTTGCCTAATCAATTTTGGGCAGAGGTTGTCAACACTGATGTCTACATCTTGAATCAAAGCTACACCAAGGCACTTGATGGAAAGACTCCACAAGAAGCCTAAATTGGTAAAAAGCCTTATGTTTCCCATTTCAAAGTATTTGGAAGTGAATGTTATGTACATGTTCCAGAGGGAGAGAAACAAGCTTCAACCAAAAAGCATCAAATGTATCTTCCTAGGGTACAGTGAAGATAAGAAGGCTTATAAGCTTTATGACCATGAGGCTAAGAAGATCATGGCAAGTCGCAATGTGGTGTTTAAGGAGGAGCAGCCACATGTAGTGGGGGAGGAAAAGAGAGCTTCCACTTTATCATCAGGCGAAGGGGCAATCCACTATGAACCTGGCCCAAGAGCTATCCTTCTACACAAGAGAAGGAAGCATCATCTTCAGATGATGAGTTTGAAAGTCATCAACCTGGTGACATCCAAGTGGAAAAGCTATTGCCACATTGGGTGAGGCAGCTCTATGATTCTGCAAACCCCATCCCACAGGCACTAGAACAGGTTGCAGAATGGACTGAGGCGATCACAAAGAATAGAGGAACAGAGATGGGCAAGTGTCTGTATTATAAACACAACCCTGATGGTTGATCTCATTCAAGAAGAAGCAAAGGAACCAACAAATGTGGAAGAGGCACTACATGATCCGAATTGGGGAGCTGCCATGCAAACAGAATACAACAATATCATGAAGAATGGAACTTGGGAGCTAGTGGATTGACCCCCTAAGCGTAAAGTCATTAGCACCAAGTGGATCTAGAAGCTAAAGTACAAGGCTGATGGTACTCTAGAAAAGTATAACGTAAGACTTATTGCACAGCTCTACTCACAAGTTGAAGGCATTGACTTGTGAATCATTTGCCCTGATTGCAAGAATGACTACTATCCGAGTAGTATTAGCTGTGGTTGCACATAAGCATTGGCCAGTCTATCACATGGATGTCAAATCAGCATTCCTGAATGGAGAACTCAAGGAGGAGGTATATGTGTCTCAGCCACCAGGGTTTGAGGCTCCCCATTCAGAGAACAAGGTATGTAAGTTGAAGAAGGACAAGCCCCTAGATCATGGTACCAACAGATAGATAAGTATGTTTTGGATCTAGGTTTCAAAAGATGTGATGCTAACTTGTATGTTCTAAAGAGAGGAGGGAGACAATTGTGCTTGTACGCTATGTAGATGACCTTGTGATTACAGGAAATGATGATGCTCTTCTTCAACAAACAAAAGATGCCCTAAAGTTCAGAATTTGAAATTACAGACTTGGGCTTAATGCATTATTGCTTAGGTCTTGAAGTTTGGTAAGAACTAGCGAAGATTTTCATCTCCCAACAAAAGTATGCAAGACAGATATTGAAGGCATTCGACATGGAGGATTGCAAGGAAATTTCTACACCTATGGAGGTCAACACAAAACTATCTCTTGAAGATACTTCACCTCTAGTGGATATTGGAAGAGACAAGAAATTAGTTGGAAGTCTTATCTACTTGTGCAATAGAAAACTAGACATCTCTTATGTTGTTAAAATAGTAAGCAGGTTCTCTAATAAGCCTTGCCAGACTCATTGGAAGGCAAGCATGTGGATACTCAAGTATGTGAAAGGAACCAATGATTATGGAATTCTTTATGAAGCAGGATCATCTCTGGTCGGATACACTGACTCAAATTGGGCAGGAGATATTGATACCAGAAAATCAGTTTCTGGATATTTCTTTTCTTTAGGATCACGGATTTTCTCTTGGATTAGTAAGAAGCAATGGACCATAGCATTATCTTCTATGGAAGCTGAGTACAAAGCACCATGTGTTGCAACATGTGAAGCAGTATGGTTGAGGAGGATCTCATGCCACATAGGAATACAAGGACAGGAGGCTCCAGAGTTGAAACGTGACAACCAAAATTGCATGGCCATCGTCGAAAACCTTGTTTTCCATGCATGTACCAAGCACATAGAAATTCACTATCACTATGTGTGTGAGTTGATTGAAGATGGGGTCATGGAGATAAGCTATTTTCCTATTGAAGAAAATGGAGCAGACATCTTCACCAAGGTTCTTGGGAAAGATCAACTTCTTCGACACTTTCCAAAGCTTGGGATTGGACCAAGGAGATAGTTCACTGTAGGGTGGACATTAAGGGGGGTGTTAGATATGCTCAATACTCCACCCTCATGTGACCACAAATGATCCATAGTGCTCTAAGTTGTAAGGCTCTCATTATGAGGAGAAGCCATCATGAGAGCCCGGACATTTGTCGAACCCTAACTTCCAAGTTAGATGAGGTCTATGTGTGAACGTTGATGGTTATAGATGATCTTTGTGAGCCTAATCATTAGGTTAGGTAGGGCATAAACTTCCCGGCCATTGGGTTTCCATTTAAGGTGAAAATAAAGGCCCTGTGGCATTGCACAATTTTCCCATATAACCTTAATGGGGGGAGTGCAGAGGGGGGCTTGCCCCCTTCTGTGGCGTCTAGGAGGCCTATCCCCTTGACCCATAGGGCTGAGACGGTAGGAATTTTATTCGTGGAGATATTGTCGGACAGTATATTTTACAGAGTATTTTGTATCTATCAACTATGTTTATTTATACCAAAGTGCCTTGTAAAAGCTATATAAGCACGGCCCAAGTTGAGCTTTACATAGCATTGCGCACTAGTAAGCCCTTCATCTAGAGTCTATCTAGATTGCCATCTAAGCTCCACATTGGGAGTGCACGGGTGGACAACACCATCGTTGTAACTGCATTATGCTCGGAAATCTGAGAATTTGAGTTCTCTATCTCTTAGTCTTCATCTATGTTTTTCTACGTTTTTCTCTCAACTTTGTGTACATGTCTATTCCGTTGTGCTATTATTTTATCTTATATGTTGCAAATCAAGCTTTCCTAGCTAGTTAGAAGGGCAAAGATAAATGCAGCTCTTCTATGTTGATATATTTAGGTAGTGATGTGTGTGAACACACTAGGACTACTTGGACACTTTTTTCCCTCTTTAGGAGGTTTTTTCCCCCGGCTTGTATATACGCCTATTGACCTAATGGGCTACTTATCTTTGTACATTCTCTAGTAATACATTCAGGATTGTGTGTTGTGATCCAAGCTTCTTCTTCTTCCTTGTGTTATTTGTGTGCTTCCGCAGATGTCTAACTCCAACAATTGGTATCAGAGCATGTACTCACTTCATCTAGGGCACCGTTAACACTCCTCCGTTTGCAGTCTCAGAATCGCACGCATTTTGGTGAGCATACTCAGCATGTTTTCGAGATCTGAGCTCGTTTCGGCCTCCCAACGCACTATCGCAGCACTTATGCAAGCTATTTCATCTTTTTCTACCAAAGGTATATACCAGTTTTTGTTCGCCAGTATAAGCATCTTGAAGTCTGCTACAGGTCTAGCGAAATTCATCTCGGCAGTCCTGTTCAACTTTTTGAGATACAGTCAATTTTCTGCATCAAGGTATTTTAGTCAGCTGCCATGGCTGAAAGCAGTGATGTATTCTGTACGTTGGCTGTTGAGGATAAGTTGGATGGTACCAACTACCCGTTATGGGCTTATATGATGCAACATTTGTTGGTTGCAAGAGGACTGTCGAACATTGTGCAGGGTGTCGAAAAACGTCCTATCACACCTGCAACTGTTACAACTGCAGGTACTGAAGCTAATGTAGAAGGTGTCGAAGATGATGGTATTCTGCATATTCCTGTTCGTGCTGCGGATTCTGCTGCACCTAGTGCAGAGCAGATTTGCTGGGATGGCAGAGATGCCCAGGCACATGCATTGATAGCTTTGTCTGTCAAATGTACCATTATTCCTCACATTCGCTCTTGCAGAACAGCTAAGGATGCTTGGGATACACTTACGATATTGTACCAAGCTAGGAATGAGGCTCGTGTTGCTTACCTCCGAAAACAATTGGAGAGTGAGCACAAGTGATTCTATGGATAGTTTCCTAACAAAGATCAAAGACTTGAAGGAATAGTTGATTTCTGCTGATGAGGTTATACCAGATATCTCACTTGTGTAGACCGTTCTGAATGGTCTTCCTGATTCATATCAGAGTTTTGCTTCTTCTCTTCGGTTGATGATGAAAGGCAATCCAAATGCCTTATCATTTGAGGAGTTAGTCTCTATTCTGTTGCAGGAAGATCAGTCGAGGCAGAACAGGTCCATTATGCGAGTTGCAAATCAAGCTTTCCTGGCTAGTCAGAAGGGCAAAGGAAAATGGAGCTCTTCAAGTAGTAAGCAGAAATCTGCTACTTCTGCATATTCGAAGAAGGAAGATGAAGATGAGAAGAAATCAGGAAAGCAAAAATTATTTTGTAAGTATTGTAAAGGGAATGATCATATCATAAAGAACTGTCCAAAACTAGTTGCTAAAGAGGCAAAGAAGAAAGAGGTTGGAATGGTTGTTACAGAGGCCTCTACACCAAAAACAGAGTGTGCCAATCTTGTGCAGGAAGAAGAATGGGCGTTTACTACTGTCTGTAGTTTTGACCCATCTTCTCATGAGCAGTGCATGTCTTTAGTAGACTCAAATGTTTGGTATTTTGACAGTAGGGCGACCAAACATATTACCTCGCAGCGTACTTTCTTCTCTCCACTCGATCCTGCCCCTACAGGGAATACTGTTACATGCGCCAACAACTCCTCTTATCCTGTTATGAAGGTTGGTAAGATCATTTTGACTACTGCTGATGCTAGTTCTGTCACTTTGTAAGATGCTTTATTTGTGCAAGGGATCAAGAAGAACCTGTTATCAGTTTTTGCATTAGCCAAGATTGGTTGGGTTGTGAAATTTGTTGATGACAGGTGTACAGTTCATGATCTATCAAATGGCGATGTGATTATTGCTTCTGGCATTTTATATCATGGGCTGTATAAGCTCATAGATTATGAAAGATCTGTAAATGATTTGGCATGTGCAGTAAATGATTATCAGGCTATGTCAGATGCAAAGTTTTGGCATGCATGCTTTGGTCATCTGAATTTTGCTAGTTTGCTACGCCTACAGAAATCTGAAATGGTGTCCTCTTTGCCAAAACTTGAGGCACCTGGAAAACATGTTTGTGAAGGCTGTATTTTGGGCAAAATGCAGCGTTCGTCCTTTCCAAAAGATGGTTCAGTTCAGGCTACTCAGAAATTGCAGCTTGTACATAGTGATGTTTGTGGTCCTATGCAGACACCTTCTTTTGGGAATTATCTTTACTTCGTGACTTTCATCGATGATTTTTCCAGGCATGCATGGGTATATCCATTGAAGGCAAAGTCCGAAGTGTTCATGTGCTTCAAAAAGTTTTTGGTTTTGGCTGAAAATCTGTCAGCATGTAAAATGGGCACCCTCCGTTCTGATCAAGGGGGGGAATATATATCTTCTGATTTTAATGCATTTCTGGTTGAACGTGGGATAAAACACTAGTGTACAGTGCCATATACACCTCAACAGAATGGAGTTGCTGAACGAAAGAACAGGTCACTCATGGAGATGGCGAGGTGTATGGTCAAGAGTCAGGCTTTACCACATAGTTCTTGGCTTGAGGCTGTCATGTGTGCAGCATATGTACTGAACAGGTGTCCCACTAAAGCGCTGCAGTCTATCACTCCATATGAGGCTTGGCATGACTGCAAGCCATCTGTTGCTCATCTGCATGTTTTTGGTCGTTTGGCATATGCATTAGTGCCTCAAAAACATTGCAAAAAATTGGATGATAAAGCAATAAAATGTATTTTTGTTGGGTACAGTTCTGAAAGTAAAGGCTATCGTCTGTATCATCCACAGATTAAACGCATTCTGGTTAGCCGTGATGTTGTTTTTGTGGAAGATGCTATTCAACCATTGCTTTCATGTACTAACGAGACATCTCTTAGCTCCAAATACATGTATGATACTTTGCTGCCTCGCTATACAAGTGGACAGTCTAGTGCTGATCCTAATGAGGCAACTTCTCAGCCTTTACAGGTTTTATGTGATGATGCAGATAATTCCATTTCTGATGCAAATGTACATGATGCACTTATTGATGAGAGAACTGATAATGATCAGGCAAGAACTATGCCAAAATGGCTGGTGCAGACCTTGCGTGACAGCAAATTAGATGCACCTTTGTCATATCGTACTCGTTCAGGCTCTTATAATGCCTCTTTTGCATCAGATTGCTATGCTATGGCTGCATCTAGTCTCTGTGATGAGAACGAGCCTGTTTCGTTTGATGAAGCACAAAATTCAAAAAATTGGATGGCTGTTATGCAATCTGAATATGATGTTATAATGAAGAATGGTACTTGGTCTTTATGTGACTTGCCCCGTGTCTTTGTGCAGAAAGGGCATGAAAACCAGGTGTGCAGGTTAAGAAGGCATTATATGGTTTAAAGCAAGCACCACATGCT
This sequence comes from Ceratopteris richardii, assembly GCA_020310875.1. NCBI lineage: Eukaryota > Viridiplantae > Streptophyta > Polypodiopsida > Polypodiales > Pteridaceae > Ceratopteris > Ceratopteris richardii. The sequence goes on along the minus strand of CM035433.1, from coordinate 67,971,248 downwards.
TGGTATGAGAAGATACATGCCTATCTAATTGCACATGGTTTTGAGAACAGTCCAACTGAAAGCACCTTATATGTTAAGCATGCTAATGATGTGCTTCTGATCATTGTTGTCTATGTTGACGACATGCTGCTCACTCGTCCTATTGAGAAGCATATTGCTGATTTTAAGGCTGATTTGCATGCCTCATTTGAGATGTCTGATTTGGGGCATTTGCATCACTATTTGAGCATTCAGTTTATGCAAGTTGATGGTGGAATGGCTTTGTGTCAAACGAAATATATTGACACATTATTCCAGTGTTTTGGCCTTGAAGACTGTAAGCCTATTGCCACTCCTATGGAGACAGGTTTACGGTTGAGTCTTCATGATGCTGGAGCTGCATTTGATGTTGTTCTCTATCACTAGGCTGTTGGATGCTTGATTTACTTATGCATCACTCGGCCAAATATTCACTTTGTTGTCTCACAGATGAGCAGGTTTATGCATTGCCCAGGAGTCAAGCATTGGCAGGCAGTTAAGCGCATCTTTTGCTATTTGAGTGCTACTCGGCTACTTGGGTTGTTTTATCCCAAGGGGGGATCACTACCACCAGATTTGCATGATTTTTCTGACTCTGATTTCGCTGGTTTCTATGACACTCATGTGTCCACTAGTGGCTTTTGCTTCATGCTTGGTAGCTCATGTATATCTTGGTTTAGCAAGAAGCAGCCTACTGTGGCCACTTCCAGTTGTGAGGCTAAGTATAGGGCAGCTTTCATAGCGACTGTTGAGTGTGTGTGGCTCAGACGCCTTATGGCTGATTTGGGTGTTGGTCAGACTTCTGCCACCACCATCTTCACTGACAGTCAGTGCACATTGGCAGTTGCGAGGAACCCTGTGTTCCATGCTCACACTAAGCACATTGAGGTGCATTATCACTATGTCAGGGAGAGGTTCTCTGCTGGGGAGATCAGCTTGGCATATGTGCTCACGCAGGAGAACATTGCAGACCTTTTCATGAAGGCTCTACCTAGGGAGAAGTTTGAAGCTTTCCGCAAAGCTTTGGGCTTACTTTCTTTTGTGGAGTGATTTCCACATAGCTTGGCACTTCCTTATACATGAGTGCCAGCTCCTTGTTCACCGCATCACTCCCAAGGGGGATTTATTGATATATTTAGGTAGTGATGTGTGTGAACACACTAGGACTGCCGGGGTACTTTTTTCCCTCTTTAGGAGGTTTTTTCCCCCGGCTTGTATATATGCCTATTGCCCTAATGGGCTACTTATCTTTGTACATTCTCTAGTAATACATTCAGTATTGTGTGTTGTGCTCCAAGCTTCTTCTTCTTCCTTGTGTTGTTCGCGTGCTTCCGCAGACGTCTAACTCCAACATTCTACCAGTAAGCAAAAATCTGCTAATTCTACACAATCAAAGAAGGATGACAGAGATGACAAGAAAACTGAAAAGCAGAAATTGTTTTGCAAGTACCAGAAAGCAAATGATCATGTCATAAAGAATTGTCCAAAACTGGCTGCAAAAGAGGCAAAGAAAAAAGAGGCTAGAATGGTTGTTGTAGAGGCCTCTACACCAAAAACAGAGTGTGCTAATCTAGTGCAAAATGAAGAAAGGGCATTTACTAGTGTTTGCGATTTTGACCCATCTTCTCTTGAATAGTGTATGTCTGTGGTAGACTCAGATGTTTGGTACTTTGATAGTGGGGCAACCACACATATTACCGTGTAGCATAGTTTCTTCACTTCACTCGAGTCTGCCCCTATAGGGAATATTGTCACATGCGCCAACAACTCCTCTTATCCTGTAATGGGAGTTGTTAAGATCATTTTGACTATTGTTGATGGTAGTTATTTCACATTGTCGGATCCTTTATTTATGCCATGGATCAAGAAGAATCTGTTATCAGTTTTAGCTTTAGCCAAGATTAGCTTGGTTGTGAAATTTGTTGATGATAGATGTACAATTAATGATCTGTCAAATGGCGATATGATTATTGCTTCTGGAATTTTATGTCATGGGCTCTATAAGCTCATAGACTATGAAAAATTTGTGAATGATTCAGCATGTGCAGTACATGATTCTCAGACTATGTCAGATGCAAAGTTTTGGCATGCATGCTTTGGTCATCTGAATTTCGCTAGTTTGCTACGCTTGTAGAAATCTAAAATGGTATCCTCTTTGCCCAAACTTGAGGCACTTGGTAAACATATCTGTGAAGGCTGTACTTTGGGCAAAATGCAGCATTCCTCCTTTCCAAAAGATGGTTCAATTTGAGTTACTCAATAATTGCAGCTTGTTCACAGTGATGTTTGTAGTCCTATGCAGACACCCTCTTTTGGAAACTATCTTTACTTCATGAATTTCATTGATTATTTTTCCCGGCATGCATGGGTATATCCATTGAAAGCAAAGTCCGACGTGTTTATGTGCTTCAAACAGTTTTTGGTTTTGGCTAAAAATCTCTCAGCATGTAAAATGGGCACCCTCCATTCTGATCGAGGGGAGGAATATATGTCTTTTGACTTTAATGCATTTTTGGCTGAACGTGGGATTAAACGTGGGATTAAACATCAACGTACAGTGTCGTATACACCTCAATAGAATGGAGTTGGTGAATGAAAGAACAGGTCACTCATGAAGATGGCGAGGTCTATAGTCAAGAGTCAGGCTTTACCACATAGTTTCTAGCTTGACGTTGTTATGTGTGCAACATATATACCTAACAGGTGTCCCACTAAAGCACTACAGTCTATCACTCCATATGAGGCTTGGCATGGTCGGAAGCCATCTGTTGCTCATCTGCATGTTTTTGATTGTATGGCATATGCATTAGTGCCTAAACAACATCGCAAGAAATTGGATGATGAAGCAGTAAAATGTATTTTTGTTGGGTATAGTTCTAAAAGCAAAGGCTATCGTTTGTATCATCCACAGACTAAACGCATTTGGTTACTCGTGATGTTTTTTTGTGAAAGATGTTATTCAGCCTTTACTTTCATGTACGAAGGAGAAATCTGTTAGCTCCAAAAGACATGTATAATACTTTGCTGCCTCTTTTTATAGGTGGACAGTCTAGTTTTGGTCCTAATGAGTCATCTTCTCAGCCTTTGCAGGTTTCATGTGATGATGCAGATCATTCCATTTCTGATGCAGATTTACATGATGCACTTGTTGATGAGAGAGCTGATATTAAGGAGACAAAAGCTATGCCAAAATGGTTGATGCAGACTTTGCATGAAAACAAATTAGATGCACATCTGTCATATCGTACTTGTTGAGGCTCTCATAGTGCATCTTTTGCATCAGATTGCTATGTTATGGTTGCCTCTAGTCTCTGTGATGAGAATGAGCCTGTTTCGTTTATGAAGCACAAAATTCTAAAAATTGGATGGCTGCTATGCAATCAGAATATGATGCTATCATGAAAAATGGTACCTGGTCTTTACGTGACTTGCCTCTTGGCAAGAAGGCCATTGGTACTAAGTGGGTATACAAGCTGAAGCGTAAGCTTGATGGAATAGTTGACAGGTATAAGGCTAGGCTTATTGCAAAGGGTTATGCACAGGAAAGAGGCATTGATTTTGATGAAACCTTTGCTCCTACATGCCGAATGACTAATATTTGTAGCATTTGTGCACTTATAGCTCATCATGGTTGGAATGTACATCAATTGGACATTAAAACTACATTTATGAATGGTGACTTGCATGAAGAAGTGTATGTTTTTCAACCCCGTGGCTTTGTGCAGAAACGGCACGAAAACCAAGTGTGCAAGTTGAAGAAGGCATTATATGTTTTAAAGCAAAGATGCATGCCTATCTGATTGCACATGGTTTTGAGAACACTCCAACTGAAAGCACCTTATATGTTAAGCGTGCTAATGATGTGCTTCTGATCATTGTTGTGTATGTTGATGACATATTGCTCACTGGTCCTCATGATAAGCATATTGCTGATTTTAAGGCGGATTTGCATGCCTCATTTGAGATGTCTAATTTGGGCCATTTGCATCATTATTTGGGCATTCAGCTTATGCAAGTTCATGGTGGAATGGCTTTGTGTCAAACGAAATATATTGACAAATTATTGCAGTGTTTTGGCTTTGAAGACTGTAAACCTCTTGCCACTCTTATGGAGACAGTTTTATGATTGAGTTACTCGGCCAGATATTCAGTTTGTTGTCTCATAGATGAGCAGATTTATGCATTGTCTAGGTGTCAAGCATTGGTAGGCGGTTAAGCGCATCTTTCACTACTTTAGTGGTACCCGGCTACTTGGATTGTTTTATCCCAAGGAGGGATCACTACTGCCAGATTTACATGCTTTTTCTGACTCTAACCGGGTTGGTTTCTATGACACTTGTGTGTCCACTAGTGGCTTTTGCTTCATGCTTAGTAGCTCATGTATATCTTGGTTGAGCAAGAAGTAGCCTATTGTGGCCACTTCCAAATGTGAGGCTAAGTATAGGGCAGTTTTCACAGCGACTATTGAGTGTGTGTGGCTCCGATGCCTTATGGTTGATTTGGGTGTTGGTCAATCTTTTGCCATCACTATCTTCATTGACAGTCAGAGTGCATTGGAAGTTGTGAGAAACCATGTGTTACATGCTCGCACTAAGCACATTGAGGTGCATTATCATTATGTCAGGGAGAGGTTCTCTGCTGGAGAGATAAGCTTGGCATATGTGCCCATGCAGGAGAACATTGCAGACCTTTTCACAAAGGCTCTGCCTAGGGAGAAGTTTGAAGATTTTCGCAAAGCTTTGGGCTTACTTCCTTTTGGTTCTTCCATCTATCCTCTTGTATTTGGTTCCATAAGTATTCATACCACTTGTCTTCCACTTCACATATGTCAGAGCTAATTTCTAGATCTTCATCAACCACATCCACTATGGGTTCCTTTTCGGAATCTTTTTCAACAATAGAATCATGTACCACTTGAGTCATGATTGGATCTTTTGTTTGTGTACCTTTCATGCTGGTTTTGGTTGGGAAAATTGTAATCCTTGATCTATCATCAAAGTGAGAATAGGTTTTTGAATTGCAACATGTTGTAATTGCTCCTTGAGTAAGTTAGCTTCCTCTATAATTTTTTTGGTAAAATTCTATTAGTTGTTTGCACATGCTTTGCCATTCTCTCCAATTGAGCATCAAAATAAAAACGATGTTGTGTTTTCGTACTTCGAGCACCCTTTATTCGACTTTCATATGTTTTGAATAGCATTTTCAAATTTTGCAAAAGAGGTTCTATTTACACAAAACGTACTACTTCCTCCTTCCTAGAAACCTTCTTGATCTTTGATGCAACATATTTCTCTTATGAGACTTCTGTCAGTGCATCCTATAGCACTTTCTCAAGGATACTCATCTTCTTTGCCCATTTTTTTTGCTGATTTTCTCATTTTCCTTACTACTTAATCAAGTTCTTTCTCTTCTTTTTCTTATCTTCTAGTAGCTCGATCTAGGGATTGAGTTGGAATTGATTCCTCTTCCTTGTTTGACTACTTCGCCTCTTATTGCTTGGTTTGAGCATGTGTAATTGCTTGAACAAACACTTTTCACTTCAAATTCACTACCACTACCAATGATTTCCACCATTTTGAGTGGTATGTGATGAATTCTCAGGATTTTGAAGGCATTCCTTGATCAAATGTTCCTTCCCATCATCCTCACAATGAACCTCAATTTTCCATGTGAAGCTTCTTGGTGACTTATGATAACCCTTCAAGAAGTGTAGATGGTTCTGAATCATAGTTCTTTTGGAGTTGCAAACTTGACATTTGGTGGTGATGGAGGTTACTGATTTAACATGGCCTTGGTGGTTCTTGATTTCCTTGATTATACCTAGCTTTACCGGTCTCTATAAGATTGTTCTCTCTATGGATTTCCATCTATATTTCTAGGTGGCTACATAGGCTTCGATAGATATTGGGTCCTTTGTTATTCTTGTTTGTTCGAATAACATTGTTTTGTAGAATGACTGGTCATTTTTTACTCTATTTTGTAAAATTGTATGGGCTTCCTTCCACCGATTGATACCTAGGTACACTATTGCATATGTATGTAGAGTGGCTACCATTCTGGTTTTGACATCTCCAAAGAGGTTAATTTCTTTGAGCATTAAGGAGCATTCTCTTGCTTTTTTTCCTATTCCATTTGCAATTTATGAACCGCTAAGTCAATGATTTCTTGTACCAAAGATCTTGAAGCACTAGAGAAGGTTGAGGCTTCACTTTTGATATCTATTAGAGGGATCCTAAGATCTAAAACTAGATTGACCCTCTAGATCCACACTCTTTGATACATTCATTTAAAGTGTTCAATCTTTGAATGTAGACAAAAAAGTGTATTTTCCCATTTGTGAGACCCTCTAAAAATAGAGAAGTCTATTTCTTTCAAGATGGTGTTTCAATAACGAGGCAATTATCCACGTACTATTTGAACGTTCTAGTTGCAACTCAAATAGATTCATGATTTGCTTGCTTGGAGCTATTTATTAATGATGTAGAATCATGTTTGAATTCTTGTTTGGAGAATTAATCTATGAAATTCTTCCATCAATGCATCTAGATTCCTGAATGAAGCTATGGTCAAGGGTTGAAACAATGCGAGTGCAATTCCAATGAGAGGAAATCCAAATACTTGTATTGTGCAAAGAAATGGTGAATTGTTTAGCTCTCAAAACTGCTTGAACTCGGCTACATGATCATATGGATTAGTAGACCCATCATAACAATTTTTCATGCACTTCGCCACTTGTGATGGTCAAACGCATCTACCTTGTTCTTGCATCCTTTAACATTGTTGCTTGAGCAACTGCTTGAATTCCTTGCTCAATGGGTTGAGCCCTAGGTTTGATTTTGATGTATGGTAAGCCCTATTGAAATTTAGGCATGCTCTCAACGGTTGGGTTGACTAGAAGATTCCAAATAGGATTCACAAGAGAGTTTGCAATCTCTCGGCTTTCCCCTATTGCCTTGCAAATACTTGAGTAAACAACCTTGAAAAATGCCAATTAGATGTTGGGGTCTGAGTTCTAATTTGTTTTCTCAATTTCCTAATATGTACTTTTTGCTTTATCCCTATATTTTAGGGACATGCTCGAAAAAATAGAAGTTTTGAAACTCATACAAAATCACTCATTTTTCTTCTTGCTTTCTTAGTCCAAAATCTCCTATGGCTACTCTTTTCTAGGTACACAATTTCCTAGGTAGATTCTACTAGAAGCAGTTTGAGTCACATAATATTCATAAGAGTGCTTCCACTCCTCGGTGTAGGAGGAAACTCCATGAATTCATCCTCACCATCGCTCAATTCTAGTTCCTTCAAAATTGCCTCCTTATCATTCATTCGGCCTTAGTTAATCAAAAGCACATAAATAGTACCCTCTTGGTCCTCATAGTGGTCATCACTATATTTTATGATAAGGAAGCTAGCACCAATAAAGTAGTTTGGGTTTTGAAGCCTAATCACTTTCCAACAAAGGCCGTCAAGGTAGATATCAAGCCTTAAGGAATTTTAGTTGTAGAATTATAAAATTGTGCAATAATTTCAACTCGAAGGCCAGCTTGGTCAAAGTTGAGTGGTGAGATCTACATGTCTTCAAAAGCAGCCATGTTTCCCCGATTGAGTTTTGATTCGTTAATAGACCGATTTACATGGTAGTGAGTCCGATGTACTACTTGCAACTGACGAGATATGACTTCTCATGGAACTCCATAGTACATACATACATACACATATATATATTGCATACATACATACATACATACATACATACATACACACACACACACATATATATATATATATATATATATATATATATATATATATATATATATATATATATATATATATATATATAGATACATACATACATACACACACACACACACACACACATATATATATATATATATATATATATATATATATATATATGCGCTGTAATTGTGGTCCTTATGTTCGTCCCCCTTTAAAACAGGTACGCACATATATGTTCAACGACACTAGAGCATCCATGTGAACCCTCATCCAGAAAAGAGATACGAGAAAGCGTGTGGACAGCTGAATAAAGACTTCTTTAGGTACCTTTACTCATTAAGAATTAAGAATAGCTCAATGAAAACTTTTTTGCACCTGTAAAAAAGGCACGGGGATCAATGAGTTTACTGCTATCACCAGAATGAAAGCAAGTCACTTGTTATGCCAAAGCTTTACACTACAACACATAGGAACCCAACAACAAGTTCAAAGAATAGTAGTGCGTACAAATTGACTGAGGACAGCCTAAACTATAGCCGCTCTCAAAACTGTTGAAGAGGAAATATGGGTGTCCTACAAGGGAGTCAAATGTGTACAAGATTCTATCAAGATATCCAAGGGTATGGGAGAAATTCAGCGCTCCCTATGCTTTTCACAACTCAGAATACTTTGTCAAATATTACGAACAATTTAACGGATTCTGTATTGTGCTTTACTTGGGAAGTTCCAACAATATCATCAACGGGTTGATTAGGGCACAAGAATGATCATTAATAATTCACACCTGGAAGATCTGATCCATAGATATGACCCATCTTGGACCTCTTTGTCTCTAAATACCTTTGATTTTCTTCGGTTATTGGTGATATGACAGGTATACGCCCTGTTACCGCAAGTCCATATCCTTTTAGACCCATATATTTAGCTGGATTGTTTGTCATTAGTTTCATGGTACGAACACCAATATCTCGCAGGATCTACATGAATGCACAAAAGAATACGTGAGAATAACATGGCACATAATTGATGACCGTTACCCAAATTACAGAGGTGCTACAATTTACCTGTGCACCAATGCCATACTCACGAGAGTCGATTGGGAGGCCAAGCTCAACATTAGCTTCAACAGTATCGCGCCCTTCGTCTTGAAGATTATATGCTCTTAGCTTGTGCCCTAGACCAATACCTCTACCCTCATGTCCACGCAAGTAGACCACAACTCCCCTACCACATTTCTCAATTGCTTGCATCGCTTGAGAGAGCTGAATGCCACAATCACATCTTGCAGAACCAAAGATGTCCCCTGTTAGACACTCAGAATGTACACGTACAAGAACATCAAGTCCATCTCCGATTTCTCCCTGTCAAACCAAATAAATGAACTTTTGTAGAGAGACAAAAATTGAGGGAACTAATCAATCGATACTGTTGTGATGACGCATTACCTTCACCATAGCAATGTGCTCCATACCGTCCAGTTTCGACTTATAGCTATACGCAGTAAAGGTTCCCCACTTAGTCGGAAGTCTTGCAACTGCAGTCCTTTCCACCAGCTTCTCCCGCTTCCGCTTATACCTATTTGATCATTACCAAACACAGTCGAGAGGATCAGCAAATGTCAAATACAGAAAAACCTGCACATATACCAATCTCAAAATAGTACGACGAACAAACCTGATCAAATCAGCTATAGATACGATTGGCAAATTATATTTCGTAGCAAATTCACGCAGTTGAGGTAATCGTGCCATTGATCCATCACGCTCGTCCACAATCTCACATAAGACACCAACAGGAGGCAGCTCTGCCATACATGCTAGATCAATTGATGCTTCCGTGTGACCAGCTCTTCTGAGAATGCCACCCTCTCTGTACCTCAATGGAAATATATGGCCTGGCTTTCTGAAATGTTCAGGCTTGGAATTCGGGTTAACCAGTGCAAGAATAGTATTTGCTCTGTCCGTTGCTGACACTCCAGTAGTGGTTCCAAATTTGGCATCCTTTTACACCAGAATACTGACGAATGTATTAAATCTACAGTAATGACTTCAAAGTCAAATCAAGCAGTGGATAACTAACAGCTGATTACTTACAACAGATATTGTAAATGCAGTACGCAAGGCCTCTTCATTTTCTCTATCCTCTACCATGAGAGGCAGCTTCAACCTATCCAAATCTTCACCTTTCATGGCAACGCACACTATCCCTGTGCCATGTCTCACTACAAAAGCCATTGAATCAGGAGTGACCAATGAACCAGCCATAATCAAATCACCTTCATTCTCCCTATCTTCATCATCGACGACGACCACAAACTGTAATAGAAGAGCTCTCTCTCTCTCTCTCTCTCTCTCTCTCTCTCTCTCTCTCTCTCTCTCTCTCTCTCTCTCTCTCTCTCTCTCTCTCTCTCTCTCTCTCTCTCTCTCTCTCTCTCTCTCACACACACACACACACACACACACACACACGATTTCTAGGCATCAGTATGGACAGCATTAGAGAGTCCACAGATCCTCATGATTGCCAGACTTATCCGCAGCAAGCCTTCCGTACCACATGATATCATTAGAGCAGAGCTCGCTGCACCACCGATGATAGTGGAGGCACTATTCCAGACAGTATGTCTATTACACAGACTCCGGAGCATGGATACAGAGCACATTGCTTATCGTGCTTTCCAGGCATCACGTGATATGGCATTAGCAGGTGACACCTCCTCATGGTATGCACAGACACGAGGCTGGCCGGCCCACCATGGCTTTGACATGGACAAGCTACCACCACTACAATACGACTCACATGCAGTCACCTACTCGCTCTCTCATCAAGAGAGGAATAGGGTCATTCGTCAGGAGATATGGCATACATACATACAGAGGACATGGGTGAGCTCTAGGGATACATTGCCACCGAAAATGCTCTATTACCGTGAGCATTTTCTACATATATCGGACGAGGGCTTCATCGAGATTCCGAGATACATGCAGACATACCTACCCCACCACCTTCGAGTCGTCATTGGGAAGCTCCGAGTTTCATCACATCAGCTCGAGATTGAGAGGGGTCGGTCCAAGGGAGTCCCCCGTGAGGAGAGGTGGTGCCCAGTATGCGAGACAGAGGTAGAGAGGGAGGAGCATTTTGTTATCAGATGCCCAACATACTTAGACCTACGAGCACATTTCCAGATAGAGGAGTCACTCCAGTTGTGCATGACTATGGGAGACCAACGACGCTTGGGACGCTTTCTCACAGCAGCATACGAGAGGCGAAAGCAATCACTACAGCCCACACATCAGCCACGGGTGAGTACCCAATAGACCATTACCCAGTTCTTTCAGCGAGTTGAGCTACATCAGAGACGTCCATCTATAGGGCTCACGCTCCACCAGGCAGCAGCACAGAGAGCACGGCACGGACCACGCATGGACGGGTATCGTCGACCACGACTATATCAAGGGGGATATCTCAGGCATCAAGACAGCCTATGACCACATGATGGAGCATAGGTGTACCACCACCCCCTAGGTTATCTTCCTTCAAGAGGCACTCAGACCACCACCGATGTACCACATACTACACCCACCTCCACCCATCACCAGTAGCTAGGGTGTTTTTACTCACATTATGGATCCCCCATGTATTAGGTGGCCACTGTCTGCATATTCACAGCCACGTCTCCCCAGCCTTTTCCAGCCCTATATTTAAGATGAGCTCCGAGGAGGCACGGACCACCTTTTTTAGACGTCGATCAGTACTACGTGGACTACCCGCGGCTCCCTCTACATGGACGAGGACCTCACGCGGATGCAAGTGGCACACCGACACGCTTGCATGCCACAGATACTCACGGCACGCCGAGAGGACAGGAAGGCCTTTTACCGTGACAGTAAGGTCTTCATAGATGGACGCCCTATCAAATAGGGGCACGCAACCTATGACACATCACTACACTAGGAGACACCACTCAAAGGAGCAGTGTGGAACCGCAACGGGGCATTTTGGACGCGACCAGACAGACTCTAGAAGATCTTGGCATCACATGACTTAGCGTGCATCACAGAGACACACGAGAGCCCAGAGAGAGGTCTACCATGCATTGTAGGTTTTCATTGGGAATCTGCATTCAGGACCACGACCAGAGAGAGTACAGCACGAGGGTCGGGAGGTGTGGCCATCGTATTTAGACAGGAGATACAGAGTCTGATCCACATAATAGGAAGAGATGAGGAAGCACGATACATGTGGGTTCGCATGGAAATAACACAGGGGAGCTGGATTTACATTGCTATATGCTACTTCCCTCCAGGCGGATCTCGATACGCAGGACAGGATCTTGGGGGACCGATCCGAGATAGAGACTCACCATACACAGCACTTTCAGACGAGATACTACATTACAGGACACTAGGTGAAGTCTTCCTTATGGGGGACTTCAATGGCCGCACTCAGTCACATCAATGCGAGGCATACGACATGGATCACCCACATCTCATGAGCGCCAGAGACCCAGATGAGATGAGCACCAATAGAGTATCGGTGGATATGGGTCAGGACACCACCGGGTATGGCAGACATCTACTTGAGCTAGGCAGCCGACATCAGCTCGTTATATATAACGAGATGAATCGTTGGCCAGGTTCGGGCGGACTTACTTGCTTCCCTCACGGGGGAGGTGAGAGCACAGTCGACTACAATTTAGGTACCACCTTTGGAGCTTCACTCATCCCCTCACTTAGTATTGGACGACGCTTACTTGGTGCTGACCATATATTTATCACATTCACACTCTCATCTCCTATTCCATTAGACCCTCCTTCACCCAGTTAGACACACACCACGATACACTTCACACACGAGCTCTCACACGTTTATGCACACCATTTACACACCCGCCTACTCTCCCTCGATCCACTCTCAATCTTGGACACACTTACATCACAGTCCACCACCATCCTACATCACTCAGCTCTCTGCAGCTTCCCACACTGCACACATATACACCCTCCACAGACAGTTCCATGCCCCAGAACCGCTGGTTTGATGCAGATTGTCGTGAGCTACGGAAGCACCTACGGATTTTAGAACATAGAGGGGATATTACACACACACAAGCACAGCATCACATGCAGAGCCTTACTCGCCACAAATGGCGAGATTGGGAGGAGAGACAGTACTGGGATATTTATCATTTGCTCATGAGTCGAGACAGTGTAGTGGCATGGCGACAGTTGAGAGAGAGGAGACGCGAGACAAGGATCTACGCCTTATACGAGAGAGTATCTGGTAGAGTCAGATGTCCGGGGGGCTTATCTCATCCACTTGCTAGCACTATCGGGGTGAACCAAGGATGCCCTCTTTCACCCACCCTCTTTCGTCTCTACATTGATGAGATAGTGGACTACATACAGTAGTAGGGGGGTGATGGCATTGAGGTACATGGGTCTACGGTCCATATTCTTTTATATGCTGACAATATTGTATTGGTTTCAGAATCTGCAGAAGGTCTATAGCATCACCTACATGGCTTAGATGACTTTTGCAGACACAAAGGGTTATCTGTGAACCTTGGTAAAACCAAGGTCATGATCTTTCATACATCAGCACAGGTACGCAGACATAGTTTCTTCACAGCAGCAGGTGGACCGATTGACATGGTCGGATCATATGTTTACTTCGGAGTGACATTTACAGTAGCATCAAGGGTCATCTCTATGTCTCAGGCAGCCCGTGACCGCATCACATGTGGGTATGCAGCACTAGCTTTGATGGAGAGACAGTGCCACCAGGCTTCTTTTAAGGAGCCCCGCACAAAGGGGTAGCTTTGTCTCATAGGCCAAGTTTGGCCTGACGAAGACGTTAATATGACACCCCCCTCTCTCTCTCTCTCTCTCTCTCTCTCTCTCTCTCTCTCTCTCTCTCTCTCTCTCTCTCTCTCTCTCTCTCTCTCTCTCTCTCTCTCTCTCTCTCTCTCTCTCTCTCTCTCTCTCTCTCTCTCTCTCTCTCTCTCTCTCTCTCTCTCTCTCTCTCTCTCTCTCTCTCTCTCTCTCTCTCTCTCTCTCTCTCTCTCTCTCTCCCCCCCCCCCCCCCTCCCCCCCCCCCCCCCCTCCCCCGCTCCCTCCCTCCCCCCCCCCCTCCCTTCCCCCCTCCCTCCCCCGCTCCCTCCCTCCCTCCCCCCCCCCCCCCCCCCTCCTTCCCCCCCCTCCCTCCCTCCTCCCTCCCCCCCCCCTCCCTCCCTCCCTCCCTCCCTCCCCCCCCCTCCCTTCCCCCCTCCCTCCCCCGCTCCCTCCCTCCCTCCCCCCCCCCCCCCCCCCGCCTCCTTCCCCCCTCCCTCCCTCCTCCCTCCCTCCCTCCCTCCCTCCCTCCCTCCCTCCCTCCCCCCCCCCCCCTCCCTTCCCCCCTCCCTCCCCCGCTCCCTCCCTCCCTCCCCCCCCCCCCCCCCCC
>CM035433.1:67909414-67924414 GCA_020310875.1 Ceratopteris richardii | reverse complement strand
TGTCAATACTCAGAATTATGGAAAAACCTGCACTACGATGTCTCCAGATGGTCGCAAATCGCCCAGACAGACAGTCTGGCGATCCCGTCTCCTCTCTACCGGAGAGTCACCATAATGTCTCTTCATTGATTGATAAAAAGGGTACAACACTTCGCTATGACCTTTCGGTACGTGCGGTATAATAAAATATAAATTACATGATGCCAATCCGGCGGCCTTACACTAGCACGCACGGTGGACTTGAACCCGCAACGCAAACAAAATTAAGGCTTGTCTACGATGCCTTGTATATACATAGTTCTTGCTAATTTGAAGGTTCTAAAGATTTTGTGTTTTAAGGAATCCAACATCAGCTTTAGTGTCTCTCGCTCTACCAGTTGTGCGTCAGTTTGAATGGAACTTGCCGCAATGACCTGGCTTATCAACGTATCAGTCTGCGACTGCAAAAAGGCCTCTTGCAAGTAAAAGTCATTGGCAAGGGCTGCATCTCGGCTCAATCTCATTTCAACAATTTGATTATCAATTCTTGATAGGCGCTCTGCTTGAAAACCTAACTGCTTTTCTCTTCGCTCCAGCTCCTGAGCTTGATATTGAATTGTCTGATAATAAGCATCTCTTTCTTTCTTAATCCTTGCTATCTCCTTCTGAAGTTGAATGGTGAGACTCGTCTTAGCTTTGAGAGCAAAATTCGCCTGAAACAAATCAACAGTTGCAGTCTGAAGTTCGGCAGTAGTCTACTTAGCTAAATTAGCCATCTCCTGTCGTCTTTGCACAACCTCATCAAGCTGTACTCGAGTTTCTTCCAACAAATTTCCAATTGCCACTCGAGCGTCTTCTTTATCCTGGACCAGCTGATTTAACTGCTTGATCTCTTCATCACGAGCAATTAACAAATCATCCTTGGCTTTTAACTCAACCAATGCTGCATCTCTTTGGGCAATCAAATGGTCCTGCTCTGCAATCCTTGCTTGAAGTTGCTGAACCTGCATCTGCAAAGCATGGTTCTCTGCCTTAACGTCATCTGCTTCTTCCTGTAATGGGACAATATCAGCTTCCAAAACATCAACTTTATGCTGCAACTCCTGTCTGATAGTATCAGTGGCCATCTTCAGTTGCATTGGTAACTGCTGCGAGAATTGGATCAAAAGTCGACCCATTGATTCAAGTTCATGAAACATCGGGGTTGGAGCAGGAAGGGTAGGAAGGGATTGGGATGTAGAAGTGGAGAACAGATGAGGGGAAGAGGGTGGAGAATAGGCGGGAGAAGAAGATGGAGAAGGGGGTACGTCGGGAACAATAGGTTGGACTGGAACAATTGGCTCAACAATGTTCATGGTGGAAGGAAGTGGGGTAAGAAGATTAGGCACCAACACTATTCCCGTGGTCGGTTGCTTTGTTGCTTCAGTTTTGGCAATCACAGCATCAATCACCTCATTGAGAATCTCTGGAATAAGGGCTTGCACATCATCTTGAGTCTGCTGATGAGAGTCGTTTGGAGAAGAAACTTCGTCAGAGTCGGTGGTGGAAGCACTTTGTTCCTGCTGCTGGATTGGAGAAGAATGGGCGGAAGTGACTGCCGTGGAAATAACGCAGTCATGGTGGCTACAGTGTTGAGATATCAAGCTCAACATGTGATGATCCAGGATGACACGTGCCAACTTTTCGTTTCTCTGACATGTATAGTGGTCATACCGATATATGTCAGGGATACTTCATTAAGCTTTACTAGATTTATCTACCGAGAGTGATGGCACATTTGTTTCTTGCCAGCTCACTCATTCGCGGATATTAGGTTTTTCCTTATGTACTGATCTTTATATATTGCACTTGTTGTATTCTTGTTTTTAGGTCATTCTTGTACATTCCTTTTATGTAATAGAAGAAGAAGAAGAAGAAGATCATTCTTCCTTGCCTCAATCTGTGTGTGTGCTTCTCCTTGAGAGTGAGAGTGTGTGTGTGAGCTCTCTTTCTTATCTCCTTCCTCGTGACATGGTATTAGAGCCAGCATGGCTGTAGAGAGCTCATGGAGAAGGCGACGGTGAAGAGTACGCAGCAAGGCGTGGAGAAAACGCGATTTCACAAACGGCCTCTGTTTGCTACGAAAACCGTTGTGAAGGTAGAAGACCTCAAAATATTTTCGTGAGTTAACCCTTTAGGGTCACTCGTTTTTGTCAGATCGAAGTTTCGGAGCCATCTCGACCTCCGTTTTGAGCCTGCAAGGTGGGGCCCATAGAAAAACCAGGTCAGTTTCAGAAACTGTAACTTGCGTTGTGTTCGGCGACACTCATATATTCCAGATCCTGAATTTCAAGCGATTCCGTGTACCGTTGATACACGAAAACTGTGTTTTTCTGAGATCGAGCTGTCACGTCATAGTGCGATAGTGTTCAAGCAGAAGTGCTGCTTGTAGTGTTGTGAATTGTTGCAGAAATGGCAAACGCAGATGGAATGAGTCAGCTTATGAGCGATAAGCTGGACAAGAACAACTTCCATGCTTGGAGATTCAGAATGACGAATTTCCTGATGGGAAAAGGCTACTGGAAGTACATCGAAGGAGAGAATGAAAATGCTCCGCAGTTACCAGAAAGGAATTGGACTGCAGATCAGTTAAGAGCATATGAGGAATGGAATCAAGGAGCACGAAAGGTAATGTATTGGCTATCTGTTAGCATACAGGATAGCATGATTGGACACATACAAGATGCCAAGACTCCAAAAGAGGCTTGGAACAGTTTGGTCACTTTGTATGAGACTAATACAAAGGCACGGAAATTGCAACTCAAGAACGAGCTGCATACATTGGAAAAGAAGAGCATGTCGGTAAGTGACTACACTCTTAAAATCAAAGGCATATGTGAGTCACTTGCATCTATTGGCGTGAATATAGATGATGATGATAAGGTGGAAGTGTGCCTTCGTGGTTTAGGAGCTGCATATAAGCAGTTCAGAACTTCCATACAGACCAGGGAAAATATTCCAAATTTTGCTGATCTGGTATCTATGCTGATTATTGAAGAAAACAATATTGGTGAGGACTCAAACTCCCAAGGAAAGCCCAGTTCTGATCAGGTATTCTACTCTGCTAGAGGAAGAGGCAGAGGTAGAGGTTTTGGAAGTGGAAGAGGAAACAATAACCAAGACCAAGGTCAACAACAGAATCATGCAGGAGGAAGAGGACAGTTTCGAGGCAGGGGGAGTCAAAGAGGTCGCAGAAATTTCCAAAGAAATGATTCAGGTAATGATAGTAAAGGATGCTGGAATTGTGGTAAACCTGGACACTTTGAACATGATTGCAAGTTGAAGAATCAAAATAACAGAAGGCAGCAAAACAACTATGCATCCACAAGTGCAGATGATTCTGAGAAGCTGTTTATGGTTCAACATCACATGATGAATATGATGTCTGCTGGTGTTTCAAAATCAAATGATAATGTCTGGTATGTTGATTCAGGTGCTTCAAATCACTTGACCAGTCATGCAGAATGGTTTAGTAGTCTGTAGAAAATGCTAGTTCCTGGATATGTTGAAACAGGTGATGATACATTGCATCCTATTGAGCATACAGGAAACATAGCATTGTCTATGGAGGACGGAAAGGTAAAACATCTCGCTGATGTGCTGCATGTTCCAAATATAACAAAGAATCTGGTTTCTGTTGGACAAATGGTTGACCAAGGATTACAAGTCAGGTTCAATGCTGATGGATTATATGTAGAAGAGTACAAGCAGGATGGACGATTTGTTGCCAAAGGAAACAAAGTCGGTAGGATGTTCACCTTAAATGTGAAGATTCCTGAAATGAATGCAGCCATGTTTGCAAAAGGTGTAGGAGTTATTGCAGATATAGAGATATGGCACAAACGGATTGGACATGCAAACCTGCAAAGGCTGAAAATGATGCAGTCAAAGGAGATTGTCCATGGACTACCAAATTTCAAAGTTGCAGAAATGCAAAAGGTATGTGCAGCATGTCAATTTGGTAAACAGTCAAGAGCATCATTTCCACATGACAAGCATGTTAGTGAGAATGTACTAGAAGTAGTACATACAGATGTTTGAGGTCCAACAAAGACCACATCTATGGGTGGTTGCAGGTTTTATGTTACTCTCATTGATGACCATACACGCAAAGTATGGGTATATTTCATGAAAGAGAAGAGCGAGGTGTTTACTCACTTCCAGAATTTTAAAGTAATGGTGGAAAAGCAGACAGGGAAGTACATTCAGACATTAATATCTGATGGAGGAGGTGAATACATGTCAAATAAGTTCAGCAGTTTTCTAAAAAATCATGGAATTCGGCGTCAGTTTTCATGCAGGTACACACCACAACAGAATGGTGTTGCTGAACGCAAAAACAGACATATTGCAAAAATAGCAAGAGCCTTAATGGCTGAGAAGAATATGCCTCATTGTTATTGGGCAGAAGCTGTGCATACTGCTGTATACATCATGAACAGAACTCCGACTGCTGTTGTACATCAAGTTACACCTGAAGAGAAGTTTACAGGTAAAAATCCAAGCTTATCACATCTGAAAGTTTTTGGCTGTATTGCATATGTACATGTTCCAGATGAGTTGAGGACGAAGCTTGATCCGAAAGCAGAAAAATGTGTCTTCATTGGATATTCCCTTGAGCAAAAGGGGTACAAATGTTATAACCCACTCACACGACAGGTGAAGGTGAGCAGAGATGTGGTATTTGATGAAATGTCAAGCTTCTATGCAGATGCCAAAGAAGGACTGAATCTTGAACCAAATGACAAAGAAAATGATGAAAAATCTAGTGCAGAATCTCAAGTTTTGAGTGGACCGGATGCATCACCAAGCAATAGTTCCAACTCAAATCCATGGAGTGGAAGATTGCGTGGAAATTTCAGTCCAGCAAATTCATCAAATACATCCAAGAAAGGTAAAGAAAAGCTTTTTGCTGGTAGTAAAACAGGTGCAGGTTTTGAAGATGTTGATGGAGATTCAAGTGGTTCAGAAAAGAGTATTGATGAGGAACTTGGATTGCCCTCTGTGAAGACTCCAGGAGTAAGAAGGGAACATGCAGATGATACAAGAAGAAGTGACCCAGGACCAAGAAGATCTGGGAGAATGCGTAATTCAGTGCAACGATTGACATATGATAGTTGCATGGCTTGCCATTGTGCCTACATGACAAAGGTAATACAAGATGCTGAACCTTCTTGTTTTGAAGATGCAATTGGTAATGCAGATTGGGAAAAAGCTATGGATGAGGAGATGGTTGCACTTTATGGAAATGATACATGGAAGCTGGTTCCATTGCCACAAGGAAAGAAATCCATAGGCTGCAAATGGGTTTACAAGGTAAAGCATAATGCTGATGATAGCATAAGCAGGTATAAAGCACGATTCGTAGCTAAAGGTTATGCACAAACATATGGCATTGATTATGAGGAAACATTCAGCCCTGTAGCTAAAATGTCTACTGTCAGAACACTTGCTGCATTAGCTACGACAAAAGGATGGACTTTGCATCAGATGGATGTGAAGAATGCTTTCCTACATGGTGAGTTACAGGAAGAAGTATATATGGACCAGCCACAAGGGTATGAAGATTCAAAGCATCCAGAATATGTTTGCAGGTTGCAAAAGGCTTTGTATGGGCTGAAGCAAGCCCCTCGTGCATGGCATGCAAGGATTGCTGATTACTTAAACAACATTGGGTTCTCTATGTGTGATGCAGATCACTCACTATATGCAAGGAAGGCTGATGATGGCATCACTATTGTGGCTATTTATGTTGATGACCTGATTGTAGGTAGTGATAATGAAGAAAGCATCAAAGAGGTAAAGAAATGTCTTATGCAAGAATTTGACATGAAAGATCTTGGTGTGCTGCGCTATTTCTTGGGCATTGAGTTTATACATACAGAAACAGGTATATGGATGTCGCAAAGGCAATATGCCTTGAATATGCTACAAAAGTATGGTATGGCTGATTGTAAGCCAATTTCTATGCCATTAGATCCGAATTTGAAATTGGATACTACGTCAGGTGAAACATTGGAAAATGCTACTATGTATAGGAAAATTGTGGGAAGTCTTATATATCTCACAATTACAAGGCCTGATCTAAGTTATACTGTTGGACTTGAAAGTAAGTTTATGCAGGTTCCCAGGAAGCCACATTTGGATGCTCTGAGGCGCACTCTACGTTATGTGAGTGCTACTTTTGGATTATGCATTGTTTTATGAAGCTGGTGTGGAGTTGCAGGTTCATGGATACACCGATGCAGATTGGGCTAGTAGTACTCCAGATAGAAGATCTACTAGTGGCTTTCTTTTCTCACTTGGAGGTGCAGCTATTACATGGAGCAAGAAGAAGCAACCCACTGTTGCTTTGTCGAGTACAGAGGCTGAGTATAGAGGTGCTGCAATGGAAGCATGTGAGGCATCATGGCTGGAGATGTTACTTCCAGATTTAGTTGTGGAAGTGCAAAAGCCTTTCACTATCTATTGTGATAATCTTAGCAGCATACAGTTAGCACGGAACCCTGTTTTCCATGCTAGAACAAAGCATATCGAGGTACATTATCACTTCATTAGAGAGAAGGTATTAGCAGGTGATATTGATCTTGTTTATGTGAGAACAGATGAGCAGGTTGCTGATATTTTCACCAAAGCACTTGGAGCTGAGAAGTTAAAGAAATTTTGAGAGATGCTTGGATTACAGGATATGGCGTTGAGCTTGAGGGGGAGTGTTGAGATATCAAGCTCAACATGTGATGATCCAAGATGACACGTACCAGTTTTTCGTTTCTCTGACATGTATAGTGGTCATACCGATATATGTCAGGGATACTTCATTAAGCTTTATTAGATTTATCTACCGAGAGTGATGGCACATTTGTTTCTTGCCAGCTCACTCATTCGCGGATATTAGGTTTTTCCTTATGTACTGATCTTTATATATTGCACTTGTTGTATTCTTGTTTTTAGGTCATTCTTGTACATTCCTTTTATGTAATAGAAGAAGAAGAAGAAGATCATTCTTCCTTGCCTCAATCTGTGTGTGTGCTTCTCCTTGAGAGTGAGAGTGTGTGTGTGAGCTCTCTTCCTTATCTCCTTCCTCGTGACATACAGGAAGGAGTGGACCATTCTTCAGCCCATCCCGAGGAAGTCAGAAGGCATCGGCGAACGAAGCCAAAGTGATCACAACTCATGACGGTAAACAAAGTATAGGGCAACTCTGCTTCGTAGCAAGTGTGGCAGCCATAGCGGCAATAATCTGTGCATAAAATGGGTGACACTCCACTGAATGCCAAGGCAATTCAGCAAAGTTCACAAGACCACGGATACACAAAAACTCACTCACTTCAGGAGTGAGTCCTTCACGGAATGTAGCGACATTGGCTAATGCTTCCATGACGTGCACGCAAAAGCACAAGAACACGGAGAACACAGAAAACAAAGAACGCAGAAACACACAGACACAATAGCGATTATCAGTGAAAGGAACGAGATTAAGTAGACACACGGGAAACATGAGGCGATTGAAAATGCTAATCATCACGCATTATTGAAATGATAACCTTCATAATTACGGTGGCATGCATGAGCAGAAACAGTAGGGCGACAAATAATCATATTTAGATATCAAAACGAGGAGATTTACGGTCTGTGTTCACTCGATATATGGAAATAAAAAGAAAATAAGTGACACGCGGAAAAACAAGGAACACGTCAGCGGTGATCAGGCGGTTGGTGATATGGGCATAACTTTGAACCATTAATCGCTTTGGGAAGGGGAACTCCGGTCAAGGTAGTCAACGACTGGTCCGAACGTTCTGGAGATTCCACAATCAATTTGCGAAGCATAGTCAACAGAGTCTTATTGGTGCTTTCAGCCAATCCATTGGCACGTGGATAGTATGGTGAACTGAATTTATGTAGAATTTGAAAAGTATGTGTTAGTACTCACATTAAATTGTTGGCAAAATGTGTTCCTTGGTCTGTCACAAGTTCTAGAGGTAATCCATAATGCAGGAATATGTCCTTTATCAGGCATTTTGCCACCGAAACAGCTGTGGCAGACCGTAAAGCCCAAGCTTCCGCACACCTGGTAGCATAATCCGTACAAGTCAGTATATAGGTTGCTGGTGGTGTTATTGGTCCAATAAAATCGAGCCCCCACTTCTGAAAGGGTTCCAAAGGTAAGACAGGTTGCAGAGGAAAGAAGTGTCACTGTAATGGCTGTCCAGACCGTTGACAGGCATCGCACTGCTGCACAAACTGAGTCACATCTTTGTACATGGTAGGCCACCAAAGCCCGCTGTGAAGAATTTTGCGGTGAGTAAGAGCAGCTGCAAGATGTCCACCTGAGGGTAATGAATGCGCCATAGCAATAACTGATTTTACTTCATGTGGTGGAATACATCGAAGTAAAACACCAATATGATCCAGGTAGTACAGTTGATCGACAATCAACCGAAATCTGCGATTGTAAACAGCAAACTTCCGCCACAGAGCAGGAGGAGTATGGGGAGGAAGACAACCGTCAGTTAGAAAAGTTAGTAACGTATCGTAGTAGGAAGGGAGCGCAAGAGGTTCTGTAGATTCTTCAACAATTGGCTCAGTAGCGTAAATTGCCAGTGTAGTGTCATCAACCCCCACCGGAGCTTCACCGAAATCTAACCGAGACAAAAAATCCGCGAATGCATGTGTTGTGCCGGGTCGATGAATAACTTCATAGTCGAATTCCTGTAATAATAAAACCCATCGAGCCAAGCGACCACCTAAATGTTGCTACCAGACCAAATACACAAGTGCAGCATGATCCACGTGAAAGGTGAATTTTCGGCCCAACAAATAATGTCGGAATTTCTTCACAGAGTACACCAACTTGAGACATTCTCTTTCGATCATTGAATAATTTCTTTCAGCAGGGGCTAGTCGGCGACTTGCATAATATACAAGCCGAAACCATTTGTCAGTTTGCTGCATTAAAACGCTTCCAATGGCTATGTCCGATGCATCTACAAAGACATGGAACGGGCGTTCCCAATCAGGGGGTTGCAAAATTGGGGCCTTCCTCAATAATCCTTTTAAACGATCAAATGCAGTTTGGCATTCTGGAGTCCATTCGTACTGCCGTGGAGTACTAGTCATGAGCCGATTAAGTGGTGTTGCTAAATGATCTAACCAACGTAAATGTCTGCCATGCCACCGGATTTGACCCAAGAAGCACATAACTTCTTTCGGTGTTGTAGGGACTGGTGCCTGCAACACGGCTGCAACTTTATCCGGATCAACTTGTATTCCTTGTGCAGAGATAATATGTCCGAGTAGTTTGCCACAAGAGACCGCAAAAACTGACTTTGTCGGATTCAAGCATAATTGGTATTCACGACATTTTTCAAAGCAACACCGTAAATGATACAGGTGCGCCGCAATTTTCCCAAATAAGGAAAAGTCATCTAGATATACTTGCATAAAAGTAGTCAGGTAGGGTGAAAAGACTTCTTGCATGCATCGTTGAAATGTACTTGGAGCATTCCTTAACCCAAACCACATTACTGTACAAGCATAAACACCCCAGTTTGTGATAAAGGCTGTTTTAGGTATGTCCTCTTCTGCCATCCTCACCTGGTTATAACCACTGTAACCATCCAAAAATGAATACATCTCGTGCCCTGCCACCCGGTCGAGCATTGTGTCCAGAAAGGGGAGAGGAAATGGATCCGATACAGTAGCAGCATTCGGTTTCCGGTAATCAACACAGATGCGCAGCTGTTTATTTTTCTTTGGAACAATCACGATTGGTGATATCCATTCAGCATGCTCGATTGGTACGATGAATCCCACCTTCAGTAGCCGATCGAGTTCTTCTTTGACTTGTGCAGCATAATTAGGGTTCATTCGATAACTGGACTGTTTGATTGGCTTCGCTTCTGGTTTGAGCACTACCTGATGTTGATAGATCCGCGGATCAAGACCTTTCATATTGCGATAGTCCCAAGCAAAAACATCGGAGAACTCACGTAGGAGTCGTATCAAATCCTCTTGAAATGTCTCTGACAATCCTGCCTTAATCTTAACTGGTCGCGGATTAACCTCATCACCCAAATTATATGTTACTAATTGATCTTCCGGGACATAAAATTGTCGAGGTTTCACCAAATCGTGAGTTGACAGTAAAAGTTGATGTAGGGTGGCTCCATCCATAGCAATACTATCATCTGCGTCTACATCTCCGGTCACTGGGACAACTGTACACGCTGCCGGACTCCACTTGTCTCCTACTGATTGGAGATCGATAGTACCCAAGAAGATCAGATCTTTATTATTCTTCAGAAATGCCTCTTCCTCATCGTCAGATAAGCCTTCCAACATGTGGACTGGCTCCGCTACATATGGTCTTGCATGAAGCTCGCAAGGCTGGATGGCATCCAGTTTAACTACATATTTCCGATGATTATCTTTGAAAGTCAACTCCTGCGCTGACCAATCCTGGACAACTTTGGCTTGTTTCAACCATGGCCGTCCGAAAAGCAGATTGTAGTCGAGGCTGGATTTTGGTAGTTCTAAGACTACAAAAGTCATTTTGAACGTGGTACCTTGCAAAGTAATCGGAATATTCCGTACTAGTCCCACTGGATGGACTCGGGATTGATCTGCCATTCATACAAAAAATTGTACGGGCTCGATTTGGGTCCACCCCAATTGCTTGCAGAGTGCTGCCGTTGCTATATTCACACCTGAACCGCCATCAATTAGCACTTGAGTAATCTTGTGATTTTTATGCTATACAGTGATCAATGGGACTGAATGATCCACCATAGAATCAGCTCCTGGTTGTATTGTGGCAGTTGCCGGAGTAGAGGAAGATCCAGGACTAACTTGTTGTTGGAATTGCTGCCTGAATCCTGGCACTAAGGCAAGCAACTGTCCCAAAGGGAGTGTAATTGAAGCCTTGGCTAGAATATCCCATACCTGATCTGTTTGGATTGTACTTCTCACCGATTCTGATGATGATTCTACTGTTGCTGGGGCAGTAGTTTGTTCATTCGCTCTTGTCTTAGGTAGGGGAACCTGTGTTACCGGAATTGGATCAGGAAATACAGTTGGCTCTTTAACTGTCCATTGACTAGCCTTTGTGTACATTCGCTGCTGCTCACGGATACCAGGCTCGAACACCTCAGCGGTGGGTTGCAACTGCTTACCCGACCTAGTCTGAACCACTGCTGCTTGTGATTCAACGGGTGAAATATAGACCATGTTGGTCATTGGGTTTTGTCGCTCCTTCTTCCTTTTGT
Source organism: Ceratopteris richardii (assembly GCA_020310875.1). NCBI lineage: Eukaryota > Viridiplantae > Streptophyta > Polypodiopsida > Polypodiales > Pteridaceae > Ceratopteris > Ceratopteris richardii. The sequence goes on along the minus strand of CM035433.1, from coordinate 67,913,129 downwards.
CGTACTCCACGACATCCTTGCAAAACCTACGAATGTGGCCAATCTCGCCGCAAAAATGACATCGGGGTGGTGGAAGAGAAGTACCTTCCGCTGATGTACCCACCTGCCATCGATTTGAATTGAAATTGGTATTCCTTTGACCCCGGTAATTCCGATACCCTTGCGACTGATTGTTTCGCATTTGTGGTGGCACATAATGGGCTGCTGGCTGACCTGGTTCCTGTATGATGGCATTTACAATGGCTCGCCCCTGCACCTTGGCATTATACGCATAATTTTTTGTCGAGTGTCCGGTTGGGTTGCAGATGGCACAATACATCTGGTTAAGGGCACATGTAGCACTGGTGTGACCTGGATTTTTGCACTTGGTACAATACATCTGTTTAGCCGGATCATCTATTACATTCTTACTGGCCTTCAGCCACTCCAAGTCTTCGGTGAATCCTCCAACTTTATGCTCTAGTTGCAGAGCCATAGCAATAACAACATCTAGTGTCATAGCCCCCACACAGCGGATGATCATGATTTGTCTTAACTATGGGGTCAGCCCGTTAATGAACCACTGGGTTATAACATCATCCGGTAGATTAGCGTGTGCCGGAGGCAGTTGTCTTAAGTGGGTTCTAAACAATGTTGCATATTCTTGAACAGTCTGGTGCGGCTTCTGCCTATTGTTCTGCAAATAGTCGAAGATTTTGACAAGATTCTTCTTCAACCGGAACCTTTGTAAAAACGCATTCCTCACAGCATCATAGTTAACGAAATGATTAATATCATACTCAGTCAACCATCTAGCTGCTTCATTAACTAAGGTGGCCTAAAATACAATGGCCTTGTACGCCGGGTCGGGTGGATGGTTCAGCACTGCAATGCATCAGGATCCTCCCCCGGAAATCCACCGAACTTTGGAATGATTGGATGTGGCTGTTGCTGTTGTTGTTGCTGTTGTTATTGCTGTTGTTGTTGCTATTGTTGACCACTCATGGTGCTATTATTAGTACCGTTGTTGTTTCCTGAGTTATGAGGGGGTGTCTCTTGCCCTTTGGAATCTGTATTATCAGATTGCTTACCTTCCGACTCGAAAATAGCGTTCAACCTCTTACGTATCTCCAAATCAAATAGCCTATCCTCAAATTTGGTATCAAAGGTAGGCAAGTTTGCCCCGAACAGCGGTGTACGTAACAAAGATTCACCAGGGAGTATCACACTGTCACCGAAAAACTGTAAATTTCCACCAACTAGTACCGAACTTTCACCGGAACTTGTCGCACTTTCAACAAAACAGGGTATACTTCCACCGGCAACGATCTCTCTGGGTAACACAACTTTATCCTCGGAAAGGTTCAGATTCTGACCAGATGATGTCGAATCAACTGCGCACTGTGTCCCTGTACACTCAGAAGTTACTGCACTGGAATCGCACCAGAATCTACCACAAATTCATCATGTGTCACCGAACTGGTATCGGAATCACTGCGAATTGGTTCCGATCCTTCGACAACTGGGCTTAAATGGCCTACACTTCTAGCACCTGGGGGTGTCCCTAACAAATTTGGTACTGTCCAGGGATGCTGGTCTCTCCGATACTTTGGATAAGACTCGCCAGACCGAGTAACCGGCATATATCACCTCTACACCGCTTGCCTTACGTACTGCTCCACCTTACTGATTTCTTACTCAATTGCCATCTTCCCATAGACGATGACAGTGTTAAAAGGACAACTTCCGTCAAGTCTGCCTTTTAATCTCTTTCGGGTTCTTGGGGATGGTAGGGGTCTGATAATTCAGAGGCCATGTATCTTATTTTCCCAGTTAACTTATCAAACCAGCAGTACGCTATTATCCAATATAATGTCTTCTACACAGTATGACTGTTCATATTCAGGTTAGGCTTCTCACAGTATGTAACACAGAGAGTAATAATTATCGTCGCACAGACTTATTATCGCCAACAAACATTACTATGTTAATCAGACATTAATGTGATTCAACAAGGAAGGAGATAAGGAAGAGAGCTCACACACACACTTTGACTCTCAAGGAGAAGCACACACACAAATTGAGACAGGGAAGAATGATCTTCTTCTTCTTCTTCTATTACATAAAAGGAATGTACAAGAATGACCTAAAAACAAGAATACAACAAGTGCAATATATAAAGACCAGTACATAAGGAGAAACCTAATGTCTGCAAATGAGTGAGCTGGCAAGAAACAAATCACTCTCGGCAGATAAATCTAATAAAGCTCAATGAAGTATCCCTGACATATACCGGCATGACCACTATACATGTCAGAGAAACAAAAAACTGGTACGTGTCATCCTGGATCATCACATGTTGAGCTTGATATCTCAACACTCCCCCTCAAGCTCAATGCCATATGTTGTAATCCAAGCATCTTCCGAAACTTCTTCAACTTCTCAGCTCCAAGTGCTTTGGTGAAAATATCAGCAAGCTGCTCATCTGTTCTCACATAAACAAGATCAATATCACCTGCTAATACCTTCTCTCTGATGAAGTGATACTGTACCTCGATATGCTTTGTTCTAGCATGGAAAACAGGGTTCCGTGCTAACTGTATGCTGCTAAGATTATCACAATAGATAGTGATAGGCTTTTGCACTTCCACACCTAAATCTGCAAGTAACATTTCCAGCCATGATGCCTCACATGCTGCCATTGCAACACCTCTATACTCAGCCTCTGTACTCGACAAAGCAACAGTGGGTTGCTTCTTACTGCTCCATGTAATAGCTGCACGTCCAAGTGAGAAAAGAAAGCCACTAGTAGATCTTGTATCTGGAGTACTATCAGCCCAATCTGCATCGGTGTATCCATGAACCTGCAAATCTACACCAGCTTCATAAAACAATGCATAATCCAAAGTAGCACTCACATAACGTAGAGTGCACCTCAGAGCATCCAAATGTGGCTTCCTGGGGACCTGCATAAACTGACTTTCAAGTCCAACAGTGTAGCTTAAATCAGGCCTTGTAATTGTAAGATATATAAGACTTCCCATAATTTTCCTGTACATAGTAGCATTTTCTAATGCTTCACCTGAGGTAGTATCCAATTTCAAATTCTGATCTAAAGGCATAGAAATTGGCTTACAATCAGCCATACCATACTTTTGCAGCATATTCAAGGCATATTGCCTTTGCGACATCCATATACCTGTTTCTGTATGTATAAACTCAATGCCCAAGAAATAGCGCAACACACCAAGATCTTTCATGTCGAATTCCTGCATAAGAAGTTTCTTTACCTCTTTGATGCTTTCTTCATTATCACCACCTACAATCAGATCATCAACATAAATAGCCACAATAGTGATGCCATCATCAGTCTTCCTTGCATATAGTGAGTGATCTGCATCACACATAGAAAACCCAATGCTGGTTAAGTAATCAGCAATCCTTGCATGCCATGCACGCGGAGCCTGCTTCAGCCCATACAAAGCCTTTTGCAACCTGCAAACATATTCTGGATGCTTTGAATCTTCATATCCTTGTGGCTGGTCCATATATACTTCTTCCTGTAACTCACCATGTAGGAAAGCATTCTTCACATCCATCTGATGCAAAGTCCATCCTTTTGCTGTAGCTAATGCAACAAGTGTCCTAACAGTAGACATTTTAGCTACAGGGCTGAATGTCTCCTCATAATCAATGCCATATGTCTCTGCATATCCTTTAGCTACCAATCGTGCTT
>CM035433.1:67834414-67849414 GCA_020310875.1 Ceratopteris richardii | reverse complement strand
AAGCAAAGGTGAATGGACATACAGTACAAACAAGTGACAATACCAAGCATAAAGTGGAGAGCATTGGATCAGTGAAGACAAAGAGTGGAAGTACACTCTTGAGCAAGGTACGTTATGTTCCTACTATTCCTAAAAACTTGATAAGTGTAGGGCAAATTGTGGAGAAAGGATATGAAGTCAGATTCACAAATGATGGTGTCTATGTGCAAGATCCAAATTAGGGATATAGAAACATTATTGCATGTAAAAAGGAAGGAAGGTTGTTTACTCTAAAAGTCCAAGGTAATGTGGGACTTATGGAAGACAAAAGATGTCTGAATTAGACCTATGGCATAAAAGATTAGGTCATTTCAATGAGAGAGCTATAAAGGAAATGTCAAGGAATGATGTGGTGCTTGGTTTGCCAAAAGTTCAAGGGCAACACATGGTGTACAAGTGTGCAACTTGTCAATTAGGTAAAGCACACAAAAGTTCTTACAACAAATTAGGATACAAGTATTCAAACATGCTTGAGTTAGTTCATACAGATGTGTGGGGTCCTTCAAGGGACTATAGCATAAATGCATCCAGATATTATGTGTTGTTTGTCGATGATGCAACCAAATGGATTACTTTATATGTAATCAAGGACAAATCAGAAGTGTTCAAGACATTCAAGCATTATCATGCTTATGCAGAAAGGATTACAGGACAAAAGCTCAAGAGGTTGAGATGAGATGGAGGGGGAGAGTATTTTTCTAAAGAGTTTGATGATTATTTGTGGAATGCAGGTATAAAAAGAGAAGTAACTTGCAAGTACTCCCCTCAACAAAATGGATTTGCAGAAAGAAGAAATAGAACTTTTGTAGAGTTTGCAAGAGCAATGATGAAGGAAAAGAATTGTCCAAATTACTTATGGGCAGAAGCTATCAACACTGCAACATACCTTGTGAATAGGTTACCTTGTAAAGCATTGGAGGGAAGAACTCCTTATGAAGCATGGTGGGGTAAGAAACCTACTCTTGATCATTGTAAGGTGTTTGGATGTTTAGCATATGCTTATGTTCCTTCACAATTGAGACATAAGCTAGAACCCAAAGCAAAGAAGTATGTGTTTATTGGGTATGATGATAGAGACATGGGTTACAGATTGTGGAGTCCATCTACAAAGTAATTTCTTGTTACCAAAGATGTTACATTTGATGAGCAAAGCACATGGTATACAGTGTCAACAAATGATTTTGTAGATGACAAAGAAATACAAAGAAAAGGGAAGGCAAAAGTAAGTGTGTATGAAGAAGATATTGATGATGTTGATTATAAAAGTAAATTGCAGGATAATGTTGAAGATGGGCCAAGATTTGATCCAGAATCAAATATGGCTGAGACTTCAAGAAATGCAAAGGTTAGAAGATCCTCAAGGGAAAGAAAAGAGCCTATCAGGTATAGCTATGATATATCTTTTCTAACAACAAAAGATTATGCTTACATTGTGAAGACAGAAGAGGATCCAATCACATATGAAGAAGCTAAAGGTAAACAGAATTGGGAGAAGGCAATGCAAGGAGAGTATGATGCTTTACTTGAAAATGAAACATGGGAATTAGTGCCAAGACCAAAGAATCAGAAAGTCATTGGATGTAAGTGGGTGTATAAAACAAAGAGGTTTGCAGATGGTAAGGTGTCTAGATAAAAGGCTAGACTTGTTGTCAAAGGTTATGACCAAACCTATGGGGTAGATTATGATGAAACCTTTAGTCCTATTGCTAAAATGTCTACAATTAGATCATTGATTGCTATTGCTGCTTGTAAAGGATGGAAGTTATCACAATTAGATGTGAAGAATGCATTTCTGAATGGATACATTGCAGATGAAGTGTATATGGAGTAACCAGAAGGCTTCATGAATTCAATTGGATCAGATTATGTGTGTAAGCTCAAGGGAGCTTTGTATGGGTTGAAGCAGGCCCCAAGAGCATGGAATTACAAGCTTGTTAAGTTCTTAAATGAATGTGGATTTCAAGCATCAAAGGCAGATAGTAGCTTGCTAGTGAAGGCAAGTGAAAATGGATACATATACATGTGTATTTATGTTGATGATATTATTGTCACAAGTACAGATGCTCAAGGAATCAATGAGCTTAAGAAACAAATAGAGAAGGAGTTTAAGATAAGTGATTTGGGGAACTTATCTTATTTCTTAGGAATGCAGATTGTATATACTCAACATGGAGTATATGTTACACAAGAGAGGTACTTGAAGAATCTTCTGGTCAAATTCAACATGGAGGATTGTAAGCCTTCAAGCACACCATTGGAGGTAAATCATAAATTGAGCAGGTATGGAGGTGAAGAATTCAATGACATGAAGAAATATCAGAGTTTGGTAGGTAGTTTAATCTATGCTACCTTGACAAGGCTGTGAAGAGAGATGGTGGATGCAATCCAAAGATGAGTAGGTGCCGCTACAACCAGCTTCACACCAGCCAACTGAGACTTCAGAGTTGATTAGTAGACCCTTTGAGCTTCCTAAATCCACCAAAATATCAGCCAAGTACTTTGGAACATGTATCCCAAAAGTTTAAGTCAAGACAGGCTAGTTGCGAAATGACTAGCTCCCAAAACTTGCTATTTTTGGACATACACCTGCTGGAAAAAATGAACAGTGCTCTCAACCTGGAAGGAATTAGAAAAATTCCTTTTGGGCATAGCAAATAGACTTAGCAAGCTTCCTATTCCAAGTTAAAACACTTCAAATGATGGACTGAGCACTGAGAACAAGTTTCATCAAGTTCTGGAACATTCCCACAATTCTCGGGGCTCTGCAGAGATAGACCAGTAAGCAGTAAAATGCAGATATCTCCAAAAGTATAAATCCAATGACCTTGAAAATTTATAGGTAGAAACGACACAGTGAGAGCTATCCAACGCACTTTAAAACACTGAAAAATGTTCAGTAAAACTCGAGATATGACCTTCTGAAGTTACTGCTCTGAGTGAGTATAGCAGAGAACAAAACAGAGAGGTAGATGATAATAAATGTATAGATTCACATATGATTACAACCACATTGGCAATGAGTCTTTGCACAATGGGAGTAGAATGATAGAGCTATGGAGTAAGCTCTTCAATCTCTACAAAATGACATGAAGTGGTCACGTACAAGGCTTGCTAATCGCCTCTTCCTTCTTGCTCCTTTTATAGCTATTCTTGGAGGGAGTTTTGAATTCGAATTCGAATGGCTCCACCTAAAAGTGATCCCCAAAGTTAGGAGAGATTCCCTCAGCTCAAAAATTCGTGATTTTGGTAGTTGGAGCCACGAATTTTCTTTTACATCATGGATGAGGTAAGCCATCCTTTTACTTTTTTCTTTTTCCATTTACAAGAGATAAAATGTACTCTTTTACAAGAGGTGTTCACATGACTACTCATGTGACTTACAAATGAGGATAATATCAACCATATCAAGCATGTAGGCTTGGGCAAAATGCACCAACAGCTCCCCCTCAAGCCTAACATGCTTGGCCTCCAAATAAATCTTCAATTGTCCTTGATTTCCTGCAAACCAATCATCAACTTGAATCTACTTAATTTCGTACCGTCAAGAGCTTTCGTCAACATGTCTGCACATTGCATATCTGTAGAGACGTAGGATAGTTGAATATCCTTGCTCATTAGCTTCTCCCTTACATAATGGTAGTGGACTTCAATATGCTTGGTTCTAGCATGGTATACCGGATTAGCTGCTAGATGTAGTGAGCTTGTGTTGTCACCAAAAATGTGAGGTGTTGAAGAATGAAGTCCAAGATCTGTGTACAAAGATTTTAACCACATGATTTCTTGAGTTGCATTAGCCAAACCTCTATATTCAGCTTCAGTAGAAGATAATGCCACGGTTGGTTGCTTCTTCGATGACCAAGAAATGATTTTTGAACCTGCAAATGATATATACCCTGATGTGCTTCTTCTATCATCTTTAGATCCGGCCCAATCTGCATCTGAGTAGACCTTTAGCTCAATATCTGAAGTATATGAATAGAACAAACCTTCATTCATGGTCCCCTTTAGGTACTTGAGGACTCGCTTGGCCGCTTCCATATGTGGTCTTCTCGGCTTATGCATAAACTGACTCAATATGCTAACACTATAGCATATATCCACCCTTGTGAGTGTTGCATAGTTCAAACTTCCAACCAAGCTTTGATAGCTTGTGATGTCTTCAATTGGCTCTCCTTCATAAGCACTAAGCTTATGATTTTGCTCCATAGGTGTACCTGCACACTTGGTATTTTCCATCTTGAACTTGACGAGCATGTCATGGACATACTTCCTTTGTGTGATGTATATACCTGAATCTGTGTAGATCAACTCCAATCCAAGAAAATAAGTGAGTGGTCCGAGGTCACTTATTTTGAACTCCTCCTTCATTTGACTCTTTACCTGTTTGATTCCTTCAAGATCATTGCCTGTGATAATAATATCATCAACATACACACATAAATAGATCACTTCAGATCCATTCCTCTTTATGAACAAAGAGGTATCCGCCTTGCTAGCTTTGAATCCTTGGTCCTGCAAATAAGTAACCAATCTGAAATTCCAAGCTCTTGGAGCTTGCTTCAATCCATACAAAGCTTTCTTTAGTTTGCATACATAGTTAGGATGATGTGCATCCTCATATCCAGGAGGTTGTGCCATATACACTTCCTCAGAAATCCATCCATTCAAGAAGGCATTCTTTACATCAAGTTGATAAAGATTCCAATTTCTAGATGCAGCAAGACTTATGAGAACCCTAATTGTAGGCATTTTTGCAACAGGAGAGAAAGTCTCCTCATAATCAATACCATGGGTTTGAGCAAACCCTTTAGCAACTAACCTTGCTTTGTGTCTATTTATACTTCCATCTGGATTCCTCTTGATTTTGTATATCCATCGAGATCCGATTATCTTCATAGATGGCTTGTTAGGTACAAGCTCCCAAGTGTCATTCTCCTTCAAGGCTTCCATTTCTTCATCCATTGCATCTCTCCAAGCTTTCTTGCTTTGTGCTTCTTCGAATGTGGTAGGTTCTTCATTGGTTGAATCCTTTGCAATGTAGATTGAGTGCTTGGTGACCAAAGAAGTATCATAACCAAACCTCTCTGGTTTCTTCTTCTCCCTCGAAGACCTTCTAAGTGGTTGATGTGAGCTCTCGGGTCCATATGTAGCATCCTGCATCTTTGCTTTACCTTTGTTCTTCCATAGCTTTAGTCTTTCCAAGTCTTCTAGGTCAATCTCCGAATCACTTTCTTCAATCTGCTTTGGCTCCTTTGGTTGAAGTGAGGGAAAGTCTTCATCCAAGTCATACGGCAGCTTCACTTTCCTGTCATCATCAAACCATGATTTGTTTTCATCAAAAATTACATCTCTACTCACAGAAAATCCTTTATTGGTTGGATTGTACAATCTATATCCTTTTTGGTTTTGATCATAACCAATGAATACACACTTCTCTGCCTTGGGATCCAATTTCCCTCTTACTTGAGAAGGAATGTGAGCATAGGCTAAGCATCCAAAGATTTTACAATGCTCTAGACTAGGTCTTCTTCCATTCCACACTTCATATGGAGTGGTTCCATCTAGTGACTTAGATGGAAGTCTATTTATGAGATATGTGGCTTTCGACACAGCCTCTGCCCATAGGTAGTTCGGCAATCCCTTTTCGTTGAGCATGGACCTTGCAGCTTCGACGATAGCTCTATTCCTCCTCTCTGCTACACCATTGAGTTCGGGTGTATACCTTGTAGTGACTTCCCTTTTAATGCCTCTTTCATGCAAGAAGGCATCAAATTCAGAAGAGAAGTATTCTCCTCCACCATCTGATCTGAGTCTTTTCAAAGTCCTACCTGTTTGATTTTCAACAAGAGCAATATACTTCTTAAAGCAATTAAACACTTCATCCTTGTGCTTCATGAAAAACAGAATGGTCCACCTGCTACAATCATCTATGAAAGACACATAATATCTTGAGCCTGATATAGATGGCTCCTTACTTGGACCCCACACATCCGTGTGCACTAGATCCAAAGGATTTTGATACATATATCCTTTCTTATTGAAAGGTTGTCTATGAGCCTTGCCGAGTTGACAAGCTTCACACTTATAAATCATGTGTTGCCTTGTGATATTAGGCAAACCAAGTACACTTTGGTCCCTGCAAATCTGTTTGAGTGTCCTCTCACCAATGTGAGCAAGCCTTTTGTGCCATATCTCCAACTCTGTTAGAGTTTGAGATCCATAGCTAAACAAAGCTATGTTCTTTGTATCTTCCACTTCAAAAGTGAAAAGCCTTCCTGTCTTTTCTCCTTTGGCAATCCTTCGAAAGCCTTGCCTTGGGTCTTCAACATATGCTCCAAATCGATTGAATCTAACCTGCAATCCTTTTTCAACAATCTGTCCAACACTTATTAAATTTTTGGTAATTGTAGGGACATACAAGACTTTGCTTAAGAGGTTCATATTCCCATCTGATGTCTTCACATTACCTATCTTCTCCACTGAGTGCTTTGTGTCATCTCCTGTCTGCACTTCATGCTTGTTATGAGGATCTTCCAAATCAGAAAGTAAAGCCACATTTCCTGCTACATGGTTCGAGCATCCCGAATCAATGTAAAATATGTGATCATCATCCTTACCCTTCTTTGTTGATAGATTCATAATCAATAATGAATCTTCTTGACTTTGGTCCTCTGCATAGTTATTGTAATCTCTTCTTCCTCTATGGCCACTTTGATAGTTGTTGTTGTTGTAATTGTTGTTGTAGTAATTGTTGTTGTAGCCTCCATTGTACCTGCCTCTATTTGATCCATAGCCACCTCTATTGAATCCTCTTCCTCTTGAGTTCCTTGGATTCCTGAAACATTCTTCAGTAGTATGGTTAGATAAGCCACATATGTTGCAAGGTTGAGATGATTGGAATCTCCCCCTGCCTTGCTTTCCACTTCTGCCTCTTCCTCTAGCTCGTCCTCTACCTGCAAAGTTTGCTTGGAAAGAGCTTCCTTCATCTTCATTCTTTCTATTCTTTGACTTGTCCTTGACCTTAGCTTTATCAGAATATAAGGCAGAAGTTTGATTACCTCTTGAGGACTCACCACCTTTGCTAATCTTTGCTTCATGAGTGAAGAGTTGGCCCATGAGTGTGTTGAGGTCGGGTACATGCATATCCATGTATAAATCCATGGCTGTTGTGAATGACTCCCACTTGTCGTCTGCTTTGATTCCATTCATGATTTGTCTTATGATTTGCTCCTCTTCAATTACCTCTCCAATGCTTCCAAGTTGGTCGGAAATCTCCTTCATCTTTGTGACATAATCAGTCACATTTTGCTTCGGGCTTTTCTTCATTGTTGTGAACTCCATCCACAATTGGTTCTTCCTTGCTCGAGTGTTGGAAGAGAAGAAAGAAGCAAGTGCATTCCAGGTTTCTCTTGATGTCTTGCATCCCTTGACATGAGGTAAAAGAAAATCAGAGATTGAGTTTAGAATATAGGACCTTGCAAGTGCATCCTTCGAACACCAATTCGAAAGTCCTTCCACTTCTTCATGTGATGGTTGCCCTTTGTTCCTCATGGTTGGCATTGCTTCATCTCCGGATATGAATCCATATAGATTCCTCCCTTGAAGGTAAGCCTCCATCCTTAGAGACCATGCCGGGTAGTTGTTTCGATCCAATTTGTCAATTGTTGATGGAAATCCATCTCCCATGTTGCTTGACTATGCTCTGATACCACTGTGAAGAGAGATGGTGGATGCAATCCAAAGATGAGTAGGTGCCGCTACAACCAGCTTCACACCAGCCAACTGAGACTTCAGAGTTGATTAGTAGACCCTTTGAGCTTCCTAAATCCACCAAAATATCAGCCAAGTACTTTGGAACATGTATCCCAAAAGTTTAAGTCAAGACAGGCTAGTTGCGAAATGACTAGCTCCCAAAACTTGCTATTTTTGGACATACACCTGCTGGAAAAAATGAACAGTGCTCTCAACCTGGAAGGAATTAGAAAAATTCCTTTTGGGCATAGCAAATAGACTTAGCAAGCTTCCTATTCCAAGTTAAAACACTTCAAATGATGGACTGAGCACTGAGAACAAGTTTCATCAAGTTCTGGAACATTCCCACAATTCTCGGGGCTCTGCAGAGATAGACCAGTAAGCAGTAAAATGCAGATATCTCCAAAAGTATAAATCCAATGACCTTGAAAATTTATAGGTAGAAACGACACAGTGAGAGCTATCCAACGCACTTTAAAACACTGAAAAATGTTCAGTAAAACTCGAGATATGACCTTCTGAAGTTACTGCTCTGAGTGAGTATAGCAGAGAACAAAACAGAGAGGTAGATGATAATAAATGTATAGATTCACATATGATTACAACCACATTGGCAATGAGTCTTTGCACAATGGGAGTAGAATGATAGAGCTATGGAGTAAGCTCTTCTAATCTCTACAAAATGACATGAAGTGGTCACGTACAAGGCTTGCTAATCACCTCTTCCTTCTTGCTCCTTTTATAGCTATTCTTGGAGGGAGTTTTGAATTCGAATTCGAATGGCTCCACCTAAAAGTGATCCCCAAAGTTAGGAGAGATTCCCTCAGCTCAAAAATTCGTGATTTTGGTAGTTGGAGCCACGAATTTTCTTTTACATCATGGATGAGGTAAGCCATCCTTTTACTTTTTTCTTTTTCCATTTACAAGAGATAAAATGTACTCTTTTACAAGAGGTGTTCACATGACTACTCATGTGACTTACAAATGAGGATAATATCAACCATATCAAGCATGTAGGCTTGGGCAAAATGCACCAACAAAGGCCAGATCTATCATATGTAGTAGGTGTGTTATCACAATTCATGCATTGTCCAAAGAAGACTCATTGGATTGCAGCTCAAAGGGTACTCAGATATATCAAAGGAACCCTAAGTGAAGGTCTGTATTATGGATTTACTTCTGATACAAGAATTAAAGTATTTAGTGATGCAGATTGGGCAGGTGATTCAGGTGATAGAAGGTCTACTCATGGGTATCTCTGTTATATTGGAAATAAGTTAGTTTCTTGGTGCTCAAAGAAGCAACATACAGTTGCTTTGTCATCCATAGAAGCTAAGTATAAAGGATTGGTAGAGGCTGCAAAAGAAGTGATATGGTTAAAAACCTTGTTGAAGAGTTTTGGAACTGATCAGAGTACTCCAATTATTTTTGGAGACAATATGAGTTCATTGTATTTGGCAGCTAACCCTGTTTTTCATGCCAGGACTAGGCATATAGAGATTCAGTATCATTTCTTGAGGGAAAAGGTACTTGAAAAAGAGATTGAAGTGATGTATACTCCAACCGAAGAACAAATTGCAGATATGTTAACAAAAAGCTTGGATGGACCTAAGCTACAGAGATTCAAAGAAATGGCAGGAGTGAAGAAGAATGGAATAATCACAATTAGTGATTGAGGGGGAGCTGTTGGAACAAACCAATCACAAATCGGTGATTATAAAGAACCTGAAGGAAGTCAATGATCAGTTTGAACTGAAAGAAGTTACTTGAGAAAGTGAAGAAGGTTTCATAATGATAGCTTGTATGCATATGTACATTATAGGTGGAAATTCTTGTATTATGAGTATAGATAATCCTTAGGATGATAAGGAGTAATGTAATAGACACGGGATAAGTCTAGAACCATATGTATATAAGTCAATGATGTAAAGAAATACATGAGAGAGTCATTAGAAGCCAAGTGTATGATTAAGGTAGATGTGTAGAGAGTCATCTTTACGAGTTAGCGTCGAGTCTTTCTCTGATTTCTCTCAGTCTGATCATGTGGATCAGAAATCCTTTTGTACACATCTAATTTGGAAGTTAATGAAGCTATGTTCAAAGTTTCATGGTCTAATTCCTTTCATGCTATGAGTATGATCATTAGGAACATGTGTATGTAAAGTTTGTAGAAAAATCTCTCAGAGTCACGCACTTTTTTGTGTCAATGTTTTGCTTAGATCTCAGTGCATAGTGTAAAGTTTTTGATGAATGAGCATTCAAAATCTAAGTTAGAAGGTTAGGAAGCTATGGCTAAAAGCATTTAGCAAAACGAGATCTGTGCTGTGAGAAATCAACCTTAGAAGTTACCTATGTCAAAGTCACCTTATTCAGGAAGACAATTTTTGACATACTTTTGATCTTAAGGATCAGATTGAAGTTTTAATGATTCTTTTGAAGGACTCATGGTTGATATGATTGCGCAAAGGTAGCTTGGAGGTATGTATATCATTAGATTGAAGAAATCTAAAGATATGTGCAGGTAATGAAGTCAATCTTTGAAGCAGACTTCTTGAAGAAGAGAAATTCTCACTCAGAGAATTGTTCATGAATGATTTGGTAAATTAAAGTAACATTTGTGTAAAGTTTGGTCTTTAACTGATATAGAGGTGTTCTTAGATCAGTATAGATCAAGCCTTTGGAGATTAAAAGGTCTCCAACACAAGATACTCTTGAAGTTAGAGCACCTCTATATCAAGAGTAACTCAAAACCTTCACCAATTTAGAGGATCAATACTTAATTTCTAAATTCTTGAACAAACTGTGAAGGAGATGACCACACACAAAGTCTGCTGCACATAACTCACTCATTGACTTATCAATTGTGTAAAGTTTTTTATAAAACTTTGCACAAGGTGTGGCCTATAGTTTGTGCACCTCCTCCAAGTTAAATCATTCCAAAAGACTCAGTAGATCTTGAGAAATGATCTTATCAAGTCACCAATGTCTAAAACTATAGTTCTTTACAGTCGACTTTGACACCTCCAACTTCTAAAGCTTGGTTCTCTCAAAGTAGAATCCGTTTATGCAAATGCTTCTAGCCATAGATGGATTACCTTCCAACTTAGATTTTGACTCCTCTATTGTGCAAAACTTTACACTGTGCACTGAGAAATGATCAATTCTTTGACCATCGAGATTGCGCCTGTTTCAAAAAACACTCACCACTTCTTCACATATGAATGTTCCTACTCTAAAACTATAGTTCTTTACAGTCAACTTTGACACCTCCAACTTCTAAAGCTTGGTTCTCTCAAAGTAGAATCCGTTTATGCAAATGCTTCTAGCCATAGATGGATTACCTTCCAACTTAGATTTTGACTCCTCTATTGTGCAAAACTTTACACTGTGCACTGAGAAATGATCAATTCTTTGACCATCGAGATTTTGATCAAGCACAAAAAGAGAACACTCTGAAAAATCGGGTGCAATTTTTTCCATTACTGAAAAACTTTACATCTGGATGAGAGAGCTATTCTACACACTTCACAAGTGTCTAATGACTTCTAATTCTCATCAATTCTTGTTCTCACACACTCTCTCATATTTGCCCCGACATTTTCTTTGTATATGCAAATATTTACAAGCTCATGACCATAACAAAGTATAAGATGAACTGACTCTAAATTAATGTACATATGTATACACATCTTCATCCTCTGAACATGTACTTTCTCCATGCTTCATATCTGGATCTTTTCTTTAGTCCTTGACTTCCAAACCTTCATCAAAACTTCAATTGTTGATTGCCCTGCACCAAGAGCTCCCCCTCAATCATCAATTGAGGTTTTCTCTATCTTCTTTAAACCTGCCATGTCCATGAATCTCTGTAGCTTTGGTCCATCCAAACTCTTGGTTAGCATATCAGCTATCTGATCTTTTGTTGAAGTATGTATTACTTCAATCTCTTTATCCATCACCTTCTCTCTTAGAAAATGATACTGAATCTCAATATGTTTAGTCTTGGCATGAAAAACAGGATTAGCAGCTAAATACAATGAACTCATGTTATCTCCATGAATAGTGGGTGTACTTTGAGTGATGTCAAAACTATTCATAAGAGTCTTAAGCCATATCACTTCCTTTGCAGCTTCAACCATACCTTTGTACTCAGCCTCCGTGGATGATAAATCAACTGTGTGTTGCTTCTTTGAACACCATGAAATTACCTTATCTCCCACATAACACAAGTATCCATAAGTTGATCTCCTATCATCAAGATTACTTGCCCAATCTGTATCACTATAAATCTTGATGTTTGTATCTGATGTAAAACCATCATACAAACCCTCTTTGAGTGTACCCTTAATGTACCTCAACACTCTTTGTCCTGCAACCCAATTTTCTTTCCTAGGACAATGCATGAATTGAGATAATATTCCAACTGCATATGATAAGTCAGGCCTAGTTAATGTAGCATAGATCAGACTACCAACCAAACTTTGATATAGCTTCATGTCCTTGAATTCTTCTCCTCCATATCTGCTTAATTTGTGATTCACCTCCATTGGAGTAGGTGCTACCCTACAATCATTCATCTTAAACTTGATCAACAAGTTTTTCAAATACCTTTCTTGAGTCACATACACTCCATGTTGAGTGTATGAGATCTCCATGCCCAAGAAATATGACAAGTCTCCCAAGTCACTAATCTTGAACCCTTTCTCCATTTGCTTCTTTAAGCTTTGAATGCCTTTCTCATCTGTACCTATAAGAATTATATCATCAACATATATGTACATGTAAATGAACCCATCATCACTTGCTTTAACAAGCAAGCTATTATCTGCTTTAGATACTTGAAAACCAAGTTCTTTCAAGAACTCCATAAGTCTATAATTCCATTCCCTTGGGACCTACTTCAAACCATACAAAGCTCTCTTGAGCTTACATACATGATTTGGATACCTTTCATCTCTGAATCCTTGTGGTTGCTCCATGAAAACATCATCTGAAATGTAACCATTTAAAAAAGCATTCTTCACATCTAACCTTTACATGCAGCAATGGCTATGAGTGTCCTGATAGTTGTCATCTTTGCCACACGACTATAGGTCTCATCATAATATATACCATATGTCTGAGCAAAACCTTTCACAACAAGTCTAGCTTTATACCTAGACACACTTCCATCTGCAAACCTCTTTGTCTTGTAGACCCATTTGCATCCAATGATCTTCTGACTATTTGGTTTAGGAACCAAATCCCATGTCTGATTCTCCATCAATGCATCATACTCTTCCTGCATAGCCTTCTCCCAATTTTCCTTACCTTTTGCCTCTTCATATGTAGAAGGGTCTTCATCTGCCTTTATCATATAAGCATAATCTTTGGTAGCCAAAAAAGAAGTGTCATAGCTATACCTTGTAAGTTGCCATTTGTGTCTTGATGACCTTCTGAGTTCTCCACTTCTTGAGGTTTCTCGTTCATCACACTCTGGATCAAATCTTGGCATTTCTTCAACTTCAACGTGTACTTCATTGTTCTCCTCTTCATCAAATATCCGAACCTTTGATTTACCTTTCTTTTGACTCACAATTTCTTCATCACCTACATGAACATTAAGTGTACCTGCATACCAAGTACCTTGCTCATCAAATGTAACATCCTGAGACACAAGGAATTGTTTTGTGGGTGGACTCCAATACTTTGCAATGATCTAGAGTAGGTCTCTTACCCCACCATGCCTCATATGGTGTCATACCCTGCAAAGCTTTACATGGTAATCTATTGACCACAAGTAATCACTGAACTCATTAGAGAAATACTCTCCCCCTCCATCTGACCTTAGTCTCTTCAATTTTTGACCTGTAATTCACTGTGCATACACATGATAATGTTTGAATGTATTGAATACCTCTGACTTATCTTTGATCACATAGATAGTGATCCATCTTGTAACATCATCAACATAAATCACATAATACCTTGAACCATTGATACTGAAATCCTTTGATGGTCCCCACACATCTGTGTAGCAATTCAAGCTTCTCTGAATACATAAAACCATGCTTGGAATAAGATTGCTTATGAGCCTTACCTAATTGACATGCCTCACATCTCTATGTCATATGTTGACCTGCAACATTAGGAAATCCAAGCACTAAACCATTGTTAACAATATCTTTATTACCTCTTTCATTGAAATGTCCAAGCCTTTTGTGCCAAAGATCTAACTCAGAGATCTTATGTCCTCCATAGGTGAACAAGGCATGACCAACATTACCTTGAATCTTCAATGTGAACAATCTTCCTTCTTTCTTTCCTGAAACAATTTGTTTATATCCCTTGCTAGGGTCTTCCACAAAAACTCCTTCATTAGTGAACCTAACTTCATAACCTTTTTCAACAATTTGTCCTACACTTATCAGATTCTTTGGAATTGTAGGAACATACAAAACCTTACTCAAGAGAGTACTTCCATCCTTGGCCTTCACTGATCCAATTGACTTCACATTGTGCTTTGTATTGTCACCTGTTTGAACTACATGATTAGTTACCTTATTCTCCAAATCATTCATCAAAGCTATGTTACCACTCAGGTGATTGCTACACCCTGAGTCAATGTAGAAGACTCTTTGATCTTCACTTTGCCTTTCACAAGTTGCATTCATTATCAATGTTGAATCCTCCTTCTGATCTGAAGCATAATTGTAGTAGGTATTGTTGTATTGCTGACTTTGGAATCCTCTACCTACATTTCTTCCAAAGTAACCCCTACTACCTCTACCTCTGAAATTACCTCTTTGATTTCTGCCACTTCTTCCTCTTGCCACAATCTTGCCACAATCATTAAAGTTCTGATTATATCCACCATTGTTCTGAGTATTATGCCAACAATCATTAGCTAAATGATTTGTCTTACCACAAATCCAGCAAGCTTTGACTCCATCTTTATTACTCCTTCCTCTTCCTCTACCTTTGCCACCACCTCTTCCTCTTAGGAAGTTAGCATGGCTAGTTGTTCCTTCATCTTCATTTATTTGTTGCTTCCCTTTGCTATTCTTCTTCTTATCTTTAGAATACATTGCATGACCTACACTCTTATCAACATCTCCTTTGATATCATTCTCAAAAGTTAACATGTGTCCTAGCAACTGATTTAAATCAGGAGTAAAATGATCAGATAATTTAATAGACAAAATGAATGGCTTCCATTTGTCATCACCT
>CM035433.1:67811914-67814414 GCA_020310875.1 Ceratopteris richardii | reverse complement strand
TTGAACTCTTTCTCCATCTGCTTTTTGATCATTTGTATCCCCTTATCATCTGTTCCTGTAAGTATTATGTCATCAACATAAATACACACATAAATAAACCGATCTTCACTTGCTTTGACTAGCAAGCTACTATCTGCCTTTGATGCTTGAAATCCAAGATCATTCAAGAATTTTACAATCCTATAATTCCAAGCCCTTGGGGCTTACTTCAACCCATACAAAGCTCTCTTGAGCTTACATACATAATTTGGACTCACTTTATCTTTGAACCCATCTGGTTGCTCCATGTAGACTTCATCTGAAATGTAACCATTCAAGAAAGCATTTTTAACATCTAATTGAGACAACTTCCAACCTTTACAAGCAGCAATTGCTATGAGTGTCCTGATGGTTGTCATCTTTGCCACAGGACTATAGGTCTCATCATAGTCCACTCCATATGTCTGTGCATACCCTTTCACAACAAGTCTAGCTTTGTACCTAGACACACTTCCATCTGCAAATCTTTTAGTTTTGTAAACCCACTTACAACCAATGATTTTCTGACTATTAGGTTTAGGAACCAAATCCCATGCTTGATTCTCTATCAATGCATCATACTCCTCTTGCATAGCATCTTCCCAATTCTTCTTCCCTTTGGCTTCTTCATATGTAGAAGGGTCTTCATCTGCTTTTACCAAATAAGCATAATCTTTAGTAGTCAAGAATGAAGTGTCATAGCTATACCTTGTAGGTTGCCATTTGTGCCTAGATGATCTCCTAATTTCTGCACTTCTTGAGGTCTCTGGTTCATCACATTCTGGATCAAACCTTGGCCTCTCTTCAACTTCAATCTGCACTTCATTACTCTCACTTTCATCAAGTAATTGAACCTTTGCTTTACCTTTTCTTTGTTCCACTACTTCTTCATCATCTGCATGTACATTATATTTACCTGCATACCAAGTACCTTGCTCATCAAATGTAACATCCTTGGATACAATAAATTGCTTTGTGGATGGACTCCACAACCTGTATCCCATTTGCTTATCATCATAACCAATGAATACATACTTCTCTGCCTTAGGCTCCAACTTATGCCTCAATTGAGATGGCACATATGCATATGCCAAGCATCCAAATATTCTGCAATGATCCAAGGTAGGTTTCTTACCCCACCAAGCTTCATATGGTGTCATACCCTGCAAAGCTTTACAAGGCAATCTATTAACCAAATATGTAGCTGTATTAACAGCCTCAGCCCACAAATAATTTGGGCAATTCTTCTCTTTCATCATGGACCTTGCAAACTCAACAAGAGTCCTATTTCTTCTTTCTGCTACCCCATTTTGTTGAGGAGAGTACCTGCAAGTAACTTCTCTCTTTATACCTGCATTCCACAAATAATCATTGAACTCATTTGAAAAATACTCTCCCCCTCCATCTGACCTTAGTCTCCTCAATTTTTGACCTGTAATTCTTTCTGCATATGCATGATAGTGTTTAAATGTATTAAACACTTCTGACTTTTCCTTAATCACATAAATTGTGATCCACCTGGTAGCATCATCAACATATATGACATAATATCTTGAACCATTTATACTAAAGTCCTTTGAAGGACCCCACACATCTGTATGCACCAATTCAAGTCTTTCTGAATACATAAATCCATGCTTGGAATAGGATTGCTTATGAGCCTTACCTAATTGACATGCCTCACATCTGTATGTCATGTGTTGACCTGCAATGTTAGGCATTCCAAGCACTGAATCATTGTTAATCATTTCTTTGATACCTCTTTCATTAAAGTGTCCAAGTCTTTTGTGCCAAAGATCCAATTCTGACACCTTCTGCTCTCCATATGTGAACATAGCATGTCCAACATTTCCTTGTACCTTCAATGTGAAAAGCCTTCCTTCTTTCTTTCCTGCAATAACTTGTTTATACCCTTGACTAGGGTCTTCCACATAAACTCCATCATTTGTGAACCTTACCTCATATCCTTTTTCCACAATTTGACCTACACTGATCAAATTCTTTGGAATTGTGGGAACATAAAGTACCTTACTCAGAAGAGTGCTCCCATCCTTAGCTTTGACTGAACCAATTGACTTTACCTTATGCTTTGTATTATCACCTGTCTGCACTGTATGATTAATTGCATTATGATCTAGGTCAGTCATCAAAGCAATATTTCCACTTAAATGATTACTACATCCTGAATCAATATAGAACACTCTCATGTCCTCATGTGAGGTTTCACATGTATTCATAATGAGAGTCGAATCCTCCTTTTGATCTGATGCATAGTTGTAGTAGGTGTTATTATAGGATTGACTTTGGAAGTTTCTTCCACCACCTCTTCCAAAAGAATTCCTACCACCTCTACCTCTGAAATTTCCTCTCTGAAATCTACCTCCTCTTGCTCTTTGATTAAAGTTCTGATAATTACCATTGTTTTGATTATTGTGCCAACAATCATGAGATAGATGATTGGTCTTACCACATATCCAACAAG
>CM035433.1:67661914-67806914 GCA_020310875.1 Ceratopteris richardii | reverse complement strand
AGCATCCTTTTTTGTTTTACAAAAGCGAATGTGAGGAATAATGGCACCTTTGACAAACAAGGCTATCAATGCATGTGCTTCTCTACCATCCCTACAAATTGCTCTATAGTATGTGGAGCAGGAACCGCAAGATGAATAAGAACCTGAAGAATATCACCATCTTCAATGCCATCTGCATCACCCTGAGTAATTGTATTTACAAGTGTAATAGGAGATTTTTCAACATCGTGCACAATATTCCACAGTCCTTTTGCAACCAATACATGATGCATCATAAAAGCCCATAATGGGTAATTGGTACCATCCAACTTATCCTCAATAGCCAACATACAAAATACATCACTACATTCAACCATGGCCACTAACTAAAATACCTTGATGTAGAAAAATGACTATAGCTCAATAAGTGGAACAGAACTACCTTGTCAAGTTCTACTAAACCTGTAGCAAATTTTGAGGTGCTTATAATGGGGATTGGAAACGTGTATGTATCTTTGGCACAAAAAGGCAAAATTTCCTACATAGACATTATGATGGTGTGTTCAGAGTTTGAAATGAGCTCAGAACATGATTTCGATTGTGACTGGGGGGTGTCGATGACACCCTATATATATATATATATATATATATATATATATATATATATATATATATATATATATATATATATATATATATATATATATATATATATATATATATATATATATATATATATATATATATATATATATATATATATATATATATAGATATATATATATATATATAGAGAGAGAGAGAGAGAGAGTATTCGTATTAGCTTATAGTCAGAGGTCTTTTATGGAATTCATGATATGGATACATTTACATTACATTATGCAAGATGCTATATGGTATAGCTATACATTTTTTGTGTTTAAATACATGATTCATGTTGAGTCATTTTTTTGTAGATTTGTGTGCATTCATTTCACCTAAATACACTTAGTCATTTAAGCACCTTGTGTGCATCACAAGGAAGCACATCTTTATATAGCTAGACCTGCTCCACTAGGCTGATTTACCTTCCCTATTATGACAATTCTATGGAAAATTAAAAAAGGGCAAGGGGACAACCCTGTATGATGGATCTCTTAAGGGGGATTGGATTGTTAACACTACAATCAACTACCACCTTACTCTTGGCCTTAGTGATAAGACACTGAGCTGATTGAATGAAGGTAAAAAATCATAGTTATGGAGAGACTAAACAAGAAAGTTTGAGATAATTTTATCATATGCCTTATAAAAATCAATTTTGAAGAAGACAAAGTGGTCACCTTGATTGTCGCTTGTTGCATTCCTTCCTAGAAAGAAATGATGGTATCCACTATGATTCTACCTTGAATTAATCCACTTAATTCAGCTCTAACAATTGAAATCATGAAGGGGCCGGCTCTATTCACAAAGCATTTGGAAATAATCTTGTAAATAGTATTAGGATAAGTAATTTGTCTCTCATTTCTCGACGGCCTTCTATCCCATTTTTTGCAAGTACATTTAATGACCCGTTAACAAATGTTGAGAAGTGTTCAAATTCTATTCTTGAGGGTATTGGCATCTTTTAATTTACCACCTTGGATAGTATTTTCTCAAGCTTTATGCCTAAAGTGAATTTTATTCTCTCTATGCTCACAAATGTTTTCCTAATAGATTTAAGGTAAGTTTGAGTTTATTAGACAATTAGAAACCACTTATAAGTCACTAGCATAGAGCAGTTAGATTTAATGATCATACTTGAGATTATTTTCACTTTGATGGAGTTGAATTGAAGAAGATGATTATCAATTTGAAATGAGCTGTACCTATGAGATCGGGCATGAGATTTAATCTTGATTCTTTGGTTAAAACCACCTGGGAAAGAAAAGGATAATGAGTCTACTGTAGAACATCCATTTGCCTTCTAACCCATGTTCAACAATCTTGGCATGTAAAATCAAGAATCGAATCTAAGGAGATAGATTTAATGGAGCACACTACAATCATGAAAATGTTTTCTCCATAGCATGAAATTTTTATGAATTTTTTTCATAAAGTTTTACATTATTGTCTATGAGGCATTACATTATTGGGTGAGAAAGATATTGAAGAAGATCTTGAGGAGAAGAATGGGGATGAGGGTGCTCGACCATAGAAACAAGATGATAGTTTTTAGTTACCATCATAGTTTTTAGTCTAAAGAGACATGGGTTTTGGATATGGATTCTCGTTTTTAAAAGCTTCTACTATGATGAAACTTGCTTTTTGTTCATTTGCATCTTCTACATCCCTTAAGTTGAAATATTAAAATCATGCATTGAATTCCAAATTGTTCACTACTTTTATCCTATGTATTGGCATCACTGTGTTCTTTTCTTGCTTCAGAATCTCCATTTTGTGTGGTGTTTGATTCATTCAAGCCTAATTGATGAGAAACTTGTTTACTAATGAAATGTTTCTTTATTATTGCAATGGGAAGTTTTGTTCTTTATTCCAAAACCCTATGAATTAGAGGTCCTTAGAATTATTTTACATCAAATAAATTTGGATTATTCTAATTGGACCTAGCTTGTGGGATGAAAAATCATAAAGATTGCAAAATCATTTATGGATTTTCTATATGTCTATACAAGGTCTCCAAAGTAGTCTTTACATTTCACATTAAATGAAATTGTAGAAATGATAAGGTTTGAAGTCCTTCCGGAAGAAAGTATATGTTAATTTGCCCTTGTAATTTGCCAATGAAGAACAATTTGCCTTTGACTAATCTTTCCTTGCTTGAAATTAGGGACGTCTTTAGCCTCTTTTATTGAATCACCGCATGTGCGTATATATATGTGTATGAGTCAATAGAGAAAATATCCTGTTTACATTATGTTTTTTCATTTTTAAGAGAAAAATAAAAGAGAACAGGACATAATCCATCTATCAATTCAGAAAGTAAAGCCCTCATATTGTACATTTTCTACGAGAGATTCCTTACAGTTTCAATCCTGTTTTTGAAAACTTCTACCTTTCGTTTCGATCCATCTAAACAATCTGTCTACAAGAGACCATGAAACTTCACCCATGAACAAGAACCTCAACAACATATTTGGATGAAGTCTCAACTTGCAAACATGATGGACGTATCATATTTGGATGAAGTCTCAACTTGGAAACATGGTGGACGTATCATATTAAGATAAGCCTCAACTTGCAAACTTCAACCATGAAACGCCAATAGACAATGAAACTTCAAGAGACCATGAAACTTCACCCACGAACAAGAACCTCAAGGTTTTCTGTGAACAGAACATGGTGAACGTATCATATTTGGATGAAGTCTCAATTTGCAAACACTGCCGCATGCATGTGTTCCAATTGAAGTATTTGAACTCAATTATGAGCTTCCTCTCCTAGGCAATCAACCGTTCTGCAGACCATGCAAGCAGGTATGTGGTTTGCCATATTCGCGATCGTATTCCTATCGTCTGTGTATGTTCTGTGGAAGCGTCATCCCAATTATGGAGCGAGCCCAGGCGCTCCGTCATTTCCGATCATCGGATGTCTGCCTGCCTTGCTCCTCAACAAGCACCGATACCATGAATGGACGTGCGATTTATTTGAACAGTCGCACGGTCTCACTCGCTCTATCAGGCTTGGCTCGGATATCCTTTTATTCACCATCGATCCAACGGTTGTCCGCCATGTTCTCAAGGACAGCTTCACCTCGTACCCAAAGGGCCCTATCTTCTATCCATACTTCGAGGAGCTTCTCGGTCAGGGCATACTAAACAGTGACGGCCCTCTTTGGGTATTTCAGCGAAAGGTCGCCAGTCATATATTCACTTCCAATTCCCTTAGAACTTTCATCCTTTCCATCTCTGACTCCGAGATCTCTAGTCGGCTACTGCCTGGGCTCGCTGCCGCTCAGCACATGTCTAGTGATTCCGTTGATATGCAAGACATTCTGATCCGTTGCATTTTCGACATGATTTGTCAGATAACTCTTGGGATGGATCCAGTTTGTTTGAAGTTCCCGACATCAGGAACTATGGAAGAAGCGGATCACATAGCCATGTCTTGCACTGAAATGGATGCTAGACACCAACGACATGATGAAGTCCATGAGTACAGGGAAGTGCTTGATGAAAAGCACGGTGTTCATGGAGGGATCGTAAAATGTTCCTTACGCTCACCAAAGACGAAGGTACCGGACTCTCTTGTCCAAGGTTTCGTCCAAGGTTTTCAGGCTGCTACCAGAATCAGTGCTGAAAGGTTTTTGGTTCCAAGATTCTTGTGGACAATGAAAAGGTTTTTGAGGATCGGCAGCGAAAGGGAGCTCTTGCAAGCCCTTGAGCAAGTGAATGAATTCACAACCTTCCTCATCAAGCAAAGCAAGAAGGAAATCGGGAAGGGGCGGAAGGACCTTCTTGCAAGGTTTATTCATGTTTCTGATGAAACTCTGGGAGCAATTGCATGTGATGACATGGGCGTCAATGCCTGCATAAGGGAGCAAGAAAGATCTACGATATCGGATTCCTTACTGAGAGACATCCTGCTAAATTTCTTGCTCGCTGGGCTGGAGACCGTTGCATCGGCAGTCACATTTACCTTGTGGATCGTATCTACTCATCCTGAAATCGAGAGGAGGGTCCTCAGAGAAATCAGCTCTATTTTAGCAGACCGGGAACAAAACGGTGGAGGAGAGGAAGATGCCATTAAAGTAGGAACATTCACGTACGAGGAGGTGAGGAAAATGGATTATATGCATGCTGTGATATCAGAGACGATGAGATTGTACCCTCCTGTCCCAGCTGACTGCAAATATGCAGCTGAAGATGACGTTCTTCCTGACGGGACGAAGGTTTCCAAGGGTTACAGGATAGGCTTCATGATCTTTGCAATGGGCAGATCGGCCAAGCTGTGGGGAGAAGATTGCTTAGATTTCCGGCCTGAGCGGTGGCTCGATCATAATGGGCACTTCCAGCCAGTGAGTGCTTTCAAGTATCCTGTGTTTCAAGCTGGGCCGAGGATCTGCTTAGGAAAAGATTTTGCTTTCATTCAGATGAAGCTACTGCTTGCGTCTTTACTTATGAATTTCGAGTTTGCAGTGCACGCAGGATTTAAGCCAAAGTTATCCTATGGCATCACCTTGTCGATGGTAAATGGACTGCCGATGACCGTGAGAAGACGAATAACTCTTGTTTCTTGAAGAACCTTCAAATCACAATGCAGGATTACTATCCTATTGACCGTGCATGCACCATGCTTATCCACTTCAAATGCCTAAATGTAAGAAATCATTAGACTGTACAAGACATTATTAACGGAATGCATTGCTGTATGTATTTTGTTTCAGGAAAACTTAGAAACTGTATTTAAAGATATTGATGAAGCTGGCTGTAATTCAGCTTCGACCTGAGAGCGAATATTTGCAATCAATTTGGTGTAAAATGAATGAACCTCTTCATCTTGACACTGTCTTGCTTTCGAAAAGAGCAACCTTGCTGGGTTTAACACCGTTGCATCGGGAGTCGTTATCTGCTCATCCTGGAATCAAGACAAGTGTCCTCAGAGAAATCAGATCTATATCAGCGGACCGGGAAGCAAACCGCGGAGGAGAGGAAGATGCGGAAAAGTGGATACATTCACGCGGGACTGAAGACAAGATTGTCCTGTGGCATCACCTTGTCCATGGTAGACGGACTGCCCATAGACTGTGAGAAGACGAATCACTTCTGATTATTGAAGGACTTTCCAGGTACTATGAAGGATCGCTAACCGTGCATGCATCATGTTTATCCTCTCCGCATGGCTTTATGTTAGGAAACATTAGGCTGCACAAGATTGTACATTTAATAACAGCATTGAAGTGTTATAAACAACTTTCTGTTTAAGGAAAACATTAAAGGTGTATTATTTAAAAAAAACAAACATTGAAGGTGTATTTCTCTGGTGTTCTTAAGAAGAAAATAAGTCTTGCTTCTTTGGTGTTTCTCTAGTTACATTGGTTCAAGCTCAATTGTGTATAATTGCTCAAGAAAACATTGACTGCTTGCTTGTTTCTATCGAAGTTTCCAAAGACTACAAACTTAATGTTTTTTTCTATTGTTGACAGTTGTATCCTGCATTTGTATTATTGCGTAAATAGGCTTTGGCCAAACTTCCCCTTTCAATAATTCGTAAGAATTATGCTTCCAACTTGTATTATTGCGCAAGTAATGATGCCCTGAGTCGCATTGTTAACTTGAGTAAAAGCTTGAGAGCCCTCATGATGCTCATGTACGAGAGAGAGAGAGAGAGAGAGAGAGAGAGAGAGAGAGAGAGAGAGAGAGAGAGAGAGAGAGAGAGAGAGAGAGAGAGAGAGAGAGAGAGAGAGAGAGAGAGAGAGATTATCTCTTCTTCTGACGCTTTTTTCGTAGTTGTTTGACATGAAAACAAAGAATGTGGATGATTCTTTGATATGTACAAAAAGAGAAAGAACACCACCTTAATTTTAAGATAGAGACATTGAATAGAGATTTCAGCCCTATTCCTGTTATGTTTTTTTTTTATATTTTTGTGGACTCTCCATATTGGAGAACTCGGGACGATAAAATTATGGAGTTTTTAAAAGGGATTCAGGTTTTTGGGTTCAAGTTGAAATAAATTTTAGGGTTCAAGTGGTTTTTGGGTTCAAGTTGAAACAATTTTTTTTATTTTGCCTCAAAATGTGAAATGCATTTACTCATTTAAGAGTTCACTCGAAACATCTACGGAGAAATATTTAAAGTATCCATGGATATGGAATCTTGGATTATGAAGAACTTTAGGAGAAAACCCTTATCTATGCTCAAATACTTTTTCATCCAAGCCTACCTGTAAGAAATACAGAATCTTTTACTTAATTTCCAGCAAAGGGGGACTTTAAATGAGCAAGAAATTCTATCTTTTTTCAAATATCCATGGTGCTCTCTTCATTTTCTATGTTCATAACTTGTTTACACAATCATTGTTGCAACAGATATGGTACAAATCATTAGACGATAGATTAAGTATGTGGTTCCGCTTCTTCTCCCTAATAATTTACGTTTATTGACAGGAAAACTATTAACAGAAGCTAAGTATATTTGCAAAATACTTGTTCCTTTCAGAATTAATTTTCTCATGAAAGAAGTAATCTCCCCTTTATCTTCTTAGGTTCCTCATCTTGTAGGTATCCTCCTGGCTAATTTTCACCTTAAGAAAGTCTCTTTGAATAGTTTACCTCAACCCTCATGATATGTTTTCAAGTTCAAAAATTCATCCTCTAAAAGTGAAATGGAATCATTCTAAAAGTAGTCAAGTCTAAAAGGATTGAATCAATAATACGCTATTTCATTTTCTTCATTCATGTGTACACTCGGAGAATTTGTTTTTTAAATAATTTACTTCTTAAATTTCACCTTCCATCTCTTCTCTATATCACTCGAAATTTTGTATAGCAAATTCCTACAATCATCCTCTACAGATTGGTGTAAAATTTGCCTCTATATTAATGAAACTATCAATCTGTATATTGCAACTCTTGAAGCTAGTGATGCCCTCATAGGCTTCTTTCTCCATACCAAATAATCTATAAAACCGTCTATTTTATGTTCATCAATAAATAAAAAACTATAGAGTCTATTATTGATTGTAAAACTATCAATCTATGATACCCTCATAGGCTTCTTTCTCTATACCTCTGCAACTCAAAGTTAGGATTTCTAAAAGATGGTATACGGATTTCACACTATCTAATTAAGTAATATATTTCAGTTAAATAAAAAACATTACTCTTTCATTGCGTTAAAATGTCATAAGTACACTATTTGAGTACATAAGTACACTATTCGAGTATTTAAAATTTCAATCAAAGAATATGTAAACCGTGAATTTGAGACTTAAGAAGCTTTTAAACTAGTATGAAATGATAAAAAAAATAATTAAAATAAAAAAATGTCTTGTCACAAACGTTGAACGGATAGATATGACTTTAGATATAACTTCAACCAAGATTAAAAATTTAGATATACTTCAACCACCATTGATTAAAAAGTTACTTTTGAAGCTGCTTTTCACTTTTCACCTAAAACTAGGGTTTGACTTTTAAAAGAGTAAATGGTGTCGAATAGGATAGTTTCATATATGGTTGGAATATCTAAAAATACTCGCATGCAAAATTGTAGCTTTTTTACTAGCCTTCGACCAACAAATGTTTTAGTTGACTAAGCAGTTTCAACACATTTAGGGTTTCATCTAGTGTAAGGTTGACCCTTTTCACCATTATTCCAACACATCAATGTATTTAGACGATAACTTTTGCTAAGAGAAGTTCATAACCTCTAAGGCCACTATCTACTTAAAACTCGATCAATGTGATCCATGTTTCTATCTAAAAATTGATAAGACCTTTAAATCCCTTATTTTCTATTTCCATATTGAAAATCCTTGAGTTTCTATTTCCGTATAAAACCCTCTGATCATGGCCTTGGATAATCAAGAAGATATAACGATGTGGTGAAAGTTTCTAGGTAACTTAAGTTTTCTCACTAATGCATAATTGAGAAAGTTATGGGTGGTGAAATCATGTATCGCAACTGTAATCTTCCCTTTATCTACTTACGTTCGTATAATCGTAGTTTTTTCACTATTTTACTTGAAACATCTTATTTTTATATACGAAATTCGTATAATCGTCCTCTACAGATTCGTA
This sequence comes from Ceratopteris richardii, assembly GCA_020310875.1. Classification (NCBI taxonomy): domain Eukaryota; kingdom Viridiplantae; phylum Streptophyta; class Polypodiopsida; order Polypodiales; family Pteridaceae; genus Ceratopteris; species Ceratopteris richardii. The sequence continues at coordinate 67,798,213 of CM035433.1, read as the reverse complement.
AAACTATAAATCTGAATGCAACTCTTGAAGCTAGTGATGCCCTCAAAGGCTTCTTTCTCTATCTCATATAATGCATAAAAAACCATCAATATTATATGTTCATCAATAAATAAAAAAAACGATAGACTGTATTATTGATGGTAAAACTATCAATCTGTATGCTTCTTTCACAAAGTTAGGATTTCACCCAAGAAACTTGCATAACGCAAAGCTTACTCTTCCATTGAGTTAAAATGTCACCGAGATCCACTAACGTAATGATCTCCTATATTTCAGTGCACAACTACACTATTTGAGTATTTAAAAATTTAATGAAAGAATATGTAAAATGTGAACTTGAGACTTAATAAGCTTTTAAATTAATATGAAATGATTAAGGAAAATAATTTAAATAAAAGAATTGATTCATCACAAAAGTTGAACTAATAGATATAACTTTAGATATCACTTCAACCAAGACAACTATGGCATTGGAAAAGACTAAAGCCTACTTCTGCTAATCAAACTTGGAAAGAAATTGAGTAAGAATGTTGATTAAGCAAGGTGGTTTCTTAGGCAATAGTCTTGTCTTTTCTAAGTTATACATACTAAAGTACAAGAATTAGTCTCAAAGTCCATGCTTAAAATGAAAATGAATGTCCAACCTTTGAGAAGTCAGTACCTGCCAAAATTTCACTTAGTATGTTTTCTATGATTGACTTCTTAGTTTTATTGCAATAAAACATGGGCTTCTATTCCGAAAATGCATGGATCCAAGTTTTTATTTGATTAGAACTTCACATACTTTCCATTAATTGAACTCTGAAAGGTCTAGGTTTTGACTTTGAAACTTTGAACATTTTTCCTCAAGCTTCAACTTATGTCCCTCATTTCAATGTAGCTTTGAACTTTTTGCAATTTCGATAAAAGTGACATACATGTTATCAAACATGATAGTAAAGACTTTGACATATAAGCTTAAAATAAAATATGTCCTTAAGGTACATCAAGTCATAACTGGACTGAGAAAGAGCCCTATAATCATACACACGATGAAAGAGGATACAAGCTACTTTTATGACATCCAATATACAAGCTCTAAACCTAACATGGTAATGTATATATATGTGGGTGTGTATGTATACACATATATATACATATCTATATACATATACCTATACATATACACATACATGTACATATACATATACATATACATATACATACACATATAAATATACATATAATATACATATACATAAAATATACATATAATATACATATACATAAAATATACATATTTAGATGCATCTCCACTCTTGCTTTGAATTCTTTTAAGAATTTTTTTCCAAGGTGATGTAATTATTCCCTTTTCTCAGTCTCTATATTCTTTTTACTCTCTCTTTCTTTCCTTCTTTCTAGTTATTTGTCTCCTTATCTACTAATCCTAGGGAAAATTGCGTTTATACGCATACATTCATTGAAGAATAATATGCTCATCACTTACGCTTTATGGGTCACCACATGAGTGTTTAAGAGGCAATCGCATAAAATCTGAATGCTTAATCATATATGTACTTATCGCAATTGATGATGAATGAAATCTTCTAATTACTAGTGAGCAATGTTCTTGTAAGTCACTTTTGATATGTACGATTACTTTTTAAAACCTCATTGCATTGAATTAAAAAAACAAAAACAAAATCTTATCATGTATTAACTGGACTTTAATCTTTTGATGGATTCATCACATTCGATATAGAAGATAATATCTAGAATGTAATCTTTTGTGCACTCGTCACCTATGATCTTGATGACCATCAACTGGAATCCATCACATTCGATATAATACCTAGAATGTAATCTTTTGTGCACTCGTCACCTATGATCTTGATGACCATCAACTACAATCAAGGTGCAATAGTTCTTTTGTTTCATCACAAGTAATGTGTGAAGAATGCCTCATGCCTTCCATTGTCTACAATTAGCAAGGGCACTATTTATACAACATATACGTCTGTTATCACTTTATACATCTACCGCCATTGTAGCGATTTTGAACTAAACATTTCTTTTTGAGTGCGACTATTTTTAGTTCATATGACAAGACATGCAAAGGTGGCATGTTTCCATTTCATCTAAATTATAGAGAGAACAACTAATTCCTATTAGTTTCAGATCAAATTTACTTAATCCAAATACATACAGTCATGGCACATTATGCATAGCTTTCACCTAGGATGCTTGGTATCCTTGTCAAAATGTGTCAATTTTTCTAGAATCCATCCAATCTTTATTGTATTGATGGATCCAAGCACCTCTGGAAATAGGAAACGAACAGATGGGTGGACTTTGAGGACCTTGACCATAGTGTTGCGGTCACGTTCGAGGAATGGAATGTCTTATTGAGTAGACACCATGCTTGGGATCGCTCTAAAATCTGCCTACTTATGGGACAGGACGCTCCGGACCTAAAGGGCCTTAAATGGTACAATGGTAATCACCTCTCCAAGCTTCCATATGTCAAAGCTCACAATGACATTCATATCAGTCTCAACAAGAAATGGTGTCTCAACTGGACACAGCTGTGTTGGGATTTGAAATTCATGTCTATCTGGCACCCTCTCATTGAAAACAAAAATTCGGTCCTCCTATGGCAAATCTTACACCGTGGAATATGGACCAGTGCAAAAGCTAACAAGATCTGTGGTTTTCTCTCTGGTGCAAGCGATGTTGTCGTAGCAAAGAGGATATTGGTCACCTATTCTTTGCTTGCCCTAAATCCCTTCGATTATGGACGGTCCTTGGTCGTTCTCTGGGACTCCAAAAACAAATCAATTGAAGCACTTACGGGTGAAGCAATCGGCTGCTCTGTGGCACTATGGAACAGGATGAGGGGAGAGATCCTTTGGAAGATTTGGTGGGAAAGATGCGCTCACAACTTTGGTAATACCCCCAAGGAGTGGTCGATCGAGAAGTCCCTATTCCTTCTTGGTAAAAGAATCACGAACTGTAACAAACCCCCCCCCCCCTTCAGACATCACAAAGAGCTACAGTATGTCAACAATAAGCTTAAAACCAAGTGGGCTCCGCACATTGGGGATGTGAGGTTTATCAACCTCCTGTATAACTTCATGTAAGCTCTGGTTGCTTCACGTCTGTCTGGTATGACATCAGAGAGAAGGGACTAGGGATACTCTGGCGTGAAAGATGTGCTTGTATCTTAGGTCGATGGACAGACCATTGTCCCTCCTTAACTTATTGCTATAACCACCCCCCCCCCTCAGGCTTCATCTTGTACAACGAGCTAAAGCTCAAGTGGGCCCCCCTTGAGGGTGATCTCCCATCTGTATAATGCCATCTAAACTATGTAAAAGCTACCCCCATTCTGTGGGATTGGGGGATCCCATGGGCACTAGTCCCCTTTTCTTGTACTTTTCTTTTAAATAATTCAAGTCCGGGAGAGTAGGGTAAGGCCGAACTTCCTTTATTAAAAAAAAAATCAAATTAAGAAACACCTCTCTATAAACATGATATAAAGCTTTATAAGAAACGAAGTGTGATAGCGTGAGTAGAAAATATTGGACTGCGAGTTGGCATTTTTAGGCATCTCTAGATTCCTCAAAATTAATTCCTTACCCTTCTTAGAACGCGATATGCAAACAAGAGTATTTTGTACAATCTATACGGAAAACCCATATTTCACGTGCAGGATCTCATTATTCATGTTCGAATTATGGTTCCAATCATGAGATGTACGAAGTTTTTTGTCTAGAAGTTGCGTGTATGTATATCCGTAGTACATGTTTGCACGCAATTCTATAAGTTGTCCTTTGAATTTAAAAGTTCCATATGTACTGAAATTCCTTGAAGGGAAAACATGTCAAAACAAAAACAGTCTACTCAAATTCCTCGAAGGGAAAGCATGTCAAAACAAAAACAGCATTATCTAACACAATTAACGTTCGAATAGTTTTTATGTGACCTGTTTTGCCTTCTCTTCTTCACTAGAACTAATGGAAATATAGAGAGTTTTCTACACTAGAGCTAATGGAAATACAGAGCTTTTAGATATGCTGCTTTCTCCGTTTCTCCGCTCCTCTTGTTTCTCCCTTTTCCGTATCCTCTGAAATTTATTCAATGTTTCTCCACTTTTCTTCTCTACAAGATTTCTTAGTTCTCTTGAGAGATACGTCTAGAGCAGAGAGATTGCTTACGCGATCCCCCTTACTCTCTCTATTCAAGGAGTCATCCTTTCACTTCCATGACACACACGCGATGCCACAAACACACACACACACACACACACACACACGAGTATAATGTTTCAAAAGCTTTTAATGAAGCAGGTAATTGGAGTGAGAGTGTCATTACATAGTTTTAACTTCTTGAATACATTTTAATAGTACGTAGCATTCGCAGACAGTAATCCTGCATTGTGCCTTGAGTTCAATCCTGCAAACTCAAAATTTAAAAGCAGAGAAGCAACCAGTTATTAAGTAGTTATTAAGTAGTCGATTCTCAGCTTCAGCTGCTTACTTGCAGTCGCTTGCATATAATCCACTTTCTTCATAGGAGGCTCGTCATAGGTGAATGCTCTGTAATTACGGGCATCTTCTTGTCCGATACGCGAGTACAAATCTGATTTCTCTGAGGACGCTCCACTTGACTTCAGGATAAGTGCATATGAGCCACAAGGCCAATGTAACACCCGATCCAAGGGTGTCAATTAAGCACCTTTTGTCAGCCGGCTGTTGTAAGTGACATCTTTTGTCACGACCTTTTGTCAGCTAGCTTCTTTCATAAATGTAACTATCTTTTGTCAGCTAGATTCCTTTTGTGAGTGACAAAAGAAAAAATTCTGTTCTGTGATATAACAGTCCTTCAGACAAAGTATGTGCAATTATCTACCTCGTGTACCAAACTAAATGCTCAAAGACACTTGCACATTGTATATATATGATCTTCTTCCAATGAAAATACAAGGCACACATTTATTTCTTATCTGTGCAAATATCAAGAGTTCTTCCTCTCTAGTGTCCCTTCGTCACCGTAGCTCCTATTGTGCATAAGCATCAATGTGCTTCTCTCAGTTCACGAGTGGTAAAAGAGCAAGGTTGAAACCAGAATGATGAACCAAACCATTGTGGGCGGTGAAGTTCCTAGGCATATCCATTATGCTTCGTCGTCAGCCTTGTTGCAAAAAAAGGGCTCCACCATTGGACCCTAATGCTATATCTTTGGAACAATCATAAAAACAAGAGGGGGATTACATGCTATCGTAGGGCTACATATCCTGCTTCAGTTCACAAGGTGCCATTTTCCCTTTGGTGCATAGGCAGGCAGATTGTGGAACATCGAGCTCTAATTTGTATTTCTCCTATTCTGAGTGGAGTGATTCATGGAAAATATTAAGAATGCAGGACATCATCACTAGTGATGGAAACTAATGTTTTATTTGAAGCTTGCATTTTGTTACTTTTCTTTTGTTCTCAGCTTCCACAGAACTCATAAATTGGGGATCATGATGCCACTATCCCAACATCAGAGATTTTCTCATTACAAGCTCTGAACTCTATGCAAACAAGGTTTTTTAACTCTTTCTTGGACTCAACCGAATGCCTCTAGACATGATGTAAGGTCCTTTTTTCCACGGAGCATGAGAAGACTTGTATACTACCTAGACCATAGAACCTATCATAAGACCTTCCCAATCCTATTTTGCAAACCATCAAAGGGCATGCCAAATACGATTTCGTATACATTTTTTTCAAGCAATGACCAATGAATCTATGCAATAGTCAATTAGGACTTCAACAAACAATTCAAGTAATAGAATTTATGCAAAAGGAGGATGAGAAAAAAGTTGATATAATATACTTCTTGATAATATTCAAGGTGAAGACAAGTTCCTCTTTAGAGGGGGATCATTCCACTACCAGACAATCCCACCATGTGAAGCATGCTCTCTTTGTTCATGAATCTCCAGATCATGGTATAGATTTTGAACATGAAGACTCATAAGATAGAGTCTCTGCGTACTCAAATGGCTACACCTCCCATCGTACCATTGAAGTTTTATATTTCTAGATTAGCAAAATCTATTTTAGGTAAAGAGGCCTCTACAAAAACCATTCAAGCCTCTTTTTTGATTATGCAAAATTAGCAATTTTTTGCTTACTAGTAGATAAGCTCCATTTACCTTTGCCCTACTCACTAGTTAACAAAGCTTGATTTGCTATATGCATAATGGACCTGTTCTACCTGGACTGATCTACTTGCAAGAGAACAGAGACTAACTCCTCAAATGTTAAGGTGTTTGGATTGCCTTTTGATCATCAACCAAAGAGTAGAAGAAAACTCTAATATGAATGAGGAAGACAATTAAGAAGAGACTGCACATGTGAACTATAAGGCAAGACTTCATCTCTAGAAATCAACTATGCTTCCAATCTTTGATCTTTGTCAAAAAAGTATCCATAGATTAATCTCGTTCATTCATATGCTCAATCTCCGACTGTTTTTGGAGGTAAGCAACTCCAGCCATATTTCTTGCCTAATACAAAGTGGTAACGCTATCCCAAGGATCCTTTGCTATTTTGCAAGAGCGAATATGAGGGATAATTGCATGCTTGATAGAAAAATTTATCCGTGCATGTGCTTTGACCATCTTTAACATCCCAACAAATTTGTTCTACAATAGGTGAAGTAGGGACCATAGCATCAACAAGAATTTGAAGATTGACATCTTCAATGCCATTTGCATCACCCTCAATAATCATTTTTGTAGGTGTACTAGGTCGTTTTTCAACACCTCGCACAATATTCCACAATCCTTTTGCTACCAATGCATGGCACATCATATATGCCCATAATGGGTAATTGGTACCATCCAACTTGTCCTGAAAACCAACATATGGAATACATCCAAGATTCCAAAAACGAATATAAGAAGGCGTAATATTGTGGTAAAAGGACTTCGTGCTATGAAAACCAACATATGGAATACATCATTGCTTTAAGCCATGGCCACTGACTAAAATACCATGATGCTGAAAAATGATTATATCTCAAAAAGTTGAATAGAAATACCATCTGGAGCAATAACGAAAGTGGCAAAAATTAGTGGGTCCATATTAGTCTCCTCTACTAAACTTGTAATAGATTTCGAGGTGCTTGTACTCTAACACCAAACCTTGTTTATATTTTTGGCACAAAAGAAAGAAATTGTTTGCACATGCACTATGATGGTGTGTTGAGAGCTCCAAACGAGCTCAGCTGAAAATTTTGACGGTTCTAAGACTTTGATTGGAGGGGTGTTGACGACACCCTAGATGAATCGATTACTTGTTCTAGTATCAATTGTTGGAGTTTGAGGTCTGCAAGAGCACATGAACAACACAAGGAAGAATAAGAAACTTGAAGAAAACACACAATACTAAATGTATTACCAAGTGAATGTACAAAGATAAGTGAACCATTAGGGTTATAGGCGTATACACCAACCAGGTGAAAAAACCTCCTAAAGAGGCAAGAAAATTCCCCGACACTCCTAAGTGTGTTCATTTGTACACATCACTACTAAAATATATCAGAAAATGTATGTGCGGTTACAAGAGGAAGAAACCTCTAGTGAGCAAAAGAATAAAACATGCCCATGTATAGGGAAACAATTCACATTAGAGCTTCTCTTGAAACACATAAGTACAACATGCCATGGACACAAAGAATCCACCCTAAACTTGAGATTTCATGTGAATTTCTATATCTCATGATTGGATCTAAATTTGGAGAAATAATTGCTTCCGTTCTATCCAAAACATGCCAAACCCCTAAGTTCGACTGACCCTTTGCTTGATTCTGATAACTAAAAGTCCTATTTTGGATTGCTCATATCATCAATGACATCTTCAATTCGTAAACGCCTTTCATATCCACCCTTGAACACCTATATAAGAAGGGCTTGACCATATACATCCTTAGTCTTGCCAATGTGAGTCTTGGGATCTCAAGGAGTGGCGATCTCCAAGTAAGTAATTTCGAAGTTGGAGTTTGATTTCCAGTCTTGTTCTTTGTTCTAATCTTGTCTAGTCTAGTATCCTAGACATCATGGATTATCATGTTGTAATCTCGTAGTAGGAGATCTTGTCAAGTTATTTCTTCTATCTAGTTCATCTACATGAAGGGATTTCTTGTAATTTGGATATCTCAAATTGTGGGATATCTTTTATTCCATCTAGTCCAGTAATCAAAACCTATCACTCTTGGGCTATTGGACTTTTTGTAATAGCTTGATACCCTTGAGTTATTTCAATCTTGGGTTGTGGGACTTCTTTGTTTTTTGAAAGAACACTAAAATTAGAATTCATGATGAAATCTGTGTAAGTACAAGGGGTAGGATCCCCATCAAAAACATCAGCAAATATACAGGGCTATCCTCTAAACATCTGAAGCAGAGAGGAAAACAGATCAAAGTTGCCCAAATAGAGGGCCAAGGGGTACAGTAGTGAAGGATGAGGTTATGAGATATAGTATAGAGCCCAAATAAAATTACATATATCCCAGGATCATTTCAAGTCTGGGTACAAAGTACAATTCTAGTAAAGATCCTCTCCATTATTAGGTGGGGTAGACTTAAGATGATCAGATAATTTGAAGCCTTCGCGACCAGCAATGACCATGGAGTCCAAACAGTGAAGACCAGTAGCTCCGATACTCTTGACAAAGACTTGCCACATGGACTGGATGCTTTGACTAAACATGAATTGGTTCCTGGATCTCTAAATGAACAAGAGAATGATTCCTCTCCAAATATTCCAAAGAGCAAAGTCAAGATTGTTGCAAAGCCCTAATAGGGTTTTTTTGTAGCTCAAGGAAACCTGCAGCTTATTACATATAGATTGAAAGAAGTTCCAAAACTTTTGAGCATGTATACAATTGAAAAAAGATGAGGGATGTCCTCCTCAATGCCACAATACACACATACTCCATCATGAATGCCAAGTTTCTTGGATTTGGAACCACACCAAATCCCTTTGTGAAGGATGGTCCACATGAGAAATGAATGTTTGATGTTGTAGGAGAGGTTCCAAAGACCCAAGAATCTATGCTTCCATTGATGACCATTCCAGTTGACTGAGCATTTGGTATTCAACTTGTGCACAATCAGGTTAACTAAGCCGCTTGACTTAAAACTTTTTAGCATATCCTTTGCAACTTCACTTAGCTTGATAGTCTTCCTTAGAGAGCAAGCAGATAGCTTTCTTTCCAGCATCTCCGTGTGAAGAAGCAAGACCTGCAGGCATCCAAAAGAAACATTAGTGCTTTCAGTAAGCTGAACAATGGAAATTACCTGAGCACCATCAGTAAGGTCCCTCCATTTGGTAAAACCATGTCTAAAACATTTGTATTCCTTAATTCCTAAAGTTCCATTGCTCTAAAGGGAGATCCAACCCGTCCATATACTCTCCTGCAGAAAGAAGTCAGTGAACTGAAAAAATGTAGTGTGAGGTGAACATTGTTGTTTAACCAACATCCAAGCATGCCAAATTCTACAAGATAAGTTACTACCAATGGGTTGATATATCTGAGGAGAAACCAAAATGTTCCAAAGGTCATGTTGCTTCCAAGAATTAGAGTCCTTCAAGTAAAATTTATCATTATTCTTTTTTAATAAGCATAGCCCAAACATCAGTGGACTCTATGGATCTCACAATCCATTTGGCTGCTAAGTTAGAGGCCATTTCAATAGGACAGAAAATTCCAAGACCTCCTTCCTTCTTGGGAAGGCAAAAAACACTCCAAGAGACTTTAGGAATTTTATTGTGTTGCAGATCCCCCCCCCCCCCCACACACACAAGAATCTCCTAGCCAAAGCAAAAACCTCTTTGAAATGATTCTTGTTAGGCATCCATCAAGATAGAAAATAAATTAAAGAAGGAAAGATGTCGTGGTTTAGCACAAAAACTATGTGTGAAAGTGAGGACTCACAAGCATACCACAAAAACACTTTTTTCCTAAATTGGTTCATGACCCAGTCCATCTTTGGTGAAGAGTGACCTTGTAGCTCAAGCGTAAGCACCACCTCCTTTACTTGTCAATCCGCGGAGACCTGAGGACTGATATGAAGACCACAAGGAAGTGAAGGCACAAGTGTGTGAGTGAAAGCACACAAACATGCACACACATACACACACGCGCACAAGGTAAGATCAAAGATAGGAACAATGGAAAGCTTCGATTGCAAAAGAGTTCTCTTACAAAGCTCTATTGTCTAACAAGCTAACCCCTAAAAATGAGCTCTCTAGCTCTTTTTATAGTTTTTGGACTAGTTTTGGCCTTGTCCAGACCTAGTGTCTGGCCTAATTAAAAATTAGGTTCCAGGGCTTATTTGAGGGCTCAAAGGAAGTCTAAAAATTATGAAAATTGGTAGGATGATACTTCTAATACTCCTCAAGCTCAAGGAATCCTCAACTTGAACAAAATGGAGTTAAAAAATTTGAAAATGGTATTTAAAATGGTTTTTAGTGATGAAAATCACTATTTTTGTAGGGGATTCTTCTGAAAATTTGACATGTACTTCTTGGAGCTCCCTACTTGCTTGTTCTTCTTGTATGTCCACTTCTTTGATGCGCTTCCATGCTGTGTGCTTCACCTTGAGTTCCAACCCTCCCCCCCTCTCGAGTCTGTCGTCCCTGACAGACCCTTGTTGTAATGGTTGTTCCAGGTAGTGCTGTGAGAGGTGGTGTCCATTCTGTAGAAACGAGAGCCATCTAGCTCCCAAACATGGCAAGATCAATTGGCAAGTTCTTCATTTGTCTCTTTGAGCCTGTGCAAGTGGTAGTTCTGTGATATGTGCTTCATCCTTGGATTCCAGCATGAATGTGTCATTGTGAGTCTCCATTGATGGCCTCTAGATCTTCCAAAGGTGATGTTCATAGGAGTCATGCCAAGTACGCATAACCCATAATGAATGATAAGTAAGTGTGTTCGTTCATGGGTTGAGTAAAATATGTGCCTTGTGCACGGCGTTGTAATGTAGCCCTATGCATGCTTACTTGGAAAATGCATTGGAAGAAGTATGGTGCAAAAATTGGGGGTCTTGAGCTAAGTGCTCAAGGGTATGCTGACGAAGAGGTTTCCTAATCTATCATGGTTATGGTGTTGCCAGAGTAAAGATACTTACCATGGTGAATGGTTGATCGATGTTTATCTCTTCGTGTTGTACACCCGCCATTTGTGATGGAACATTGTCGATGAATGTCCGTGTTGATGGTCCACCGATGAAATTTTTTGAGTGCCTGGTCCTGTCTCCTCTTTGCAAAGCAACATTTGCCAAATACTGAGAATTGAACTTCTTTATATTCCTTGACAGACAACATTGGGTAACTACACCAAGCTTAGTTTCACATATTCTATTTAGCCCACCATAAGTAGGAGTCTTCTCATCCAGTATACAAACAAGGATTTTTAGGGTACCAAACTACCCTTAGCATATATCTCCTTGGATGCTCTCGTACATACAGTAGTAAAGCATCTCTCAAGTTGCAGACCTTCGAGATATTCCCTCCTACCAAGGTAAGGGGAAATAGTAGTTGTGGATGCCATGTTCATGCCAAGTGCTTGACATCTACCAGAGAAGGTAGCAATAATATCATTCTGCTAGCCGAGACACACTTCTATCAAAACTAATAAATGCCATGTAATCAATGGTTCCACCTTCAACTAAACATGACTCATTCATGTTTCATGAGCCAAACCTGGGATCAAGCTCTCTCTCTCTCTCTTGTCTCTTTTTCTCTTTTTTTTTCTTTTTTTTTTATAGAGGAACAATGTCACCAAACAAGAAGACAGATGTTAGCATCAGAAAAAATAATTGACATGTGTCAATGTGCTCTTGTGCATGGGACTCTCAAATGTGTCTATGCACGGCCATGTAATGTGGTCCTATATTAATGCATACTTTGGAAATGCATGACCTGAATGGTGCAAAACACAGGGTTGTGCAAGGAGCACATGGTTGTCGCTCGTCAAGGCTTTCGATGTTATTTGCGGATGTTGATGCCGGCTTTGGTGGAGGTATCCATTGGGTCTCGAAGTGATGTAATCCTCCTTATTGGAGTCCATTTTAGAACAACATTTGGTACTATAGAGATCACTTCAGGCGTCTTCCTCTTTGGATGCTTTTTGAACTGTGGTATCTAGTGTGGTTGGCGCTTTGGTTCGGTGGAGGCTACTTGTACTTTTGGCTTCCAAACCCATACCCTTTTTACACGTCTTCCTACTATTGTTGAAGAGGTGATTTGATCTTCTTTCAATCTCTGTGTGCGGTTCTTACCCTTTTCTCTTTGTGGCTTCTTTGTTGAGACCTTTCGCATGTGGGAGATCATAGGTTTTTGTGGATGTAAGAGCTTCTTAGGTACCCACATCGCTAATCGCCCTTGTTGAGCTGCAGCTAATTTCTTAGGCACCCAAACTTGTCGGATACCTTGTGGTTGAGCTTTTCCAAGCTTCTTCCTTCGTCTTCTGACCTGGTTGGCTTGCTTGGATGGGATTTGTGGGGGCAAGCCTTGTGGTTGCTCTCCTTTGCGTACCCAGATCTGCTTCATGCTCGAAACTGCTTTCTTGTTGAAGGGTGTCTCTCTATTTGGTATAGCAGTTGTCTTCAAATGCTGTGCTTGCTTCTGAGGTTGAACGACTATGGATGTTTTACTCTTCAAAAAGGAAGGAGGGTTTGCTTGCCTTTGCGACTGTCCTTCCATGATTGAGTCCATCTGGATCATAGAGCGTTTGACACAAACAACATCTTGCTCGTGAAGATTAGTCTTAGAGGAACTAAGAGTGTGTGGTGCCATGATCTGTGAGCATGGAGTTCTCTAATTCTAATGTAATGCATTGTTCATGTACCGAAACTTGAAGAAGTCGGCTTCGGAGGTTTAAGTTAACTGCATGGTCATAGATCCAATCTTGACCCAAGACAAGTGGTTCGATCAGGTACTCATCTTGACACAGTAGCACTTTGAATTTCATTGGAACATCGTGAAGCTAGATGGGAAGTTCCACCTCACCCAAACAAGGGGTTTCCACACCTCCCAATCCTATGAGATAAGCTTCTATTGGATCGGTTTTCAACTGCAAGTGTTGGCAGTAGGACAGTCTAACCGCATTACTTGCTGCACCTGAGTCAATCAATGCTTTCACAGTCCTTGCATCCTTTCCTTGTCCTATCTCTATGGTCACAAAGGGCCGTCGATCAATGACTTGAGAAGTAACTATGCCTGATTTTTGGCACATATCTATGTGATATTTTGGGGCTTTTGAGTTGACATCTAGGCCTAGTCACCTTAACTTATTTCACCTAATACGCTCTCTAGCCTCTGTACCAACACTAAGTCTCGTTCTTTCAACCCTTTATCCTTGATGTGTGCATCAAAATAAGCCTTTTGTCTTTTCTTTGCAGCATAGATGCCTGCTGCCGCTCGTAGCCTCGTCTCACCTAAGCGTTCTAGATCAAAGATCCTAAAGGACAACTCACGTCCATTCCACTCATGTTCTTGTGCTACCTTTAATGCTGGGATTAGGAAATCTAATGGTAGCACAACATTCTGTCCAAAGACCATCTGAAATGGGGTGGCATTGAGTACCGTTTTATAGGCAACTCGATAAGCCCACACAGCATGATGAAGCTATTTGTCCCAGTTAGAGCATTTATTATTTACCAGTTTTGTTAATACATTACATAGGATCTTGTTTGTGCTCTCAGCTTGTCCGTTAGCTTCTGGATGATAGGGGGCAGACTTCTTATGTATCACCAAGAATTCTTGGAGAAGATTTTCAATGACTTCATTCAGGAAGTGTGTGCCTCTATCGCTCACTAACTCTATTGGTAGTCCATATCTTGTGAACACATTCTCAAATAAGAACTTAGCTGTTGTTAGAGCATCATTCTTTGTTGTGGCTTTTACTTCCACCCACTTGGTAAGGTAATGTGTGGCTACAATGATGTACTCTGCATGGGAGTTTCTAGCTGGGGGGTTAATAGGACCTATGAAGTCTATGCCCCACTTTGAAAATGCACGCCCTCCCATCATTGGCCTCAAAGGTGTTGATGTATGAAACACCACAAGAAATGAATTAAGGTGACACTAGAACACCGCTATGGTCACCATTAACTCATTGCCACTCCAAACTTTCAGAAATGATAGCCTAAAGTGAGAACTTTGCTTCTACAGAAATTCCTAGTCACTGAAATGACATACCTTCAGTATTTTGCTAATTTCTCCTAGCTCAAGTATTATTTCTTGATGAAACTTTATAGGCTGAAACTAGAAGAGTAGAGCTTTCCAACAAGCTATCATATGCATCAAACGGAGCTCTAGAACTCAAGTTATGGCCCTCACAAGATGACCCTGTATGACCTTCCAAAACTGGAAAACTTGCCTGTTTTAGTAAGAGCGCCTGTTTAAAATTAGAATTCGATGCCTAGCATCGACTTGCAACGAGAATTCGATGCCGGGCATCGACTTGGGATGTTTTTGGCCACTTTTCAGCAGGGATTCGATGCCGGGCATCGACTTCCCGCATAAAGTCTTGATCTTCTGGACACCAAAACTATAGGTGATTTCATGCACACTTAGAATATGACTTATCAACTGGAATTCGATGCCAGGCATCGAGTTGCTCCAACAACATCATGTTTTTCAAACACTTCAGTACTGAATGAAAAATATAAAAGAAAATATGACTTATCAACAGAGATTCGATGCCAGGCATCGAGTTGCTTGGAAAACTTGATCTTTGTAACTCATCACACAGTAGGTAATCATGGAGATGATGGAGAGAGGCTCATACACAGAACTTTACTCAGTTCTTATCATAACTATAAAAAACTCAGAAGTTTTACAGATGCTTTCTCACTCAGAGAAGCCCGACTATTCTCAGTCATAAAAATGAGTTCTTCTCACTTTTTCTCTCTCCCTCCTTCTTCTTCTCTTCGCGTCAGTTAATACTAACTAACTTATATAGACTTTCTCATTCCCGTAACTTTTGAAAAAACTTCTAGAGCTAAAGTGAACTAACTTTACAAGTATAATACATTTGTGAATTTGTCCCTTCACATAGGCATGGGGTTTTCTTCCTAAGATTTGACCTTCAAATATATGTCCAATTAGTGAGTGTTTCTCCAACAGCTCCCCCTCAATCACTAATTGACATTCCCTGTTTCTTCATATCATCTTCTTTTCTTTTACTCCTGCCATGCTTTTGAATCTGCTGGTCTTCACACCATCCAAGCTCTTTGTCATTATGTCTGCTAATTGATCTTTAGTAGAAATGTACTCCACTTCAATCTCCTTCTCCATTACCTTTTCTCTGAGAAAATGATATTGTATCTCTATGTGCTTTGTCCTTGCATGAAAAACTGGATTTGCTGCAAGATAAAGTGAACTCATATTATCTCCATGTATTGTAGGTGTACCTTGATCAATGCCTAAGCTCTTGAACAATGTCTGCATCCATATGACTTCCTTAGCTGCTTCCACAAGTCCTTTGTATTCTGCTTCAGTTGATGATAATGCTACTGTATGTTGTTTCTTGGAACACCAACTTACAAGCTTATCACCAATGTATATCATGTAACCATGAGTTGATCTCCTGTCATCTTGATTACCTGCCCAGTCTGAGTCACTATAGGCTCTCAACTTCAAATCTGATGTAAAAGGATAATATAATCCTTCCTTTATAGTTCCTTTGATATATCTGAGAACTCTTTGACCTGCAATCCAATGTAGGTCCTTTGGACAATGCATGAATTGTGACAAAACTCCCACTGCATAAGTAAGATCAGGTCTTGTTAGTGTAGCATAAATCAAACTACCCACAAGAGATTGATACTTCCTCATATCTTTGTAGTCTGCACCATCATATTTACTGAGCTTGTGATTAACTTCAAGTGGAGTTGAAGCTTCTCTGCAATTTTCCATATCAAACTTCTTCAACAAGTTCAGAAGATACCTTTCTTGTGACACATATATGCCATGATCTGTATAAGTAACTTCCATTCCAAGAAAGTATGATAACTTTCCTAGGTCACTGATCTTAAACTCTTTCTCAAGTAATCTCTTTACCTCCTTG
Source organism: Ceratopteris richardii (assembly GCA_020310875.1). Classification (NCBI taxonomy): domain Eukaryota; kingdom Viridiplantae; phylum Streptophyta; class Polypodiopsida; order Polypodiales; family Pteridaceae; genus Ceratopteris; species Ceratopteris richardii. The sequence continues at coordinate 67,782,103 of CM035433.1, read as the reverse complement.
ATTCCTTCATCTGAAGTACCTGTGATTATAATGTCATCTACATAAATACAAATGTAGATTGTACCTTCCTCTGTTCTTTTGATAAGTAGACTTGAATCTGCTTTTGAACTTTGATATCCAAGATCATTGAGATACTTCACCAGTCTATAGTTCCAAGCTCTTGGAGCTTGCTTCAATCCATACAATGCTCTTCTCAACCTGCAAACAAAATTTGGATACCTGGAATCTATAAACCCTTGAGGTTGTTCCATGTATACCTCATCTGATATGTATCCATTCAAGAATGCATTTTTTATATCCAATTGACTTAGAGTCCATCCTTTTGAAGCTGCAATAGCAATGATTGTCCTTATAGTTGACATCTTAGCTACGGGACTGAATGTCTCATCATAATCTATGCCATAGGTCTGAGCATAGCCTTTCACCACCAATCTAGCTTTGTATCTGGCTATACTTCCATATGCAAGCTTCTTCACTTTATAAACCCATTTATTTCCAATTACTTTCTTACCATTTGGTTTAGGAACAAGTTCCCATGTCTTGTTCTCCTCCAGTGCATTGAATTCTTCCTTCATTGCTTCTTCCCATTGCTTTTTACCTTTAGCTTCATCATAGTTCTGAGGTTCTTCATCATCTTTGACCATATATGCATAGTTCTTCTGAGTTATGTAAGAAGTATCATAAGAATACCTTTCTGGTTGTCTCCTTGTCCTGCTTGACCTTCTTGGTTCACATTCTTCATATGTGTCTGGATACACTTCTTCATCAAATATAGGAGCTTCTTCATTTCTTCTTGTTAATCCACTTCTGGATGTACTTGCTTGCATATAGTCTTCATCTCTATTCACCTGCACAATTGATTTTCCTTTCTCACATCTTCTTACCTCTTCTTCAAATTCTTCAGCTGTATGACTTTGATCTGCATACCAACTTTTTTGTTCATCAAATGTAACATCTCTAGAAACAATAAATTGTTTGGTTAGAGGATTCCACAATCTGTAACCCATCTGCTTTTCATCATATCCAATGAACACATATTTTTCTGCCTTTGGTTCAAGTTTATGCCTAAGTTGTGATGGCACATAAGCATATGCAATTGATCCAAACACTCTACAATGATCTAGTGTTGGTTTCTTACCCCACCAAGCTTCATATGGAGTCATTCCATTCAGAGCTGCACATGGTAATCTATTCACAAGATATGTAGCTGTATTTACAGCCTCAGCCCAAAGATAATTTGGACAGTTCTTCTCCTTTAGCATAGCTCTAGCAAACTCAACCAAAGTCCTGTTCCTTCTTTCTGCTACACCATTTTGTTGTGGTGTATACCTGCAAGTTATTTCTCTCTTAATACCTGCATTCCAAAGATAATCATTGAACTCTTGGGAGAAGTATTCTCCCCCTCCATCAGACCTCAGTCTCTTAAGCTTTTGACCTGTGACTCTCTCTGCATATGCATGAAAATGCTTGAAAGCTCCAAACACTTCTGATCTTTCCTTCAAAACATATAATGTTATCCATCTTGTAGCATCATCAATGAAAAGAACATAGTACCTTGAGCCACTGATAGATCCTTCTTTTGTTGGTCCCCATACATCTGTATGAATGAGCTCAAGTACTCCATCATGTTTGAATTCTTTCTTCTGAAATGGTAACCTATGTGCTTTACCCATTTGACATGCTTCACATTTATAAACCATATGTTGACTTTGCACATTTGGTAATCCTAGTACAGACTGATTAGCAACCATAGCTTTAATTCCTCTTTCATTGAAATGACCTAATCTCTTATGCCAGAGATCAAGTTCTGTAATCACTGCTTCACCATGTGTGAGCAAAGCTTGACCAATGTTCCCTTGCACTCTTAAAGTAAAGAGTCTACCTTCTTTCTTACCAGAGACAATCTGTTTATATCCATTCTCTGGATCTTCCACAAATACTCCTTCATTTGTAAACCTGACTTGAAAACCTTTTTCAACTATCTGTCCCACACTAATCAAGTTTTTAGGTATTGTAGGAACATACAAAACATTGGTTAGCAAATCTGCTCCACTCTTGCATTTCACTTTTCCAATTGAATGTACACTATGTCTTGTATTATCACCAGTTTGAACTGTGTGACTAGAAATGCCTTTTTCAAAATCTGACATCAATTCTATGTTTCCTGACAAATGATTAGAACATCCAGAGTCAATGTAAAATACCTTTAGATCTTCTTTGTCTGATGTGCTGATTGAATTCATCATCAATGATGTATGACTTTCATTCTGTGTGTCATTTGCATAGTTGTAGTAGGTGGTGTTGTAGGATTGATTCTGTCCCCAACTTCTTCCTCCACCTCTACCATAGCCTCCTCTTTGACTTTGTCTACCTCTTTGGAAATTACTTTGATATCTTCCACCTCGACCTCTGCTATTGTTGTTTTGATTCTGGTTTGATCCTTGTTGGTTGTGCCAACAGCCATGAGCCAAATGATTACTCAATCCACAGATCCAGCAAGCCTTTTTGTTGTTATTTTGATTACCTCTACCTCTTCCAAAACCTCTTGCTCTTCCTCTGCCAGTGCCTTTACCTCTTGCATAATAAGCTTGAGAATTAGACTCCTCTTCATCCTTTGCTTTACCTTTATCTCCTTTCTTCTTATTCTTCATGTACATTGCAGAACTTTGACCTTTATCTCCATCTCCCTTCAAGTCTTGCTCATATGTGAGCATCAAACCAAGCAACTGGTTCAAATCTGGAACATAATGATTTAATGAAAGTTCTGTTGATAAGACAAAAGGTTTCCACCTTTCATCTCCTCTCAAACCTGCAAGTAGTTGAGCAATCAATCTGTGATCTTCAACATCTTCATCTATGGATCCAAGACTATCTGCTAGATCCTTCATCTTAGTGACATAATCACTAATGGTTTGACTTGGCTTCTTCTTGAATGTTGTAAACTCTGACCATAGACTTGCTTTCTGTGCTTTAGTAGTACTTTGGAAATGATACTCCAATGCATTCCATATATCTTCAGATGATTCCAATCCTCTGATGTGTGGTAGCAAATGATCAGAGATTGTATTGTAGATGTAGGCTTTTGCACTTGCATCCTTCTTCTGCCAATGCTTTAAAGCATCAAGTTCTTCTTTCTTTGGTCGGCTTTCATCTTCAAATACTGGCTTCTCTTCTTCACCTGTAACATATATCATGAGATCCTTACTCATAAGTAAGGCTTCCATTCTCATTACCCATGCGGGGTAATTATCTCTGTCCAGTTTGTCAATGGAGATATGATCTGCCATAGTTCTTTCCTTCTGTTGCAACCTCTGAGCTTAAAGGATAAAAGATAATACCTTTTGAAGTTCTTTGTGTATGAGGATACTTTTGAAGTAGCCTTTTGATGCCTTGTGTCTTCAAATGCTTCACCTTTCAAACTTTACAGAAAACTTTACAAAACTTCTCGTACTTTTGTCGCCTTCTGCTCTTCAGGACCTTTCTGCTCTGATACCACTTGTTGATGTATGAAACACCACAAGAAATGAATTAAGGTGACACTAGAACACCTCTATGGTCACCATTAACTCATTGCCACTCCAAACTTTCAGAAATGATAGCCTAAAGTGAGAACTTTGCTTCTACAGAAATTCCTAGTCACTGAAATGACATACCTTCAGTATTTTGCTAATTTCTCCTAGCTCAAGTATTATTTCTTGATGAAACTTTATAGGCTGAAACTAGAAGAGTAGAGCTTTCCAACAAGCTATCATATGCATCAAACGGAGCTCTAGAACTCAAGTTATGGCCCTCACAAGATGACCCTGTATGACCTTCCAAAACTGGAAAACTTGCCTGTTTTAGTAAGAGCGCCTGTTTAAAATTAGAATTCGATGCTTAGCATCGACTTGCAACGAGAATTCGATGCCGAGCATCGACTTGGGATGTTTTTGGCCACTTTTCAGCAGGGATTCGATGCCGGGCATCGACTTCCCGCATAAAGTCTTGATCTTCTGGACACCAAAACTATAGGTGATTTCATGCACACTTAGAATATGACTTATCAACTGGAATTCGATGCCAGGCATCGAGTTGCTCCAACAACATCATGTTTTTCAAACACTTCAGTACTGAATGAAAAATATAAAAGAAAATATGACTTATCAACAGAGATTCGATGCCAGGCATCGAGTTGCTTGGAAAACTTGATCTTTGTAACTCATCACACAGTAGGTAATCATGGAGATGATGGAGAGAGGCTCATACACAGAACTTTACTCAATTCTTATCATAACTATAAAAAACTCAGAAGTTTTACAGATGCTTTCTCACTCAGAGAAGCCCGACTATTCTCAGTCATAAAAATGAGTTCTTCTCACTTTTTCTCTCTCCCTCCTTCTTCTTCTCTTCGCGTCAGTTAATACTAACTAACTTATATAGACTTTCTCATTCCCGTAACTTTTGAAAAAACTTCTAGAACTAAAGTGAACTAACTTTACAAGTATAATACATTTGTGAATTTGTCCCTTCACATAGGCATGGGGTTTTCTTCCTAAGATTTGACCTTCAAATATATGTCCAATTAGTGAGTGTTTCTCCAACAAAAGGCATCTCGTCTTTTCTAACTGGATATTGTGCACGTTGGCATGTGTCACATTTCTTGACATAGGCATGAGCATCCATATGGAGAGTGGGCCACCAAATTCCTGAGAATAGAATGGTCTTGATTACTCGATCAGGACTGAAGAGTCCACCTGCAACACCACTATGTGCAGTTTCTAATACTTTCAAATAGTCTGATTCGTGAACGCACAATCTTAGATAACCATCATTGCCTCTTCAATATAAGTTGTCTCCAACTAAAGCATAGTCCTGAGCCTCTTGATCCATGCTTCGTCTTCTTGCTAGACTAGCCTCTTTGGGTAAGGTTCCCGATCTCATAAACTCTACCAATGGAGCACTCCAATCAGGAATTAATGACACTTGATAAAGGGTGGCATGCTCCACTGGTGGTCTCTCTCTGCACATTGGACATTTCTTAATCCACTCATGTATTTCTTTGCCCATGCGAGGCCAATAAACTCCTAAACGTTTGAGATTTTGTAATGTGCATTGTTTAGAATAATGATTTCCTAGCAATCCTTCATGAGCTTGTTGTAACCAACTACTATGTTCATCGTCCTCATCACAACAAGCTAATACACCTTCAGTATCTTGTTTGTACATGTTTCCTGCCAATATATAATATTTTTGTGATTTTACAATTTCTCCTTGTGATGTTTTCACATTCTTATTTGCGGGTCCGAAGGTTAGGACTGGTACCAGCTTATTTGCCCATTTAGGAACAACTTCCAAATTGAACAGATAAGCATCAGGTAGTTCATCAGACACTCCTTGTGGAGACTCTCCTGAAGTAATGCGAGAAAGGTGATCTGCCGAGAGGTGGGTTCTACCTTTTCTAACAACAACTTCAAAGTCATATTCCATTAGTAAGAGAAACCATCTTACTAAACGTCTTGTATTGCAAGGTTTATTGACCAAATATGACAAGGCTTGATGATCAGTGAAAAACTTGAACTTATTGGCCAATAGATAGTGCCTAAACTTCTTCACGGCATATACCATGCCTAAACCTTCTCTCTCTGTTGTTGTATAATTGCACTCAGCTATAGTGAGTTGTCTGCTAGCATATGCTATAGGCAAATCTAGATTTCCTTCACCTGTGGGTTGTGCTAGCACACATCCTATGGCATGATTGGATGCGTCCACATGGACATGGAATGGTTTATTCCAATCTGGAGTGGTCAGTATTGGTGCTGTGCACAAACGTCTTTTTAGATCCTGGAAGGAGTTCTCGCATTTGTCGTTCCACTCAAAATTTGTCAATAAGGCATAAAGAGGTTTAGCTGTGATTGCATACATGTGGATAAACCTGCGGTAATATCCACAACGGCCCATAAAAGCTTGTACCTCTTTAACATTCCTTGGCCTTGGCAGCTCTACTATGTCTCTAACTTTGTCCTCGTCTGTGGATATTTCGTTCTTCTAAACAATATGACCTAAGATTTTACCTTGTCGTACCATGAACACACACTTCTCTGGGTTCAGACACACTCGATACTCTTTACACTTGTTGAAGATTTGTCTGATCTCAGGGATGTGAAATCTTCTTTCTTGGGAATGAGCACATAAATCATCCACATTCACTTCTAAGCTCTTTCACAAGAACTCTTTGAAGACATGACACATGAGCCTTTGGAATGTTGTAGGTGCATTGGTGAGCCCAAATGGCATCACACGAAATGCAAAGATTCCCCACTCTGTGGCAAAAGCTGTTTTATGTTCATATTCTGGGGCAATGGCTACTTGATTGTAACCTGAAAATCCATCAAGGAAGCTATAAACTTCCTTGCCTACAACACACTTCAATAGGTGTTCCGTGATTGGAAGTGGATAACTATCTCTGATCATAGCGGCATTAACTTTTTAAAGGTTAATACACACTCTCAACTTCCCATTCTTCTTGGGCACCACTACAATGGGGGACACCCATTCAGTATGCTCAATCTCATAGATGAATCCAGCTTCAATCAGCCTATCAATTTCTTCTTTTATTTTGGTTGCATAAGTATCATTATATGTGTAGGGCTTCTGTTTGGTGGGCTTGGCATCAGCAGTCATGGGGATGGTATGAGAGCAAATTCTTGGATCTACCCGTTTCAAGTCTCTATAGTGCAACACAAACACATCCCTATATTCCCTTAATAGAGCTACGAGCTCCATTTCCTCTCTTGCACTTAGGTCATCTCCTATATATGTGCATCTCTCTTCGTTCTCTTCAATGGTCACTACAATTTTCTTGGTCTTTTCTTTATTATCATATGATTCTCCTATGATGGCCTCTCTCTTAGGCATTCGTACCAAAATTTTGCGCTCGTCAACTTCAGATTTCTTGAAGTTTTCTGGTACTTCAAACAATGATTCCTCCTCTTCTTGTTTCACTGCTTTTCTTTTCTTTTTCTTTTGACTGCTCTCACTTCCATCCTTTGAATTTACCATTTTAATACTTGTGAGAGGCTTCTTCTTTCTGGGTGAACACTTGTATATCTTTAGATAGTGCTGCTCTGAGTTAAAGCAACTATCCATCACAATGGACTCTATATCATCGTCATTCTCTTCTTCTTCTATGGCATCACTAGGGTCACATTCTTCTAGCAAGGGCTGACACATGAACACTGAGATATCATAACCCTCCTCATCACAATGAGGTGTCCATTTTTCCTCGTTGATAGCAATGTTCATGGTGGCTAAGATTTCTGGCCAGCCATGAGGCTCAAATTCCTCATCCGGAAAGATCACTAGTGTCTAGGCTGGGCTCTAACTGGTCTATCTCCTGGTGAAGTTCCTTCTTCTCTTGCCTTCAAGCATTTTTCCTCTTCCTCTGCGACCTTGCACATCCACAAATGAGTATCTTCATGCAACCAAGATGGGTCAGGAGAACTTCTAGAATGCATAGAGATTGAATCTTCTTTTGCCTTGTGGATAGGATTCCACTATAGGGGTGGTCATCTATTTTTGTTTCCACTTCTTTCAGGCTTTCTTCTAGTTCTGATAACTTTTTATTCCACTTGCGATTGGCCTTCTCTATAGTATCCTTCCATGTTCTTGTTTTCCTCTTACTAGGTTCTCCCGATTGACTCGACTCCGATTCCTCTACTGGTTTATCGTGTTTTAAGGCTTGTGCTCTAGTGACAACTTGTATAGGAGCCACATTACTGCTACTTGAACTTGAATCCGCCACTAAGCCTACCACATTAATGGGTGTAATCTTGGGTGCACTCAAGGGGTTTCTTGGACAATCTCTGGGGAGATGGTCTTTGCCACATTCAGGACAAAAGGCTTGTATTGTGATAGCCTGTCCTTGTCCCGGAGTTGATGAGTGGGGACATTCACGAATGAAATGGTCGCCCTGACATCTGAAATATGGTCCTCTAGGGGCTTGTGGTCTTACTTGTCTCAATTGGGGCCTAGGGTTAGCATTTGTGTACATGACATTGGAGTATTCAGGCTCCCAATTTTGTTCCATAGGTGGTGCCTCATATTGATACGAGTAAATCTCACTATGCTTAGGCGACTCAGTGTAATAAGCATGTGGACTATCTTCATGGGAGTATTCTGAACTATGATCATGAGAGTCATTAGTTGGTATCAATGGGGTTAGTGGGACCAATGCTCTATTTGGATTTTCCTCTCCCACGTCATACTTGACTGGAATCACGTTGGCAGGAGCTGGTGGTTGGTTTCCCAAGACTGGTTGTGGCCTATATTGTGCCTGATATTATTGTTGTGATCGATAATATGGCTGTTGGTATTGGTTCTGATACCTACCTTGTTGGTAAGGTTACTGATAAGTTTGTCTAATAGCCTGCCTATTGTAGGGACAATCTTGAGCCATGTGGTTTGTGTATTTTCTCTCAATAGTGCAATATGGAGCATTCCTTTCTCTAATGTTTTGGTTTTGCATTGGGCATGCGTTAGCCATGTGGTCCCCTCCGCAGGTATAACATCGGTTCAATGAGATGACTCTTTGTGTTTGTCTATTTTGAACTCCCAGCTTCTTGGCAACTTGCTCTGCTATCTCATCTATTTCCGTGGAGATTTTTGAAGTATGACTAGTAGAACTATCAGAATCCTTATAGAGTTTGGACAATCCGAACTCCTCACCCAAGTTATCTTCTATGTCAATGCACGTCCGCACACACTCTTCTATGGATCTAGGCTCTTTCAAGTACACATATGATCTTAACTTTGTGCTTAGTAAGCCATCTAAGAACAAGGCCACTTGTTTGGCTGGTGTGGGTAACTCTCGAGCAGGGCATCTTTCTAGGTACTGTCTGAACCTTCCACCTGCTAGTGGCACTGTTTCTTGGGGTGTCTACTTGAAGCTGTGGATCAAAGATGATGTGTTATGCCTGATACCACTCTTGGAAAATTCTACGATGAATTCATCTAGCAGTTGACCTATATCACGATAGTTGCAACTACTCAAGGGTTGAAACCAAGCTAAGGCAGTGCCCTTAAGAGTCAAACCAAATGCCGTGTATTGGGTGAACAAATCCTCAACCTTTTCAGCTCTTAACACTTGTTTGAACTCGGACACATGATCATAAGGATCTCGTGTCCCGTCAAAATAATTTTTCATTGCCTTGATCACTTGAGTGGGTCTAAGGGTTCTTGTGTGCCCTCGGGGTCTAGGCGATGGAAAATCCTATTCATCTCTTTGTTGCCTATGTGCTTGATGTCTCTCTCTTTGAGGTCTTTCATTTTCAACTCCTGATCTATTCCTACCCACAGGGTGTGAAAAACTTACCTCAGGCCTCTCTCTATTTCTTTCTCTCTAGGCTTCATGAGCTTGGGATGATCCTACTCCTTGGAGGCCATGGGAAACATTGGATCTTGGTGGAGGGAAAATCAATTCACTCTTCCAAGTATATGCATGTCTATCATGTTCTGTTACCAAGAACATCTTCTCTGATGTGTTATCTAGGTAAACAACTTTGCCTGGTATCTCTGGATCCTTGAACTCATAGATGATGACTATGCCCAATTGGCTAGGTTGATCTAACTTGAATCTCCAAAAGGCTTTCTCTGTTTCTCTATTCAAGAATAGTTCTATGCTTTTGTTGTCTTGAGGGATCCAATCTGGAGTGATCACTCTGGTCAAAACTGACTTACCTTTAGGAGTTTGGAATCCTTGTCCTACATTTCCTTGTTCTAGGTCTCCTATCTCATTCTCATGAATGATATTTCCAAACTCATCGGTCCTATCAGGTAGGTTGGTGACCACATACATGGTTCCTTCCTTATCAATGTATGAACCCTCTTCGAACTTGACCACCGGGTGTTCAAGTCCAAAGGGTTGATCTGGATTTTTGGGTTGGACCACTGATCGCCTCAGGCCATCCTCATAGATGCGAGCACCTAATCGGTTGGTCCGAATATATTCCAATTGTGTCTTATAGGGACCTTCTGGTGTTTGTAGATGGGCAGTTCTTGAGCCACCTATAGGTTTCCTCATGCTAAAAGACATTTCTGAGTCACTTGTGTCAGAGTTTAGTACGTAAGGACAACCACTTAGTTGTTGTGCCCAAGACCTAGCTGTATGGTTGACACTAGACTGAGAAGATCTAATGCTTTGTCTATCCTTGCCTCGGTGTCTATCGGATCTCAGGTTCATAAGCTTTGGTTAAGAGTCCAAATTTTCCCTTGGTATGGTTCAAAATCCTTTGGAGTCCCCTTAGTTCCCTAGTCCCACCTGAGGGTCAACTTCAAATTAGTCTATTTGAAAATCAACGAAACGAGCTTTCCAACGAGCTATAGAGATCAAAAAATGGACTTTGGATGAAAAAGTTATGTCAAATCAGGCTCCTGGGGGTCAAAACAGGCAAACAACACCTTTTGGAAAAAATCACGATTTTGTGTGAAAATCACGATTTTGTGAGATCAAGAGAATCGCGATGCTGTGAAATCCCCAAGAGAATCGCGATGCTATGAACTCAAGAGAATCGCGATGCTGTGAAATCCCCAAGAGAATCTTGATTTTGTGAAATCAAGAGAATCGCGATGCTGTGAATCTCAAGAGAATCGTGATTTTGTGAAATCAAGAGAATCGCGATGCTGTGAATCTCAAGAGAATTGCGATGCTGTGAATCTCAAGAGAATCGCGATGCTGTGAAATCAAGAGAATCACGATTTTGAGCCCACAGAAAATCGTGTTTTCTCAGAGTCGTGTTTTTGACATGAAAATCGTGACTTTGTATGAAAATCATGTTTTTTTTTAAATCGCGATTGCCAACAGAGAATCGTGTTTGATCACAAAATCGTGTTTTTGGCTGAAAATCGTGATTTGTGAGAATCGTGATTTTGAGCACATCCAGAGAATCATGGTTTTGAAAAACTTAGAGAATCGCGATTCTGAGCACAACCAGAGAATCGCGATTCTGAGAATGACCATAGAATCGTGTTTCTTTCAGAAAGCTTTTAGGCGGGAAATAGAAAATCGCAATTTTCAAAAAATTTGAATTTTTCACAGAATCGCGATTTTCATCACAGAATCCTGTTTTTTGGCAAGAAATTCGAATTTTTGAGCAACGAGCAATTGCGAGCTCCGTATGTGCAGAAAATCATGAAAAAACACAGGCGCTTGCTCTCCCTTGCATCTCCTAACTCCTTCTCACACAATAATGCATGAAAATTGGTATGAAAATGGTGAAAATGCACTAAAAAACAAGAAATTTCTATGAACAAGAAGATGGAAGAAGATGGAGATGGTGATGATGATGAAGATGAAGAAGAAAATTCAAAAAATGAACAAAAATGACAGTTTTTTACCTTCCAACATCGCAATTCTACGATCTTACCATCACAACGCTCGTCCTCGAAGCTCTCTCCCCGACAACGGCACCAAAATTTGGTGTAGCTCAAGCATAAGCACCACCTCCTTTACTTGTCAATCCGCGGAGACGTGAGGACCGGTATGAAGACCACGAGCAAGTGAAGGCACAAGTGCATGAGTGAAAGCACACAAACATGCACACACACGCGCACAAGGTAAGATCAATGATAGAAACAAAAGCTCTATTCTCTAACAAGCTAACCCCCAAAAATGAGCTCTCTAGCTTTTTTTATAGTTTTTGAACTAGTTTTGGCCCTGTCCAGACCTAGTGTCCGGCCTAGTTAAAAATTAGGTTCCAAGGCTTATTTGAGGGCTCAAACGAAGTCTAAAAATTATGAAAATTGGTAGGATGATACTTCTAATACTCCTAAAGCTCAAGGACTCCTCGGCTTGAACAAAATGGAATTAAAAAAATCAAAAATGGTATTTACAACGGTTTTTAGTGATGAAAATCACTATTTTTGTAGGGGATTCTTTTGAAAATTTGACATGTACTTCTTGGAGCTCCCTACTTGCTCCTTCTTCTTGTATATCCACTTCTTTGATGCGCTTCCATGCTTTGTGCTTGACCTTGAGTTCCAACAGACCTAAAAACCCATAGGGATCCCCAAAAGTCAAAAAGTTTTCCCATCCTTGATGTTTTCATAGCCAAGGGAAGAAATGCATTAAGGAATAATGTTGTTAGAAGACTTAAAAGCAGACTTTTTATGGTTTATGTGGGAGCCACTAGCCAGATAGAAGGTGTTATGACAATCTATGACAACTTTAACAGAGTTGGGGTGAGCTTTAACAAGAATGTTGGTGTCATCAGCAAAGGCTTGCAAATAGAGCTGCCCCTGAGCACCTGGAATATGTATTCCTTCAAAAGAATTATTGTTCAGAACATCCTTAATCAACCATCCAAGGGCATCACTAGCTATAGCAAACAGGAGGGGGGCCAAGGGGAATCCTTGCCTAATAGATCTCCTAAGTCTGAAGGGTGGGGAAAGGGAGCCATTAATGGAGATTCTAGTGTGAGCATTCCCAAAAAGAGTGCTAACGCTGTAATGAAATTCCTTCTTGCTTCTATGTCTTGAAGAGATTGGAGAACAAAATCCCATTCTATTCTATCATAACCTTTGTCAAAGTCAATTTTAAAGAAATAGAAGGGCTAACTGCTTTCATGTTCATAGTCAATACCTTCCCACAGGGAGATAATAGCATCCAAGATGTATCTTCCCTTAATGAACCCTTTTTTTAGGTAAGATGATGTCATTCATAATAGGACTAATTATTCTAGCAAGAGTGGAGGCAAAGATCTTATAGATAGTGGTCAAGCAGGTAATAGGTCTCCAATTGGTCAAATCCTCTTTTGGTCCCCTTTTGTGGATCAATTTTATAACTCTATTGTCAATCTCAATAGGAAAACTACCTTGACTAATAGATTCTTTCCAAATCAAGAGAATGAAGGGAGTCAGGAAATAAAAAAAAGCAATGAAAAACGCATTAGGAAGGCAATCAAGGCCAGGAGTTTTGTAGGGTTTCAATTTACAAATGGTTTCTTTAATCTCGTCGGTAGTCAGGGGTAGGTCCAGTAGGGTGGTTGGGCTGGTAGGAATAGTTTTTTTCATTTTCAAAGAAATGGTAGCTCTGGCACCACGCATATACTCCCCCCACTTAGGACACTTAGAGAAAACATCCATAAAGAAGCACGTAGCCTCCTACAAATTCTCCTCAACACTGTTAGCAATACCATCATACTTTTCAAAAGCAAAGGAATGAGATCCTTACACTTCTTCTTTTTGAGCCTGAGAACATACAAGGAGTAGGCCTATCCATATTCCCAACCCAAAATTCCCTTGATGAAGAGAGAATGCTACTAGCTTCAATATACTCCTCATATCTCAATCTCTCCTGAAGAGACAAAATCCTATCCACTTTGTGAGGTCCTTGAGAGGCTTGAATGAGCTCATTTTCTTTCAGAATGGACTATCTTCTCCTAGCTCTAATGCTTTTCTTGATGCTTTCTACTAGGTGAAAAGATGTTGGACATCCTTAATGGCTTTAGACGAGGCAACTGAAGGGCTGTTTTGGTTCTTGAAGTGATGGGAAAAAATGGCTTTAGTCTTCTCAGCTACACTAGGAAATTGGAGAAGGGTGGAATCCAGATGAGGCCAACCAACTTTGATAGAAGGAAAATTTTGTTTCAAAGTAACAACCAAGGGCAAATGGTCAGATATGCAAATCGTCTTATCAGTAGTAACTTTGGCATCGTAGAACTGTTGGAAAAAGGGAATGGAAATATGACCTCTATCAATTCTAGTAGCAAGGTGTCCTCACCAAGTTGCCTATTATTCCACGTGAATCTTGTAAGGCAAGAGATGTCACTAAGGTGATGGGTGGAAACCAATCTCAACTTGGCATGTCATTCCTAACCATGAATAGAACAACCTTTTTTATTAAGTCTATCCTTAAGGGAAATGACCATGTTAAAATCCCCAACTAAGAGGATAGGTCCTGATCTCTTCCCAACAAGTGGTTCTGAGGGAGGGGCAGTTGGCCGCATACATGCTAATGAAGTTACACTGAAAGGGTTTTGAAATTTGTATTCCAACCCATTGATGAGTTGGGCTGACCATGAACCTCTGCACAAGATGATCCAAGGAGTGGGCAACACCAACATTGCCTCCTCCACGCCCTTGGGGATGCTCCATGTAATACCATTTATAATTATTAGAAACGATGTTCAAGTGCAAGTTAAGCCAAGGAATACTAACTTTAAGCTCTTGCAAACATATAAACCTAGGCCAAAAAGAATTATCATGCATCCATTTAGAAATACATTTTGCATGAATCCGATCAGAAATGCCTTTTACATTCAAAGAGAGAATATTAGTGCAATTCATAAAAAATAAATAGGTCAAATGAAGCAAAATCTGAAAATCAATTTTTTTTAATGTTCCTAGTTAACTTGTTCAGAGGCACCGAGTTTTTGAGAATATTTATTCGTTTAGACTTAGAAGTAACCTCCCTTCTTTTGGCTTCAATGAGTTGATGGCCTCGAGGAGCTTCGTTTTCCTTTTGACCCATAGCTATCTCATCAGCTTATGTTTTTACTTTGCAATTCCCTAATGTCAGCTTCATTTTTTGAAGTGAGTTCAAGAGTGAATATATGGACATCAATAGACAAAAGGTTATCCCTAGGCAAATCAATATTTAACTTAGAAAAGTTATTGACAAAATGTTTTTTCCTATTTATGACGGTAGTCCACCCCTCAAGCTCTGGTTGGGGAGGATTACTTTTTTTAATAGCAGGAATATCACTGGGTACAGGTGAAGAGTTTGATGTACCTCCCTCAATGATGGTATTGAAACCATCTAGTGACTTAACTTCTGATAGAGGCAACATTTTCCATGGACTGTTTTTTCTTTTATGTTGCCTTACTTGTTGCTATTTACCTTGGTTACCAAAATGTGTAAATTTATGGGATTGTGGACCTTTAGCCTTCTTTGTTTCTGAATTAGTCTCTTCATTTCTGAGAAGTGAACAACCTCTAATCCAATGCCCCTATCTAAAGCACTTGAAACAAGCATTAGGCAAGTTCCTATACTAGACGTTTGGTTCATGCAAACAATAACATGTGGAATCATGAATTTTCAGACATGTTTTGATAGGTTTGCTGATGTGCAATTCAACTAGGACCTGAGGGTCCCATTTTGGATTCACATTTCTCCTAGCCTTTTGTCCCAAGACTTTGCTAAGAAGGGAGCATAAGTTGTCAAGCCAAGGGTAGAATTCAACCGGTAAGTTCAGGAATTCTTCCCAAATGGGGACCCTTGTTAGTTTGGGTTCCCTCGGATTGAATCCTGAATACCATCTAAAAAAAAAAATGGGCATCGATTTTATAAGCCAGTGTCCCTTTGTAATCACCCTTAAAGCACTACACGAGTCCTCAAAAAAGAACATAAAATATCTGTTAGGTAGATATTGAATTAGCCTTACAACTAGCCCCATGACTTCCCATTTTTTACGAATCCATTGTTTCAAAACATCCTATGGGGTTCGGGGACCGTGACACAATTCTATGACAACATGTTCGGTAAGTTGTTGCCAATCGTCGAAAGCCGCTCTATCTATCACAAGCATGGCTTCATCAATAGAATCAAACAATTTTCTGTTGGTGCAGAGCAATCAACAATTGAAGTTTTGGAAGTCAAAAGAATGAATACAAGATCAAGTTATGAAGCATGGAAGAAGTTTACATTCAGGAGTTGAAAGATATGTACACATATGTACATTAGTTCAGATATAGGTCACTTATACTTTTGAATAGTCATAAGTTTGTAAATATTTGCGTATAAATACTATGGAAAATGTCGGGGCAAATATGAGAGAGCATGAGAATAGAGTAATCAGAAGTTGTATGAGTCATTAGACATCTTAGAAGTGAGTTAAGACTCTCTCATCACTTAGATGTAAAAATTCTCAGAAATGAAAAAGTTTGCGCCCGATATTTTTGAGTTTTCTCCTTCTGTGTTAGATCTTTTGTGAAATGCTTTTCTACAAGTCTAAGTCTATAGGTGATTGACCTCTGTACAAATTTTTAGCTTCCAATTGTGATCAGGATGAGAGAATTATATGTAGGAACATTCATATGTGAAGAAGTGTTCACTGGTTCCTGAAACAGGCGCAAAATTCAAAGTCAATGTTTTGATCAGTTCTCCTTCCACAGTTTAAAGTTTTGAGCAAGTAAGCACTTAATCTTTAAGGTGGAAGGTAAGCTACTTGTGGCTAAAAGCATTGCTTAAACGGGTTCTAGTCTTGGAGAACCATGTCTTAGAAGTTACAGGTGTCAAAGTCGACTCTACAGGGAGACAATTTTAGACATAGGTAACTTGTTGAGTTCATTTCTCAAGTTATACTGAATCTTTTGGAGTGATTCAACTTGGAGGAGGTGCGCAATCTTTAGGAGACACCTTGTGCATTTACACGTTTGATAAGTCAATGAGAAAGATATGTGCAACAGATTTTCTGTAGAATCATCTTCTTCACAGATTTTCCAAAATCCTTATAATTAAGTATTGATCCTCTAAATTGGTGAAGGTTTTGACTTACTCTTGATATAGAGGTGCTCTAATTTCAAGAGTAGGTTGTTCTTTTGGAGATTAACACTCTCCATCAGTGGTATCAGAGCAGTAAGCATCAGAATTGAAGGAAGGAGGATCCCGACTGATGCAGGTGCAAAGAATTCAAGATCTGAAGGTGCAAAAGGTGAAAGCTTGAGGGAAAAGCTTAAGAAGGAGGTCATATGACACCAAGGAAGCCAGAAGGAGTATTATTCGAAGTAAAGGTACATCTATTACTCATAAAGTTTAAAGAATTCAATACACAGGAGAAGAAAGGATGGGAGATTCTCTTCAAATAGAGAAATTGGATAGAGAGAACTATCCAGCATGGTCAATGAGGATGGAAGCTCATCTTATGAGCAAAGACTTGATAGCTTACATTACAGGTGAAGAAGAAAAGCCTCAATTCAGAGATCCTAGTGTTCCAACTAGGGAGGAATTATCAGATTTGAAGAATTGGAGGAAGAGAGATGCTCAAGCTAGGAGCATTATTTATATGGCAGTCAATGACTACTTGCTACCTCACATCAGAGGTCTTGAAAGTGCAAGTGATATATGGAATGCTTTGGAGGAGCATTTCCAAAATACCACAATGTCTAGGAAGGCATCCTTGTGGGCAGAATTTACTACATTCAAGAAGAAGGCCTCTCAATCCATTTCAGATTATGTAACCAGAATGAAGGACATTGCAGATGCATTAGGAGCTGTTCATGAAGACATTGAGGAGGATAAATTGGTAAGGCAAATCCTCACAGGTTTGAGAGGTGATGACAAATGGAATCCATTCATTCTATCTACTGAGTTATCACTTGATCATTTTACTCCTCACTTAAATGAGTTGCTAGGACATATGTTAACCTTTGAGCAGGATGTCAAAGGTGAAGGTGACAAGAGTACAGGTCATGCAATGTACTCAAAGGATAAGAAGAAAATTAGCAAAGGGAAGCAACAAGAAAATGAAGATGAAGGCACAACTAGTCAAGCCAACTTCCTAAGAGGAAGAGGAGGTGGCAAAGGTAGAGGAAGAGGTAGGAATAACAAAGATGGATTCAAAGCTTGCTAGATTTGTGGTAAGACAAATCATTTAGCTAATGATTTTTGGCATAATAATCTGAGTAATGGTGGATATAATCAGAATTTTAATTCAAGAGGAAGAGGTGGCAGAAATCAAAGAGGTAATTTCAGAGGTAGAGGTAGTAGGGGTTACTTTGGAAGAAATGCAGGTAGAGGATTCCAAAGTCAACAATATAATAATACCCACTACAATTATGCTTCATATCAGAAGGAGGATTCAACATTGATAATGAATGCAACTTGTGAAAGGCAAAGTGAAGACCAAAGAGTCTTCTACATTGACTCAGGGTGTAGCAATCACCTGAGTGGTAACATAGCATTGATGACTGATTTGGAAAATAAGGTGTCTAATCATGTTGTTCAAACAGGTGACAATACAAAGCACAATGTGAAGGCCAAGGATGGAAGTACTCTCTTGAGTAAGGTCTTGTATGTTCCTACAATTCCTAAGAATCTGATAAGTGTAGGACAAATTGTTGAAAAAGGTTATGAAGTTAGGTTCACTAATGAAGGAGTGTTTGTGGAAGACCCTAGCAATGGGTATAAACAAATTATTTCAGGGAAAAAGGAAGGAAGGTTGTTCACATTGAAGATTCAAGGTAATGTTGGTCATGCCTTGTTCACTTATGGAGGACATAAGATCTCTGAGTTAGATCTTTGGCACAAGAGGCTTGGACACTTCAATGAAAGAGGTATCAAAGATATGATTAAAAATGGTTCAGTGCTTGGATTGCCTAATGTTGCAGGTCAACATATGACATACAGATGTGAGGCATGTCAATTAGGTAAGGCTCATAAGCAATCTTACTCCAAGCATGGTTTTATGTATTCAGAGAAGCTTGAGTTGGTACACACAGATGTGTGGGGACCATCAAAGGATTTCAGTATCAATGGTTCAAGGTATTATGTGATTTATGTTGATGATGCTACCAGATGGATCACTATCTATGTGATTAAAGATAAGTCAGAAGTATTCAATACTTTCAAACACTATCATGTGTATGCAGAGAAAATTACAGGTCATAAATTGAAGAGACTAAGGTCAGATGGAGGGGGAGAGTATTTCTCTAATGAGTTTAGTGATTACTTGTGGAATGCAGGTATAAAAAGGGAAATCACTTGCAGGTACTCCCCTCAACAAAATGGTGTAGCAGAAAGGAGGAATAGAGCTCTTGTTGAGTTTGCAAGGTCCATGTTGAAGGAGAAGAATTGCCCAAATTATTTGTGGGGTGAGGCTGTAAATACAGCTACTTATTTGGTCAATAGGTTACCATGTAAAGCTTTGCAGGGTATGACACCATATGAGGCATGGTGGGGTAAGAGACCTACATTAGACCATTGCAAAGTATTTGGATGTTTGGCATATGCATATGTGCCATCACAATTAAGACACAAATTGGAACCTAAAGTTGAAAAGTATGTGTTCATTGGTTATGATGACAAGCAGATGGGTTATAGATTGTGGAGCCCATCTACAAAGCAATTCATTGTATCAAAAGATGTTACATTTGATGAGCAAGGTACTTGGTATGCAGGTACAATTAATATTAATACAAGTAATGAAGAAGTTGTGAGTCAAAAGAAAGGTAAATCAAAGGTTCAGATATTTGATGAAGAGGAGAATAATGAAGTGCAGGTTGAAGTTGAAGAAATACCAAGATTTGATCGTGAGTGTGAAGAACCAGAAACCTGAAGAAGTGGAGAACTCAGAAGGTCATCAAGACACAAGTGGCAACCTACAAGGTATAGCTATGATACTTCTTTTTGGCTACCAAAGATTATGCTTACATGATAAAGGCAGATGAAGACCCTTCTACATATGAAGAGGCAAAAGGTAAGGAAAATTGGGAGAAAGCTATGCAGGAAGAATATGATGCATTGACGGAGAATCAGACATGGGATTTGGTTCCTAAACCAAATAGTCAGAAGATCATTAGATGCAAGTGGGTCTACAAAACAAAGAGATTTGCAGATGGAAGTGTGTCTAGGTACAAAGCTAGACTTGTTGTGAAAGAGTTTGCTCAAACATATGGTATTGATTATGATGAGACCTATAGTCCTGTGGCAAAGATGACAACTATCAGGACACTCATAGCAATTGCTGCATGTAAAGGTTGGAAATTATGTCAATTAGATATGAAAAATGCTTTTTGAAATGGTTACATTTTAGATGATGTTTTCATGGAGCAACCTCAAGGATTCAGAGCTAGAAGGTATCCAGATCATGTATGTAAGCTCAAGAGAGCTTTGTATGGTTTGAAGCAGGCCCCAAGGGCATGGAATTATAGACTTGTGAAGCTCTTGAAAGAACTTGGATTTCAAGTATCTAAGGCAGATAGTAGCTTGCTTGTTAAAGCAAGTGATGGTGGGCTCATTTATATGTGCATATATGTTGATGATATAATTTTTACAGGTACAGATGAGAAAGGCATTCAAAGCCTAAAGAAGCAAATGGAGAAAGAGTTCAAAATCAATGATTTGGGAGACTTGTCATATTTCTTGGGCATGGAGATTTCATACACTCAACATGGAGTGTATGTGACTCAAGAAAGGTATTTGAGAAACTTGTTACTCAAGTTTAAAATGAATGATTGGAGGGTAGCACCTACTCCAATGGAGGTGAATCACAAATTGAGCATATATGGTGGAGAAGAATTCAAGGATATGAAGCTATATCAGAGTTTGGTTGGTAGTCTTATCTATGCTACATTAACTAGACCTGACTTGTCATATGCAATTGGAGTTTTGTCTCAATTCATGCATCGTCCTAGGAAAGAACATTGGATTGCAGGTCAAAGAGTGTTGAGGTACATTAAGGGTACACTCAAAGAAGGTTTGTATTATGTTTTTACATCAGATACAAATATCAAGATATATAGTGATGCAGATTGGGCAGGTAATCCTGATGATAGAAGGTCAACCTATGGATACATGTGTTATGTGGGAGATAAGTTAATCTCTTGGTGTTCAAAGAAGCAACACACAATTGCTTTGTCATCTACAGAAGCAGAGTACAAAGGCATGGTTGAAGCTGCAAAGGAAGTGATATGGCTTAAGACTCTGATGAAGAGTCTTGACACTATACAGAGTACACCTATCATATATG
This sequence comes from Ceratopteris richardii, assembly GCA_020310875.1. Classification (NCBI taxonomy): domain Eukaryota; kingdom Viridiplantae; phylum Streptophyta; class Polypodiopsida; order Polypodiales; family Pteridaceae; genus Ceratopteris; species Ceratopteris richardii. The sequence continues at coordinate 67,761,383 of CM035433.1, read as the reverse complement.
GAGATAACATGAGTTCATTGTATTTAGCTGCTAACCCTGTGTTTCATGCCAGGACTAAACACATTGAGATTCAGTATCACTTTCTAAGAGAGAAGGTGATGGACAAAGAGATTGAATTCATACATACTTCAACTAAATGTCAGATAGCTGATATGCTCACCAAAAGCTTGGATGGACCAAAGCTACAGAGATTCAAAGACATGGCAGGCATAAAGAAGATAGAGAAAACCTCAATTGATGATTGAGGGGGAGCTGTTGGTGCAGAGCAATCAACAATTGAAGTTTTGGAAGTCAAAAGAATGAAGACAAGATCAAGTTATGAAGCATGGAAGAAGTTTACATTCAGGAGTTGAAAGATATGTACACATATGTACATTAGTGCAGATATAGGTCACTTATACTTTTGAATAGTCATAAGTTTGTTAATATTTGCCTATAAATACTATGGAAAATGTCGGGGCAAATATGAGAGAGCATGAGAATAGAGTAATCAGAAGTTGTATGAGTCATTAGACATCTTAGAAGTGAGTTAAGACTCTCTCATCACTTAGATGTAAAAATTCTCAGAAATGAAAAAGTTTGCGCCCGATATTTCTGAGTTTTCTCCTTCTCTGTAAGATCTTTTGTGAAATGCTTTTGTAGAAGTCTAAGTCTATAGGTGATTGCCCTCTGTACAAATTTTTAGCTTCCAATTGTCATCAGGCTGAGAGAATTATATGTAGGAACATTCATATGTGAAGAAGTGTTCACTGGTTCCTGAAACAGGCACAAAATTTGAAGTCAATGTTTTGATCAGTTCTCCTTCCACAGTTTAAAGTTTTGAGCAACTAAGCACTTAATCTTTAAGTTGGAAGGTAAGCTACTTGTGGCTAAAAGAATTTGCTTAAACGGGTTCTAGTCTTGGAGAACCATGTCTTAGAAGTTACAGGTGTCAAAGTCGACTCTACAGGGAGACAGTTTTAGACATAGGTAACTTATTGAGTTCATTTATCAAGTTATACTGAATCTTTTGGAGTGATTCAACTTGGAGGAGGTGTGCAATCTTTAGGCAACACCTTGTGCAAAGTTTTATAAAAAACTTTACACATTTGATAAGTCAATGAGAAAGATATGTGCAACAGATTTTCTGTAGAATCATCTTCTTCACAGATTTTCCAAAATCCTTATAATTAAGTATTGATCCTCTAAATTGGTGAAGGTTTTGACTTACTCTTGATATAGAGGTGCTCTAATTTGAAGATTAGGTTGTTCTTTTGGAGATTAACACTCTCCATCATTGTCTAAAACCGTTAATAAAATAGTCGAGGGTAAACAATAGCACTTCTTTGCCCTTATCAGTGAATGTTTGAATTCCTGTTCTAGCAAAATTAAAGAAAGGAGTATGTTCAGGGTCGGTGTAGACCTCTTCCGCAAAGGTCTTCTTGGGAGACCCTTTAGTTTGGTTCGAACCCATACAGAAAGGAGTAGAAGAATGACTTACCTCCAAATCTTGATATATAAGCATATTATCATCTGGGCCAAAAAGAAATGGGTGACGATAAACCTCTTTCAAGTGGAATATTGGAAACTTGAGACACCATTGATGTGATATCAACTCCCTGAACAACTGCAAGATCCGATCCCTCCCCGCAAAGGGGGAGAGCGAGGAAGAAGCAAACAAACATCAAAAGGGCATGATAGCACTCAAAAAAGCAGTGAAGAATGTAAAGCCACAAGATGACAACACCACGTGCATGAAGGCACACACCAAAAGCGCTCGAAACCCTAAGCCTCAAAGTCCCTAGACTGTTGATATATTTAGGTAGTGATGTGTGTGAACACACTAGGACCACCGGGGCACTTTTTTCCCTCTTTACGAGTTTTTTTCCCCCGGCTTATATATACGCCTATTGCTCTAATGGGCTACTTATCTTTGTACATTCTCTAGTAATACATTCAGTATTGTGTGTTTGTGCTCCAAGCTTCTTCTTCTTCCTTGTGCTATTCATGTGCTTCCTCAGACCTCTAACTCCAACAATTGGTATTAGAGCAGGTCGTCGTTTCATCTAGGGCGCCATCGACACTCCTCTGTTTGCAGTCTCAAATTCAGAAGAAATTTGGTGAGCATACTCAGGGTGTTTTAGAGATCAGAACCGCTTTGCTCTGTGGTGCTGAAAACGTGATCTGAGCTCGTTTCGGCCTCCAAACGCACTATCATAGCGCTTGCGCAGGCTATTTCATCTTTTTGTGCCGAAGGTATATACCAGTTTCTGTTCGCCAGTATAAGCGTGTCGTGCTACAGGTCTAGCAGAATTTGTCGAGGCAGTTCTGTTCAACTTTTTCAGATACAGTCAATTTTCTGCATCAAGGTATTTTAGTCACCAGCCATGGCTGAAAGTAGTGATGTATTCCGTATGTTGGCTGTTGAGGATAAGTTGGATGGTACCAACTACCCATTATGGGCTTATATGATGCGACATGTATTGGTTGCAAAAGGATTGTGGAACATTGTGGAAGGTGTTGAAAGACGTCCTGTTACACCTCTGACTATAGGTACTGCAAATACAGGTGCTAGAGCTGATGAAGATGGTGTCGAAGATGATATTCCACAAATTCTTGTTCGTGCTATTGTTTCTACTGCACCTACTGTAGAGCAGATTCATTCGGATGGCACAGATGCCCAGGCACATGCATTGATAGCTTTGTCTGTCAAACGTGCCATTATTCCTCATATTCGCTCTTGCAGAACAGCTAAGGATGCTTGGGATACACTTACCACATTGTACCAAGCTAGGATTGGGCTCGTGTTGCTTACCTCCAAAAACAGTTGGAGAGTGAGCACATGAATGAAGGTGATTCTATGGACAGTTTCCTAACGAAGATCAAAGATTTGAAGGAATAGTTGATTTCTGCTGATGAGGTTATACGAGATAGCTCACTTGTGCAGACCATTCTGAATGGTCTTCCTGATTCATATTAGAGTTTTGCATCTACTCTTCGGTTGATGATGAAAGGCAATTCGAATGCCTTATCATATGAGGAGTTAGTCTCTGTTTTGTTGCAGGAAGATCAGTCCAGGCAAAACAGGTCCATTATGCGAGTTGCAGATCAAGCTTTCCTGGCTAGTCAGAAGGGCAAAGGAAAATGGAGCTCTTCAGCTAGTAAGCAGAAATCTGCTAATTCTGCATATTCGAAGAAGGAAGATAAAGATGAGAAGAAATCAGAAAAGCAGAAATTGTTTTGTAGTATTGTAAAGGGAATGATCATATCATAAAGAACTGTCCAAAACTGGCTGCAAAAGAGGCAAAGAAGGAAGAGGCTGGAATGGTTGTTGCAAAAGCCTCTACACCAAAAACGGAGTCTGCTAATCTTGTGCAAGAAGAAGAATGGGCATTCACTATGTTAGTCGGCCGCCGGATTGGCAAATGTAAAACTAAATCTTGTGTTTGCACGCGCAAAAAGTGGTTACACAACAATTGTAATTTCTTATATAAAGCAATGTAAAGAGATGCTCAGGGACGACGAGTCGTGGAATCACCAGACTGTTCATCTGGGTGATTGTCTGAAGCGTTACTGTAACTTTGTTTGTAAAACTTCTGAGTTTTTCTGAGTAATCCGTTATCTCCTTGTCTATATCTGTTGTGTGTATCTGTTATCTCTTGATCTTTGTTGTGGTTGTGAGTGTTATTCATCATACAGTAACTCATCGAACCGTTGTCTGAAGTGAATCGTCTGCAAATCCTTATTGCAATCCTGTATTAAGAGCGCATATTGGGTTAGTACTAGTTCTTGGAATGTTCTGCCAAGTTGTTGGGTGAGGTCTGTAGAATTGTGATAGTGCGCTAACACTGCAAAGTATAGTGCTGTCTTGAGTGTTGAAATCTGTCATCATACGGTAAGGGTTGTTGCAGTAAGGGATCTTGAGTTGAATAATGGGTCTTTAGTGCGGTGTAATTGAACGATTTAGTTCTGTGTGTTTCGGACGATGAGCGGATTGCAGTACCTATCCGGTAAGATTGAACCCTTACCCTTGTCTCTAATATCTTCAGTAAGTTTATCACCGTAGTATTTTCGTGTATTCGTTACATGATGGCCGAGCTAAGACGTGAACAGTGATTGTCTGAGTATAACGGAATCTTGCTAGAGTTTCAGTATCTCTCTGTATCTGAAGTGGTTGTATTTGGAAACTAAGTAAAGGGCCTCTGTCTAATAGACCCCTACCACTCCCAAGAACCCACTTAGGTGCTTAAATGCGTTTCTGACAGTTAGACTCACATTTAAGCGTTTAACACTGGCGCCGTCTGTGGGAAGGTGGCATCAAGATTGCCGTTTATCTGTCGAAAGTGTTATCAGGATCGCCATTTATCTGTGGGAAAGTGGAAACAGATCAAATTGTTGTAAACCTGTTGTGGAAACGTGACTGTAAAATTTTTTCGACAGTAATAGTACGCGATTAGTACAAAAGATGATACATGCCGGTTACTCGATCTGGTGAAACGTATCCAAAGAACTACCAGCCTGGGGTACTTAATTTGCTAAAAACGACTCCGGGAGTTAGAAGTACAACTAGGTCTAACCCAGTTGTCAAGAAAGTAAAAAACGTTAGTAGTGATTCCGGTCATATTCCGGTGGAACGTGTTTCGCCTCTAGTAAATTCCGGTACTATTTTGGCACGGTCTGTTGAAGATATAGTAACTCCAGAATCTACCAGGATGCAGCCTAAAGTCAGTTTAACAACATTGGGTAAAGACTTAAATTTGTTTACGACTAGAAACACTTTAGCCAAAGAAATTAGTGAAGGTGAAAAAACACCGGGGAGATTTTATCTAAAGCATCCATTACTCTCCCCCTTGGGCAATTGCTGGCACTAGTACCAGGAGTCAGACAACAATTCCAACAACAGTTCAGTCCTGTGCCTTCCTACATTCCAGCAACAGCAACAGTGCAACCAGAACCTGATTCTACGATCGATCATTCAGTTCCTTTGATTATGGTATGGTATAAAAATCATAAAATCACACAGGTACTAATTGATGGAGGATCTGGTGTCAACATTGCTACTGCTGCACTGTGTAAAAAGTTAGGGTGGACCGAAATCAAACCAGTTCATTTTTTTGTAAGAATGACCGATCAATCAAGAGTCCATCCCATAGGACTTGTACGAAATGTACCAATCACTTTACAAGGTACAACATTTAAAATGACCTTTGTCATACTAGATTTATCGGAATCCACTCTTGATTACACCCTCCTTTTTGGCCGACCTTGGCTGAAGCATGCTAAGGTGATACAGGATTGGTCTGCACAGGAGCTCACTTTCAAGGATAAAAATTGTAAATACATTGTAAAATTAGATGCTATACAACCTTGCGAGTTGCATGCTAGACCGTACTTTGCGGAACCAGTTCATATGCTAGATGGGTTGTCAGATGATGAAGAAGAAGAGTTTCTGAAAAATAACATTGACTTGATCTCCCTAGGAACTGTTGATCTACAATCTGTTGTAAAAAACTGGAATCCTTTAGTTTGCACGGTGATGACTGTAACAGAAAAAGATATGGAAAAAGATAAGGTTACCATAGATGACACTGATCTACAACAACTCTTTAACCCAGCTGAGAATACAGAGAAGCCTCGACAATTTTATGTTCCGGAAGATCAACTGACCACTTACAATTTAGGTGATGAAGAAAATCCACGACCTGTTAGGATAAAGTAGAACTTACCGGAATTATTTCAAGCAGATCTAATCCAACTACTTTGCGAATTTTCTGATGTATTTGCATGGGATTACAAAGATATGAAGGGTTTGGACCCGCGCATCTACCAACACAGGGTCATGCTGAAGCCAGAAGCAAGACCGATCAAGCAACCTAGCTACCGGATGAATCCAAACTATGCATCATAGGTAAAGGCAGAACTGGATAGGTTATTGAAGGTTGGATTCATTGTACCAGTAGAGCATGCTGAATGGATCTCACCAATCGTTATTGTCCCTAAGAAGAATAAGCAATTACGAATATGTGTAGATTACCGGAAACTGAACGCAGCTATAGTACCTGATCCATTTTCGCTCCCTTTTCTTGACACAATGCTTGATAGAGTAGCAGGACATGAAATGTATTCATTCTTAGATGGGTATAGTGGGTATAATCAAGTTAGAATGGCTGAACAAGATATACCGAAGATCGCCTTCATTACTAACTGGGGTGTTTTTGCATGTACTGTTATGTGGTTTGGATTAAGAAATGCCCCAAGTACATTCCAAAGGTGCATGCAGGAAATATTTTCTCCTTAACTTACTTCTTTTATGCAAGTATATCTTGACGATTTTTCAATTTTCGGTAAGATGATAGCACACCTGTTCCATTTATGGTGCTGCTTTGAAAAATGCAGAGAATACAGACTCTGTTTGAACCCAAACAAATCTGTGTTTGCGGTTTCATGTGGCAAGTTACTCGGTCATATTGTATCGGCACACATACAAGTGGATCTAGATAAAATTTCAGATGTGTTAGAAGCTCCAGTGCCCACTACACCAAAGGAAGTAATGCGCTTCATGGGCCAAGTAAGATGGCATGGATGACACCTACGATGGCTTGCTCACTTGGCAATACCACTGAACAAATTAATCACCAAGACTCCTCGACAGTTTGAGTGGACTCAAGAATGTCAGATAGCATTTGATCGCTTAAAGCGTTTATTAACACAAGTTCCCATCTTACAACCTCCTGACTGGGATCGCCCATTTCATGTATTTGTTGATGCTTCAGATATAGCAATAGGGAGCGTTTTAATGCAACAAACTGATAAGTGGTTCAGACCAGTGTACTATGCAAGTCGGAGATTAGCCCCTGCTGAAAAGAATTACTCTGTAACAGAAAGAGAATGTCTAGGTCTAGTATATTCTGTCAAGAAATTCAGACATTATTTGCTGGGCCGTAAATTTACTTTTCATGTAGATCATGCTGCACTTGTTTATCTGGTTCGGTAACAGCATCTAGGTGGTCGATTAGCACGATGGGTTCTGCTTTTGCAGGAGTTTGACTACGAAGTCATTCATCGGCCAGACAGTTCACATGCCTTAGCAGATTTTCTCTCTCGCTTAGATTCCGGTGAAGCTCCGGTAGGCATAGATGACACAACTCTGGCGATTTATGTTTCTGAACCAACGAATGATGAAATTACAAACCCGCCTATGCCATCTACATACTATGATCAAATATTGACCTTTCTCACTGATGGATGCCTTCCATCTCAGACTTCTACGGCAATACGCAAGAAAATTGCAGTTTTTAGCCGCCGATTTCCATTGATTGCTGGAGAATTATACTATGTGGATCATACTGGAATTTTACTTCGATGTATTCCACCACATGAAGTTAACTCAGTCATTAATTTGGCTCACTCAATTCCTTCCGGTGGCCATTTTGCTGCAGACTTAACACACCGAAAAATTCTGCAAAGTGGTCTCTGGTGGCCTACTATGTACAGAGATGTATCACAGTTTGTCAAACAATGTGATAGTTGTCAAAGATCTGGACAGCCCCTGCAATGTCATCTTTTCCCTCTACAACCTGTCTTGCCATTAGAACCTTTTCAGAAGTGGGGTCTAGATTTCATTGGACCTATTACACCACCAGCAATCTTCAGTAACAATCGTTATATCTTGACATGTACTGATTATGCTACCAGATGGGCATAAGCCTGGGCTTTACGATCTCCTACAGCTGCTGGGGTAGCAAAATGTCTGCTAATCGATGTCTTTCCACGTTTTGGTTTACCACTGGAAATTGTTATAGATCAAGGCACTCATTTTGTCAACAATTTAATGAAAGTATTCACACAGTCGTTTCAGGTCACACATAAATTTAGTTCACCATATTATCCTCGCGCAAATGGCCTCGCTGAGAGTACAGACAAATCTTTGTTGGATATGCTCCGAAAAATCATTTTAGAAGCACCGGAAAGATGGGATCAACTGCTACCTGCAGTATTATGGGCATATCGGACTACATACAAGGTAACAACAGGATTAACCCCCTTCAAACTGGCTTATGGATTAGAAGCAATAGCACCGATGGAGATAGTTATACCAAGTTTACGAGTAGCCATCAACCAAAAACTACTACCGGAAGAATCACTATCCTTTCGGTTAGATACACTCAGAGAATTAGACGAGCAATGATGGCACAGTTTTTTGACTATGCAGGAAGTACAGCTAAGACAAGCTCAAACGCATGATCGACATCTGAAGACTCCAATTTTTACGGTGGGACAACTTGTACTCTTTTACAATGCAAAGTTGAATCGGTCTGCTGGCAAATTCAAATTACGATGGTTTGGTCCTTACCGTATTACTGAACAAGTGGGCCTAGCAACTTTTTGGTTGACCACGCTGATCGGAATGCCTATTCCAAAGGTGATAAATGGGTCGAAGTTGCGGCCGTATCAACACACATCTAATCCGCACTGAAACGTTTTGCAGTTGGCCGCGTCTTTTGGCGTTCTCTTTTCTTTCCTTTCTTTCTCTTTTAATTTTTGCGTACTTAATAAAATAAGTCTGTAAATATCCGCGTTTTGAACCCTATTTATGACTAAAGCCGCCCTACCCTTTCGAGCTGTTCATGCATGCACATCGAAGTTAAGAATTATCATCTCAATACCGCGCGATTATTACTACTTTTGATTACTCTCCGCTACAGCACAACTACATAACCTTCTCCATTTCACCAAAAATCGCTATTGTGTTTGCGTGCTTTGTATGATCGTGAAATCCCTGTGTGCCTGCGTTTTGAGCTTGCTATCTTTGTTGCGCCATGGAAGCTTTGGCTAACTATGCGGCTTTCCGTGATGGACTCCCTGCCGACGTAGGAGAGTTCCTGCGCAACCGTGGGCTTGCAAATTTCGCTAAATTGCCTTGGCATTCAGTGGAATCCCACCCCTTCTTTGCCTAGATCATCTCCGCCATCGCTCAAGCACCTGCCAATGAGCGAAGTTGGGCTTCCACATCTTTACCCTCCCGAACAGTAATCACCTTCCAAACCTTCGCTGAGTCATTTCGACTCCCATCGCAAGGTCGCGGAAATGGCCCGAGTCTACCAGTTGCCAGAATGATAGAGTTGTTCCCCAGATATTCATCCAATGAATACGCCATCCTATGTCGACCGCAATCAAAAAGATCCGCCCTCCAATTCTTAGTAGCAATCCTAACTCTACAGAAGCGCACTTACGGCATATCCCGGTCATTTTACTCTGCCATAGACTTACTGCACGTGAGCCAATCAACTTCCCATCATACTTCTTCCACCGTATCCACAAAGAGTGCGTAGCAATAATCAAACAAGTAAACAAGGGAAGCACCCCTAGATCTAGATTGCCACACATCCTATCATTCCTCTTTCCGGCAATCCTTGCAGCCCAACCACCACCCCGAGGACCTGTTCTGAGACATGAAGAATCGGTACAACTGCTAGAGGACGATGATGAAGAAGATGAAGAGGAACTCAACTAGCTCTTCTGCCAGAAAAGAATCAGAATCAGCTCGTCTGAGAGTGAAGCACAGAATTCAGCCGGAGATGATAAAGAAGAAGAAAAGCAAAAAGAAGACACCTTTCATGACACCACCACATCAATGCAGCATGATTCCTCTGCGCAATCATCACCATCTGAGCAACAAGAACAGGAGGACCAGACTGAAACAGAAACAAGCTCTACCGAAGAAGCATCCCAACAACAAACTGAGCAGGAACAGCAAGAGGATGAACAACAAATTGCAAAACAAGTTTTCGAAGAGCTGCTTAAGGCAGTTGAGTCCATAGCCACAGAAACTGAACAACAAACCACAAATGAGGTAACAAAATCTAACTCTACCATTCCCACCCCACCACCGAAACCTCCACTCAACCCCATCCTTCCTATCCCATCCAATGCACCAATCGAACCTGCAGCTTCTTCAGCCTCATCCCCCAACTACTCTCCACCGAACTCACAGCAACTGCTTACTGCATCGTCTTCCCAACCTCGTCCCCCTCTTCCACCACCCTCCATTCCAGTATTTTCCCAGTTGGAATCTATGGGTCAGCTGCTAATAGATTTATCAAGACAACTGCCGCAACAATTGAAGCAAATCACAGACAATGTTCGAGAAGATTTTCAGCATAAATTTGACGTAATGCAGGCAGATATCACTCCCCTCCAGGAGGAACTACAGGCACTAAAGACTGAAAATCACGCGCTTCATGAACAATGACAACAACTACAGACCAGAATTCAAGAACATGAACGAATTACAACTCAGCGAGATGAAGCCCTGGCAGCAACAAAAGAAAAGGAGGAATTACTGCTTGTTGCCGATGCAGAAATAAGTAAACTGAATCAACTACTCAAGGATAAAGAAGATGCAACAATGGCGTTAGGCAATCTACTAGAAGAAACCAGAACGCATTTAGACAAAGAAGTAAAGAAAAGCCAAGAACAGCAGAGGGAGGCTAAATTGACAGAAGAAGAACTCCATAGAATGAATGAGGCTCTAACAGATGTCAACAGAATGCTGAAACACTATTTGGCAAAAGAAGTTCAAGCACAAAAAGAAATCGCACAGCTTCGACGAGAAAGAGATGCCTACTCCACAACGATACAGTATCAAAACCAAGAAATTGAGAGAAGAGAAAATCAATTAAGCAATCAGAAAGAACGGGTAATCAATATGCAGAAGCAAGTTGCAGAAATGAAGGTTTCAAGAGATGCAGCCCTGTCCAATGAGTTCTACCTGCAAGAAGCCTTTTTGCAAACACAGACAAATATTTTGCTCACCGAAGCGATAGCATTAGGTTCTATTAGAGTAGATGCACAGCTAGTAGAGCCGGAAACCCTTAAACAAATGTTAGAAACTCTAAAGAAAAAGATCGCCCGCACCTTTAGATTAGCTAGAAATATGTACTTAGAAGGAATAGTAGACGATCAATAATTTTGTATAACCTGCGGGTTTGAGTCCACCATGCATGCCAGTGTTACTCGGCCGCCGGATTGGCAAATGTAAAACTGAATCTTGTGTTCGCACGCGTGAAAAGTGGTTACACAACAGTTGTAATTTCTTATATAAAGCAATGTAAAGAGATGCTCAGGGACGACGAGTCGTGGAATCACCAGACTGTTCGTCTGGGTGATTGTCTGAAGCGTTACTGTAACTTTGTTTGTAAAACTTCTGAGTTTTTCTGAGTAATCCGTTATCTCCTTGTTTGTATCTGTTGTCTGTGTCTGTTATCTCTTGATCTTTGTTGTGGTTGTGAGTGTTATTCATCATACAGTAACTCATCGAACTGTTGTCTGAAGTGAATCGTCTGCAAATCCTTGTTGCAATCGTGTATTAAGAGCGCGTATTGGGTTAGTACTAGTTCTTGGAATGTTCTGCCAAGTTGTTGGGTGAGGTCTATAGAATTGTGATAGTGCGCTAACACTGCAAAGTATAGTGCTGTCTTGAGTGTTGAAATCTGTCATCATACGGTAAGGGTTAAAGTTGCAGTAAGGGATCTTGAGTTGAATAATGGGTCTTTAGTGCGGTGTAATTGAACGATTTAGTTCTCTGTGTTTCAGACGATGAGCGGATTGTGGTACCTATCCGGTAAGATTGAACCCTTACCCTTGTCTCTGATATCTTCAGTAAGTTTATCACCGTAGTATTTTCGTGTATTCGTTACATGATGGCCAAGCTAAGATGTGAACAGTGATTGTCTGAGTATAACAGAATCTTGCTAGAGTTTCAGTATCTCTCTGTATCTGAAGTGGTTGTATTTGGGAACTAAGTAAAGGGCCTCTGTCTAACAGACCCCTACCACTCCCAAGAACCCACTTAGGTGCTTAAATGCGTTTCTGACAGTTAGACTCGCGTTTAAGCATTTAACAACTACTGTTTGCAGTTTTGACCCATCTTCTCATGAGCAGTGCATGTCTGCAGTAGACTCAGATGTTTGGTACTTTGACAGTGGGGTGACCAAACATATTAACTCGCAGTGGAGTTTCTTCTCTTCACTCGAGCCTTCCCCTACAGGGAATACTGTCACATGCGCCAACAACTCCTCTTATCCTGTTATGATGGGAGATGATCAAAGTTTGGAGATTTTTTGCAAAAAGTGAAATTATTCATAAAAATGCAACGAGTCACTTAGCCAGTAATGCTTCTCAAGTAGGACTCATAGGAACTCTATCATGTGGCCTTGCTCTATCATGATTTTCACCTATCCTTTAGAAGAATATGGATATTCTATATGATTTCAAGGCCTTTGTTGGAGAGTTCACCTCTTCTTTTATAGATAGCAATTATTCATGTGTTGTTGAAACAAAATTAACAAAGTTACATCAAGGAAATAGGCATGTGTCTACTTATGCATTAGAATTGAGAAAAATCATTTATGATCAACCAGGTTTTATGGGGCTTACATGCTAATGTCAACGACCTCATGCTTACCTTTCCCAAGGTAAAAATTTAGAATAAATTCATGACTTAAGCAATTGAATGTGATAATAGGTCGTTCGAGAGAAAGCAAGAGAAGAAAACTTCTATTAGAGATTGATAATACAAGTTTACCTCTCTTCCACAACAACAAATGCTGAAAGAAACTCAACTAGAACCCATGCAACTAGATAACATGAAGTTCAAATGACTTACACCAAAGGAAGGGAGGCATCGGAAGGGTAATAGATTATTCTTTTATTGTTCAAAACATGACCATATGGTATTCAGATGTCCTACGAAGAAGAAAAAAGTTGGATTCAAGACTTCCACAATCACCATCCCACATCAAAAGGATCGTCATCGAAGTCAAAAGAGAAGTAATGTCCATCATGAGAATCATGCCATTGATTCTATACCTAGATATACTATGAACCATTTCTAGTTTCCTCATGGATATCCATCATCATCGTGTTCTAGTACCACATATCAAGAACCCTACAAAAACCAAGAGCAATGAAGATTTAAGTTCTAGAAGATTTCATAGTCACATAGCCACTCCTCATGGAACTCGTCGCTTGAAGGGGAGGTGACTTCATGAACACAAAGGAAACCATCCTAGACCTTAAATTCCATGTGACTTTCCATATCTCATGAATTGGTTGAAAATTTGGATAAATTAATTCTACCATTGTGTCTCAAACATGTCAAAACCCTAACATTGTTTGTCTACTTGCTTGATTTTGATAATCAAAGGTCATGTGTTAGATTATTGATATCATTGATGACATCGTAAAATTGTAACTACCTTTGATAACTACCCTTAAATGCCTATATGAGGAGGCCTTGACCATATACATCCTTAGTCTTTCCAATGCTAGTCTTGGGAGCTCAAGGAGAGGCAAGGTCCCATCAAGTTATTTCTTGTATGTTGGTCATGTCCCTAAAGGGAGTTCTCCTAACTCAGATACTGTGTTTCATATCTACGATAGCGGTTTGTGGGATCTCTTCTATTTAGTCTAGTCTAGTAATCCACACCTATCTATTGTGGGGTGTGAGAATTCTTGTAATACATTGATGTCCTTGATGTATTTTCCCTATGTGGGTCATATTCTAATCAAAGTATAGTTCCAAAATATTATCTAGTATACTACTCAAAGGGCACAATCTAGTGCCCCCTTTACATAGAAAACCCCATTGGGGTGAATGAAGTGAACACATATAAGAGAAATAGATTAGCCCCCACAAGCTAATAAGCCTAAAGGTTGGTGCAAAGCTTTAGACTTTTCTTGTGGAAGAGATTTAGTGAATATGTTTGCCACATCATCTTGTGTAGCCGGATAAATTAATATCTCTAGAATGAAGGTGCTCTCTAAGAGTGGGACTTACAAACTTCAGTGTGATTTAAATTTTTTCATTTGAAAACATAGGGAGATATCTAGTATTAGAAAGGTCTAATGCCCATTAGGAAATTTTGTAAATTTTTGTGAAACAACATCACAAGAAAACCTATATATTATAGTATCCCTAAGGGATCCAAAGATAGCATTTTCATGATTGAAGTGTCCACTCTAACTCTCAAGGTTTTTTTTTTATGCACAAGAACATGTTTGTTTATTCCTCATCCTTACGAAAGACTTGGGATTGGGATCATGTATCTCAAATAACATTCTTGATTCTCATTGCACTTTTATTGGATGTCACAAGTCTTAGACTCATAAATCCTCATTGCCACCAATACTTTTCTTGTAATATTGAATGTTGTTACATAAAAACAAGCTCTAAAGTAGTCTTGTGGATTTTATTAATTATTAAAAATGGTATATGGAAGCTTGTGGATCTTATTAGTTATGAAAAATAACATGTGGAGGCATTCACATCTCCAAAGTTAGAGCAAAAGTAGATAAAAGTAGAAGGAAAGGAGAGGTGTCTATTTTTAGACAAGGAAGGTGCTTCTGTTGATAGCCTCTCAATAAAAAGAGTGGTTCTCTTAGTGTAGGTGTCCAAATTGAGTGATTCTTGTTGCGTTGTGAAGATTACAACTTGTACTATATAAGTAGATCAGCGTTTGTACAATTTACAATGAGAAAACTCCACGCAAGTAGGCGTTTTTGCAGATCTTGTTTCTTGTGTCTATCCGGTGCCTCATCAGTGACATACCTCTCTTCAAGCTTTCATATCTCAGTCGTTATGAGGTCTTTTTGAGTGATTTCACTTGGAGGAGTTTCCTTAGCTCTCATTATTTCTATCCATATCAAAATTTCTCATAGATGTTGAAGTTTTGTTGCTGGTGTACATCATTTTTCAATTCAGACAGTTAGTCATACCTTGCTGTTGCAGGCTTCTTTTTACCTTGACTTGAAGTTGTTGGTTTGGGAGCTATACTCCACCTTTTTTGACGTTTTTTGTTTTTAAAGCATGATACTCAGAGTCTACTTTCAGAATATATGATTAGTTGTGTCAAAATCTGCTCAGAGAGTTTATGGTGATCATTATGCTATAGTGACCTATTTCTGTTTTTTGGAAAGTTTGGTGGAAAGTTTGTTTTTGAAGTTTGGAAATATTTGGTTGGTGTTTTAACGATCTTGGGAGGTCTCATCATGTTTCGTTGTGTACTTTGATGTTTACAAGTTTGTAAACACAACATTGTGGTATCAGAGCTTTTGTTTTTTTGTTTTATCAAATCTTTCATACAACTTATTGAATTATCTTCTTTGTTTACAACAATTCAACATGGCACATTTGAGTGCATCGATTGAGAAGTTATCTGATGGGAGAAATTATCCCATGTGGCAATTTAGAATGGAGTCTTATCTCATGTCTTAAGGTCTTTGGGGATTGATAACAGGTACAGAAGTGAAGCCGGTATTACCAGAAGCTCCTACACAAGCGGATCGAGCAAGAGAGCAAGAATGGATCGAAAGAGACAGAAGAGTTCTGTTTATTATATCACAAACTGTTTCCAATACTATGCTTGGGCATATAAGAGGTTTGAATACTAGTAGAGAGGCTTGGGAGTCTCTAGAAAGATTATTTGCAACTACCAACAGAGCAAGGCAAACACAACTCGTAGGTGAGCTGACAAGAGTAAAAAAAAAGCCACGACAATCAGTTAATGATTATATTCTTGAGGTAAAATCTCTTATTGAAGCATTAGCCTCTATTGATGCATCTCCTAGTGATGATATAAAGTTTAATAGCATGTTAAATGGCTTGAGAGAAGATGAAAGATGGAAGTCTTTCATTACGTCTATCATGGCTCGAGAGAATCTACCATCCTTTGAAGATTTACAGACACTCATGATGACTGAAGAAATCAACATAGAAGGTGGAAACTCTTATCATTCGCAAAGAGGTAGTCAAGGACAAGCTCTTTATACTTCATCAAATAGATCAAGAGGTAGAGGAAATTGGAGAGGAGGAGGAAGATTTAACAACAATGCAAGAGGAAGAGGAAGCTTTAATGCGACTAGAGGAGGAAGAACAATACAACAAAGTCAACAAACTCAACCAAATCAGCAAGGTAACTTTACCTGCCATTATTGTGGTAAAGTTGATCATTATGCTAGGGATTGTTTCTCCAATCCGAATAGAAGAGGTGGTTTTAGAGGACGACAAAGACGAAGAGGCCAAGATCACATGCATCACAACAACAACATAGTACAAGAGGAGGCTCAAACACAGAAGGAAAATGTTCTTATGGCTATGCATACAGAGACACATAAGAGGAAGGTAAACAACAAAACTTGGTATATAGATAGTGGTTGCTCAAACCACATGAGTCACAACATGAATATGTTTGTGAACTTACATAAACCTGATTCAAGAGTCATAGTTGCTACAGGAGATAGTACTGAGCATGAAGTAGTTTACATTGGTGATTGTCCACTTAATGAACATGTCACTCTTAGAGATGTTTTGTTTGTTCCTACCATTACAAGAAATTTGATTTCAGATGGACAGATGGAGGACAATGGAGTAAAGGTTGATTTTGACAATAATCAGTGGCAGGCTTATCAGAAGAAGGATGGAAATTTTGTTATAAAAGGACAAAAGGTAAACAGATTATATACTTATGAAGTTGAAGTTCCAAATTATGCAGGTTATACAATGGTTAATGGGACTCAAGTAAGTCAATTGGATTTATGGCATAAGATATTAGGACACATTAGTGTTGGCAGGTTAAAAGATATTGCAAAGAAATCATTGGTTGAAGGTTTACCACAATTACCTAAGCAAGATTTGGATTTTGTTTGCGAGGCATGTCAGTTTGGAAAACAGGTACGAAGTTCTTTTTCAAAAGCAGGATTGCAAAGCAGAGGTATTTTGGACTTGATTCATACTCATGTATGGGGTCCATCTCAAGAAGAGTCCATGGCAGGTAGCAAGTACTTTGTCACATTTATTGATGACTTCTAAAAGTTTACATTCATTTATTTTATGAAATACAAATCCAAAGTGTTTGACATATTCAAAAAGTTTAAATCATTGGTTGAAAAGCAAACAGGTCGAAGCATAAGAAGGTTGAGATCAGATGGAGGAGGTGAATATTTTTCTAATCAATTTCTTGCATTTTTGGAGGAAGAAGGAATTAAAAAGGAGACTACAAATAGATACACACCTCAACAAAATGGTGTGGTCGAAAGAAGAAACAGGTCTATCTTGGAGATGGGTAGGTGCATGTTAAATGAAAAGGACTTACCACTTATTTTTTGGGCTGAAGCATGCAATATGGGAGTTTATGTGATGAACAGGTTACCACCTACTCAAAGTCATGTACAACAAGCACCTTATGAATTATTTTATGGATCAAAACCAGATATTGCTAATTGTAGAATTTTTGGAAGCATATGTTTTGTTCATGTTCCACAACAGTTAAGGTCAAAGTTGGATCCAAGGTCACAAAAACTGGTTTTCATTGGTATGGCAGAAGGGCAACCAGGATATAGATGTGTGAACGCAGATACGGGAGAGGTAATTGTTTCGAGAGATGTTATTTTTCATGAAGATAAATCTTGGTATAAACATGAAGTGCAGGTAGATGAAGAAGAAACTACAAGAAGTCACGAAGAAGAGCCAAGCTCTCCAAGTTCACCAGAGTCAAATTACACATGAAGAGGAAACTCCCCCCAATCAGAAGTTGAAGAAAATTCTTGATTTGATTTCAAAGGAAATTGAGTCACAGGAAGAAGAAAGTGAAGGTTCTACATCAAGAAGAACTCAAACTCGAAGGCAAGAAAAGCATGGTAGGACAAGAAGCCAATCAAGGTATCCAGTAAGAGAAAGAAGGCAACCGCAAAGATTTTCTCATGAAGCTTATATTGCAAAACTTCTTGAGGAGCAGGAATCAACAACTTTTAAAGAAGCGTCAAAGGTAAAGAAATGGGGTAAAGCAATGGATGAAGAAATGACAGCTTTGTATGAGAACAATACATGGAGTTTAGTTCCAAGGCAACCTAACATGAAGGTAATTTGTAACAAATGGGTGTAGAGGATAAAGAGAAACAGTGATGGTTGAGTAAGTAGATATAAGGCAAGGCTTGTTTGTAAAGGTTATGCACAGAGTTATGGCATCGATTATGAGGAGACATTTTCTCCTGTTGCCAAGATATCAACAATAAGGACATTAATAAGTGTTGCTACAAGCAAGGTATGGAATCTTTATCAATTAGATATAAAAAATGCATTTCTCAATGGTGATTTAAAAGAAGATGTGTACATGGAGCAACCAGCAGGTTATGAAGATTCCAAGAAGCCTACTCATGTATGTAAACTCTTGAAAGCATTGTATGGTCTCAAGCAAGCTCCAAGGGCTTGGAATTTTAGATTGGTAAAGTTTCTTGAAAAGCAGGGATACAGGTGTTCAAATGCGGATACTTCTTTGTATGTTAAGGTTGAAGGATCATTGATTGTTTATATCTCAATTTATGTGGATGACTTGATAATAGAAGGCTTGAGCTATAAATATCATGAAGGTTTGGATTTGAAAGCATACGGTGATGCAGATTAGGCAGGAAATAAGGATGATAGAAGGAGTACAGGTGGATATCTGATATTTGCAGGTAATAATTTGGTTTCATAGAGTTCTAAAAAACAGCCTACAGTAGCACTTTCAAGCAGAGAAGCTGAATATAGAAGTCTTACAAAAGCAACATGTGAGATTATGTGGTATTTGAAGCTTTATGAAGATATGAATATATCTACAACACGTCCACTACTCTTTGGAGATAATGTAAGTTCATTACAGCTCGCATCTAATCCAGTGTACCATGCAAGAACAAAACACATTGAAGTGCACTATCACTATATCCGAGAGAAGGTGGTGAATGAAGATATTGATATTCAACATGTTGGAATGAAAGATCGATTAGCAGACATACTTACAAAAGTAGTGGATGCTCAGAAGCTTAAGCGAATCAAAGTACTACTTGGAGTCAAAGCTTTGGATTTAGAGCTTGAGGGGGGCAATGTTACATAAAAACAAGCTCTAAAGTAGTCTTGTGGATTTTATTAATTATTAAAAATGGTATATGGAAGCTTGTGGATCTTATTAGTTATGAAAAATAACATGTGGAGGCGTTCACATCTCCAAAGTTAGAGCAAAAGTAGATAAAAGTAGAAGGAAAGGAGAGGTGTCTATTTTTAGACAAGGAAGGCGCTTCTATTGATAGCCTCTCAATAAAAAGAGTGGTTCTCTTAGTGTAGGTGTCCAAATTGAGTGATTCTTGTTGCGTTGTGAAGCTTACAGCTTGTAATATATAAGTGGATCAGCTTTTGTACAATTTACAATGAGAAAACTCCGCGCAAGTAGGCGTTTTTGCAGATCTTGTTTCTTGTGTCTATCTGGTGCCTCATCAATGACATACCTCTCTTCAAACTTTCATATCTCAGTCGTTATGAGGTATTTTTGAGTGATTTCACTTGGAGGAGTTTCCTTAGCTCTCATAATTTCTATCCATATCAAAATTTCACATAGATCTTGAAGTTTTCTTGCTGCTGTACATCATTTTTCAATTCAGACAGTTAGTCATACCTTGCTGTTGCAAGCTTCTTCTTATCTTGACTTCAAGCTGTTGGTTTGGGAGCTATACTCCACCTTTTTTGATGTTTTTTGTTTCTAAAGCATGCTACTGAGAGGCTACTTTCACAATATATGATTAGTTGTGTCAAATTCTGCTCAGAGAGTTTCTGGTGATCATTATGCTATAGTGACCTATTTCTGTTTTTTGGAAAGTTTGGTGGAAAGTTTGTTTTTGAAGTTTGGAAATATTTGGTTGGTGTTTTAACGATCTTGGGAGGTCTCATCATGTTTCGTTGTGTACTTTGATGTTTACAAGTTTGTAAACACAACAAATGTAGCTAGTGAGTCTTTCATGAATATGATACCCATAGGAATGCACCTCACATTAAGTACTGGTTTCAAATAGTTTCCTCATCTAGCGTTAGGGACATCCCTACCAATTCCCACCCTTAGGGAAAATTTAGGCTATGTTCATTCCTAGTAGGTGTCAGGAATCTACTTCTGCTTCTATAAATTTGAGGTGTCCAATGGTACTATGCCCTTCACATTAGGCTTTCAAGTAATTGAAGCTAAGGGTAGATTGCGACATTGAATTTCCTTTTTTGGTTGGGTTCAAATTCAAGCAAAGGAATTGTTATGCTTTTGAACAATGTTTTAAGGGTTTAAATCCGAGCAAAGGAACAAGAATTTTCTTAGTTGTGCCGCCATTCATACACTCACATATCGAGACATTATGAGATACACTATTAATTTCACTTACATATGGAGAAATGTTGAGATCCGCTATTAATTTTTGTGCATTAAGGGTAGGTCTGGAAAGGGGAGCACAAACCATTTGTTTTTTGCTGCCATCATTGAAAGGTTCAGATAGATGCAATAGAAAACATGGAATTTAAGCCAATCCTGTGACCTTGTGGCTTCAAAGCATCCATGACATCCTGCGCAACACAAAGGACCGCGTGAGATTCTATAATTCTCATGTCCCCTATCAAGAAGGTGAAGGCTAACTATAGGAATGCTGTGACTTCAAGCATTGGATATGCCTCGATGAGGCTTAGAGCAAAACTGCGGCCCTCATCATGAAGAGCTATACCCAAAGCAAGAGGTGAAGGGTGGCAAATTGTTGACTATCTTAAGCTACAGATGGGAAAACTCATCTTCGGCCACCTATAGTAGCCCCGAATCCAACAGAAGGATAAGCATTATCCTGAGGAACATTTCTTTTAGCTATCATCTTGGAGTTGTTAATGGGGTTTTAGAATATATCGCGAAAGGCTCTGCTTCAAATACTCTACTACAAGGTTGGGTTGTTAGCCCAGCTTTTGCATGGAGCCCTTGTGTGCACCAAACAAACATCATTGAAGCAAAGGATGGAAGATAAAGGCGGCCTTGCTGTGAGAACAATGCACAAGATGTCCCTCTACATATAACGTGCACTATTGGGACAACAAGAAATCATTGATGTTCCTCTACATAGCTAACGATGCTATGCTCTCTCCATTTTCATATTTAAGTTCACACTTCTTCAAGAACTCATAAAAAACAAGAGAAATGAATTTCAAGCTTTTATAGCTTTTTAATCGCTCCTATGTATCTAGGTTTGAAATAGTTTACCTTGTAAATAAACTTTCATGCCTTGTTTTAAATTCATAGGATTAGACACTAGCTAGATGATAAAATCTATCGTAAGACCTTATCAATACTATTTTTTAAAGCAGCAAAGGACATGCCAAATACAAGTTCTAATACATTTTTGTCAAGCAATGTACAATGAGTCTATGCAATAGGCAGTTAGAACTTCAACCCGAAGTCAACCAATAGAATTTATGCAAAAAGGCAAATGAGAACAAAGTTGATGTAATATACTTCTTGATAATATTCAAGGTGAAGACACATTCCTCTTTCGAGGGGGATCATTTCACTACCAAAAAGTCCCACTATGTGAAGCATGCTCTCTTTGAACATGAAGCACGAGATCATGGTACACTTTTGGAGCATGAGGACTCAAAGGTACAGTCTCGGCATACTCAAATAAGTAAAGCTCCCATTGTACCATCAAAGGTTCATATTTGCCTTAGCTTTCCTTAGGCTTTACACGAGGATTAGTGACTTTTCATTTTCCATTAATATCTTCTAGAGTCCACTTACCTCATTAACAGAAGTTTGTTGAGCATATAGTGTTCCATTCATGGATTCCAACATGTTTCTAGTCTCCACAAGACACTCTTGTATCTATGTGGATACATCAATCACTTGGATACTTTTTGAGCCATCTTCCTAGTTCATAGGGGGAATTGGATGGTCCTATCGACACATATAAGGACTTTGTACACTCGAAAAACAGCATACCAATGTACTAGCATGTGATTGCAATTTCATGCTTCATGTTTTATATTTCATTCATGCGGGACCTAGCTCTGGACAATACACATCTCATGGTTGATATTATCAAAGCTTTGGAGATTCCCACCTACCACATCGAGTCTTCCTATCTATCTCACATGGAGGGGATCTCGTCCAGTGAGATCTTGTTCCATTCTTGTACCTCATTGGTGGTGTACCTATGGAGCATCCACTTGATCCATCTAGAGGACATCTTGTGTAGTACTTGGCAATACCACATGATTGATCCCATCTAGAAGCTATGGATTTCACATGGAGACTTTCTATTTGGTGCTCTTGATGCGTCTACTACACTTATGGTGGATATTTCTCTCACAGCCTAAAAGCCTCCATACTCTACAAAATGGAGCTATAGAGGGGGTGTTGAGAATATGAGAGTGCATCTCCCTTTTGTATCTAGGAGACACTCTATTTCTATTTCATTTCCATTTTATATTATATCTCTTTGTATTTCTAGCTCTCCATTTGCTTCTACCTATGTATTCATTCTCCCTCGAGGGTAATTATCTAATGTACTTTGGAAAGCCCCCTCCAACTCTATATAAAGAGGGTCTCTCCCCCCATTTATACTTGGTTAGACTCTTGAGGATCCTACTGCATGTTAAATGTATCCCAAGGATCCTTTGCTATTTTGCAAGAGATGCTCTCTTAAACAAGTGATCCACTTAGCCTAGTGGTTAAGTCTCAAGGTTGTGAAGGAGGAGGTCTTGGGTTCAATCCCATGGTGAGCATGGGAGAGTCTTTTGTCCAAGGAGCTCTAGAGCTTTCTTACTCAAGTTAACGTGAGTTAACTTGGGAGATGAGTACACCAACCACTTGTGGACTCTAGTGGAAGGTACTAAAGTAGTGGTCGATGACACTCCAACCACTAGTAGACTCATTGAAGATATGAAAGGAGTGGAAGAAATAGCACATGCACTTATGGACTCTAGTTACATTTGTGGTCCTCATTGATTTGAGAAGCTATATATACAGGCATAAGGTTGGGAGGACAGTCATCTCTCTAGCACATGGTGGTCATAACTCTTAGTTTCTTGCATTGGTATTAGAGCCTAGCTTCCATGGAGACCTTTGATAGCTCAGCACATTTTGCATAAGTTTTCATAAAGACCTTGCTCTCACCATCTTTCCTGAGCCTTCCTAATACGCATTTGTTCCTAATACGCTTTTGGTGTCCTATTCGCCTGAGTGTGTTCTGTTTGGAGCAATGATTAGAGAAGGAAAAAAGAAACGTTTTACCTAGAGCCATCACAGACTCATGCAGCTTACGGGTGTCGAATCCACTACCTATTGGGTGTATGGAATCGTCTTATTCACCGTGCTATGGGACTTGTCTTATCGAAAGTGACAATCAGAAAACTAGGTTCAATTTTGTGATGCAGCGTGAAAACAAAATCTTGCGACCTCAGCTGCCACTGCCGCCTGGATTTGATCTCTTGACCCAATTCTATTCGTGCACGATAACCACTACAGAACGACTGTTCAACAAGCTTGTTTTTATATTGTATAACTAAAACAGACCAGCTTCATAGGCCCGCAAGTTGAGCCACACCCGTGTCTTACTTCAAGGCCAACTTGCGCAACACGAGAATGAAACCGAGATTAACACCTTCGAAGGGGTATTATGTTACCACTACACCATCCACAGACGTGATGTCAATACGTCAATTAAAAAGACGTAATTAGATACTATATTAACTACTCGCGGTGTAGAACCCATCACCTCTCAGGGCTATGCGGGGAAAACCATTCCGAGATCAGTCAGCTTTACAGATTTTGGCATAGGAATGAAGGCCCATGCTATCTATACAGGACGGTCAGCTTTACAGATTTTGGCGTAGCAATGAAGGTCCATGCTATCCAGGACAGCATAAATTCTCGCTTTCTATGGAGTTTCAAGTTGAGCTTGTATGTGTTTCCACTCAGCTATCCATAAGGCTCCATCTACATCTCTTTGAGATTTACCTTTCGAACCTCTCAGAACAGAAGACGGATTTTTTCTACATCTCCTTTCAAGTTGAGAATCTAGAAGTAACCAAAACCCATGAAGCATAACTCTTCTACAAGCACTTGAGGTTGGATGGCTAAGCTTTGCAAAAGATATGCTTCAAGATTTATGAAACTAATGAGGATGGAGAATAGTTCTTCGCAAGGACCAATGGAAGGGCATAGCTAATTGGGAAATAAGTATTTTCCAAGTTGATGTTTTCATTTCAATATTTTTTTGCTCTATGTTTTCATATAGAATGCTTTGCTATTACCATTGAAGTAGGGAAGGAATCTTGAATTTGAAAGCATTCTATGTAATCTAATGAAAGCAAAATAGAAGAGCATCAAAGTATGGAAACACTTTTACAGTATAGGCATGGATCTATGAAAGAATGTTGGTGCATTTTTCCTTTTCAAAGAATGTTTTCATTTCTTCTTGCTTGAAAAAGATAGTTAATGCTCAAGTTTATGCACATTAATGGTTATATCTTTTTAAAAGGCTAGCAAGTAGAATGTGTGTGCATGGATGATTGGGAACATGTGTTATCAAGCTCAAAAATTTCTTGATTTGAATCTTGGTGCATGAAAGAAGAATTCCAACATGTGCATGCATTCACATGCATTTGCATGCAAGAACATGCATTTGCATATGCATGATTGCTTGTTAAGTAGTTGAATACTTATACTTTTGTTACCTCCTTTTTCTAACTTGACTTAGATAGTTAGGGAATATAGCAAACTAAGTAGTTGCAAGGCTCTTGGCTACCATGCAACTCAAGTAGCTAGTTTGCTTTTCCCAAACATGATACTTAGGTATCACAAATGAGGAGTCTTAATTAGGAAAAGTAGGCCCTTTGAAGGTTAAGTGCTCAATTTTCTTGATCATTGGAATGGCAAGAGAATAGGGTTGCTTGAAAGTTTCCATGATGACTCTAAGTTTAGGAGAAAACTTAGAGAATCCTAACGAGAAGCCTAGGTATAGTCATTAGCTTGGATTCAAGAAATCTTACATCCAAGTAGAATGAAAAAAAAAAAATCCTTAGATACTTGACCACTTGCTAATGAATGCTTTTATTTCATATTTTATCCCAAGAGCTGATCAAAATCAAATAAAGGTAAATGGAACTTACACTGTTTGAATGTTCCAAGCTCAAAAGATAGTTGTTATATTCCGTAAGTAGCATCCCTAGTTAGGATGCAAAATGCCAAGAAAAACTATGAAACTTTTGTAAGTTCTCATTTGATTCCATTCGAAGTAGTGATGGAAATCAAAGGTTGAACCTTAGCATCAATTCAACTTTTATGTTCAATAGGAGGATGTTAGGTTCCATGATGATTGCATCTCTCATAACAATGAAACTTGCTAAGCAAACATGGAAACTTGAAAGAACTCTTCCTTTTAGAAGGATTAGAGAGTTGAGTTTTGGTTTCATTTAAGCTAATTGAACCTTCAAGAGGAAAGCAAACCAAGGAATCTTTGGGAAATAAGATAAGTTCCTTAAGACTTGAATAAAACTGTGAACTTTTCATTTAGGAATATAAATATCCAAGATATGGATCTCCCATCCAAGAACTTTTTCTAAACATTAGCGGATGCTTAGACTTAAGCAGTACAGAGATTCCTTAAAAGTCCTGGCTAGAATAGCTATTTAAAGTTGTACTAAGAAAGGAATCTAAAGACAAGAAGTCAAAAGATCTTGTCACTATAAATTAGTCAAGAATAAACCGATTGAACTTGAGTCTGTGAAAAATTCAAGTACTTGGAATTATAACTGGTTTTCATTTGAACAGTTGAGTAAAGAAGAGTATATATGTGAGGTTTTCAAGTTTCCAAAGGAAAGCACAAGATCGTGAAAGGATCGTGTGAAGGAAACAATCTAGGATATCAAGTTAGAGGTAATTGAAAAAACTTGGAGAAGCTTGTAGAAGGTGTAAAGAGATGGATACGTATGTGCTTGAAGATGAAGAGGTGTTGCAAAATCCTTGATCTACACGAGCCAAATGAACTCCAAGAGTATATGGTTCGGCACCAATGGATGTATTAGACACCCTATGTACCTTGGAAGATCACTCTCAAAAAGATAGATCAAAACAGGTAAGTTGGAGTTAGCTCAGAGGTGAAGAACTTGCTATTTTGGTTCATACACCTGTCCACTGTTTTGCCTAATTCTCTAGGCACAGTAGCAATTAGCTTAATTCCTCTTGGGTAAGTCTAGTTAACTTAAAGAGCTAACTTTCAAGAGTAATCTCATAAAAAATAATGAGCCGCACACTGAAAATGAGTTTTAACAACTGATGACATCATCCCGATTTTGACGGGCTGCTACAGTTTGAGACTAGTGAGCAGAAAAATAAACCTAACTCCAAACTTAAGAATCCAATTATTATGAAACTTTGTATGCTTATACTAGACAGTATGTTGAATCCAACAAGCTTTAAATCTTTGAATTTGGGTAAGTACACACTGAGAAATAGCTCTGACAAAATGCGTAAAAAAGTCAAGTACCTGACAGAGAAGTGAAAATGACGGACAGGGTTGAGTTCAACTGAACATAACTGAAGATTGCAATACCCAAATGAAATGAAAATTGATGAGCATATAGTAGACTTGTAGAGATAACTCTACCAAGTCAAATCACTGAAAAGGATGCACCAAGCTCAGAGAAACCATCTCTGCAATCTGACAGAGAAAACTGAGAGATATGGTAGTGAGTAGTACACTTCACAAAAACATGGAAATATGAACTCAAATGATCATGAAAATGAAATTATATTGCTTGTACAATACAATGGACTTATTGATACATATGTGTACCTTGGAATCACACCTTTATATGGCATAAAGCTCAGCTCTTGGAGGTCTTCACATAGGTCTCTCTAACCACGACTAAAACTGCCATCTATTTATAGTTGAGTTTGGGAGGCTAACTTCCCTCAATCACTCTCCAATCAATTAGTGATTGATTTGATTCTCTACCTACCACAAATCATGAATTCGTGGCTCCTCTTTCCCTTTTTGATCAAGTGGACTCAACCACTTAAGATTCTTTCACTTTTACATTAAGTAAACTCTTCAAAAGTTACAAGAGGTAGTTCACAAGTGAACTTTACATTGTCTTCATTTTAAGGCTTCTTCTATGACTTTGTGAGACTCAAGCCAATACTTAGGCTTGTCATAGACTTGCTCCAACAGCTCCCCTTCAAGCCAAGTATGCTTGAGGTCTTCAATCTTCCAAGATTACCTGCAAACCAATCATAGCCTTGAATTTGCAAAGCTTTGTACCATCCAATGCTTTGGTTAGAGTATCTGCACATTGTTGATGAGTGGACACATATGATATTTGAATTTCTTTGCTTAGAACCTTCTCTCGTACATAGTGATAATGAACTTCAATATGTTTAGTCCTTGCATGAAAAATAGGATTAGCAGCTAAGTGAATAGAACTCATATTGTCACCAAAAATAATTGGAGTTCCAAACTCCAATCCAAGATCTTTGAACAATGTCTTCATCCACATAGCTTCTTGTGTTGCTATGGCAAGACCTCTATATTCAGCTTCAGTAAAAGAGAGAGCAACTATGGGTTGCTTCTTGGATGACCATGAAATAAGCTTTGCACCTACAAAGGTAAGATAACCTGAAGTGCTCCTTCTATCTTCCTTGGAGCCAGCCCAATTTGCATCAGAAAATAGCTCCAAACCTAAATCAGATACATAAGGATAATAAAGTCCTTCATTTATGGTTCCTTTGAGATACTTGAGAATCCTTTTGGTAGCATCCATATGTGGTTTCCTTGGTGTGTGCATAAATTGACTTAGCACACTCACACTATAACATATATCTACTCTTGTCAATGTGGCATAGTTGAGACTACCCACTAGGATTTGATATGATGTGATGTCCTCTATGAGTTCACCTTCATGTGAGCTCAATTTGTGATTGACCTCCATTGGAGTACCTGCAATCTTACAATCTTGCATCTTGAATTTTGCCAACATGTCCCGAATGTACTTTCTTTGAGTGAGAAACAAACCATGATCTTTGTAGACAACTTCCAAACCTAGGAAGTAGGTAAGTGAACCCAAATCACTTATCTTGAACTCTTCTCTCATCTGATCTTTGATCTTCTTCATACCATCTGCATCATTTCCTGTCAATATAATATCATCTACATATACACATAGGTAGATGATCTCAAAATTACTCTTTTTAATAAAGAGTGAAGGATGTGCCTTGCTTGGTTGAAAGCCTTTGTCTTGCAAGAATGAAACAAGCCTGAAATTCCAAGATCTTGGGGCTTGCTTGAGACCATACAATGCTTTGTTAAGTTTACACACATAATCAGGATAAATTTGATTCTCAAAACCAGGTGGTTGTGCCATATATACCTCTTCTCTTATCCAACCATTCAAGAATGCATTCTTTACATCTAGTTGAAGTATCTTCCAATTCTTGGAAGAGGCAATACTAAGCAAAACCCTAATAGTAGGCATCTTTGCCACAAGAGAGAAGGTCTCCTCATAATCAATTCCCTGAGTTTGTACAAAGCCTTTTGCTACAAGCCTTGCCTTATACCTGTTAATGGAACCATCAGAATTCTTCTTGAGTTTATAGACCCATCTTGAGCCTATTACCTTCATGGATGAAGTCTTGGGCACCAAATCCCAAGTGTTGTTTTCCTCAAGTGCTTGAATCTCTTCCTTCATTGCATGCTTCCATTCTATTTTTGCTTTGGCCTCTTCAAAGGATGATGGCTCCTCTTGATTTATGTCTTGTGCTATGTAGATAGAATGTTTAGTTACTAATGAGGTGTCAAACCCATACCTTTCTGGTTTTTTCTTTTCCCTCATACATCTTCTTAGGCCATGATGTGATGATTCTACCTCATGTCCAAGTTCCTGCAATTTTGCTTTACCTTTAGACTTCCATGCTTTGATCTTTTCCATCTAAGATCTTCATCATCATCTGAGGTGTCTTGTTCTTCAATCTTCAGTTGTTCTCTACCAAGCTTTGGAAAATCTTCTTCAAGATCATATGGTAAATTGACCTTCCTACATGAATATTCATACCATGAATTGTTTTCATCAAAAACTACATCTCTACTTACCAAGAATCCTTTGTTGGTAGGGTTGTATAACCTGTATCCCTTTTGATTGTTGTCATATCCAATAAATACACACCTTTTTGCCTTTGGATCCATCTTGCCTCTAACCTGTGAAGGAACATGAGCAAAAGCAATACATCCAAAAATTTTACAATGATCTAAGCTTGGTCTTCTTCCATTCCAAGCCTCATATGGAGTCATCCCATCAAGGGATTTTGAAGGCAACCTGTTAATCAAGTAAGTGGTTGTAGATACAGCCTCAGCCCATAGATAATTAGGTAAATGCTTTTCATTTAACATGGACCGTGCAGCTTCAAAAATTGTCCTATTCCTCCTTTCTGCCACTCCATTTTGCTCAGGAGAGTACCTTGTAGTTACCTCTCTTTTGATTCCTCTTTCTTGAAGAAAAGAATCAAACTCATGGGAGAAGTATTCTCCCCCTCCATCTGACCTTAGCCTTTTTAGTGATTTACCTGTTTGATTCTCCACAAGAGCCAAATATCTTTTGAAACATGAAAAAACTTCATCTTTGTGTTTCATAAAGAATAGGATAGTCCATCTGCTGCAATCATCAATAAAGGAGACATAATACCTTGATCCAGATATTGAAGCTTCCTTGCTAGGTCCCCATACATCTGTATGAACCAACTCCAAGAGGTCTCCATGCATATAACCTTTCTTCATGAATGGTTGTTGGGAGTGAGGGTTGGATGCACTCAGGAGATCAAGTTGATGCTGCAAATCCTGCTTCACACCAGCCCTCCTTTGATTCCAGATATACTTAGTAGACCCCTTGAGCTTCCAAATGATACCAAGAAACCATATATGTGCTTTGCAAATGTTATAAGTAATGATCAAATCAAGACAGACTACTTGTGACTTCAAAATCCTGAAAAACTTGCTATTAACAAGCTTCCATTTGCAAGTGGAATGAGAGAAAATGACAAACCACACTCTAAGAAATCAATTTAGCAAACTTAGGAACACCCCCGACATTTTAGGAACTATACAGATAAATACCAGAGATCACTTCGAGCGCGATTTCTCCCAGATGGTTGATCCAATGGCCTTCAAATTTTGTAGGCATATAGTATGCTTCAAGCTTGTTCCAATGTGCTTTTAATCACTTGATTTGACCCAGTAGATCCTGAGATATGCTCTGTTGAAGTTAACAGACTTGAAGATGCTCACTCAGACAAAATAGAGATGATGAATGTAAGTATATGTATTATATCATATGATTGTACATTCCCATTGGCATGATATGTAATGCCCAATGGTACTCAGAGGTGTAGGCTACGGTGTAGCACACACACACTCAATGATTTTCTCAGAAATGCCTCGGGAAGAGTGAAGGATGCCCGCGACATTTTCCTAGTAGCTTTTATAGAGATTGAGTAAGATTTTGAATTTTGAATCCAAGTCAATCTCCTAGAATCTTTCACCTAAAGATTGATTGAGATATTCTCTCAACTAAACAATCACTTTTTCCACGACTTAAACTAGTAGGTGTGATTACATGAGTGGTTAAAGTCATATTGACTTTTACAAGAGATAAAAATAATAACCAATAAGCATAGGTTCCTATGATCCTTGTTCCATGTAGATATATCCTTCAAAGGTTCTAAGCTAAACTTTCAAGGTCCAAGAAGTCTTCAAAGTTGATGTCCAAGCCAAGTTCCCAAGGTCCAAGCCATGTGTTAAGGCTTGAATTACACCAACAGCTCCCCCTCAAGCCAAACACTTTGGCTTAAGTCTTCATCTCTAGTCTTCAATTACTTCCTGCAATCCAATCATGGAGTTAAACTTGTATAGCTTGTTTCCATCCAATGCTTTAGTAAGCAAATCTGCACATTGCATATTAGTAGACACATAAGTCAATTGGATATCTTTGCTAAGTAATTTCTCCCTCACATAGTGGTAATGAAACTCTATGTGTTTTGTCTTAGCATGATAAATTGGATTAGCTGCAAGGTGAAGAGAACTTGTGTTATCACCAAATATGATAGGTGGCCTTGTGTATAGGCCCAATTCTGAATATAAAAGCTTCAACCAGATAGCTTCTTGAGTGGCATTAGCTAGCCCTCTATACTCTGCCTCAGTAGATGACAAGGCTATTGTGGGTTGTTTCTTGGATGACCAAGAAATTGGTTTATCACCTGCAAAACATATGTAACCAGATGTACTCCTCCTGTCATCCTTGCAACCTGCCCAATCTGCATCTGAATATACCTTAATATCAATGTCTGATGTGTAAGGAAAGTACAAACCATGATTTTGAGTTCCCTTTAGGTACTTCAATATCTTCTTTGCTGCCTCTAGATGAGGTACTCTTGGTTTGTGCATGAATTGGCTAAGCACACTAACACCATATGCAATATCAATCCTGGTTAAGGTAGCATAATTAAGGCTACCTACCATACTTTGGTAACTTGTAATCTCTTGGAGTTCTTCCCCTTCATGAGCACTGAGTTTATGATTGACCTCCATAGGAGTGCTTGAGATTTTAGCATCCTGCAAATTAAACTTCTTGACCATATCCTGAATGTACTTCTTCTGGGTAATAAAGATACCTGAATTTGTGTAGACCAATTCAAGTCCTAGGAAGTACTTCAATAATCCAAGATCATTTATCTTGAATTCCTTCATCATTTGACTTTTGATGTGTCTAATTCCCTGAACATCATTTCCTGTAATAATGATGTCATCAACATAGACACACAAGTATATTACCTCTGTGCTACTTCTCTTTATGAATAGAGAAGTGTCTGCTTTACTCATCACAAACCCTTGGTCTTGGAGATAGGTTGTCAACCTGTAATTCCATGCTCTAGGTGCCTGCTTCAAACCATACAAAGCCTTCTTCAATTTGCAAACATGATTTAACTTATTGGGATCTTCATAGCCAGGTGATTGTGACATGTAGACTTCTTCAGATATCCATCCATTCAAGAATGCATTCTTCACATCCAATTGGTACATGTTCCAATTCTTGGATGCAGCTACACTCACCATAACTCTGATAGTTGGCATCTTGGCCACAGGAGAAAATGTCTCCTCATAATCAATGCCTTGGGTTTGTGCAAAACCCTTGGCTACCAACCTAGCTTTATACCTGTTTATTGTACCATCTGAATTCCTCTTGAGTTTGTAGATCCATCTGGATCCTATCACCTTCATAGATTCTTTCTTGGGTACCAAGTCCCAAGTGTCACTCTCCTTGAGAGCCTCCATTTCTTCATCCATTGCTTCCTTCCATTCTAGTTTAGTGATTGCTTCTTCAAATGTACCTGGTTCTTCATTCAAGAGATCCTTTGCTAGATATACAGAATGCTTAGTTACAAGAGAAGTATCATACCCATATCTAATAGGCTTCTTACTTTCTCTCTGAGATCTCCTCATAGCTTGAGTTGAGGATTCTGGTATATCCTCTAGTTTCTTCATCTTCATTTTCCCTTTGGATTTCCAAGCCTTGAACTCCTCAAGGTTGATGGTGTCTTCATCATCTGAGCTTGTGTCCTCTTTCTGAATTGGTTCTTCCTTAATAAGCTTGGGGAAGTCTTCTTCCATGTCATAAGGTAGACTAATCTTCCTGCATTCATTTTCATACCATGAGTCATTCTCAACAAAGATGACATCTCTGCTTACCTTGAAGCCTTTGTTAGAGGGGTTGTAGAATCTGTATCCCTTCTGATTCAAATCATAACCAATGAAGATACATTTTTCAGCTTTAGGGTCTAGCTTTCCCCTTACCTGTGAGGGAATATGCACATATGCAATACAACCAAAGATTTTGCAATGATCCAGAGATGGTCTCTTACCATGCCAAGCCTCATAGGGTGTCATTCCATCAAGTGATTTTGATGGCAACCTGTTAATTAAATATGTGGCAGTAGATACACTTTCTGCCCAAAGATAATTTGGCAATTTCTTTTCATTTAGCATAGACCTAGCTGTCTCTACAATGAGTCTATTCCTTCTTTCAGCTACCCCATTTTGTTCAGGTGAGTACCTTGTAGTAATCTCCCTCTTGATGCCTCTTTCCTGCAAGAAATCTTCAAAGTCATTGGAGAAGTATTCTCCACCACCATCTGACCTTAGCTTCTTCAAATGTCTACCTGTTTGATTTTCAACTAGTGCAAGATACCTCTTGAAACAATTAAATACTTCATCTTTATGTTTCATGAAATATAAGACAGTCCACCTGCTATAGTCATCAATGAAGGACACATAGTACCTTGATCCTGATATGGATGGCTCCTTGCTAGGTCCCCAAACATCTGTATGCACCAATTCCAGATAATCTTCATGCATAAAACCTTTCTTGTTATATGGCAATCTGTGTGACTTACCAAATTGACAAGCCCCACACTTGTATATCATGTGTTGCTTGGATACATTAGGTATCCCAAGCACACATTGATCCCTGCACATTTGTTTTAGGGTCCTCTCTCCAATGTGACCTAATCTCTTGTGCCAAATCTCCAATTCTGATAGTGTTTGATCCTTATAGTTGTACAAAGCAATATTCTTGGTTTCTTCAAGTTCAAAGGTAAACAATCTACCTGATTTTTCTCCCTTGGCTATCCTTCTGAATCCATGTCTTGGATCCTCCACATATGCACCATGTTGAGTGAACCTGACCTGTAGACCTTTTTCAACAATCTGACCTACACTCATTAGGTTCTTAGTGATTGTTGGAACATACACGACTCTGCTCAATAGATTCTGATTACCATCACTAGTTTTGACATTACCAATTTTGACAACTGAATGTTTAGTGTCATCACCTGTCTGCACTTGATGCTTGCCTTGGGGTTCTTCCAAATCAGAAAGTAATGCAACATTGCCAGCTACATGATTAGAGCATCCTGAATCAATATAGAATAAGTGATCATCATTGATACCTGACTTAGAAGTCATATTCATGATCAATAGGGAGTCATCTTGCTCCTCTGCATAGTTGTTGTAGTCCTTCCTATTTCTGTATCCACCTTGATAGTTGCTATTGTGGTTGTAATTGTTGTTGTAATTATTGTTGTAGCCATTGTAGCCTTGATTTTTGTTGAACCTGCCTCTGCCTTGAGAGTATCCTCCTCTTTGGTGACCTCTTCCTCTTTGGTTCTTGTAGTTTTTGTAACACTCATCTGTGGTATGGTTAGACAAGCCACAAATATTGCATGGAGATTGGTTGTAGGGTCTCCCCCTACCTGACTTACCTCCTCTGCCCCTACTTCTTGAAGACTTACCTCTCCCTGCATAGTTTGCTTGGGAGGTAGAGCCTTCTTCATCTTTCTTGCTTTTACCTTTGTCTTTAACTTTCTTATCAGTGTATAGAGCAGAGGGATTGTTACCTTTTGAATGCTCTCCATGCTTTGTAAGCTTTGCTTCATGTGTGAAGAGTTGTCCAATCAGAGTTGTTAAATCAGGTGCTTGGATGTCCATGTATAAGTCCATTGCTGTGGTAAAGCTCTCCCACTTGTCATCTGCCTTTAGTCCATTGATTACTTGTCTGACTATTTGCTCTTCCTCAATCTCCTCTCCAACACTTGCAAGTTGGTCTGCAATGTCTTTGACCTTGGTGACAAAATCTGAGACAGATTGCTTTGATTGCTTCCTAAGAGTGGTAAACTCAATCCATAGTTGATTCTTTCTGGCTCTTGTGCTTGATGAAAAATAAGTTGACAAGGTTTCCCAAGTCTCTTGGGAAGTTTTGCAATTCCTTATATGTGGTAGAAGGAAATCAGAAATAGAGTTTAGAAGATATGACCTTGCCAAAGCATCTTTTGCACACCATTGATTGAGTCTCTCTTGCTCTTCCTTGGTGGGTAGGCCTCTAGCTTTGAATGAGGGCAATTCCTCATCTCCTGATATGAATCCAAACAAGCTCCTTCCTTGTAGATAGGTCTTCATCCTCAGAGACCAAGCTTGGTAGTTGTTCCTGTCCAATTTGTCAATGAAGGAAGGGA
Source organism: Ceratopteris richardii (assembly GCA_020310875.1). Lineage (NCBI taxonomy): Eukaryota > Viridiplantae > Streptophyta > Polypodiopsida > Polypodiales > Pteridaceae > Ceratopteris > Ceratopteris richardii. Next base: position 67,726,467 of record CM035433.1, on the reverse strand, counting down.
AACCATTACCCATGTTACCTTATATGCTCTGATACCACTGTTGGGAGTGAGGGTTGGATGCACTCAGGAGATCAAGTTGATGCTGCAAATCCTGCTTCACACCAGCCCTCCTTTGATTCCAGATATACTTAGTAGACCCCTTGAGCTTCCAAATGATACCAAGAAACCATATATGTGCTTTGCAAATGTTATAAGTAATGATCAAATCAAGACAGACTACTTGTGACTTCAAAATCCTGAAAAACTTGCTATTTTGGTAGTGACACCTGCTCAGTGTTTTGCTCAGTACAACCAGTATACTTAAAATTGATCTAATTGCTTCTCAACATATTCAATTAGCTTAACAAGCTTCCATTTGCAAGTGGAATGAGAGAAAATGACAAACCACTCTGAGAAATCAATTTAGCAAACTTAGGAACACCCCCGACATTTTAGGAACTGTACAGATAAATACCAGAGATCACTTCGAGCGCGATTTCTCCCAGATGGTTGATCCAATGGCCTTCAAATTTTGTAGGCATATAGTATGCTTCAAGCTTGTTCCAATGTGCTTTTAATCACTTGATTTGACCCAGTAGATCCTGAGATATGCTCTGTTGAAGTTAACAGACTTGAAGATGCTCACTCAGACAAAATAGAGATGATGAATGTAAGTATATGTATTATATCATATGATTGTACATTCCCATTGGCATGATATGTAATGCCCAATGGTACTCAGAGGTGTAGGCTATGGTGTAGCACACACACACTCAATGATTTTCTCAGAAATGCCTCGGGAAGAGTGAAGGATGCCCGCGACATTTTCCTAGTAGCTTTTATAGAGATTGAGTAAGATTTTGAATTTTGAATCCAAGTCAATCTCCTAGAATCTTTCACCTAAAGATTGATTGAGATATTCTCTCAACTAAACAATCACTTTTTCCACGACTTAAACTAGTAGGTGTGATTACATGAGTGGTTAAAGTCATATTGACTTTTACAAGAGATAAAAGTAATAACCAATAAGCATAGGTTCCTATGATCCTTGTTCCATGTAGATATATCCTTCAAAGGTTCTAAGCTAAACTTTCAAGGTCCAAGAAGTCTTCAAAGTTGATGTCCAAGCCAAGTTCCCAAGGTCCAAGCCATGTGTTAAGGCTTGAATTACACCAACAATGGTAACCTATGAGACTTTCCAAATTGACATGCACTACACTTATAAATCATATGTTGTTTTGAAAAATTAGGGAGTCCAAGTACACTTTGGTCCCTGCAAATCTGCTTTAATGACCTTTCACCAATATGTGCTAACCTTTTGTGCCATACTTCCAATTCTATGAGTGTCTGACTACCATAATTAAAGAGAGCAATGTTTCTTGTGTCTTGTAATTCAAATGTGAACAATCTACCTGTCTTTTCACCTTTTGCAATTCTTCTGAATCCTTGACTTGGATCTTCAAGAAATGCTCCTGTTTTTGTGAACCTGACTTGCAACCCTTTCTCTACTATCTGCCCAACACTTATCAAATTCTTTGTAATGGTAGGAACATAGAGTACCTTACTGAGTAGGTTGATGTTTTTATCAGGTGCTTTGACATTGCCTATTTTCTCCACAAGATGGCTTGTATCATCTCCTGTTTGTACCTCATGCTTATTCCTTAGATCTTCTAAATCTGATAGGAGTGCCAAATTTCGTGCCACATGATTTGAACAACCTGAATCTATGTAGAAAACATGCTCATCAGATTTACCTTGTGGCATAGCCATGTTCATGGTCAATAATGAATCCTCTTTGTTTGAGTCTTTTGTTTAGTTATTGAAGTCTCTCCTTCCTTTGTAGCCTCCTTGATAGTTTGAATGATTGTAGTTGTTGTAGTTGCCATGATAATTGTTGAACCTTCCTCTTGAGTAGCCATAACTTCCTCTATTGTATCCTCTTCCTCTTTGATTCCTGGAATTCCTAAAGCAATTTTCAGTTGTATGATTAGTTAATCCACAAATAGAACATGAGTTGGAGTCTTGGGATCTCCCCGTGCCTTGTCTACCTCCTCTTCCTCTACCTATGCCATGTCTTCCTCTACCTGCATAGTTAGCTTGATATGTACCTGCTTCATCATCCACTTTCTTTGCCTTTCCTTTGTTATCTTTGGACTTGCTTTTATCAGTGTATAAAGCTGAAGATTGATTATCTTTAGAGCTTTCTCCATTTTTTATAAGCTTTGCCTCTTGAGTAAGTAGTTGTCCTATGAGTGTATTGAAATCAGGTACATGCATGTCCATGTACAAATCCATAGTTGTGGTGAATGCTTCCCACTTGGCATCTGCCTTCAAGCCATTGATGACCTGCCTTACAACTTGCTCTTCATCTATTACCTCTCCAATGCTTCCCAACTGATCTGCTATGTCCTTGAGCTTTGTGACAAAATCAATCACATTTTGTTTGGGAGCCTTCTTGAGAGTTGTGAAATTCAGCCATAGTTGATGCTTCCTAGCTTTGGTACTTGAAGAGAAGAAGGCTTCAAGTGCATCCCACAATTCTTGAGATGTCTTACAACTTCTAATGTGAGGCAACAAAAAATCTAAGATAGAGTTGAGGAGATAAGACCTTGCAAGTGCATCCTTGGAGCACCATGTGCTCAATCTTTCTTGCTCTTCTTGTGTTGGTTGACTTTTGTTCCTGAAACTTGGGATAACTTCATCTCCAGCCACATAACCATATAAACTTCTACCTTGGAGATAAGCTTCCATTCTTAATGACCAAGCTGAGTAGTTACCTCTGTCCAATTTGTCAATTGATGAAGGAAATCCATCTGCCATGTTGTTCAACCTTGCTCTGATACCACTGTGAAGAGATGGATAGGTATGTGCTTGAAGATGAAGAGGTGTTGCAAAATCCTTGATCTACACCAGCCAAATGAACTCCAAGAGTATATGGTGGGCCCTTTTAGCTTGCCAATGGATGTATTAGACACCCTATGTACCTTGGAAGATCACTCTCAAAAAGATAGATCAAAACAGATAAGTTGGAGTTAGCTTAGAGGTGAAGAACTTGCTATTTTGGTTCATACACATGTCCAGTGTTTTGCATAATTCTCTAAGCACAGAAGCAATTAGCTTAATTCCTCTTGGGGAAGTCTAGTTAACTTAAATAGATAACTTTCAAGAGTAATCGCAGAAAAAATAATGAACCACACACTAAGAATGAGTTTTAACAACTGATGACATCATCCCGATTTTCAAGGGCTGTTATAGTTTGAGACCAGTGAGAAGCAAAATGAACATAACGCAAGATTTAAGAATCCAATGATTATGAAAATTTGTATGCTTATATTAGACAGTATTCTGAATCCAACAAGCTTTAAATCATTGAATTTGGGTAAGTACACACTAAGAAACAGCTCTGACAAAATGAGTAAAAAAGTCGGGTACCTGACAGAGAAGTGAAAATGACAAATAGGGTTGAGTTCAACTGAACATAACTGAAGATTGCAATACCCAAATGAAATGAAAATTGATGAGCGTATAGTAGAATTGTAGAGCTAACTTTACCAAGTCAAATCACTGAAAAGGATGCACCAAGCTCAGAGAAACCATCTCTGCAATCTGACTGAGAAAACTGAGATATATGGCAGTGAGTAGTACACTTCACAAGAACATGGAAATATGAACTCAAATGATCATGAAAATGAAAATATATTGCTTGTACAATACAATGGACTTACTAATACATATGTGTGCCTTGGAATCACACCTTGATATGGGATAAAGCTCAGCTCTTGGAGGTCTTCACATAGGTCTCTCTAACCACGACTAAAACTGCCATCTATTTATAGTTGAGTTTGGGAGGCTAACTTCCCTCAATCACTCTCCAATCAATTAGTGATTGATTTGATTCTCTACCTACCACAAATCACGAATTCGTGGCTCCTCTTTCCCTTTTTGATCGAGTGGACTCAACCACTTAAGATTCTTTCACTTTTACATTAAGTAAACTCTTCAAACATTACAAGAGGTAGTTCACAAGTGAACTTTACATTGTCTTCATTTTAAGGCTTCTTCTATGACTTTGTGGGACTCAAGCCAATACTTAGGCTTGTCATAGACGTGCTCCAACAGAAGGTAGAAAAGTGTGTTTCAAAGCGACGAAGTTTGGTCAAGCCAACCGGCACAAGACCAACCCTTGAACTTATGGAGACTCAAATAGACCTTATAAGCATATGATAAGCGCAACGAAACACACTATGTACTTTGGAGCATCAAGGAGAATGAGTCGATACAAAACAGATAGGTTCACGGGTCGACTAGCTCAAAAAACTTACTATCTATGGAAGAGACAATGAACTTCAAATGCCCATAGCGACCAGCGTGATTACAATTAGAAAACATCCTTTTATGGGAGTGATACACATAGGGCTGCGTGTATGGAATGCACAAAAGTATAAGGAATAAGCAAAATATGCTATAGGAATGAATGCGACATTCACCGGTTGTACTTCCTATTTTGCAGGAAGATGCAGAGATTGACCCCGAGACAACAAAACTCAGATTTCTCCCAATCTACTGAACCAAATGCTTTGAAAATTCATAGGCATAAACTAGACACTAATACCTTTCCAATGCGCCATCTTGCAGTCAATGTGGAGCTCTGGAGAGAGAGCACCAGCCTATGCAAGATTACTGTTGGCGGTGATTTCAAGTCTTTATATAGACCCTAGGAGTGTTCTTCAACTTCTACAAGAGAAATTTGAATTCAAATGAAGGTGGGAATGGTTGTTGGAGGGAATCATTCACTTTCCTACAATCTAGGAAAAGTGAAGATCTAGTTTATCTACTTTTAGGTGATTGATTACTTGATTGAATGCAACTTCAACCACCACAAATTCGTGGGATTTGGGCTCTATATTTCTACCTTTGCATGTGTAAAGCTCAAGGCTTTTGCAATGGTAAATGAACCATCAAAAAATCTCTCAAAAAATACAATAAATGAGCCTAAGAAAAAGAACTCTCCAACAAATATTCTTTCGACGCGATAGCCTTTGATGTAGATCAAATCCACCTCAAGCATAGTGTAAGCTTGATGTTCCAACAACTCCCTCTCAAGCTAAAGTATGCTTGATTCTTCATTCTCTGATAGGTTGAATACCTGCCATAGCTTTGAATCTACAAAGCTTTATTCCATCAAGTGCCTTCGTCATCATATCTGCTACTTGCTTTTCAGTAGGAACAAAAGAAATGTCAATCTCCTTTGCCATGAGCTTCTCCCTGATGAAGTGGTAATGGACTTTTATGTGCTTGGTTCTCGCATGGAAAATAGGATTTCTTGCTAGATGCATGGAACTTACATTATCTCCAAATATGTGAGGTTTGCAACTCACAAGTACCAAATCTGTATACAATGCTTTTAACCATATTGCCTCTTGAGTTGCTATGGTCAAGCCTTTGTACTCTGCTTCAGTTGAGGATAAAGCAACTGTTGGTTGCTTCTTGGAACTCCATGACACTAGCTTTGAACCTGCAAATGCTAAGTAACCAGATGTACTTTTTCTATCATCCTTAGCTCTTGCCCGATTTGCATTTGAGCAGATTTTTATATCCAAATCGGAAGAGTAGGGATAGAATATAACTTCGTTGATTGTACCTTTGAGATACTTAAGTACTCTCTTAGCTGCATCCATGTGTGGTCTTCTCGGTGAGTGCATGAACTGACTAAGCACTCCCACACTATATGAGATGTCTGCCCTTGTATGAGTAGCATATATCAAGCTACCTACCAAGCTTTGATACTCTTTAATGTCTTCAATTTTCTCACCTTCATAAACACTAAGTTTATGATTCATCTCCAAACGTGTACCTGCAGGTTTAGTGTTCTCTGTTTTGAACTTGAGAAGAAGATCCTGAATGTATCTCCTTTGAGCCAAATACATTCCTTCATCTGTATATATCACCTGCATACCTAGGAAATATGTGAGCTCACCTACGTCATTGATTTTGATTTCCTCTTGCATGTGTCTCTTGATCCTTTGAATGCCATTTAGATCATCACATGTCACAATAATATCATCTACATATACACATAGATAGATAACCTCATTGTGATCCCTTTTGATGAATAGAGAAGGATCTGACTGCTAGCTTTGAACCCTTGATCTTGAAGATATGTAACCAACCTGTAATTACAAGCTCTAGGAGCTTGTTTCAATCCATACAATGCTTTCTTAAGTATGCAAACATAAGATGGATGATTAGGGTTTTCAAAACCTGGTGGTTGTGACATGTATACCTCTTCACTTATCCAACCATTTAAGAATGCATTTTTCACATAAAGTTGGAGGAGTCTCCAATTCCTTGCAGCAGCTACACTTATCAATGTCCTGATTGTAGTCATCTTTGCAACTGGTGAGAATGTTTCCTCATAGTCTATACCATGAGTTTGTGAGCATCCTTTGGCAACTAATCTTGGCTTGTACCTGCAAACTGATCCATCTGAATTTCTTTTAACTTTATATATCCATCTGCAACCAATTACCTTTTGATTCAGCGACATTGGAACCAAATCCCAAGTGTCCATCTCCTTCAATGCATCTATCTCTTCGTTCATGGCCTTTTCCCAATTAGGGTTTCCCTTTGCCTCTTCATAGGTTGAGGGTTCCTCTCAAATAGAGTCTTTTGCCAAGTATATTGAATGCTTCGTAAAAAATGTGGAATCATATCCATACTTCTTAGCATTGGGTCATCCAAAACTCTTTTGCACCTTTCATAGCTATCCCTTGGTAGTGGTTAAGCTATGGGTTTAATCTTATTGTTTACAATTTTATATTTCATGTCACATTTTACTTCATGCTATTGTGAAAAATTAGCAATTATGGCCTATTCTTTTGAACCAAGCATAAAAATGTTTGATATTTCCTTCTCTTGGGAGAGCTTGCTTGAGTCATTCTAAAACAGTGCAACGGCTTTCCAAGTCAATTGCAAACTTGATTTGTTCATCAGATAGTATTACTTCTAAATTTTATAATGTTTTTCATATATGTTTCTAAATTTATTTTTTATATTTTCTTTTTGAAAATAATATAATTTGAATGCTAAAAAATATATAGAATAATTTTGAAAACTATGTATGGTCATGTGAGACATTAAACATTTTTTTTACCATTTTCTTTCTGAAAAGTGGGTTCTAATAGAAATTTTGATCAGAATATATCCCATATTCCCTCACCAGTGCACAATCATCACACTAGATTGTAAGAACGTGCATGGTTCTTTCATAGATTCTTGCTATTTCTTTCATGATTTGAGGAAATTATCATGACTTTCAAGGAATCCAAATCGGATCTCCAATGGATTTTTGCAAAAGCAAATCCATCATTCATTGCTTTCACTTCCTTTCACATTCATTTGAAATGCCCCCAATATTCACAAGCATAACTGTCCATGCCCCTATTAGAACTCGAGTGCCCTTGTTTGCTATCCTCATCATCAGCCATGTTCTTTGTCAATCATCCATCTAAGTTTATCATAATTTTTTTAGAGATTACATTTATCTCTGTTCCAAAGTTAAACAAGACTAGAGATAAATATGATTCTCTATCATCTCCCAATTTTATTTTCATTTTTGGTGTTCCTCTTACCCAAAAGTTTCTATTGTAATGACTTTTTGATTCCCTTTTCTCTTCATTAGGTATCATAGGACTAAGGGAATTTTAGTTCACTTTGCATATTGCAATCTCATCCTCTTCACTATCAGATGAGTCACTAAGGGTAACAACTTCTTTCGTTACCTGCATGGCCTCATGTTACTCTTCCATTTCAATGTCTTGAAGCAACGAAAATATTTATCGTTTAATCAATTAAATGAAGTTTTTTGAATTCAGGCTTCACAATTGAAAATACTTGCTCCAAAGACATTGTAACTACTTTTTCATAAAGAATCATTTAAAATATCTTTTGCATCATTTTTTTTTCTATTACAAAACTCAATGTGGCCTTCGAAGATTTTTTCTTCTTCTTCTTTTCACTTTCTTGAGTTATTTTAGTAACTTCATGTTTCTTTTCAGTTGATTATTTTATTTCTCTTTGGTTTTTGTTTAGTTTTTTCAAAGCTTGATTCTCAGTTAGTGGTTTCTTTCCTTCTCTGATTTCTTTTCTTCTAGCTTCTTTGGAAGTAGCGGGCTCCTCAAAATGGACTTTTTATCATTATTTTTAGTTTTCTCTTAATCTTCCTTAGCTTGTCTTCTAGTTACTCACCTTTCAAGCTCTACCTTATCTTGCATCTCATCTCTATGTCTCTTATCCTCAACATTGGAAATGGGTGAATGAAGTGAGAATCAATCTATAGGAGATTTCCATGCGATCTTCTACATGATCGCATCTTGAGCTTTCACCAAAGCTTTGATCATGTAGTTATTTTGAGATTGAAATTTATCTATTTCATCTCATGACTCCAATGGCTATAGTTTAGCTACAAATATGTCACCATTAGTGTTTGATAGATTTTCATATAATTCCTTCATTTTGTTTCCCTCATTTTATGGGTAAGGAAAGGGGATTTTAATATATATGTCTTTAACTAACTATTTCTCTTGTGCTAGCCTCAACTCTTTGCATGCATAAGAGAAGTTTTCCTAGGCATCGTACTAGACACATCTTCTTCCTCCAATTCTTCATCTATCATTGAATTGATTATTTCTTTGATATATGGGCTGAGCTGGTGACATAGAAAACTATTTAGCAATGGGTTGCATTGGGTGGCAGCTTAAGACATCATATAAACTTAGGAAATGTTTGAGATGGGCATAGGATTTCTTTGCGATGGATCTACATGTTGTACTTGGCTCAAAAAATCTAGGGACCTGAACACCCATAAAGTACTCCTTGTTATGAAGGGTAGCCATCTTTTAGGACAAAAAAGCTTGCATTGATAACACATTCTCAATTTTCTTACTTAAAATTTCTAATTGCAGTTATAATGGTGTCTCAAATATAGATGCCACATTAATAATAGTCGCTAGTACATATACATTAAGACCCATTAGTATAGCTATCTCTTGGTTGCATCTGAATAGATTGTATTGTTCTATCATAGAGGATTGATGTTGCCTCATTTGAGCAACCACTTCTACCGCTCTTCTTATCATTATCTAGTCCTCATTCAATCCAAATCTCTTACCAATTTCTTCAAATCTTCTCTCGACTTCAGCCCTAGCTTCAAGACTTAAAATCTTGAAAAAAACAAAATATAATATAGAATGTTTAAAAAACCATTTCTCTCTTTCTCTCTCTCTCTATATCTTCTCTCTCTATCTGTGTGTCTCTCTCTCTTTTCTTTTTCCCTCTTTGTCCCTCTCTCTCTCTCTCATTCTCTATGCTTCTCTCTCTCTGTCTCTTTCTCCACTATGTAGAGGGCTGCCAAGAGCCATCTCTATCTGTAAGCATGCAATTCTCTCTCTTTATCTCTCTCTCTCTCTATCTCTCTCTCTCTATCTCTCTCTCTCTCTATCTCTCTCTCTCTCTCTCACTCTCTCTATTCTATGCCTCAAGCAATCACAATTGCGAATCCTTCATTCTACTACATATCCCTTTCTCTCTCTCTCTCATTCATCTTGGTACTCGACCTTGTCTATGTCTGACTCATCTGTAAGCTTTTCTCATCTCTCTATCTCTCTATCTCTCATCTCTCTCTCTCTCTCTCTCTCTCTCTCTCTCTCTCTCTCTTTCTCTCTCTCTCTCGCTCTGTCTTTCTCTCTATCGCCCTCTTTCTCTTTATCTCGTTCTATGCAAGCATCACATACATACAAAAAAGACATTAAAAAATATCACACAACATATCACTTATTTAAATAGGTATAGGTACACAAACTCACGTACTCACATCATCTAGTGAACTCAAACACCTCTTCATGTATAAAAAAATCTACTCACACACTCACTTGCACATATCTTGGTTAACTTACTCACTCACGCATCTATACATATGGGCACAATTTATTTATTTTTTTCTATTTTAGATGGTTTTATTTTTATTTCATGCCATTAAGGATTTTCTTCTTAATTGATGTTCTTCTCGTTATCTTGCTTTCTATAATTTATATTAATGTTAAATTCGAATAACTATTTAATATTTACACACTCACACACACACATCTATAAACATATAGACATGAAGCTCCACAAATATACATAGCCCACATATGGAGTTAGAATCTCAATCATAGATACACATACATAAATTCAGAGACCGAATTACACATCTACATGCATATACATAAATACACACAAAAGTATCCACATTCACACGTATCAGATTCACTTTAAAGCATTAGGTTTTCACACACATACATAAGCACAACACATTTAGAATTGTCACATATGCACATATACAAACACAATAGATATAGGATATCATGCACATTCATAACATAAAAAGACATCTAGGATTATACACTTAAACAGTTCTAATCTCAAATCCTTGTTTTGTTTCCTCTTGCAGGTACAAAGTCAATATAAAGATAATCAAGAATCATATTATAATTGTTACCGTCAGTGTCCATGTGAAAGGCCAAATGGCCATCGAAAACTTCTTTGTATATGTTCTTTAATAAAACATATCGTGGCCTGGTCAGCCACGGATTGTAACTTTGACCATGTTTGTAAGACCTAAGAGGTCTGTCTTCGTACTCCCTGTATACTATGTTTTTTGCGTATTCTGCAGTTTCTGTGCGGAGTACCGTATGCTGCCTTAGGAGGTCCATTTTCTACTCAGAGGATATCTTCGTGGAGCTCTCGATAAGGAGAGCACGCCATGGTGGATCGCCATCGAATTACTTCACAGGTATCAGAGCAGCTCGACGGAGAAAGCTTTGTTCCTTTTGTGCGAGTGAAGCGACTCCCCCCCAAGGCTTTCTCCAAGGTTTACGACTAAGGTGGCGACCAAGGCATACACCTTGGCATACCTTGTCATCCGAGTCACCGAAGTTACCATTGTCTACGTGCGAGGGAGGACCTCACCAATCAAGGAATATAGAGGTTCCCCATTCTTCTCGGGAGGTCACCCATCCCAGTACTCTTCCCCCCAGAGCACGCTTAATCATGGCAATCTCTTGCCACTAAGCTACACTCTTGTGGTGTCTGAAAAGGGGAAAGACTAAGGATGACATTACCTTGAACATGTTTTGCTCCCTCAAAGCTTCATCCTTTGCTTTCAAAGCCTATTTTGGAGGCATTTTTGGGGTGTCTTTTGGAGCCATTTTGGAGTACCGCACATAGTTCTCTTCACACATGACCAAGAACATCAAGAAGAGTGTTCTTTGTACTTCCTCAACAATAAATATCAACCTCTGGGGCTCTTTTCAGCCACACTCGATAAACTACAGGTTTCTTGAAAGGTTTCAGTTTTGGTGGGAGTAGTTGTTGCAAAATTTATGCAGGTTTTTTGAGCCTAAAACATTAAAGTTGACAGACACTTGCAAGTGTTATTGGCTAGTTTTTGGGTTGTGTATTCAGCTTTTTTGTGTCATTTTAGTGCATATATTGAGCACATACACACCATGTACGCTTTTGTGGATATCGCTTATGTACGTCCATGTGGTCATTGATATAGAGGTTACGTTCTTTGCATAAAGCCTTTTACGTTTGATAAAGAGGGTCATGGTGAAGTTTTCTTAACTGGGAGACACCCAGATGTCGAGGTCTCTTTGATGATGTAGGTGGAAGACTTACCCAACCTCGCCATAGGAGATGTATGATAGTTGTTCATAGGCGCTCGATAAGCCTAGTTGGCTTCTGTTGGGTAACTGGTTATATGAAGTGGAGTCAGTGATTCACTATGCAGGAAAACATGTCAGTACTTGTAGTTTTATGATATTTTGACATTGGTCATATGCTCATTTTGTAATGGATACTCTGGCAAAAGTTTTCCAGATTTTGGTTTAGTCAACTATAGAGTGGTCAATTTACTCCTTGATACACTTATTCGTTGGTGTTCAGACTCTTCTAGCTCCATTATCATTCTATTCAGTTCTCTACCATCATGGCATCAAAGTTCTCAGGCACATCCAATGGATCAGGGTCTAGTGCTAGTGTTCCGAGGAGGAGCTATAACTTGCAGGGCAAAGACCATTTTGAGATTCAAAAATTTGATGGCATAAACTTTGCTCTATGGAGGAATCAGATTAAAGATATGCTGATTCAAAGGAGGCAATGGAAGCTAGTAAATGGGATTTCAAAGAAGCCTGTTGACATGGATGAAGATGATTGGGATGAGTTAGATGAAATGGCCAGGTTTACCATTCGCTTGCACCTGGCAGATAATGTTTACTTTACAATATTAGACTATGAAAGTGCACAGGATCTTTGGAAGAAGTTATGCAATACATATGAAAAAGAGACGACATCAAATAAAGTGTATCTGATGAGAAAATTATGTGACCTTCACATGAAGGACACAGATAGTGTTGCTACTCATCTAAATGAGTTTGATGCTATATTCTCCCAGTTAGAGGCTCAAAAAAAGGGTATGGATAATGAGATGAAAGCTGTATTGTTGTTATGCACCCTGCCATCATCGTGGGATACATTCTGCATAGCCATTAGCAATAGTGCACCTGGTGGTAAACTCGTCTATGATGACATATGTGGAGCACTCTTGAGTGAGGAGATTCGTAGAAAATCTATGGTTGGTACGCAGAGTGGAGATGCATATAATGTTCGTGATTCTTACCAAGGAAAGAATCACCACGTGGCAAAAGGAAGAACAAGGAAAAGAATGGTCAGTGGAATAAGAGTAGATGTAAATCAAGGAAGAGGGATATGGAATGCCATTATTGTCATAAGAAAGGACATATGAAGAAAGACTGTTATGCATTAAAGAATGCTAAAGGTAAAGGACATAATGTTGATGGGCATGTTAAACAGTTACCTGCACCATCTACTTCGACTGTGAAGATTGAAGAAATTAATGCTATTTTTTATGATACTAATGTGCTGACACTTGATAATATTGTGCCAACTGAGGCACTTATGGCTAATTCTCTTTCCCACACATGGCTGCTAGATTTTGGTGCTTCTTTCCATGTGACACCACATAGAGAATGGTTCTCTAATTATGCAGCAAAGTCTCTTGGTACCGTGAGACTTGGCGATTCTTACTAGTGTGCCATTGTGAGGATTGGAGATGTGGTTGTGCAGTTCATTGATCATTCAAAATTTATTATGCATAATGTATGCCATGTACCTCAGTTATCACGCAGTTTGATGTCAGTTGGTCAACTTGATGACCTTGGTTACAAGGTAGTCTTCTATGCTCAGTCCTTTCGTATATCAAAGGGCAATATGGTTATTGCAAAAGGAAGCAAGGTTGGCTCACTTTATCCTTTATTTGTATCACAGAAAGAACACTTGTTAGCTGTTACTAAACAACCTATGGCTTTGTATTTGGCATGGTCATTTGGGCCATATATCTCGTAGTGGAATGGAAAATCTTTCTCGTTTTGGCTACTTACCTATGTTATCTTTCTCTGATTTTTCATTTTGTGAGCATTGTCAATGTGGAAAGCAAACCAAAAAAGTGCATAGAATGCACATTGACTCTTCAATTCAGCCTTTAGATATCATCCATATAGATGTGTGTTGTCCTATGCCCACTAGGTCCTTAGGTGGTTCTCTTTACTTTGTCACTTTCATAGATGATGCTACTAGAAAGTCTGGGTATATCCTATCAAATTGAAGGATGAGGTATTCCCTACTTTCAGAAAATGACTTGCTTCAGTTGAGACTTAAAAAGGAACTAAGCTTAAGGCTTTACATTCAGATAATGGGGGTGAGTATACCTCACATGAATTCAGCCTTTTCTGTCAATCTAGAGGGACTTGTAGAGAGTTTACAGCTCCTTATACCCTAGTACAGAATGGTGTAGCTGAAAGGATGAATAAAACTATTCAAGATAGAATAGTTTCTATGTTGCGCCACCATATTATGATCATCTTCGAGTTTTCGGTGTGAAGCATATGTTCATATACCCAAGAGTCTTAGACAAAAGTTGGATCATAAGTCAAAGGAATGCATTTTGTTTGGATATGGTCGAGAAGGACAATTTGGATATCGCTTATGGGATCCTGAAACACGATTAGTGATCAGAAGTAGTGATGTCATTTTTAATGAGTCTAAGATGCATAAACAACCCATTAACCAGGTTGAAGTGAGAAGAGTTGTGTTTGAGGATACTAGTCCTCTAGCTAGCATGCATAAAAATGCTGCACATAGGGATGTTCAAGAAAATGTCCGATCCGATCAGTCTGCACATGTTCCTATTGAGCAACCATTAAGATGCTCTACATGTGTCTCACATCCACCTGATAGATATGTTCCAAGCTTAGATTTTGTTATGCTAATAGATGTTGGTGGGCCTTCTTGCTACAAAGAGGCTATGCAAACAGAGGATCATGGCAAGTGGGAGCGTGCCATGAAGAGTGAGTTGGATTCTATTCACAAGAATGGTACTTGGGATTTAGTACCCTTGCCAAATGGCAGGAAAGCTTTACCATGTAAATGGGTATATAAGCTGAAATTCACATCACATAGTGCTTCTCCAAAGTTTGGTTAGATCACAACTCCTCCAAGTGTGTAAGAACACCTCTTCTAAGAGAGGACATGCACGCTTTGGTCATCTGAATTTTGCTAGTTTGTTACACCTCCAAAAATTTAAAATGGTGTCCTCTTTTCCCAAACTTGAGGCACCCCGTAAACATGTTTGTAAAGGTTGTAGTTTGGGAAAAATGCAGCATTCATCCCTCCCAAAAGATGGTTCAGTTTGAGCTACTCAAAAATGGTAGCATGTACATAGTGATGTTTGTGGTCCTATGCAGACACCTTCTTTTGGAAACTATCTTTACTTCGTGACTTTCATTGATGATTTTTCTAGGCATACATGGGTATATCCATTGAAAGAAAAGTCCGAAGTGTTTATGTTCTTCAAAAAGTTTTTGTTTTTGGCTAAAAATTTGTCAGCATGTAAAATGGGCACCCTCCACTCTGATCGAGGGGGGAAATATATGTCCTCTGACTTTAATACATTTTTGGTTGAACATGGGATAAAAGATCAGTGTAAAGTGCCACATACACCTCAACAAAATGGAGTTGTTGAATGAAAGAACATGTTACTCAACGAACAGAAAGAAACCCATAAGGTATAGTTATGATACTTCATTTTTTACCAGTAAAGATTATGTTTACATGGTGAAAGTAGTCTGGCATAGCCAGAGAATCATGTACTACACATGCTGAATCATTCACAAATTTTTCATATTCTATGAGCTTATATAGCCCATGGCATAAGATCACGTCGCCATTTGACAGATCATGAATTGTACATTAGTCATCAACAAATTTCACAACCAAGCAAATCTTGGCTAAAGCTAAAACTGATAAGAGATTCTTCTTGATCAATGGCACAGATAAACATCCAACAATGTAAAAGAACTACCATCAAGAGTAGTGAGAATGATCTTACCAACTCCCATAACAGGATAAGAGGAGTTGTTGGCACATTTGATAGTATTCGCTATAGGGACATGCTTGAGTGAAGTGAAGAAACTGCGCTACGAGGTAATATGTTTGGTTGCCCCACTATCAAAGTACCAAACATCTAAGTCTATTGCAGACATACATTGTTTAGGAAAGTATGGGTCAAAATTGTAAACAGTAGTAAATGCCCATTCATCATTCTACAAATAGTAGTAAACACCCATTCTTCAATCTACACTAGATTAGCGCACTCTGTTTTCAATGTAGAGGCCTCTGTAACAACCATTGCAGCCTCTTTTTTCTTTGCCTTTTTTGCACCCAATTTTGGACAATTCTTTATGACATGATCATTTGCTTTACAGTACTTGTAGAACAATTTCTCCTTTTCTATTTTCTTGTCTTCTCTATCATCCTTCTTTGATTGTGCAAAATTAGCAAATTTCTACTTACTAAGAGAAGAGCTCCATTTACCTTTGCCCTTCTAACTAGTGAGGAAAGCTTGATTTGCAACACACATAATGAGCCTATTCTTCCTAGAGTGATCTTCTTGCAATAGAACAAATACTAACTCCTCAAATGTTAAGGCATTTGGATTGCCTTTCATCATCAAATAAAGAATAGAAGCAAAACTCTAATATGAATCAGGAAGACCATTTAGAACGATCTGCACAAGTGAACTGTCAGGCAAGACTTCATCAGTAGAAATCAACTGTTCCTTCAAATCTTGATCTTTGTCATGAAACTATCCATGGAATCTCCTTCATTCCTGTGCTCTCTCTCTAACTCTTTTCCAAGGTAAGCAACATGAGCATCATTCCTTGCCTCGTATGAAGTGGTAGGTGTATCCCAAGCATCCTTAGCTATTCTAGAAGAGGGAATGTGAGAAATAATGACATGTTTGACAAACAAGGCTAACCATGCATGTGTCTGAGCATCTCTGCCATCCTAATGCATTCGCTCAACACTATGTGCAGTAGAAACTGTAGTAAAAATAGGATTTTGTAGAATATCACCATCTTTGATGCCATGTGCATTAGCTTTAGTATTATATTTGTAGGTGTTAAAGGACCTTTTCCAACACCTTGCACAATACTCCATAGTCCTTTTGCGACTAATACATGATGCATCATATAAGCCCATAATGGTAATTTGTACCATCCAACTTATGCTCAAGAGCCAATAGACAAAATACATCATTACTTTCAACCATGGCCACTAAGTAAAATACCCTGATGTAGAAAATTGAATGTATCTAAAAAATTTGAACAGAACTATCCTGTTACCTTCTGATAAACCTGTAGCAGACTTTGAGACCCTTACACTAGCAAACCAAAACTTGTATATGTCTTTGGCACAAAAAGTCAAACTAGCCTCCAGAAGCATTGCAATAGTGCATTCAGAGTCCGAAACGAGTGGAGATTGCAATTTCGGCACCACATAGGAAAGTCGTTTTGATCTCCCAATCACCTTGAGTATGCTCACCAAATTTTGTGTGATTCTAAGACTTTGAGAAGCGGGGTGCCGACGACACCCTAGATGAAATAGTGACTTGCTTTGATACCAATTCTTGGAGATTAAGGTCTATGGAAGCACATGAACAACACAAGGAAGAAGAAGAAGCTTGGAGCACAACACACAATACTAACTATATTACCACTAGAATGTACAAAGATAAGTAACTTGCTAGGGCAATTGGCGGATATACAAGCCGGGTAAAAAACCTCCTAACGAAGGAAAAAAGTGCCCTGGTGGTCCTAGTGTGTTCACACACATCACTTCATAAATATATCAACATTTGTTCTCCAATCTCTTAAAGACCTCAATTGTAGTCGAAAATTCACTAAGATGATTGCTACCTTGCACGGGAATGTAGCCATTTGAATAAATATCAATGGTCAGTTATTGAAGGCTATTAGATTAAAATGCTCTATTAGGAAAGGGTGCTCATTAGCCCCTCTGCTTTTGCCATTTCCACACAGGGGACTCAACTGTCTAGTGCAACATCACATGGAAATGGGCATATTAAAGGTCTCTCTCTACCTCTCAACGAGGTCTAGATGATCATGAGGCTATTTGAAGATGACATGAATGCATTTGTCCATAATGATTTGACCAGCATTGAAACCTTTTGGGGATGCCTTGACACATTCTATGAGGCATATCGATCCAAAATAAACCACTCAAAAACTACTTTTAGAGCCATCATTGGACCACCACCCCAATTGTTGGTTGACCATGGTTGCCAAATTATCCCCAAGGGTCTAGTCTTTTGTGTTCTTGGTATTTCGATGGGCTTTGGTGTCTCAATGGAGTAGTGATGGAATTGGGTCCTTTCCAAAATAGACAACAAGTTAGAATATTGGAAGGGCATGCAAATCAACCTCACAGGGTGTGCCATGGTAATTAATACCTTCCTCATCTCCTCCACCATTTACTTTCTCTCTTGGTGGAGACCGAAGGATCAAGAGCTTTTTGTAAATTGGAAAGAATCTCTAGAAACTTTCTTTGGATGGGGGACCATAACAGAAGGCAGATTCCTTAAATTAAATGGTCTACCTACATCAACCAAAAGGATTGTGGGGGGGGGGGGGGGGTAGGCATAATGAATATTGAGGCATGGCTAACAAGTTGGCAGCAAAATGGATCATCACGACCAAGTGCAATGGTGAGACCTCTTGGGCCAAGCTCATTTTCAGAAACATGAACACGATTACACTAGTGGGCCTTCCTCATTGGAAGGACTTGGGCCTCATTACGCTTATATTTTCCCCGATTCTTATTTCCCCTAAAGGCTTGAATCTTGTCCGCTCCTTGTGGAAAAGTTGGAACAAGTTCAAAGAATTTAGCAAAATCAGAGAAGATTGCAAATGGGCAGCCTGTATTAGAAAAAATGACTCAATCTGATTTGCGATCATAGGAATCAAAGGTGTGGCTTCTTGGAACCTCCAAAATGCTAAGAGGCTCTTTGTTGACACTCAAGGTCAAGCACAAGGCACAGGAATGTGTCAAAGAAGTGGACACACAAGATGAGGGAGCATGTAGGGAGCTCTAAGAAGTATATGTCAAATTTTCAGAAGAAATCCCTATAAAAACAATGATTTGGATCGCTAAAAACCGTTGTAAATATCATTTCACATTTTTGTAACTTATTTTGTTCAAGTGGAGGAGTCCTCAAACTTGAGGAGTATTAGAAGTACCTACCTATCAATTTTCATAACTTTTTTTACTCTATTTGAGCCCTCAAATAAGCCCTAGAACCTAATTTTTTACCAAGCCGAACACTAGGTTTGGATAGGACCAAAACTAGTCAAAAAACTATAAAACGAGCTAGAGAGCTCATTTTTGAGGTAAAGCTTTTTATTAGTACATTGAGGTTAACTTGTGAGATATTGAAGCTTCTATAAGAGAGTTCTTTTGTAATTGAAAGCTTGCATGTTCCTATCTTTGTTATCTTGCCTTGTGTGTGTGTGCATGCATGTATGTGCTTGTCACTCACATTTGCTCACCACCATTGCTCAAGACCTTCATATCCTCCTCTCATCTCCATGGATTGAAAGGTAAAGGAGGTGGTGCTCATGCCTGGGCTACAACACATTTCGATGCCATTGTTAGGGAGTGTTGCTCACAAGCATTGTGATGGTAAGATCATAGATTTGCAATGTTGGAAGGTAAAAAAGGTAGTCATTTTCTATTAAGTTTTTGAGTTTTTTTTCTCCATCTTCATCATCATCATCATCATCTTCTCCCATCTTCATCTTTGCTTAAATTTTTCATTTCTTAATGTATATTCACTACTTTCACCTCATTTTTCATTCATGGTTGTGCGAGAGAAGGAGAGAGAGGCAAAGTGTTTGTGTTTTTGATTTTCTGTGCTTTCTTCAATGCACTGCACAACGCGCAGGACTTGGTGCTAGATTTCGAAGTTCCCACCAAAATTCTCAAAAAATTGTGTTTTCCGGAAAAAAACGACTTTTTGGAAAATTCAAAATTTTTTGAATTTCAAGATTCTCTTGTTGCCACTAAAATCATTGAGAAAATCACGAATTTGGTTTTCTAAGTGTGAAAAATTTGGGACTTTGTGGCTCTCTAAGTGTGAGAAGATCACGACTTTCTAGAGTGCAATTTGTTAAGAAAATTCTGAATTTCTACCATCAAGATTTTGAGAAAATCACAAATTCTTTACATCAAGATTTTGAGAAAATCGTGAATTTTTGCCATCACGTTTTTGAGAAATTTGCAACTTTTTGAAAGGCAACTTTTGAGAAAATTGCAACTTTCTAGTCCTCCAATTGTGAAAAAATTACGACTTTTTGGTCCTCCAATTATGAAAAAATTGCAACTTTTTGAAAGGAAACTTTTGAGAAAATCATGACTTTTTGCTCCTCCAATTGTGAAAAAATGAAGACCTTTTGAAAGGAAACTTTTGAGAAAATCGCAACTTTATGGTCCTCCAATTCTGAAAAAATTACGACTTTCTACAACTAAGCTTTTGAAAAAAATTTGACTTTTTGAAAGGTGACTTTTGAGAAAATCGCGACTTTTTGCACTTCATTTTTAAAGAAATCGCGACTTTCTACAAGAAGAAAAGAGAAAGAAATCGTCACTTTTTGGATATTTGTTGGGCAAAACATTGTGACTTTTTGGGTTTTGGGCTTTCACAAATCACGACTTTACAACCCTCTGACTCTCAAAAAATCTCGATTCTTTGACACATCCTATTTGTCTATTTTGACCCTTAGGAGCCTTATCTAACATAACGTTTTCATCCAAAATTCATTTTTTGAGCTTCAAGTGGGATTAGAAAGACAAGGTAGCTTCAAAGGATTTTGAGCAATACAAAGGGGAAAATGAGTCTTTAAAAATGCTTGAATCAAAATGTTTGTCAAATAAATCAGAGTTAAAGATTGATCTAACCTTAAGACTTTTACAAGTCCATTAACAGCCATTCAAGGGAGTCAAAGCAAGGTGGCCATTCTGCTGCAAGCTTGGGAACGTTGTATCTTGAGCATTCAAAGGTGATCAAGGAAGAAATGACTTGAAGTTGGAAGCTTGCTTAACCGGCTCATTATCAATTCTTAGATTACGCTAAATATGACTAGTGATTCTGATTAATTAGGGTCACGTTAAGTACAAATCAAGTTAAAAAAAACCCTAATTTCTCAAGTTCAAGCATAGCTAAGATATTGTTGCGACAAACCCAAAAGAAAAAGGACTTAAGTGGATCGATCACATCTCAAAGTGCGATAAAACTCCAATATTCTTATTAACAATATTTGTCAGCCAAGATTATACCAGGTAAATCTATAAAAGAACAAATTATTGATTCAAAAGAACATTGCAACACGATTGTACTTGCGAAAATTGGGCTAGTAGACAAAGCTTATGAGCCACATTGTTTGAAGTAAGAACCAGATATTGAAGAAAGCTTATAGACAAAGAATCAGATCGTTTGAAGCTAGTGTCAACCATACAGCTAGGTCGTGGGAGCAACAACTTAGTGATTATCCCTCCATGCTAAGTTCAGAAACAAGTTATTTAGAAATGTCTTCTAGCTTAGGTACCGCCTATTTGTAGACACCAGAAGGTCCCTATAAAATGCAATTAGAGTATATTAGGACCAACTGATTAGGTGCATGCATCTATGAGGATGTTGTAAGGCGATTAGTTGTCCAACTCAAAAATCCTAGTCATCCTTCAAACTTGAACAACTAGTGGTTAAATTGGAAGAGGGTTCATACATTGATAAGCAAGGAACCATGTGTGTGGTTACCAGCTTACTAGACATGACAGATGAGTTTGGAAATGTCATTGTCAAGAATGCGATAGGAGACCTAGAGTAAGGAGACCTAGGATCAGAGCCCAAGACTCCTTGAGGATAATCCGTCTTGACTAGAGTGATTACCCTAGAGTGGGTTCCCCAAGACCAAAAAAGCATAGAAATATTCTCGAATAGAGAAACAGAGGAAGCTTTTTGGAGATTCAAGCTAGATCAACTTAGCAAAATAGGTGGAGTCACCATCGACAAGTTCAAAGATCCTAAGATACCATGCAAATTTGTCTATTTGGATAACATGTTGAAAAGAATGTTCCTAGTAGCAGAGCATGATAGGCATGTATACACCTAGTGGGGTGAATTGATTTTTTCTCCACCATGATCTCATGTCTCCCATGGCCTCCAAGGTGTAGGATCATCCAAGGCTCATGAAATCGAGAGGAAAAGAGCTAGAGAGAGACCTGAAGTGAGCTTTGCAAACCTCTTATGAAGAGAGCAATTATGATTTGAAAGTGAAATACTTGAAAGAGAGACACCGCCACATAGGCATCAATGGGATGATCATGGTTCTATACTGCCTAGACCTCCAGAGTACCCAAGAGCCCTTAGAACCTCTCAAGTGGTCAAGACAATGAAAAACTACTTTGATGGGTCAGGCGATCCTTATGATAATGTGACTGAGTTCAAACAAGTATTAAGAGCTGAAGAGGTCGAGGACTTGTTCATCCAGTTCAAGGCATTTGGTTTGACTCTCAACGGTACTGTCTTAGCTTGGCTTCAACCCCTCAATAGTCCCAACTACCAAAATATGTTCAATTGCTAGAAGCATTCATCGTAGAATTTTCCAAGAGTGGTATCAGTCAGAACACATCATACTTGATTCACAACTTCAAGCAAACACCCCTATTGGAGTTTGAGGTCTATCGAAGCATGCAAACAACACAAGGAAGAAGAAGCTTGAGCACAACACACAATAATGAATGTATTACCACTAGAATATACAAAGATAAGTAACCGGTTAGGGTTATAGGCATATATACAAGCGAGTGAAAAAAACCTCCTAAAGAGGGAAGAAAGTGCCCTGTTGGTCCTAGTATGTTCACACACATCACTCCCTAAATATATCAACAAATCCCCCTAGGAGTGATGCGGTGAACAAGGAGCTAGCACTCATGTATAAGGAATTGCCAAGCTATGTGGAATCAATCCACAGAAGGAAGTAAGCCCAAAGCTTTGCGGAAGGCTTCAAACATCTCCCTAGGTAGAGCCTTTGTGAAAAGGTCTGTAATGTTCTTCAATGTGGGCACATATGCCAAACTGATCTCCCCAACATATAACCTCTCCCTAACATAATGATAGTGCACCTCAATGTGGTTAGTGCGAGCATGGAAGACAAGATTCCTCGCAAATGTGAATGTGCTCTGATTGTTAGTGAAGATGGTGGTGGCAGAAGACTAGCCAACATCCAAATCAACCATAAGGTCTATAGTCATTGTGAAAGTTGCCCTATACTCAACCTCACAAATGGAAGTGGCCATAGTAGGCTGCTTCTTGCTCAACCAAGATATGAAAATACAAATCATGAAGCCAAAACCACTCATGGACACATGAGTGTCATAGCAACCAACCCAGTCAGAGTCAAAAATGTGCTTAACTACATGCTAATGATTGACACCTAGGAAATGCATAAACCTACTAATCTGTGAGACATTAGATTCAATATCTGGCTGGATACCACTCAAGTAGCGAAAGATGTGCTTAACTATATTCCAATGCTTGACACCTGAGAAATGCATAAACCTACTAATCTGTGAGACATTAGATTCAATATCTAACCCAGTAATGCAAAAGTAAATCAAGCATCCAATAGCTTGCTAATAGAGAACAACATACAATGCATCTCCAACATCATGAAGACTCAATCATAAACTTGTCTCCATAAGAGTGGCAATAGGTTTGTAGTCTTAAAAGCCAAAATGTTGCAATAATGTATCAATAGATTTTGTTTAACACAAATCTATTCCATCAACAATTTGTATAAACTAAATGCCCAAATAATGATGCAAATGCCCCAAATCTGACATCTCAAATGAGGCATGGAAATTAGCAATATGCTTCTCATGAGGAGTAGTGAGCAACATGTCATCAACATAGACAACAATCATTAGAAGTACATCATTTGCACGCTTAACATATAAGGTGTTTTCAATTGGAGTGTTCTCAAAACCATGTGCAATCAGATAGGCATCTATCTTTTCATACCAAGCATGTGGTGCTTGGTCTAAATAATATAATATCTTCTTCAACTTGCACACTTTGTTTTCATGCACTTTCTACATAAAGCTCCAGGGCTAAAAACATACACTTCTTCATGCAAGTCACCATTCAAAAATGCACTTTTAATGTCCAACTAATGTACATTCCAACCATGATGAGCTAGAACTGCACAAATGCTAGGAATAGTAGTCATTCAGCATGTAGGAGAAAAGGTCTCATAAAAATCAATGCCTCTTTCCTAAACATAACCCTTTGCAACAAGCCTGGCCTTATACTTATTAACTATTCCATCAAGCTTACACTTCACCTTGTATACCCACCTAGTGCCAATGGCCTTCTTGCCAGGAAGCAAGTCGCATAAAGACCATGTGCCAATTTCCATAATACCATCATATTTTGATTGCATAACAGCCATCCATTTTTCTGAATTTTATGCTTCATCAAACAAAATAGGCTCATTCTCATCATCGAGACTAGAAACAACCATAAGAGATGTCTCCTTAGTACATGAAAGTAAAGGCTGAATAGCATCTTCCACAAAAACAACATCACAACCAAAATGTTTGTAATCTATGGATGATATAGGCGATAGCCTTTGCTTTCAGAATTGTACCCAACAAAAATACATTTCAATCCTTTATCATCAAATTTTCTGTGTTGTTGTTCAGTCACTAATGTATATGCTAGACAACCAAAAACATGCAGGTGAGCAACATATGGCTTGGGACCATGCCATGCCTCATATAGAGTGATAGACTACAATGCTTTAGTGGGACATCTATTAAGAACATATGATGTACATAGAATAGCCTCAAGCCAGAAACTACGTGGTAAAGTCTGACTCTTGACCATACACCTCACCATCTCCATGAGTGAACTCTTCTTTTGTTCAGTAACTCCATTCTATTGAGGTGTATACGGCACTGTACAATGATGTTGTATCCCACATTCAGCCAAAACTACATAAAATCAGAAGACATATATTACTGCTCTTGATTCGAATGGAGGGTGCCCATTTTACGTGGTGACAGATTTTTAGCCAAAACAAAAAACTCTTGGAAGCACATAAATGCTTCGAACTTTTCTTTCAATGGATATACCCACGCATGCATGGAAAAATCATCAATGAAAGTCACAAAGTAAAGACAGTTTCCAAAAGAGGGTGTCTTCATAGGACCACAGACATCACTGTGAACAAGCTGCAATTTTAGAGTAGCTCCAATTGAACCATCTTTTGACACCCGTGTCTGAAAGAACGTTTTAATCTAATCACTTGAGAGAGATGGACATTGATGTTTATCTAAGCATTTGCATTTCCTAGCAGAGTATAGATCATCTTAATGAATTTTTGGCCATATCCCAAGTCCTTCAATGAGTGGAGAATGAAGTTCCACTCAAGTCTATCATAAGCTTTGTCGAAGTCAATCTTAATGAAGAGGAAATCTTGCATTGATTCCTCAACAAAAACTAGATCTTCCCAAACATCAATGATAGCCTTGAGGATGGAGCTCCCCTTAATGAATTCTTTTTTATCCTCACTGATGTAGCCTCAAAGGTGACAGGAAATACGGTTTGCATTCACCTTTGCTAGGATCTTGTAACTGGTTTGCACCATCGTAATTGGCCTCCAACTTTCAATTCTATTTCTTTGCTTCCTTTTTTGTGAATGAGATTGATGATGCCCTCATTGAGACAATTGGGAATCGTGCCAAAGGAAATAACCTCTTATCACACTAAACATAAAGGTAGTGGATCAAGGCCTAGTGCTAGTGTTCCAAGGAGGAGCTATGACCTACAAAGAAAATACCATTTTGAGACTCAAAAATTTGATGGCACAAACTTTGCTCTATGGAAGAATCAGATTAAAGATGTGATTCATAGGAGGCAATGAAAGCCAATAAATGGAATCTCAAAGAAGCCTATTGACATGGATGAAGATGATTGGGATGAGCTAGATGAAATGGCTAGGTCTACCATTTGATTGCACCTGGCAGATAATGTTTACCTTGGCATGAAGGACACAGATAGTTTTGTTGCTCATCGAAATAAATTTGATGCTATATTCTCCTAGTTCCACACTCAAAAAATGGATATGGTAGTCTTGTTGTTATGCACCTTGCCATCCTTATGGGACATGTTTTGCACAGTTGTAAGCAATAGTGCACCTAGTGGTAAAATGGTCTATGAAGACATATGTGGAGTACTCTTGAGTGAAGAGATTCATATAAAATCTATGGTTGGCACTCAAAGTGGAGATGCACACAATGTTTGTGATTCTTACCAAGGAAAGAATCAGCAACGTGGGAGGAACAAGAACAAGGAAAAAGGTGTTCAATGGAATAAGAGAAGAAGTAAATCAAGGAAGAGGGATATGGAATGCCATTATTGTCATAAGAGAGGACACATGAAGAAAGACTGTCATGCATTAAGGAATGCTAAAGGTAAAGGATAGAATGTTGATGGGCATGTTAAACACATATCTCCACCATCTACTTCCATTGTGAAGATCAAAGAAATTAATGCTATTTTTTATGATGATGTTGATGTGTTGACACCTGATAGTACTATGCCAATTGAGGCTCTTATGGATGATTCTCTTTCCCACATGTGTCTGATGGATTATGGTGCTTCTTGTTAGAGGAGATGCTGGATAGTCACAAGAGCTGAAGTATTGTAGCTAGATCCTGCTTCACACTTGCTAAAAATGATGTCTAGGGAGTGTAGTAGGCCTCTTTAGCTAGCTAATGAACATAAATAATAATATATGTTGCTTGGAAGGTGATCCACTAATGGGAGGATCAAAACACATAGATTGGAAGATAATCCAAGATCAAAACTTGCTATTTTAGTTCACACACCTAATCCAAATCAAAACTTTCTATTTTAGTTCACACACTTGTCCATTGTTTTGAACAATTCTCTGAGCATAGTAGCAATCGGCTTAATTCCTTTTGGGGAGCTCTAATTAACTTGGTAAGCTAACAATCATGAGTGACTTCATAAAAAATGATATACTATATGTAGAGAAAGAAGTTTAACAAGTCACAGCTCCATCTCCACATTTAGAGGCTACAACAATCATCAGACTAGTGAGCAAAGATATGTTAATATCTGAGGATCCCGAGAAGCAATGCTAATGAAACTTTGTAGGTATGTGAAAGAGAGTATGTTGATTTTATCGTGCTTTAGAACATGGAAAAGGATCAACTTTACACAGAGAAAACGCTCTGACAAGATCATTGTTCTGATGGAGTTATGATAGAGAAGTGAGATGAGAATGTAATGATCATATATGTATTAAAACATGTACAAATACAATGTCACTGGCAATCAAATATTGCTAAATGTGTGAGAGGTGAATGAGCTATGAGATGAGCTCTCACTTCACAATGAGTGTACTTCAAATGATCTCGAGATACACACAGGTCTTTTAGATCCTTGTTTTAAAGTCATGCTTCAAGCCAAAGTTTGAATTCAAATTCAAACTTCTACCTAAAAGGTGAATGTTAACATATAGGATAGATTCTCTCATTGATGAACAAACAAGTGATACCTAATTTAGAGCTTCCTAACTCCTCGTGGGTGTAATCCACTTTTACAAGAATAAATGTGAAGTATTTTTACAAGACGTTGATCATATGAAGCCTTTCATAGGTTATGCCAATAAGTTAAGCATAAGCTAGTTAACAAAGTATGTGGGCTTGGGTTCAATTGTACCAAAAACTCCCGTTCAAGCCTAACATGTTTGGTCTTCATTGTTCCTTGATTTCATGCAAACCAATCATCAATTTCAACCTGTTCATCTTTGTTCCATCCAATGCCTTTGTGAGTATATCTACACATTGTAAATGAGTAGATACATAGGATACTTGAATATCCTTGCTCAACAATTTCTCCCTTACATACTGATAGTGCACTTCAATGTGCTTAGTCCTTGCATGGTATATAGGATTAGCAACCAAATGAAGTGAGCTAGTATTGTCTCCAAAGATTATTGGAGTGTAGGAATGTATCTCCAAATCTGCATGTAATTGCTTAAGCCACATAGCATCCTGAGTTGCATTTGCCAAAAATCTATATTCTACCTCTATGGAAGATAAGGCCAGACTTGGTTGCTTCTTGGATGATCATGATATAAGCTTTGAACTTGCAAAGGATAGGTACCCTGAAGTGCTCCTCCTATCATCCTTGAAGCCAACCCAATCTGCATCAAAATACATCTTTTTAGCTATGTTAGAGGTGAAGGGATAGAACAACCCTTCATTCATTGTACCCCTTAGATACTTAAGCATCCTCTTTGCACCTTCCACATGAGGCTTCCTTGGCGCATGCATAAGCTGACTCAATGTACTTACTGCATAGGCAATGTCCACTCTTGTTAGAGTAGAATAATTGAGGCTTCCCACCAGTTGTTTATAACCTATAACATCATCAAGTAATTCAACTTCATGTAAACTCAAATTATGGTTGAGTTCCATAGGAGTGCTTGAATTTTTAATGTTTTCCATCTTAAATTTTACCAACATATCACGTATGTACTTCCTTTGAGTGATAAATATACCTGAATCTGTATACACCAGCTCTAAGCCAAGAAAGTAGGTTATTAAAATAAGATCACTGATTTTGAATTCCTTCATTAATTGAGCCTTGATTTTCTTGATGCCATTAGCATCATTCCCTGTAATAATGATGTCATCTACATACACACATAAGTAGATAACTTCTGATTTGATCTTCTTAACAAACAATGAAGAATCTACCTTGCTTGCGACAAAGCCTTGGTCCTGCAAATAAGTAACAACTCTATGGTTCCAAGCTCTAGGTGCTTTCTTGAGACCATAGAGTGCCTTCCTAAGCTTGCATACATAACCTCATTTATCTTCATCTTCAAACCCTAGTGGTTGTGCCATATACACCTCTTTTGATATCCATCCATTTGAGAATGCATTCTTGAGATATAACTGAGATAAATTCCAATCTTTAGAGGCAGCAAAACTTACCAAAACCCTGATTGTTGGGATCTTTGCCATAGGGGAAAATGTTTCTTCATAATCTACTCCATGAGTTTGGGCAAATCCTTGTGCTACTAACCTTGTCTTGTACCTGTTTATAGAGCCATCTGAGTTCTTTTCTATTTTGTATATCCACCCTGAACCAACTACCTTCATGTTTGGCTTCTTGGGAACTAGATCCCAAGTGTGATTTTCTTGTAATGATTCCACTTCTTCCTGCATAGCTTCACTCCATTCTTTCTTATTTTTGGCCTTTTCAAATGAAGAAGGCTCTTCTACCATAAAGTCTCTAGTGATATGCACAGAATGTTTTGTGACTAAGGATGTATCATATCCATACCTTATGGGCTTCTTACTTTCTCTTTGTGATCTCATTAATGCTTGATTTGAAGATTCTGGTATGTGTTCTAGTTGCTTGAGTTTGACCTTGCCTCTTGACTTCCAAGCCTTGAAGTCAATCTACTCTTCATCTTCTCAATTGGTATCTTTTGCCAATGGTTGATCTTCTTGTGTGAGGGTTGGAAAACCATTTTCCAAACCATATGGTAACTTGACTTTCCTGCATTCATCTTCAAACCATGAATTATTTTCATCAAATACTACATCCCTACTAACCATAAATGCCTTGTTAGTGGGACTGTACACCCTATAGCCTATTTGATTTTGATCATACCCAATAAATATACATTTCTCAGTCTTAGTGTCAAGCTTTCCTTTGATTTGTGAGGGAATGTGTGCATAAGCAATGCACCCAAATATTTTGCAATGGTCCAATGAGGGTCTTCTGCCATTCCATGCTTCATAGGGTGTCATACCATCCAATGATTTGGATGGAAGCCTATTGACCTAGTAGGTGGCTATGGGAATAGCCTCTGCCCATAGATAATTAGGTAACTTCTTCTCATTTAACATAGATCTAGCACCTTTAACAATTAATCTATTCCTTTTCTTTTGCCACTCCATTCAATTCAGGAGTGTATCTAGTTGTTACTTCCCTCTTTATGCCTGTGTGCTATAGAAATGAATCAAACTCATTTGAAAAATACTCACCACCTCCATCGGATCTGATCCTCTTCAAGCTCCTACCTATTTGGTTTTCAGCTAGTGCCAAGTACTTCTTGAAACATGTAAATACCTCATCCTTATGCTTCATGAAATAAAGGATTGTCCATCTACTTTAATAAAAAATAAATGAACATAGTACCTTGAACTTGGGATGGATGGATCTTTGCTAGGGCCCCACACATTAGTGTGTACAAGCTCCAAACAGTCTTCATAGATATATCCTCTCTTGTTGAATGCTTGCTTGTGAGCCTTGCCGAATTGGCATGCTCCATATTTGTATATCATATGTTGCTTGGTCACATTGGGAATACCAAGCACACTTTGATCCCTGCATATTTGCTTCAGAGTTCTTTCTCCTATGTGCCCTAGCCTTTTGTGCCATATTTCTAATTCAGATAAGGTTTGATCTCAATAACTGAATAGTGCTATGTTCCTTGTGTCTTCAATTTCAAATGTGAATAATCTACCTAGCTTCTCACCTTTGGCAATCCTTTTGAAGCCTTGTTGGGGTCTTCCACATATGCTCCATGCTTAGTGAATCTGACATGTAAATCTTTCTCAGCAATCTGTGGAACACTAATTAGGTTTTTGGTTATAGTTGTCAAAACTTTGCTCAAAAGGTTCAAAATACCATCAGATGTTTTGACATTTCCAATTCGCTTGACTGAGTGTTTAGTTTCATCACCTATTTGTACTTCATGCTTCCCTTTAGGTTCTTCACGATCACATAATAGAGCTACATTTCTAGCCACATGATTGGAACAACCTGAATCAATGTAGAAAAGATGCTCATCATCTTTACCTTGCTTGGATGTCATGTTCATGATGAGTAGAGAGTCTTCATGGTCTTGAGTATAGTTGTTGTAGTCTCTTCTTTGTCTAAAGCTTCCTTTATAATTGTTGTTGTGGTAGCCTTGATTGTAGTTATGGTTGTAGTTGCCTCCACCATTGTTGTATCTACCTCTTGATTGTCCATAGCTCCCTCTATGGAAGCATCTTCCCCTTTGGTTCCTTGTATTCTTGAAGCATTCTTCTATAGTGTGGTTGTTAAGACCACATATGTTGCATGGTGAGTTGTTGTAGGGTCTCCCCATGCCTTGCTTTCCTCCTTTGCCCCTTCCTCTAGCACCTCTTCCTCTTCATTTATAATTAGCTTGAGAGGTACTAGCCTCTTCTTCACTTTTCTTGCTTTTACCTTTATCCTTAGCTTTATTCTTATCTATATAAAGGGCAGAAGATTGGTTACCTCTTGAGTTGTCAACATTTTTGTTCAGCTTAGTCTCATGCGTGAAGAGTTGTCCCATCAAGGTGTTGAGATCAGGTATTTTCATATCCATGTAGAGGTCCATTGCTATGGTGAAGGATTCCCACTTGTCATCAGCCTTGAAGCCATTAATGGTCTACCTCACTATGTGTTCTTCCTCTACCTCCTCTCGAATGCATGCAAGCTGGTCAACCACATCTTTTATCTTGGTTACATAATCGGCCACTCCTTGCTTTGGTTGTTTCTTGAGGGTTGTAAATTCCATCCACAATTGATTCTTCCTAGCTCTTATGTTTGAGGAGAAATATTATGAATGTACTTCCCAAGTCTCTTGGGAGGTCTTGCAATTCCTAACATGTGATGATAAGAAATCAAAGATTGAGTTTAGTAAATATGACCTGGCAAGAACATCCTTTGCACACCATCTGGTCAACTTCTCTTGCTCTTCCCTTGTAGGTTGATGCTTGCTCATAAATATTCACATCTCTTCATCTCCTGAGATGTATCCATATAGAATTCTCACTTGAAGGTATGCTTGCATCTTGAGTGACCATGCTGAGTAGTTGTTCTTGTCCAATTTGTCAATGAAGGATGGAAATCCATCTTCCTTGATTGTTGTTGCCCTCATGTCAGTGTTGGAGGAGATGGTGGATAGTCACAAGAGATGAAGTGGTGTAGCTAGATCCTGCTTCACACCTGCTAAAAATGATGGTTGGAGAGTGTAGTAGGCCTCTTTAGCTAGCTAATGAACACAAATAATCATCTATGTTTCTTGGAAGGTGATCCACTAATGGAAGGATCAAAACTGATAGATTGGAAGATAATCCAAGATCAAAACTTGATATTTAGTTCACACACCTGTTCAATGTTTTGAACAATTCTCTGAGCACAATAGTAATTGAATTAATTCCTTTTGGGGAACTCTAATTTACTTGGTAACCTAACAATCCTGAGTGACATAAAGAATGATGGACTATATGCTGAGAAAGAAGTTTAACAAGTCACAGCTCCATCCCGACATTTATGGGCTACAAGAGTCATCATAACATTGAGCAAAGATATGTTAATATCTGATGATCCTAAGAAGCAATGCTAATGAAGTGTTTTAGGTATGTAATAGACGATATGCTGATTCTAGCATTCTTTAGAACATGGAAAATGATCAACTACACACAGAGAACAAGCTCTAACAAGATCACTGTTCTAATGGAGTTATGACAGAGACAAGAGATGAGAATGTGATGATCATATATGTATTAAAACATGTACAAATACAAGGTCATTGACAATCAAATATTTCTCAATGTGTGAGAGATGAATGAGCTATGAGATGAGCTCTCACTTAACAATGACTGTACTTCAAAATGATCTCTCAATCTTGAGATACACATGGGTCTTTTAGATCTTTCTTTCAAATTCATGCTTGGAGACAAAATTTGAATTCAAATTCAAACTTGTACCTAAAAGGTTAATGCTAACATATAGGATAGATTCTCTCATTGCTCAACAACCAAGTGATACATGATTTAGCGCTTCCTAACTCCTTGTGGGTATGATCCAATTTTACAAGGATAAAATTGAAGTATTTTTACAAGAGGCTGATCATATGAAGCCTTTCATAGGTTATGCCAATAAGTTAAGCACAAGATAGTTAACCAAGTATGTGGGCTTGGGTTTAATTGCACCAACACTTCATTCCATGTGACACCACATAGAGAATGGTTCTCTAATTATGGAGAAAAGTATCTTGGTACTGTGAGACTTGGTGACTCTTACCAGTGTGACGTTGTGGGGAATGGATATGTGCGTGTGCGATTCATTGATGGTTCAAAATTTATCATGCATTATGTATGTCACGTACCTCAGTTATCATGCAATTTGATGTCAATTGGTCAACTTGATGACCTTGGTTACAAGGTGGTCTTCCATGTTCACTCCTTTCACATATCAAAGGGCAATATGGTTATTGCAAAAGGAAGAAAAGTTGGCTCAATTTATCATTTATTTGTATCATAGAAAGAACACTTGTTAGCTATTATTGAACAGTCTATGGAGTGCATTTGCCATGGTCCTTTGGGCCATATATCTCGTAGTGGAATGGAAAATCTTTCTCATTTTGGCTATTTACTGGTGTTATCTTTCTCAAATTTTTCATTTTGTGAGCATTTTCAATATGGAAAGCAAACTAGAAATGTGCATAGAATGCACATTGACTCTTCAATTCAGCCTTTAGATCTTGTTCATACAGATGTGTGTGGTCCTATGCCCACAAGTTCCTTAGGTGGTTCTCTTTACTTTGTCACTTTCATAGATGATGCTAGTAGAAAAGTTTGGGTAATCCTATCAAATCGAAGGATGAGTTGTTCCCTAGTTTAAAAAAATGGCTTGCTTCAATTGAGACTAGACAAGGAACGAAGATCAAAGCTTTACGTTCAAATAATGAGGGTGAGTATACCTCACATGAATTCACACTTTTGTGCTAGTCTATAGGAATTCATAGAGAGTTTACAACTCCTTATACCTTAGTACGAAATGGTGTATTTAAAAGAATGAATAGAACTATTCAGGATAGAGTAGTCTCTATGCTGCATCATGCAAACATTTCACAAGGCTTTTGGGCAAAAGCAGTATTGACTGTAGTTCAAGTGACTAACCTTTCACCTAGTACTGCCAAAGGTCTGAAAGTGGCAAAAGAGTTATTGATAGGGAAGCCACCATATTATGATCATCTTCGAGTTTTTGGGTGTGAAGCATATGTTCATATACCCAAGAATATTACAAACATGTTGGACCATAAGTCAAAGAAATGCATTTTTCTTCCATATGGTGGAGAAGCACAATTTGGATAT
The DNA here is from genome assembly GCA_020310875.1 of Ceratopteris richardii. Taxonomy (NCBI): domain Eukaryota; kingdom Viridiplantae; phylum Streptophyta; class Polypodiopsida; order Polypodiales; family Pteridaceae; genus Ceratopteris; species Ceratopteris richardii. Next base: position 67,692,729 of record CM035433.1, on the reverse strand, counting down.
TGCTTGTGGGATCCTAAAACATGGTAAATGATCAAAAGTAGTGATGTCATTTTCAATGAGTCTAAGATGCATAAGCCCATTAAGGAGGTTGAAGTGAGAAGAGTGGTGTTTGAAGATACTAGTCCTCTCGTTAGCATGAATAAAAATGTTGTGCATAGGGACGTTCAAGAGAATGTCCGATCGGAGTAGTCTACAAATGTTCATGTTCAGCAACTATTGAGACACTCTAAACGTGTCTCACATTCACATGATAGATACATTGCAGGTTAAGATTTTGTTATGCTAATAGATGCTAGTGAGCCTTCTTGCTACAAAGAGGCTATGCAGATAGACGATCATGTCAAGTGGGAGCCTGCCATGAAGAGTGAGTTGGATTCTATTCACAAGAATGGTACTTAGGATTTAGTACCTTTGCCAAATGGTAGGAAATCTTTACCATGTAAATGGGTATATAAGCTGAAATTCACATCAGATAGTGCTTCTCCAAAGTATATAGCATGACTTGTTGTAGCTCAGTGATGAGTAGCACCTCTTTTAATGTCAATTCGGGAAGACGTGAGGATGGTATGAAGACCTCGAACAAGTGATGGCACAAATGTGTAAGTGAGAAGCACCCCAACATGCACACACATACACACACACGTGCACACACGGCAAGAACAAAGAGAGGGACAATGGAACTCTTTTAGATTACTCAAAAGTGCTCTTACAAGTTCAATTCTACAACAAGCTATCTCAAAATTGAGCTCTCTAGCTCTATTTATAGTTTTTGACTAGTTTTTGGCCCTGTCCAAACCTAGTGTCCGGCCTAGTTAAAAATTAGGTTCTAGGACTTATTTGAGGGCTCAAACGGAGTCTAAAAAATATGAAAATTGATAGGTAGGTACTTCTAATGCTCCTCAAGCTCAAGGACTCCTTGGCTTGCACAAAATGGAGTCGAAGCTATCCAAAAATGGTATTTACAAGGTTAAGGTAGTGATGAAAATCAGTGTTCAAATGAGGTTTGGTTGGAAAATTTGGATGGCCTATTCACCAGATCTTCATTGACTACTTTGTATGCTTGTGTTCTTTCTCTGCTCTGGTTCCATTCTTTGGCTTCCTTGTCTTGTGAGTCCTTGGGTGTCTTGACTGCTGCCAACACCTCCCCTCTTTCGCGTCTATTGTCTCTGACAGACCCTTGTTTGGCTGAGCGTTTGACATAGAATTCAACCACGTCTGAAGCTAGGTGGTGTTCTTCCAGCCGCAACCCTCGTGCTAAGTCTGTTAGGAGGGCATCCCAATCCACTGGACCTTGAACGTCCGGATGTGGCACACGCAGTTGTTCTGAATGTAATGATTGCTCCATTGCAGAGAGGTGGAGTAGATGGGAGGATCTGGGAACAAAGACTTTAGAGTGGTATTCCCAGAACCCCGTGATGAACATCTCTTCAATTGTTTGCTTGTAGCAAGCGGGGAGGTATTTAATTCGTGTGTGCCATGTATATATCACTTGGATGGAGGGGGTTGTACTCATATCGTAGACCAAGTCGAGGTTACCTGTTGTGAATCCGACTCCTGAGAAATGTGGATCTTTAATATTTTTGAAGGTTCTAAAGGTTACCAGCATCAACTCGAATATCTTTATGCACATCTGAGCCATTACATCTGGGATGTTTCGCATTCTGACTCCCCAGTGGCGGATGGTAGAGAGCATGTAGCCCACCGTAGCTTGTCCTCGTGGTGGTGCTAGGTATACGTAATTGAGCCACTTTGCACAGCCTTTGACATTCTTCAGAGTGATGGCAAGCTCAGGCCATGTGCGTCTTCTGAGTATGGGAGCATAACAGGGATTATACTTAATGAATAGTGGCATGTTATTCCAAGTTCGAACCATCTTAGGGTAAGTTTCTAAGAGTCGTAGCCGCCAGGTAGGTTGATGAATTGATCCTTGTTTAGCGCTCTCTGGGATATCAATATGGTCGAATTTGTGGCAAAGGTTGGAGCCTTGCCACATCGTCGTTGAATTTCTGCGTTGTAATCTGCCAAGAGCACACAATATGGCACATACTGATCGTCATTAGTGCCTATCCATCTGTGATGAGACATACTTTGGAAATATTTTGATTTGATAATGGTGTCCTCAATCTTTGTCATGGACTCAATTTGGACCGCGACGCAATCATCATGTGTATTAGCCATTTTTACGAGTTTCTGCATCCATTCTAGGGCTTCTACCTCTAGTGTGTCCAATCCCTGAGAGGTTTGTTGGCCACCCTACATTGGCATAGGAACATATGGCTCTTCATATGACTCATCCACTTCTATGGGTACCAATCTTCTGGTTCTGGCTCGATGACTGGGGAGGGTTGTCTTTCATATTGGAGTAACTTTCTTTGCAACTCTGCAACCTGTTCTCTCAGTGCATTGACCTCTCCTGTAGTGGTGGTAGAATCGGTGATCTTTGGTTGGGCTTCCTGCATCTTTAGTTGTTAGTGGAGAGTTTCCTGTTCTTTGCCCAACTCATCATGTGCTTCCAGTAGATCCGCATAGCTTTCAAGAATTGTCTTCATAGTCATGGTAAGAAATGAAGACTCAGTAATACCTAGGAACACAGAGGTAGTGAGAAACACTAAGGTGCAGTGCAACCTCACTTTAGAAGAGCTACTCAAGGTTAGGCGAGAATTATGGAAACATGTAGCCAATCAAGTGCCAGAAGTAGCAAAACCTTGTTCCTAGGAAGGATCTCATAGAATAGTGTCGGAAATACCCTTGGATAAGATAGGAGACCTGAGTGAGGGAGAAAAGGGAACACCTATCTTCCCATCACCCATCAAGAATACGCAACCAAGGCAATTCTGGACTCAGGTGCAGGATTTGCAATTGCTGCCACTTCCCTATGGAAGCATTGGGGCAAGCTAGCACTCAGACCCACGAGAATGAAACTGAAGATGGCCGATGGACTCATTGAGAGACCTTTAGGATTGCTAGAAGGGATAACTCTCACTACATGTGGTGTAGAGTTCGAGCACACTTTTGCTATATGTGACTTTAGCAAAAATGCCTATGAGACAATTTTGGGAAGACCATTTATGCGACAGTTGCAAGTGGTACAAGATTGGGGAACCAATTCCTTGTATTTGCAACACTTAGGTGTCACGACCAAAGTTAATCTCAAGGATTACTCTCATCAAGACGTACCTCCCATCCAATGGAATCCCATCCATAGAGCTAAAGATGATACCGAGTCAATGCATTCCATAGGATCAGGATCCTCATGGATGCATGAAGACACTCACTTATGGATGTGTAAAGTAGCAGTAGAAGAAGAGAAGAGAGAAAAGGAGAGAGAGATAGGTGCGAAGGAAACCCATAGATCAGTTTACCACCCTCCCTATGCACCTGTAGTATTTCCTAACGAAGAATTTGAACCTCACGGCTGGGTACAAATTTTAGCAACAATGGATGTAGCCATCAATGAAGAACAATGGACACCCCATTATGATGAGGATGGCTATGCAATTTTAGTTTTCTCAATAGAGCCAATCATGGGAGATTCGGTTCTCGAAGAATGTGAACCTAGCACTGATGCATTCAAGGATGCAAGTGACTCTGATCTAGAGTCAATCATTATGGACCCACCTTTTGCATTAGATGAAGAATACTTCTATGAGGTAGAGGCTCATCCTTAGAGACACGAAGAGCTTATAAAAGAAGTGAGGTTAACCACACAAGTGACCGCCAAGAGCGAAGGCAAGAAAAGAAAGAAGAGAGAAGTCACACCTGAGGAAGAAGAATCTTTGTTTCAGGTCCCTGAAAACTTTAAGAAGTATGAAATAGATGATAGAAGAGTCATGATAAGAATGCCTAAACATGAGGCACAATCAAGGGAGGCCTATGACAACAAAGAAACCACTAAGAAAATAGTTGTAGCCATGGAAGAAGGAGAAGAAAGATGCACCTACATAGGACATGACCTGACGGAGGAAGAAGAGCATGAGCTAATAACTCTGCTAAGGACTTGAAAGGCGTAGACCCTGACATTCGCTTGGAGCTACAAGGACTTGAAAGGCGTAGACCCTGACATATGCTCACACACAACTCCCATGACCTCAGATGCCAAGCCCTCTAAGCAAAAGCCTTACACATATAATGATAATTACTCTGCTAAGATCAAGGAAGATATAGATAGATTGGTGGAAGCTGGATTCATCTATGAAATTGAGCACACTAAGTGGGTATCCCCCATTGTAGTGGTGCCCGAGAAGAATGGAAAGCTACGTATGTGTATTAACTTGAAGAAGGTTAATGCAGCCACTATTCGAGATAACTATCCGCTTCCAATTATCGAGCATCTATTAGAAAGAGTAGCAGGCAAGGAAGTATACAACTTCCTTGATGGATTTTCTGGTTACAATCAGGTAGCCATAGCTCTGGAAGATCAGCATAAGACGGCTTTTGCCACCGAGTAGGGCATATTTGCTTTTCGGGTAATGCCATTCAGGCTTACCAATGCTCCTGCAACCTTCCAAAGATTGATGTGCCACGTATTTAAAGAGTTCATGAGGAAGAATTTGGAAGTCCATGTTGATGATCTATGTGCTCATTCCAATATTAGACAGACACATATGCCCGAACTCAGGCAAATCTTTGACAATATAGAGAATATCAAGTCTGTTTGAACCCAGAAAAGTGTGTTTTCATGGTTAGACAAGGCAAGATACTAGGACACATAGTGTCAAAGAATGGCATATCCACTGACGAAGAGAAAGTGAAAGCTATAGCAGAGCTACCTAGGCCAAAAAATGTCAAGGAGTGCAAGCTTTCATGGGGCATTGTGGGTATTAGAGACGCTTTATACACATGTATGCCATCATTGCAAAGCCTCTGTAGAGACTTTTGACTAACTTTGAGTGAACTGAAGAATGTGAGAACTCCTTCAATGAGCTTAAACGACGATTATGTTCAACACCAATCTTGACTATACCACATCGGAATAAACCCTTTCATGTTCACGTAGATTCATCCAATTATGCTATTGGATGTGTACTCACACAACCTACTAGTGAAGGTAATATGGATCTTCCAATTGCCTATGCTAGTAGACAGCTAAATGCAGCTGAACAGAATTATACAACTACTGAGAGAGAAGGATTAGGCATGGTATATGCGGTTAAGAAGTTTAGGCACTATTTGCTTGCAAATAAGTTTAAATTTTTTATTGACCATCAAGCATTGTTATATCTAGTGAACAAGCCATGCAATACAGGTAGGTTAGTGAGATGGTTTCTCTTGCTAATGGAATACAACTTTGAGGTTGTGGTGAGGAAAGGGAAGACTCACTTGAGAGCAAACCATCTCTCTAGGCTCACATCTGGAGAAGCCCGACAAGGAGTATCGGATGACCTTCCTGGTGCTTACTTGTTTAATTTGGAAGTGCTGCCTCAGTGGGCAAAGCCATTAGTGCCGATATTGACATATGGGCCTAACCACCCAGTCATGAACACTCAAGATAGAGAGGTAGTAAAGGCCCAAAAGTACCTCATCATGGCAAGAAGTATGTACAAGCATACAGATCAAGGGATATTGGCTTGTTGTGTGGAAGAGGATGAGTACGCGAAATGGTTACAATTAGCACATGTAGGTGCATTAGAGCAACACTATTCAAGGCAAAGAACTCTACAAACACTAAGGAGACTTGGAGTGCATTGGCCGACTATGGAAGCAGATGTCCATAAGATGTGTAATGAATGCCCAGTCTGTCGTATTAGACCACCTGTGGAGCACGCTACTTTGTACCAAGTGTCTTTAGTGCCAGATTGGAGTGAACCATTAGTAGCCTTTCTAAGGACGAAAACATTCCCTCTAGACATGACTTTGGATAGGAAAAGAAGTTTAGAAAAAGAAGCCCTAGAGTACTCACTCATTGGTGATAATCTATATAAGCGTGGTAAAGATGGTTACCTCAGATTATGTGTCCATGAGAGCGAATACCTCAAGATATTGGAAACTGCTCACCAAGGTGTAGCAGGAGGACATTTTGGACCAGACCGGGTGATCAAGGCAATATTATTCGCAGGACTTTGGTGGCCAACCCTTCACATGGATGCACATACCTATGTGAAGAGATGTGAGGTTTGTCCGCGAACTCAGTATCCTATACGCAAAGATGAGATGCCATTGAAACCTATAATGGGTGGACGTGCATTCTCTAAGTGGGGAATAGGCTTTGTAGGCCCTATTAATCCCCCAGCCAAGGGTTCACATGCTGAATATATCATTGTTGCCACTGATTATCTGACCAAATGGGTAGAAGTAAAAGCCACAATGAAGAATGATGCTCAAACGACAGCTAAGTTCTTATTTGAGAATGTGTTCACCAGATACGGGCTACCTATAGAGCTAGTTAATGATAGAGGGACTCACTCCTTGAATTAAGTCATTGAAAATCTTCTTCAAGAGTTCTTGGTGATACACAAGAAGTTTTCCCCCTATCACCCATAAGCTAATGGCTAGGCTGAGAGCACAAATAAGATTCTATGCAATGTATTGACAAAACTAGTGAACAATAAACGCTTTGATTGGGACAAACAGCTACACCATGTTGTTTGGGCATACGGAGTTGCCTATAAAACGGTACTCCAAGCCACTCCCTTTCAAATGGTGTTTAGTTAAAATGTAGTGCTACCATTGGACTTCTTGATACCTACATTAAAAGTAGCACAAGAGCATGAGTGGACGGGTCATGAACTCTCTTCGAGGATTTTTTATCTGGAATGACTAGGTGAAACAAGACTAAGAGCGGCAGCAGGAATATATGCAGCTAAGAAAAGACAGAAGGCGTACTTTGATGCCCACGTTAAGGATAAAGTCTTGAAGGCAGGAGATCTAGTACTAGTCTACACATTGAAGCAACATGCACAAAAATTAGAGAAGAGAGGCTATGGACCCATGATTATCAATAGGATCTCCACAAGTGGAGTAGTTCAATTACCTATACTGGAAGGTGATGTTCTTCCTAGTTACATTAGCGGATGCAGATTCAAGTTATATCAGCAACCCCTCACGAAGGAGATGTTAAATCGACTCAATACTATAAAGAAACGTAAAGAAGAGGGAAAGTGAATTTGAGAAGAGGCACAGTAAGAAGCATTGGAACGCATCTGAAGAATGAAATTGAGAAGACAGGGCAGAGATCGGCCTAGGACAGAGGCCTATGCATCTCAAGGATATCATATGGCTATGTGTGAAGTTTCAGGTATTAGCTCTCATAGAATAATTGATCGACGTCCTTTTGTAACCTTAGAGATAGGACAAGGAAATAGTGCAAGGACTTTAAGGGCCTTGATTGACTCAAGTGCAGCCACCAGTGCTGTTAAACTTTCTTACTGTCAAGAATTGGACTTAGGTGTCAATCCTGTGGAAGCATATCTCATAGGATTGGGAGATGTGGAAAGCCCTTGCATGGGCGAGGTGAAACTTCCCCTCTACATTCAAGATGCTCTCATGAGAGTTAAGGTGTTAGTGTGTGAAGATGAGGACCTCACTCAGCCTCTTGTCTTGGGTCAAGACTGGATCTATGATAACGCAGTCAACCTCAACCTAAGAAGTGGACTTCTTTAGGTTTGGGTAAATCAGAATCGCATTACAACTGAGTTAGGAAATGAAGCACTCAAGGAACTAGGAAAAGCACAAACTCCTGCTCCTTCCAGGGGTACACATGAACATGACCATGCTATTCTTGTCCAAAACTATGTGATGCAGAGGGATGATTGTCTCAACAAAGAAGTCAGGGATATGACATAACTCCCTTCTTTTCCAAAGGCCATAGGGATACGACAACCAAAGGTGGATCAAATGCAGAAGAAGCAGATGACCTATGCTCGAAGCCACAAAAAAGTATGAAGCAAGCTGTCTCGGCCACCAAAACAAGTGTCGGTGCATAAAGGTGACCAACATGTTACGGTCCAATCACAAACACTGGCTCAACTTCATATTAGTGATCAACAGGACACCAATAAGAAGTCCTTCAAAAATTCTTCTATGAAAGTGAAGTCTATCTGGGTACCCAAGAAGTCGATGAAGGTTGACCCGCAATCAAGAAAAATTTAGGTGCCTAAGGCTTGCTTGCGGGCTCAAATAGCTACACACAGATCACACCATGTACAACATGGTTCACTCACTTGAACAGCTGATCCCACTCTTATTCAACACGCACGAACACATACTCGCCCATGAGCACGAGCAGAATCACTTGTAAATGGGTCCCTAAAAGCCTCGTTTCCAAGCAGACACTCTTATAAAGCTCTCCAGATTCTCCACAAAATCAAAACCAAAAGCCAGCCCAAAGCTTGTAATAAACTCCCCGACCCCCATTTGTAAATTCAGATCCACTTACTAATTACATCATTCTCACACTACATCCTTCCATTGAGCTCATAGGATTAGTCATTCACTAACTACACACACAATCACCGAGCACTCACTGTCCACTAACCTCATGTTAATGTTGTAATGGGGACAAAAATTGTTCTATCTTGTCCATTACAATGTTAACACATGCTTCTATATTCTCACAAACCCAGCAAACAAGAAGTAACATGGTAGAAGCAGGAGGTACCAGTTCCAAGGCTGGGTCCAACGCCCAAATAGTGGACATTGAAACCCTCCTTCTCGAACCACAACTCACCGAGAAGCCTCAAGAACTTAGAGTTGTGCATGTACTTCCCATTCAAGACCCTCCGCAGGGACACACTTCTCAAGTGGGGAAACACGCACATTGGTTCAGTGATGTCGCAGGACCATCGGGAGAAGGCACCTACTTTTGGGAGGCAGAAATTGAGCTTAATGGCAAATGGGGAAGATACCATTTCTTCACCCGTGAATTCGAGAAGTACGAGAATGCAGAAGTAATGCGATCTATATGGACCAAAGCACGATTGGATAACTACTTCTGGGCATTCCTACCTAAGCTGGACTTCCTACATTGCTCCTACTTGATCAGTACCATCACCCCTAGTAGAGCCAAGGGAGGCGATAGCCCCTTTGTGCTTTTGTCATTGACCCCTGGTCATGAACTAAAAAGATTCAAACTAACCCTCAACCTAGTATGGGAAGCGTTGAACATGCAAGGTATGCATATTCCCACTGAGAAAGAAACAACGATTCCCGGCAGGATGAAACACAAGGATCTCAACAAATTGAAGGACATGGCAGCAATGACACCAACCATCACCCTCCACCTACGAACGATCATGCAACACTTCGCCTTCCCCGCCCAAGAATGCTTCACTATGCCACCAAAAGAATCTGGTTCAGCTTGTACTTGGCGGAGACAGAGGATCTCACAATCAATTTACCACACTGGATCATAGATCAAATCCACCTAGCAGATCAACGATGGAATAAGAAACAGAAGAACGTGCTTCATGGGTGTTGTGCGCTGACAAAAATAATAAGCTTATGACGTGCCTATTCAAAGAGCACTAGTGTGGTCCACAGCTCAGGAATTCCAGAGACGGTTATCAACAACAGGACCTCCATCTAAGAAAATGAGAGGCTCTGTCCAATTACCGTGTGCCCAAGCAAGGGAAGCCACCACCACACCAGAGGTGACACCTCCACAAATGCGACGTATCTGTCTGTTTACGATATGCTTACCCACACAGAGTGCAGAAGGACCCAATCTAGTTTTCCCTCCAATTCCCTCTGACCTGGAGTTTCCACAAGGCTACACCCTGGATGATCTCACTGATGAAGAAATCGCTAGGATGATCAATGAATCTAACCTCGAGACAGAAGCAGAGCTGACCCAAGGACCACAACCTACTACAACAACTTCAGCCCCGACCCAACCGGAAGTAGTAGAAGTAGAGGAAGATGAAGAAGAGACTGAAGAGGAAGCAAACGAGGAACATGATCAAGAATACGAAGAAACTTCAGAACTAGCGAGTGCCCCATCCTATTCAGCACAAATAAAAAGATTGTATGAAACCATGAAGCGAGTCCACGAACATCACAAACTGTTGCTCGAAACAGGGAAGGTGCTAATGAGACAAATGTTAGGAGAGGAAGGCGTTGATGAACAATTCATTGAGTCCATGAACCTGCACGTGGATGCCCTGGGCCTGGATGAGGCAATTAATTCGGCTATGGCTTACGTTCATCGCTTCGAGAAACGAGTGCCAACCCGTCCTCTTCGCTTCGAAAAGAAAACCCACATAGAAATATCGGCACCAGGGGACACTACACAGACAGAGGAACACCACGAGGCACCAGCATCACCACCCTCACCACCTCTCGCTACACATTTCACCTCACCACACGACACTACCACCCCAACTTCAACACTCACCACATATGTTATGGGGATTCCTATCTCACCAGGCACCCAATTTGGAGGGTTCACAATGCCCACATTTACAACAATATTCACGAACATCACATCCACCCCACCCACGGTCCCCATCTACACATTCATACACACTTTTGATACCATGGAAACATCACCAGCCATAGCACCACTCCCTCCCCCCTCTCTACCATCAACTCCCATACCCCCTCCACCCACAGCACCTCTTGTGTCCACTTCATTCACTATCCCTTTTCCCCTCCCCATTCCCCCTGCATCCTCCACCTTCCCTGCATTCATAAGTGTAAATAAAATGTTTTCTACATTACATCAATGTGTACATCAGTTATAGACAGAATACCAGACCTTGGAAGATCGTCATCGCCAAATAACTATGGATCATGAGCAACTAAAGAAGAGGCTTGCAGCTTTGGAAGCAAAAAATATTGACCTAAATCAACGCTACACTACACTCGAGCATGCTCACCTGACCCTTTTGGAAGCTCCCCATCCATCCGATTCCAATGAAGTAAAAAAACTTACAGCTCTAATAGAACTTTATCAGTCAGAACATGTCAAAGGCCGTTGCAACCTCACCTTACTCAGAAAGCACATGGCCACTGACCTCGAAGAGAACAAGTGCTTGCAAAGGCAGAATGAAGAAAATTTAGAAACAGCCATGGAGGGTTCCCCCCAGGAGATTGACCCTGAAAGATTTAAAGTGGTTCCATCCACAGAGTGTGTTTGAGAGGTGAGTTCAACAATTTTGGCTTTTGTTTCTCTTATGCTTTCTTCTAAGTCGCTCATCTTCTTAGCCCATTGTCTTTTGATCCTTTCTCGGCTATCTTTCCAGGCTCTCGTTCATTTCTTGGCTACACTCTCGGTTTCACTAATCTCCGCGCTCCTTTCTTGGCCTGAACCTTGGTTCTACTGCAAAGCCTAAGCTCTAGTGACTACCTGTACTGGTGCAGTGGAAGTCACACTTCCTGTAGAGTCTACTACTAACCCAATAACATTAATAGGAGTGATTTTTGGCATATTATTAGGATTCTTTGGGCAATCTCGTAAGAGATGCTCCTTTCCACAAGCTTGACAAAAGCCTTGAATGGTTATTGATTGGGGCTGCGTAGGTGCAGGCATTGGGCAATCACGAATGAGGTGATCTCCCTGACATCTATAGCATGGTCCTCTAGGGAATGGAGGTCGTACGTGCCTAGGTTGAGGTCTAGGGTTGGCATTTGTGTACATGATATTTGCACACTCTGGATACCAACTAGGTTCAATCAATTCTTCACTATAGTAGGACTCACCATGTTCAAGAGACTGCATGTAGTAAGCCTGGGGGCTATCAATATGTGTAGAATCAAAGCTATGGTCACTCGGGTCACTTTCCAAAAGTAATGGAGTCACTGGGACTATAGCTCTATTCAAATTTTCTTCGGGAGCTGCATACTTTATAGGAATTACATTGGGTGGAGCAGGAGGTTCTTGGGTAGCACTGGTTGAGGTCTCTGTTGGGCCTGCTTTTGATGGGGTTGCTGATAAGGCTATTGTGGTCTGCCATATTATTGTGGTGGGTATTGGTTCTGGTATCTTCCCTGTTGTGGATAGGGCTGAGGGTATGTTTGCCTAACCACTTGCTTATTGTATGGGCAATCTTGCGCAGTGTGATTAGTGTATCTCCATTCTATGGTGCAGTACTAGCTACTAGGATTCACTTGGGGTTGACCCATAATGGGACACATGTTTGCCATATGGTCACCTCCACAAGTATAGCATCTTTTTACTGGGGTAAATCTTGGAATTTGTTTACTTGAGACTCCCAACTTCTGAGCTACTTTCTTAGTGAGTTCCTCAATAGATGTAGACTGCGTGGAAGAGAGGCTAGTAGAACTATCTGAATCTTTGTAGATTTTTGAAAGCTCTACTTCCCCCTAGGTTATCCTCGATGTCGATGCACATACGTACACACTCTTCTCTGGTCCTAGGGTCCTTCAAGTACACATATGATCTCAATTTGGTACTTAGCAATCCATCCAAGAATAAAGCCACTTGTTTGGCTGGTGTGGGTAACTCAGGAATAGGACATCTCTCTAGATATTGCCTAAACCTTCTTCCTGCAATTCTAACCGTCTCTTGGGGAGTCTGCTTGAAGATATGGATCAATGAGGAAGTATTATGCCTTATGCCACTCTTAGAGAATTCAGTGATGAAAGCCTCTATAAGTTGAACTATGTTCCTGAAGTGTCTCTCATTTAGTGGTTGAAACCACGTAAGAGTGGTGTTCCTAAGGGTTAGACCAAAGGCATTGTACTGCGTGAATATGTCCTCAACTTGTTCAGCTCTCAGGACTTGCCTAAACTCGACCACATGATCATATGGGTCTCCTGTGACATCGAAGTAGTTCTTCATGGATTTAACTAGCTCTGTAGGTCTCAAAGTCCTTGTGTGCTCTCTAGGTCTTGGTAGAGGGAATTCAACCACATTTCTTTGGTTTCTTGGGGCTCTAGGCCTCTCAATTTCCACTCTGTTTGTCTCTGTTCTCATCCTTTCTCTACCCAAGGACTTGGAAAAACTTACCTCTGGCCTGTCTCTACTTCTATCCCTTTGAGCTCCATGAGCTTGGGATGTTCTAGCTCCTTGGTGGCCAAAAGAAACATTAGATCTTGGTTGGGGGAAAATGAATTCACCCTTCCAAGTGTAGGCATGTCTACCATGTTCTGAGACCACAAAAGTCCTCTCTGAAGTATTGTCTAAATAGGTCACTTTTCTTGGGCTATCAGGATCTTTGAACTCATAGATTGTGATTATTCCTACCTCATTTGGTTGATCAGGATTATACCTCCAAAAGGCTTCATCAGTCTCTCGGTTTAAGAGCAGATCAATGCTCTTATTGTCCTGAGGAACCCACTCTGGTGTGATAATTCTAGTGAGGACTGATTTGCCTCGAGTGGTTTTAGGCTCTCCCCCTATATTCCCTTGCTGTAGCTCGCCTAAGTCCGTCTCTGGGATCACATTCCCCAATTCATCTGTCCTATCTGGGTGACTGGTGACTACATATATGGTCCCTTCTTTGTATAGGTATGCACCATTTTCAAACTTAACTGCTGGATGTTCGAGTCCAATGGGTTGGTCAGGGTTTGTAATCTAGACTATGGATCAGTCTGGGCTTATTATTTTGAATGATATTTACATGTCCATTTTGTTGTGCAAATGAAAATGCACCTATGAGAATTAAAACATGTGCCCATTTTGAACTTAAAGTATGCATGCTTTAGATGCAATGAAACTAAAAATGGCACAAAAAACTTGATCAAGTCCTGCACTCATGAAATCTAGAGAAAATGATGAGAAACATTAAATCATAATAACATTATATACTTATATACAAATAATCTTGAAAAGTGATGAATTTCTTTGTTTTGAAATTTCATTGAAGAACATCTTCTGTCAAACTCTCATCAAAGAGCTTCATTGCATAAAAAAAAAGCCTTGTCATATGTAGACAAACACAAACAATTTCAAGAATTTAAAAGGCATTGCCTGATTTATTTATTTACACTAGCACTTGCCAATTTCCAATCTTCCAATCCTTGTTTTTATTATACTTAACTCTTAAACGTTTTATTGAAACAAAACACAAACATTCTCACAAACATGTATTACATAATTTCTTACATATATCTAAAAATAAAACTATCAATTGTCTCTTCGTCTACTAGAATATTCACAAGCATGGGAAAGAAATAAGTGGAAATGACATATAAATTGAAGAATAGTCTATAGGTGTATAAAAATCCATGCATGTCCTCATTCAATTTTTCCAGTTGCCTCTAGATTGAATGTGGTTGTAAGGGCTAATCAAATCCCATGTTTAGCAAAAACTTCTCTTGCCTCAAGTGCATCCAATTCTCCTCGATCTCCTATAATCTTATTCACATAACCATACCCACAAATGACAACTTCTAATAAAAATTTACACACATTGGCGGTTGACTTAGTTATTAACACTCTTCCTTCCACATGATTTGTTAAATCACCTCGAGCTAAAACAATAAAATGCATATTCTTCACTCCTATTGACATTGTCTGTAAATGAACCACCCATTTGTAGTAAATGCTAGGTGGATAAGTGGGGTGTAGGCTATCATGATGTTTGACTGATTAATGCAATTGAGAACTCTTGCAAGTGGAAACATAATTTAACATTTCAACATACATTCATTTCCACCAATAGCATTCTCTTATCCTTTCAGAAGTTCTAAAAACAAACCTTTATGTCTAGCCCACATAGTATCATGGATTTCTTTCATAACCTGCCTTTGTAGTAATCTTGATCCTATAACTCTTTGAGGATCTTGAATGTCTCCATAAATAGCCACCTTTTACAGAAGACTTGAAAGCTTTTCTTCCTACTATCTCTAAATCTGGCATGAGACCAATGCTTTTCTAGAGCTAGATTGCTTAGATACTTCCTAGTCTCTTTGCAATTTCCTTCATACTCATCTTCATTAAAATTTTAAAATGTAAAGTTATTAGCTTCATATTTACAAGCATATAATTATCTCTCTTTTTCATCATTTTGTCCTTCAGCATTTTTCTGAAAGAAGTTGGAGAAGCTTGGAGAGGCTTACAAATATGAGTTGTGAAGCGTTGAAGTTGGTCAAGCAAACTAGCATAGGACCAGCCCTACCTCTTTGGATATGTAAAGTAGACCTTGTAGGCTTGTGGTTAGTGCAATAAAACCCAATAGGTACTTTGGAACGTCAACAAGCATAAGTTGATGCAAAATCAATAACTTGCACCATGACTAGCTCACAAGAACTTTCTAAAAATGAACAGAAGTTATGACTCCAAACACTGAGAGAAACCAACAAAGTAAAAATTGTAATAATTTCTCTTAATAAAGTCTCATACATAGTTTTGGCTTGCGATAATGCATAAAAGCCCTAATTTACATGAACTATACAAGGTGCAATCACCTTAATGCTGAACTAGTGTCATCCAAAAATTTTAGGGAGTTGTAGAGAATGACCCTGAGACTACAAATCTTCAATATCTCTCAAATTAGTGAACTCAATAATCTAATAATCTGTAAGCATAAACTAGATAGTGATACCTTTCCAATGAGACCTTAATCACTAGATTTGGAGCTCTGTAGAGAGAGGAGCACTCTTTGTAGGTTCATTGAGTCTAAGGAAGGAGCAGTAAACTAAAGTGGCACCAAGCAATGAACAAGAAGTATATGTATTGCTTCAAATCATCATGCTACTGTTGGAAACCTCTTAATCTCCAAAGGCTTGATCTATACTGATCTGAGAGCACCTCTATATCAGTTATAGACCAAACTTTACACAAATGTTACTTTGATTTACCAAATCATTCATGAACAATTCTCTGAGTAAGAATTTTTCTTCTTCAAAAAGTCTGCTTCAAAGATTGACTTTATTACCTGCACATATCTTCAGATTTCTTCAATCACATCAACCATTATTCCTTCAAAAGGATCATTAAAACTTCAATTTGATCCTTAATATCAAAAGTATGTTAGAATTTGTCTTCCTAAATAAGCGACTTTGACATAGGTAACTTCTAAGATTGATTTCTTACAGCACAGATCCCGTTTTGCTAAATGCTTTTAGCCATAGCTTCCTTACCTTCCAACTTAGATTTTGAATGCTCACTCATTAAAAACGTTACACTGTGCACTGAGATCTAAGAAAAACATTGACACAAAAAAGTGCGCGACTTTGAGAGATCATCTGCAGACTTTACATATACATGTTCCTATTGATCATACTCACAGCATGAAAGGAATTAGACCATGAAACTTTGAACATAGCTTCATTAGCTTCTAGATTAGATGTATACAAAAGGATTTCTAATCCACCTGATCAGACTGAGAGAAATCAGAGAAAGACTCGACGCTAACTCGTGAAGATGACTCTTTACACATCTACCTTAATGACACTTGGCTTCTAATGACCCTCATATGTATTTCTTTACATCATTGACTTATATACATATGGTTCTAGACTTATCCCATGTCGATTATATATTCCTTATCATCCTAAGGATTATCTATACTCATAATACAAGAATTTCCACCTATAATACACATATGTATACAAGCTATCATTCTGAAATCTTCTTCACTTTCTCAAGTAACTTCTTTCACTTCAAACTGATCATTGACTTCCTTCAAGTTCTTTATAATCACCAATTTGTGATTGGTTTGTTCCAACAGCTCCCCCTCAATCACTTATTGTGATTATTCCATTCTTCTTCACTCCTGCCATCTCTTTGAATCTCTGTAGCTTAGGTCCATCCAAGCTTTTTGTTATCATATCTGCAACTTGTTCTTTTGTTGAAGTATACATCACTTCAATCTCTTTATCAAGTACCTTTTCCCTCAAGAAATGATATTGAATCTCTATATGCTTAGTCTTGGCATGAAAAACAGGGTTAGCTGCCAAATACAATGAACTCATATTGTCTCCAAAAATAATTGGAGTACTCTGATCAGTTGCAAAAATCTTCAACAAGGTCTTTAACCATATCACTTCTTTTGCAGCCTCTACCAATCCTTTATACTCAGCTTCTGTAGATGACAAAGCAAGTGTATGTTGCTTCTTAGAAACTAGTTTATCTCCAATATAATAGAGATACACATGAGTAGACCTTCTATCATCTAAATCACCTGCCCAATCTGCATCACTAAACACTTTGATTCTTGTATCAGAAGTAAATCCATATTATAGACCTTCACTTAGGGTTCCTTTGATATATCTGAGTACCCTTTGAGCTGCAATCCAATGAGTCTTCTTTGGACAATGCATGAATTGTGATAACACACGTACTGCATATGATAGGTCTGGCCTTGTCAAGGTAGCATAGATTAAACTACCTATCAAACTCTGATATTTCTTCATGTCATTAAACTCTTCACCTCCATACCTGCTCAACTTATGATTTACCTCCAATGGTGTGCTTGAAGGCTTGCAATCCTCCATGTTGAATTTGACCAGAAGATTCTTCAAGTACCTCTCTTGTGTAACATATACTCCATGTTGAGTATATAAAATCTGCATTCCGAAGAAATAAGATAAGTTTCCCAAATCACTTATCTTAAACTCCTTCTCTATTTGTTTCTTAAGCTCATTGACTCCTTGAGCATCTGTACCTGTGACAATAATGTCATCAACATAAATACACATGTATATGTATCCATTTTCACTTGCCTTCACTAGCAAGCTACTATCTTCCTTTGATGCTTGAAATCCACATTCATTCAAGAACATAACAAGCCTGTAATTCCATGCTCTTGGGGCTTGCTTCAACCCATACAAAGCTCTCTTAAGCTTACAAACATAATCTGATCTAATTGAATCCATGAAGCCTTCTGGTTGCTTCATATACACTTCATCTGCAATGTATCCATTCAAAAATGCATTCTTCACATCTAATTGTGACAACTTCCATCCTTTACAAGAAGCAATAGCAATCAATGATCTAATTGTAGACATTTTAGCAACAGGACTAAAGGTTTCATCATAATCTACCCCATAAGTTTGGGCATAACCTTTGACCACAAGTCTAGCCTTGTATCTAGACACCTTACCATCTGCAAATCTTTTTGTTTTATACACCCACTTACATCCAATGACCTTCTGATTCTTTGGTCTTGGCACTATCTCCCATGTTTCATTTTCAAGTAGAGCATCATACTCTTCTTGCATTGCCTTCTCCCAATTCTATTTTCCTTTAGCTTCTTCATATGTAATTAGATCCTCTTCTGTCTTCACAATATAAGCATAATCTTTTGTTTTTAAGAAAGATGTGTCATAGCTATACCTGATAGGATCTTTCCTTTCCCTTGAGGATCTTCTAAGCTCTGCACTTCTTGAAGCCTCAACCACATTTGATTCTGGATCAAATCTTGGCCCATCTTCAACATTATTCTGCAATTTACTTGTACAATCAACATCATCAATATCTTCTTCATACATACTTACTTTTGTCTTCCCTTTTCTTTGTATTTCTTTGTCATCTGCATAATCACTTGTTGACCCTGTATACCATGTGCTTTGCTCATCAAATGTAAAATCTTTGGTAACAAGAAATTTCTTTGTAGATGGACTCCACAATCTGTAACCAATCCGTCTATCATCATACCCAATAAATACATACTTCTCTGCTTTGGGTTCTAGCTTATGTCTCAATTGTGAAGGAACATAAGCATATGCTAAACATCCAAACACCTTACAATGATCAAGAGTAGGTTTCTTACCCCACCATGCTTCATAAGGAGTTCTTCCCTCCAATGCTTTACAAGGTAACCTATTCACAAGGTAAGTTGTAGTGTTGATAGCTTCTACCCATAAGTAATTTGGGCAATTCTTTTCCTTCATCATTGCTCTTGCAAACTCTACAAGAGTTCTATTTCCTCTTTCTGCAACTCCATTCTGTTGAGGAGAGTACCTGCAAGTTACTTCTCTCTTTATACCTGCATTCCACAAATAATCATCAAACTCTTTAGAAAAATACTCTCCCCCTCAATCTGATCTCAACCTCTTGAGTTTTTGTCCTGTAATCCTTTCTGCATAAGCATGCTAATGCTTGAATGTCTTGAACACTTCTGATTTGTCCTTGATTACATATAAAGTAATCCATCTGGTTGCATCATCAACAAACAACACATAATATCTGGATCCATTTATGCTATAGTCCCTTGAAGGACCCCACAGATCTGTATGAACCAATTCAAGCATATTTGAATACTTATATCTTGATTTATTGTATGAACTCTTGTGTGCTTTACCTAATTGACAAGCTTCACACTTGTACACCATGTGTTGCCCTTCAACTTTTGGCAAACCAAGCACCACATCATTCCTTGACATTTCCTTTATAGCTCTCTCATTGAAATGACCTAATCTTTTATGCCATAGGTCTAATTCAGACATCTTTTGACTTCCATAAGTAAATAAAGCATGTCCCACATTACCTTGGATCTTGAGAGTAAACAACCTTCCTTCCTTTTTACCTGCAATTATGTTCCTATATCCCTGATTTGGATCTTGCACATAGACACCATCATTTGTGAATCTGACTTCATAACCCTTCTCCACAATTTGCCCTACACTTATCAAGTTTTTAGGAATAGTAGGAACATGAAGTACCTTGCTCAAGAGTGTACTTCCACTCTTTGTCTTCACTGATCCAATGCTCTCCACTTTATGCTTGGTATTGTCACCTGTTTGAACTGTATGTCCATTCACCTTTGCTTCCATATCAGTCATCAGTGATATATTGCCACTCAGATGATTGCTACATCCTGAGTCAATATAGAACACCCTTTGGTCTTCTCCTACTGCTTCATGAGTTGCATTCAAGATGAGAGTCATGTCATCCTTTTGATCTGATGCATAATTATAATAGTTGTTGTTGTAGGACTGAGATTCAAAACTTCTTCCACCTCCTCTAGCATATGATGTCCTACCACCTCTTCCTCTGAAATTGCCTCTTTGGTTTTTGCCTCCTCTACCTCTTTGATTAAAACTCTGATTATTATTTCCACCATTTTGATTGTTATACCAACAATCATTTGCAAAATGATTGGTTCTGCCACAAATCCAACAAGCTTTAGTATTATCTTTGTTCTTACCTCCTCTTCCTTTACCTCTGAAGTTCATCTTTCCTTTTGTAAAGTTAGCTTGACTTGAGGTCCCTTCATCATCAATTGACTGCTTCCCTTTGCCATTTTGTTTCTTGTCCATGGAGTACATAGCTTGGCTTGCACTCCTATCATTGTCTCCCTTAATGTCCTGCTCAAAAGTTAGCATGTGTCCTAGCAATTGATTAAGATCAGGAGTAAAGTGATCTAGTGACAATTCTATGGACAATATGAAAGGCATCCCCTTCTCACCTCCTCTGAGACCTGTAAGTATTTGCCTCACCAACTTATCTTCTTCAATGTCTTCATCTACAGCTCCCAAGCCATCTGCAATATCTTTCATCCTTGCCACATAATCAGAAATTGATTGGGAGCTCTTCTTCTTGAAAGTTGTGAACTCAACCCAAAGTGAGGACTTCCTTGACTTGGTTGTGTTTTGGAAATGCTCTTCCAAAGCATTCCACACATCTGTTGCACTTTCCAATCCTCTGATGTGAGGTAGAAGATAATCATTTAGAGCCATGTAAATGATGCTCTTAGCTTGAGCATCCTTTCTCATCCAGATCTTCAAATCTGCAAGATCTTCCCTAGTTGGAATACTAGGATCTGCAAACTCAGGCTTTTCTTCTTCTCCTGTAATGAATGCCATCAAATCTTTGCTCATGACGTGTGCCTCCATCCTCATGGACCAAGCTGGATAGTTCTCCCTATCTAGCTTATCAATCTGTAAGCTTTCTCCCATCTTTGATCTTCTGTGTCTGCAATTACTATGATTTATAATAATAAAGTGTACCTTTGATATGAAGCTTCAATCCTTTTTGATCCTTTGGACTCGTACTTTGTACTTCTGTAAATTATCTGCAAGAATTTGTCCATGTCCACCTTCAATTAGAAGGAACTTCAATATCTGCAGCAGTCGGGACTTCCAATGCCTTTACTTCACTTGTATTGCACCTTCAGCTCTGATACCACTGTTGGAGACCTCTTAATCTCCAAAGGCTTGATCTTTTCTGATCTAAGAGCACCTCTATATCATTTATAGACAAAATTTACACAAATGTTACTTTGATTTACCAAATCATTCATGAACAATTCTCTGAGTGAGAATTTTTCTTCTTCAAGAAGTCTGCTTCAAAGATTGACTTCATTACCTGCAAAGATCTTCAGATTTCTTCAATCTAATGATATACATACCTCCAAGCTAACTTTGCGCAATCACATCAACAATTATTCCTTCAAAAGAATCATTAAAACTTCAATTTGATCCTTAAGATCAAAAGTATGTTAGAAACTGTCTTCTTGAATAAGCGACTTTGACATAGGTAACTTCTAAGATTGATTTCTTATAGCACAGATCTCATTTTGCTAAATGCTTTTAGCCATAGCTTCCTTACCTTCTAACTTAGATTTTGAATGCTCACTCATTAAAAACTTTACACTCTGCACTGAGATCTAAGCAAAACATTGACACGAAAAACTGAGTGACTTTGAGAGATCATCTGTAGACTTTACATATACATGTTCCTATTGATCATACTCACAGCATGAAAGGAATTAGACCATGAAACTTTGAACATAGCTTCATTAGCTTCTATATTAGATGTATACAAAAGGATTTCTGATCAACATGATCAGACTGAGAAAAATCAGAGAAAGACTTGATGCTAACTCGTGAAGATGACTCTTTACACATCTACCTTAATGACATTTGGCTTCTAATGACTCTCATATGTATTTCTTTACATCATTGACTTATATACATATGGTTCTAGACTTATCCCCTGTGGATTATATTATTCCTTATCATCCTAAGAATTATATATACTCATAATACAAGAATTTCCACCTGTAATGTACATATGTATACAAGCTATCATTCTGAAATCTTATTCACTTTCTCAAGTAACTTCTTTGACTTCAAACTGATCATTGACTTCCTTCAAGTTCTTTATAATCACCAATTTGTGATTGGTTTGTTCCAACAGCTACTTAATGTAAAAATGTTGTGGAGTCTTTATATAGAAACTTGAGTACATGAACAAACCTTTTTCTTCATCAATTTGAATTCAAATTTAGGCACATTTGTTAGTTTAGATTGATTGGCATCTTTCCCTACAATCTAAGAAAAGGAAAATTTGAAATCACATCTATCTTTAGATTGATTGACTGAGAATCAATCCCAACCACTTCTAAATCATGGCTTCTTGGCCTTTTAATTTTTCCCTTTTACAAAGTTAAATCCTTTGCAACTTACAAAAGAGGGTGATCCTATGATCAAACTCTCGATACAACAAATGAATGCAGATAAAACTCTATAACAAGTATATGTGGCATCATTCCAATGATGAGTTTGATGAAGATCATGTCCACCTCAAGCATAATAAAAGCTTGTTGTTCCAGCAACTCTCCCTCAAGCTAAAGTATTCTTGAGTCTTCATTCTCTAATAGTTTGAATGCCTACCATAGCCTTGAGTCTACAAGTGCCTTTTGCATCAATTCTCCTATTTGCTTCTCAATAGAAAGAAATGAAATGTCAATCTCATTTGCCATAATATTCTTTCTTACAAAGTGGTAGTGGAGTTCTATGTGCTCAGTCCTTGCATGAAAAATTGGATTTGTAGCCAAATGCATGGAACTTACATTATCTTCAAGTAACTGAGGTTTGGAACTTACAAGTCCCAAATTTGTATACAATGAAATGCTTTTAACCATATTGCCTTTTGAGTTCCTGTGGTCAAACATCTATACTCTGCTTTAGTTGAGGATAAAGCAACTGTTGGTTACTTCTTGGAACTCCATGACACTAGCTTTGAACATCCAAATGCTTTACTGATTGTCCCTTTGAGGTACTTGAGAACTCTCTTTGCAGCATCCATGCGTGGCCTTCTAGGTGATTGCATGAACTAACTAAGCACTCCCACACTATATGATATGTATGGTCTTGTGTGAGTAGCATATATCAAGCTACCAACTAAGCTTCAATGGTGTACCTAGAAGCTTTGTGATCTCCATTCTGAACTTGACAAGTAGGACTTCAATGTATCTTCTCTGAGTTAGATACATCCTTTCAGCTGTATAAATCACTTGCATACCTAGGAAATATGTGAGCTCATCTAAGTCACTCATTTTGAACTCCTCTTGCATGTGTCTCTTGATCCTTGGAATGCCATTCAAATCATCACGTTTGTGAGAATCCTTTGGCAACTAATCTTGCCTTGCACCTGCAAATTGGTCCATTTGAGTTTCTTTTAACTTTATGTACCCATCTGCAACCAATCACCTTTTGATTGGATGACATTGGAACCAAATCCCAAGTGTCCATCTCCTTCAATGCATCTATTTATTCTTTTATGTCCTTTTCCCAAATAGGGTTTGTCTTTGCCTTTTCATAAGTTGAGGGTTCCTCTGAAATTGAGCCTTTTGCCAAGTAGATTGAATGCTTTGTAACAAATGTGGAATCATATCCATACCTTTTTGGTTGTTTCTTCTCTCTTGTTGATCTTCTACGTGCTTGCTTGGAGCATTCTCCACACTCTTGCATCTTTGCTTTGCCTCTTGGCTTCCGTAGTTTGTAATCCTTTTCCCTTGGTCATCATCTGTATCACTTCTTAGATCTTGGACTTGTGTATCATGATTTCTTCCTAATTGATGAGAATCAAAATCAAGATCATATGGTAGAGTTACCTTCTATTTGTCTTCATCATTCCAAGACATGTGTTCTTCAAACACAACATCCCTACTTTTAGTGAATTGCTTGGTTGAAGGATTATAGAACTTGTAACCTATTTGAGTTGAGCCATCGCCAATAAACACTACCTTTGTTGCCCTTTCATCTAGCTTACATCTTATTTGTGATGGTACATGAACATAAGATAAACAACCAAACACCTTGCAATGTCAAAGACTAGGTTTAGTTCCATACCATACTTTATACGGAGTCATACCTTGAAGTGATTTGGATGGTGGCCCACTAATTAGGTACACAACAGTTGAAATAGCCTATGCCCATAGATAATGTGGCAACCTCTTCTATTCAATCATTTTTCTCTCTAATCCAACCAATCTCTTGTTTCTCCTCTCGACAATTCCATTCGGTTGAGGAGAGTACCTAGTAGTCACTTCTCTTGATACCTTTATCCTACAAGAATGCATCAAACTCTTTGGAGAAGTATTTTCCCCCTCCATCAGATCTAAGCTTCTTGAGTGATCTACCTGTATGATTCTCCATGTGCTAGATACTTTTTGAAGCAATCAAATACTTCATTCTTACTTTTGATAAGTTATAGAATAGTCCATGTATTATGGTCATCAATAAATGAGACATAATACCTTGATCTTGCCAATGAAGGTTCTTAACTTGGTCTCCACACATCTTTATGTACTAAGTCTAATAAGTTGTTGTGGATGTAGCCTTTGTGGTTGAATGGTTGTCTTTGTGCCTTCCCAATCTGACATGCATCACATCTATTGATCATGTGTTGCTTTGATATGTTTGGCAGTCTTAGAACACTTTCATCCTTGCATATACCTTTCAAGGTTCTTTCATTCACATGAGCTAGCCTCTTATGCCACACTTGAAGCTCACTTAGGATTTAAGACCCAAAGTTGAATAGAGCTATGTTTTTGGTTTCTCCTACTTCAAAAGTAAAGAGCCTAACATGCTTCTCACCTTTGGCTATCTTCTTGAAGCCTTGACATGGATCTTCCACATAAGGTCGATGTTGGGTGAACTTAACTTGCAAGCCTTTTTCAACTATTTGGCCAACACTGATTAGGTTTTCAGTGATAGTGGGAACATAGAGTACCTTCCTCAGAATATTTGTTCTGCCATTGGAAGCTTTGACATTACCAATCTTATTCACACTATGCTTTGTATCATCCCCTGTTTGAACGTCATGTCTATGCTTTGGACTTCCCAAATTAGATAAGAGAGCTATGTTGCGTGCAACATGATTTGAACATCTTGAATCTATGTAGAGTAAATGATCATCCTCTTTACCCTCCCTATGGCTTAGATTCCTCTCTACAATTCCATTTAGTTGATGAGAGTACCTAGTAGTTACTTCCCTTGATACTTTTATCCTACAAGAATGCATCAAGCTCTTTGGAGAAGTATTTTTCCCCTCCATCAAATCTTAGCTTCTTTGGTGATCTACCTGTATGATTCTCCACATGTGCTAGATACTTTTTGAAGCAATCAAACACTTCATTCTTACTCTTGATAAATTATAGAATAGTCCATCTACTATTGTCCTCAATAAATGAGACATAGTACCTTGATCTTGCCAATGAAGGTTCTTGACTTGGTCCCCATACATCTTTATGTACTAAGTCTAATAAGTTGTTGTGGATGTAGCCTTTGTGGTTGAATGATTGTCTTTGTGCCTTCCCAATTTTACATGCATCACATTTGTTGATCATGTGTTGCTTTGATATGTTTGGCAATCCTAGAACACTTTGATCCTTGCATATATCTTTCAAGTTTCTTTCATTCACATGAGCTAGCCTCTTATGCCACACTTCAAGCTCACTTAGGGTTTGAGACCCAAAGTTGAATAGAGCTATGTTTTTTGTTTCTCATACTTCAAAAGTAAAGATCCTACCATGCTTCTCACCTTTGGCTATCTTCTTGAAGCCTTGACATGGATCTTCCACAAAAGGTCGATGTTGGGTGAACCTAACTTGCAAGCCTTTTTCAACCATTTGGCCTACACTTATTAGGTTTTCAGTGATAGTGGGAACATAGAGTATCTTGCTCAAAATATTTTTCCTACCATTGGAAGCTTTGACATTACCAATCTTCTCCACACTATGCTTTGTATCATCCCCTATTTGAATGTCATGTCTATGCTTTGGACTTTCCAAATCACACAAGAGAGCTATGTTGCCTGAAACATGATTTGAACATCCTAAATCTATGTAGAATAAATTATCATCCTCTTTACCTTCCCTATGGCTTACATTCATCAAGAGCAATGAGTCCTCATGTTGTTGATCTTTAGAATAATTGCTGTGCTCCCTTCTCTTATGGCCTGTATTGTTGTTTTTGAAGTTGTGTCCACCTCTGCCTCTATTGCTACCGTATCCACCTCTTCCTCTTCTTTTCTGGGTCTTCCCATTGAACCAACAATTGAGAGTGGTGTGGTTTGACTTATCACAAATGGCACAAGGTTGAACATTCTAGCCTTTGTTCTTGTCATGCTTTGGTCCTTTCTTCTTCCATTTCCACTTGCTCTTGCCTGCAAAGTTGGCTTGAGAAGTCTCCTCTTCATCTTCTTCCTTCTTCTTACCTTTCAACTTCTTGTCCTTATCTACATATAGAGCACTAGTTGAATTACCATGATAGGAGTTACCTTCCTTTATGACATTGTTGGCCTCTTGATTGAAGAGTGGTCCAAGAAAGATGTTGAAGTCTGGAGTTTGCACATCCATGATGAGATCATAGGCTATGGTGAAAGATTGCCATTGCTTGTCATGTCTAATCCCATTGAGAATTTTCCTCATGAGGGCTTCTTCAATCAGCTCTCCAATGGATGCCAATTGACCTCCTTGACCTTTGTAAAAAACTTGGTGATGGTTTGTTTTAGACTCTTCTTTAGTTGGTTGAACTCATTCAAAAGATGGTTTTTCCTTGCCTTTGTACTAGCAGAGAAGAAAGTCTCTAAGGCCTTTAAAGTTTCTTGAGATGTCTTGCATCCTCTAATATGTGGTAATAGACAATCAGAGATAGAGTTGAGTATGTATGACAGTTCTTGAGCATCCCTTGCACACCAAAGTGTGAGCCTATCTATTTCCTCTTGAGTAGGTCCTACTTTGGATCTTGGAATAGGCATAGTTTCATGACTTCATACAATCCCATATAGGTTTCTTCCTTGCAAATAAGACTCCATTTTGATTTCCCAAGCAGCATAATTGTTGCTGCAAAGTTTAAGCCTACACATTTGGCTAGAATTTCATGAACAATTGAAGCTCCATGGAAACCATTGCTAGGAAGTTTTTATCCTTTACCATTTGTAAAGTCATTTTTTTGACTTGAGAGAATATTTGTAATCACTACCAAACTTGGGACTTGTTAGTTGGAAAATTCACGACTTCATTTGAGGGAATATCTCCTAGATTGGAGGACTACCTTTAGTGAGAGCCAATAGAGGATTCAAATTCAAATTTAAACATCACATCTATAAAAGATGGCTGGAAAACACGCGGGTAGCATCACTTCAATTCCAAGCCATTATTGATTGGATTTGTAAGAGAGTGAGGCTCACATTGTAGCCTACACTACGCACCATCATTTTTATCAAGCCTATGATCTTGTATAACATTGTTATTTAATACAATAGATTTACATTTCTCATCTATGGTCTCTCTGTCATAGTCACTCATAACAATCAATTTGTACTCATCATATCTGAGTCATTCCTTCACCATTTTTAATGTTCTATAGCCCGTTGGATTCAGCTCCAGGTTTTCTACAGCTCTAAAATTTTGAAGACAATATATTCAGCCAATTTGGAGACAAGTGCAACAAAACACTCAATGATCAAACTCTCCAGAGGTCCTAAAAAATCGAGGGTAATGATTTGATTGCTAAATTGATTGCTCTATATATAGTGCATCATTTTACGTGATTCCACTTGGAATTATTAGCTCATTAAGGTAATTTGATACCTCTAAAAGTAATTTTCCTAATTCCTACTATACTCGAAGCACTAAGCTTAACAAGCAACAGGTGTGTGAACAAAAATAGAAGGTTTTTTATTAATCCTTCATCTTGGAAGTAGTCTCTTTTGGTTCAATCATTTCTCACATCATTTCCAAAGTACATAGGAACTTGCATAGTGTCATTGGAAAGCTAAGAGAGCTCACAATGCAACTCTGAAGTAAGAAGGGGCTGGTACAAAGCAGGATTTGGCAGTACCTACTCATTTCTTGGAGTGTCCATCCATCTTTCCCAACAGTGGTATCAGAGCAAAGCTAAGGTAAAATGGGAGATGGTTTTACTTCTTTCCTTGATAAATTGGAAAGGAACAACTATCAAGAATGGTCTTTGAGGATGAAGACAGACTTGCAAGGAAGGAGCCTCTATGGATACATCTCAGGAGATGAGGAGATGCCCATATTTAGAAGCAAAGGAAAACCTACAAGAGAGGAGCATGAAAGACTCAACACATGGTGTGCCAAGGATGCATTAGCAAGGTCTTACTTACTTAACTTAATCTTTGATTTTCTTCTTCCACATATTAGGAACTGTAAGACACCAAGAGACTTGGTAAACATTGTCTTCATATTTCTCTTCCAACACAAGGGCTAGGAAGAACCAATTGTGGATTGAGTTTACCACCCAAAGAAAGCAACCCAAGCAAGGCACCTCAGAGTATGTGACCAAAGTCAAAGATGTAGCTGATCAATTGTCAAACATAGGAGAAGAAATTGAAGAGGAACAAATTGTAAGATAAGTAATCAATGGTATTAAAGCTGATGATAAATGGGAGAGCTTCACAACTACCATGGACTTGTAGATGGACATGCAGATTCCAGACCTTACCACACTCATAGGGCAACTATTTACCCATGAAGCCAAGCTCAAAAAGAATGGAGATTCATCAAGAGGTAATAGCTCTTCTGCCCTATACACTGATAAAAGTAAGTCCAAAGAGAAAGGGAAAAACAAGAAGGTTGAAGATGAAGGAACTACCTCTCAAGCCAACAAGGAAGGATTACAACAACTACACAGAAGAGCAAGAAGATTCCCTTCTGATTATGAATATGACTTCAAAACCAGGTATAAATGATGACCATCTCTTCTACATTGACTCAGGATGCTCAAACCATGTGGCAGGCAATATAGCTCTTCTCTCTGACCTTGAGGAACCAAAGGGTAAACATCAGGTACAAATAGGTGATGACACCAAGCACTCAGTGATTAAAGTAGGGAATGTTAAGACCTCTGATGGAAATAGAAATTTGTTGAGCAAGGTTGTATATGTACCTACAATTACCAAGAACTTAATGAGTGTTGGACAGATTGTGGAAAAGGCTTTGCAGGTCAGGTTCAATCAATATGGAGCATTTGTGGAGGATCCCCAACATGGATTCAAAAGAATTTCCAAAGGAGAAAAGACATGTAGATTATTCACTTTTGAACTTGAAGATACAAGGAATATTGCACTCTATAGCTACAAAGACCAAACACTATCAGAGCTTGAAATTTGGCATAAGAGATTAGGGCATATTGGTGAGAGAACTTTAAAACAAATATGTAGAGATCAATGTGTGCTTGGGATACCTAATGTATCCAAGCAACACATGATCTATAAATGTGGTGCTTCTCAGTTTGGAAAATCTCACAAGTTACCCTTCTCAAGGATTGTAGGGAAAGATGCCAATCAATCTAAACTAACAAATCTACCTAAATTCGAATTCAAATTGATGAAGAAAAGGCATGATCTAGTACTCAAGAGTCTATATTAAGACTCCACAAGATTTATGCAATAAGTAGCATGATGATTTGAAGCAATACATATACTTCTTCTTCATTGCTTGGTGCCACTTCAGTTTAGTGTGCCTTCTTCCTTAGACTCAGTCAATTTGTAGAGAGTGATGCTCTCTCTACAAAGCTCTAAATCTAGTGATTAAGGTCTCAATGGAAAGCTATTATTAAGGTGATTCTCCCTTGTCTAGTTCATATAAATTAGGGTTTTTGAACATTATATCATTTTAGGTAGTGATGTGTGTGAAGACACTAGGACCATCGGAGCACTTTTTTGCCCTCTTTAGGAGGTTTCTTCCCCTCGGCTTGTATATACGTCTATAGCCCTAACATATTACTTATCTTTGTATATTCTAGTGGTAACACATTTAGTATTCTATGTTGTGCTCAAATCTTCTTCTTCTTCCTTGTGTTGTTCGTGTGCTTCCATAGATGTCTAACTCAACAATTGGTATCAGTGTTGGCAAGACAACTCTATTTATGACACTCCCTTAAGAGGATTTTTTCCTATTGTTATTATGCTAGCTGCTCTCAATGTTTGAAGTCATAACTTCTATCCACTTTTAAAAAGTTCTTGTGAGCAAGTCATGGTGGAAGTTATCTCTTTTGCATCAACTTGTTCTTGTTGATGTTCCAAAGTATCTATTGGGTTTTATTGCACTAACCACTAGCCTACGAGGTCTACTTTACATATCTAAAGAGCTAGGGCTGGTCCTATGCTCATCTTAAAAACTCATCTTTCTAAGCCTCTCCAAGCTTCTCGAACTTCTTTTAGTGGTATCAGAGCAACTTCAAGATGGGAGATGGATTCTTATCAATAATTGAGAATCTTGATAGAAACAATTATTGTTGGGAAAGATGAATGGACACTCCAAGAAATAAGTAGCTACTGCCAAATCCTGCTTTGTATGAGCCCTTTCTTGCTTAAGAGTTGAGTTGTGAGCCCTCTTAGCTTTCCAATGACACTATGCAAGTACCTATGTACTTTGGAAATGATGTGAGAAATGATTGAACCAAAACAGACTACTTCCAAGTTGAAGGATTAATAAAAAACCTTCTATTTGTTCACACACCTGCTACTTGTTAAGCTTTGTGCTTCCAATACAGTAGGAATTAGGAAAATTCCTTTTAGAGGTATCAAATTACCTTAATGAGCTAATGATTCCAATTGGAATCACTTAAAAGGATGCACTATACATAGAGCAATCAAATCATTACCCTCGATTTTTTAGGACCTCTACAAAGTTTGACTAGTGAGTGATTTGACGCGCTTTTCTCCAAATTGGCTGAATAGATTGTCTTTAAATTTTTGAGCATGTAGA
>CM035433.1:67639414-67656914 GCA_020310875.1 Ceratopteris richardii | reverse complement strand
TTGCCTCCTAAGAAGAAGGCCATTGGCACTAAGTGGGTATACAAGCTGAAGCCTAAACTTGATGGTACAGTTGACAGGTATAAGGCTAGGCTTGTTGCAAAGGGTTATGCGCAGGAAAGAGGCATTGATTTTGATGAAACCTTTGCACCTACATGCCATATGACTATTGTTCAGAGCATGTGTGCACTTCAAGCTCATCATGGTTGTAATGTATATCAGTTGGACATTAAAAATTCATTTTTGAATGGTGGCTTGCATGAAGAAGTAAATGTTTTTCAGCCCCGTGGCTTTGTGCAGAAAGGGCATGAAAACCAGGTGTGCAGGTTAAACAAGGCATTATATGGTTTAAAGCAAGCACCACGTGCTTCGTATGAGAAGATACATGCCTATCTGATTGCACATTGTTTTGAGAACAATCCAACTGAAAGCACCTTATATGTTAAGCGATCTAATGATGTACTTCTGATCATTGTGGTTTATGTTGATGACGTGCTGCTCACTGGTCCTCATGAGAGGCATATTTCTCATTTTAAGGCTCTTTTGCATGCCTCATTTGAGATGTCTGATTTGGGGCGTTTGCATCGCTATTCGGGCATTCAATTTATGCATGTTGATGGTGGAATGGCTTTGTGTCAAACAAAATATATTGACACATTATTGCAGCATCTTGGCCTTGAAGACTATAAACCTATTGCCAGTCCTATGGAAACAGGTTTACGACTGAGGTATCATGATGCTAGAGATGCATTTGATGCTGTTCTCTATCAGCAGGGTATTGGATGCTTGATTTACTTATGCATTACTCGGCCAGATATTTAGTTTGCTATGTCATAGATGAGCAGGTTTATGCATTGCCTAGGAGTCAAACATTGGTAGGCGGTCAAGTGCATCTTTCGCTACTTGAGTGGTACTCGACTACTTGGTTTGTTTTATCCCAAGGGGGGATCACTACCGCCAGATTTGGATGCTTTTTTGACTATGATTGGGTTGGCTGCTATGACACTTATGTGTCCACTAGTGGCTTTTGCCTCATGCTTGGTAGCTCATGTATATCTTGGTTGAGTAGGAAGCAGCCTACTATGGCCACTTCGAGTTGTGAAGCTGAGTATAGGACATCTTTCACAGCAACTATTGAGTGTGTGTGGCTCAGATGCCTTATGGCTGATTTGGGTGTTGTTCAGTCTTCAGCCACCACCATCTTCACTGACAGTCAGAGTGCATTGGCAGTTGCGAGGAACCATGTGCTCCATGCTCGCATTAAGAACATTGAGGTGCATTATTATTATGTCAGGGAGAGGTTCTCTGTTGGCAGATTAGCTTGGCATATGTGCCCACACAGGAGAACATTGTACACCTTTTCACAAAGGCTCTGCCTAGGGAGAAGTTTGAAGCTTTCTGCAAAGCTTTGGGCTTACTTCCTTTTGTGGAGTGATTTCCACATAGCTTGGCACTTCCTTATACATGAGTGCTAGCTACTTGTTCAACGCATCACTCCCAGGCGGGATTTGTTGATATATTTAGGTAGTGATGTGTGTGAATACTCTAGGACCGCCGGGGCACTTTTTTCCCTCTTTAGGAGGTTTTTTTTCTCCCCGGCTTGTATATATGCCTATTGCCCTAATGGGCTACATATATTTGTACATTCTCTAGTAATACATTCAATATTGTGTGCTATGCTCCAAGCTTCTTCTTATTCCTTGTGTTGTTCACGTGCTTCCGCAGACATCTAACTCCAACACATACATGGTTGGCATAACTTTCCAAAGCACATTCTATCTCTTGTATTGATGAATGTGCAAGAAAAGGAGGTGTGATCTATCATCTTTGATTGCTTACAAGGTAATTATCATGCTTTTATTTTTAATATATAAGATTATTTGATGTTATTCTTATTAGAATTATTTTATTTGTAATTTAATTTGTGATTGATAATGGATGGATTACATCAAAAGAGATTAAAAATCTTCGATCCCATAAAAGAAATGTGAATGCACGGATCTACTATGTCTAATGGAGAAGATCTTTCAACATCATTTTTTATATTCAAGTTCATTTCTTGATGCATCTTGTAAGAGCTCAATGGATGTTTTGGATCTAGCAATGCATGGGCATATTGAAAGGTTATATGCAAGAAAGAGCCAAATCAGAAGGATCAATGACAAAGAGATAGACGCTAGAGGAGTGCATGTACTATGTCTGTTAATATTTTCAAAGAGTTGATTAAAAAGCTCTACGTATATCGACCAAAGAGCCTTTCAAATTTTAGAGATGAGGTATTATCAAGTAAGGGATTTCTATTTAATTTTAAATGCAAGAAAAAAACTAATATTTCTATTTTATTGCATATAATACTAAATGCATGCAAGAATTTGTTAAAAAATATGAATAGGGACTTCAAAATCTATGAAGTACAAAATGGAGAAACGAAATATATAGATATAACAATCTAGATAGTAATAAGAATATAGATATGTATTCTTTTAGAGATTGGCTATATACTCATGTGCAACAAGCCAATGCAAATAATGAGCCAATCTTAGATGAGCAGAGGTTGTTAATGATAGGTTATGAAAGAAAGATAAATTTTTTCACCTATCTATATATATATATATATATATATATATATATATGTGTGTGTGTGTGTGTGTGTGTGTGTGTGTATGTGTATGTGTGTGTTTGTGTGTGTGCATGTTGACTCTAATAGTTTTTTTATTATTGCAAATTTCAACGTACATAAATATGTGGGATTAGGGACATCATATATGAATCAAAGTTATTGATTCTTTGCCTAAAATAGAGGATAGCAAGATAAGTGATCAAATGTTATGCACAAAAGAAAGGTATTGACTATGATGAGTCTTTTGCTCCTATATCTAGAATGACAGTAGTTAGGACACTACTTTCTTAAGCGACATTCTTTGTTGGAGAGTATACCAATTAGATATCAAAACTTCATCTCTTAATTGTGATCTAGATGAAGATGTTTATGTTCAACAGCAAGAAACTTTGAAGAGATAAGTAAAGATCATTTATTATGCAGGCTTATCAAAGCTTTGTATAGACTAAAGCAAGCACCAAGTGCTTGATATGAGAAGATACATGTATATATTGTATCTATTGGTTTTGAAAACTCATATGCAGCTCCCACTCTGTTGGAGTAAGACATCTGCGGAAGCACGCGAACAGCACAAGGAAGAAGAAGAAGCTTGTAGCACAACACACAATACTCAATGTAATACTAGAGAATGTACAAAGATAAGTAGCCCATTAGGGCAATAGGCATATATACAAGCCGGGGGAAAAAATATCCTAAAGAGGGAAAAAAGTGCCCCAGCGGTCCTAGAGTGTTCACACACATCACTACCTAAATATATCAACAAATCCCCCCTGGGAGTCATGCAGTGAACAAGTAGCTCGCACTCATGTATAAGGAAGTGCCAAGCTATGTGGAAATCACTCCACAAAAGGAAGTAAGCCCAAAGCTTTGCGGAAAACTTCAAACTTCTCCCTAGTTAGAGCCTTCGTGAAAAGGTCTGCAATGTTCTCCTGCGTGGGAACATATGCCAAGCTGATCTCCCTAGCAGAGAACCTCTCCCTGACATAATGATAATGCACCTCAATGTGTTTAGTGCGAGCATGGAACACAGGGTTCCTCGCAATTGCCAATGCACTCTAACTGTCAATGAAGATGGTGGTGGCAGAAGATTGACCAACACCCACATCAGCCATAAGGCGTCTCAGCCACACACACTCAACAGTAGCTGTGAAAGCTGCCCTATACTCAGCCTCACAACTGGAAGTGGCCATAGTAGGCTGCTTCTTGCTCAACCAAGATATACATGAGCTACCAAGCATGAAACAAAAGCCACTAGTGGACACACGAGTGTCATAGCAACGAGCCCAATCAGAGTTAGAAAAAGCATGCAAATCTGGCAATAGTGATCCCCCTTGGGATAAAACAACCCAAGTAGCCGAGTACCACTCAAGTAGCGAAAGATGCGCTTAACCGCCTGCCAATGCTTGACTCCTAGGCAATGCATAAACCTGCTCA
Source organism: Ceratopteris richardii (assembly GCA_020310875.1). Lineage (NCBI taxonomy): Eukaryota > Viridiplantae > Streptophyta > Polypodiopsida > Polypodiales > Pteridaceae > Ceratopteris > Ceratopteris richardii. Next base: position 67,652,863 of record CM035433.1, on the reverse strand, counting down.
TCTGTGACACAGCAAACTGAATATCTGGCCGAGTAATGCATAAGTAAATCAAGCATCCAACAGCCTGCTGATAGAGAACAGCATCAAATGCATCTCTAGTATCATGAAGACTCAATCGTAAACCTATCTCCATAGGAGTGGCAATAGGCTTACAGTCTTCAAGGCCAAAACACTGCAATAATGTGTCAATATATCTCGTTTGACACAAAGCCATTCCACCATCAACTTGCATAAACCGAATGCCCAAATCGTGATGTGAATGCCCCAAATTAGACATCTCAAATGAGGCATGCAAATCAGCCATAAAATCAGCAATATGCTTCTCAATAGGACCAGAGAGCAGCATGTCATCAACATAGACAACAATGATCACAAGCACATCATTAGCACGCTTAACATATAAGGTGCTTTCAGTTGGACTGTTCTCAAAACCATGTGGAATCAGATAGGCATGTATCTTTTCATATCAAGCATGTGGTGCTTGCTTTAAACCATATAATGCCTTCTTTAACCTGCACACCTGGTTTTCATGCCCTTTCTGCACAAAGCCACAGGGTTGTAAAGCATACACTTCTTCATGCAAGTCACCATTCAGAAATGCTGTTTTAATGTCCAACTGATGTACATTCCAACCATGATGGGCTGCAAGTGCACAAAAGCTCCGAATAGTAGTCATACGGCATGTAGGTGCAAAGGTCTCATCAAAATCAATGCCTCTTTCCTCCACATAACCCTTTGCAACAAGCCTAGCCTTATACTTGTCAACTGTACCATCAGGTTTACGCTTCAACTTGTATACCCACTTAGTGCCAATGGCCTTCTTGCGAGGAGGCAAGTCACATAAAGACCAAGTACCATTCATCATTATTGCATCATATTCAGATTGCATAGCAGCCATCCAATTTTCTGATTTTTGTGCTTCATCAAACGAAACAGGCTCATTCTCATCACAAAGACTAGATGCAGCCATAACATAGAAATCTGATGCAAAAGAGGCACTATGAGAGCCTGATTGAGTATGATATGACATAGATGCATCTAATTTACTGTCACGCAAGGTCTACACTAGCTATTTTGGCATAGTTCTTGCCTTCTCAGTATCATCTCTCTCATCAATAAGTGCATCATGTACATCTGCATCAAAAATGGAATTATCTACATCATCACATGAAACCTGCAAAGGCTAAGAAGTTGCCTCATTGGGACCATCACTACTCTGTCCACCTATAAAAAGAGGCAGCAAAATACCATACATGTCTTTGGAGCTAACAAATGTCTCCTTAGTACATGAAAGCAATGGCTGAATAGCATTTTCCACAAAAACAACATCACGGCTAACTAGAATGCGTTTAGTCTGTGGATGATATAGATGATAGCCTTTACTTTCAGAACTCTACCCCACCAAAATACATTTTACTGCTTTATCATCCAATTTTCTACGATGTTGTTCAGGCACTAATGCATATTCCAAACAACCAAAAACATGCAGATGAACAACAGATGGCTTGCATTCATGCCAAGCCTCATATGGAGTGATAGACTGTAGTGCTTTAGTGGGACACCTATTCAGTACATATGCTGCACACATGATAGCCTCAAGCCAGAAACTATGTGGTAAAGCCTGACTCTTGACCATACACCTCCCCATCTCCATGAGTGACCTGTTCTTTTCTTCAACAACTGCATTCGGTTGAGGTGTATACGGCACTGTACACAGGTGTTTTATCCCACGTTCAACCAGAAATGCATTAAAATCAGAAGACATATATTCCCCCCCTCGATCTAAACGGAGGGTGCCCATTTTACATGCTAACAGATTTTCAGCCAAGACCAAAAACTGTTTGAAGCACATGAACACTTCGGACTTTGCCTTCAATGGATATACCCATGCATGCCTGAAAAAATCATCAATGAAAGTCACGAAGTAAAGATAATTCCCAAAAGAAGGTGTCTGCATAGGACCACAAACATCACTATGTACAAGCTGCAATTTTTGAGTAGCCCGAGCTGAACCATCTTTTGGAAAGGATGAACGCTACATTTTGCCCAAAATATAGCCTTCACAAACATGTTTTCCAGGTGCCTCAAGTTTGGCCAAAGAGGACACCATTTCAGATTTTTGCAGGCATAGCAAACTAGCAGAATTCAGATGACCAAAGCGTGCATGCCAAAGCTTTGCATCTAACATAGCCGGAGAATCATTTACTACACATGCCAAATCATTGACAAATCTTTCATATTCTATGAGCTTATACAATCCACGACATCAAATGCAAGAAGCAATAATCACATCCCCATTTGACAGATCATGAACTGTACACCTGTCATCAACAAATTTCACAACCAAGCCAATCCTGGCTAATGCAAAAACTGATAACAGGTTCTTCTTGATCCCTGGCACAAATAAAGGATCTGAAAAAGTGAAAGAATACAATCAGCAGTAGTCAAAACGATCTTACCAACTCCCATAACAGGATAAGAGGAGTTGTTGGTGCATGTAACAATATTCCCTGTAGGGGCAGGCTCGAGTGAAGAGAAGAAACTGTGCTGCGAGGTAATATGTTTGGTCACCCCACTGTCAAAGTACCAAACAAATGAGTCTACTGCAGACATGCACTGCTCATGAGAAGATGGGTCAAAACTGCAAACAGTAGTAAATGACCATTCTTCTGCCTACACAAGATTAGCAGACTCTGTTTTTGGTGTAGAGGCTTCTGCAACAACCATTCCAGCCTCTTTCTTCTTTGCCTCTTTTGGAGCCAGTTTTGGATAGTTCTTTATGATATGATCATTCCCTTTATAATACTTACAAAACAATTTCTGCTTTTCTGATTTTTTCTCATCTTTGTCTTGGTTCTTCGAATGTGCAGCATTTGCAGATTTCTGCTTACTAGTAGAACATCTCCATTTTCCTTTGCCCTTCTGACTAGCCAAGACAGCTTGATCTGCAATACGCATAATGGACCTGTTCTGCCTGGACTGATCTTCCTGCATTAGAACAGAGACTAACTCTTCAAATGACAAGGCATTTCCATTGCCTTTCATCATCAACCGAAGAGTAGAAGCAAAACTCTGGTATGAATCAGGAAGACCATTCACAACGATCTGCATAAGTGAGCTATTTGGTATAACCTCATCAACAAAAATCAACTATTCCTCCAAGTCTTTGATCTTTGTTAGCAAACTGTCCATAGAATCACCTTCATTCATGTGCTCACTCTCCAAGTGTTTTCGGAGGTAAGCAACACGAGCCTCATTCCTAGCTTGGTACAATGTGGTAAATGTATCCAAGCATCCTTGGCTCTTCTCTAAGAGCGAATATGAGGAATAATGGCACGTTTGATAGACAAAGCTATCAATGCATGTGTCTGGGCATCTCTGCCATCCCAATGAATCTGCTCTGCAGTAGGTGCATCAGAAACTGTAGCACAAACAGGAATATGTAGAATACCATCATCTTTGACACCTTCTGCATCAGCTTCAGTACCTGGAGTTGTAACAATTGCAGGTGTGATATGACATTTTTCGACACCCTACACAATGTTCCACAGTCCTTTTGCAACCAATACATGTCTCATCATATAAGCCCATAACGGGTAGTTGGTACCATCCAACTTATCCTCAACAGCCAACATACAAAATACATCACTGCTTTTAGCCATGGCCGGTGACTAAAATACCTTGATGCAAAAAATTGACTGTATCTCAAAAACTTGAACAGAACTACCCATATGAATTCTACTAAACCTGTAGCATACTTCGAGACGCTTATATTGGCGAACAGAAACTGGTATATAGCTTTGGCACAAAGAAACAAAATAGCCTGCACAAGCGCTGTGATAGTGCGTTCGAAGGCTAAAACGAGCTCAGATCGCGATTTCCGCACCACAGAACCAAGCTGTTTTGATCTTTGAAACACACTGAGTATGCTCACCAAATTTCGTGCGAATCTGAGACTGCAAATGGAGGAGTGTCGACGGCGCCCTAGATGAAGCGACGACCTGCTCTGATACCAATTGTTGGAGTTAGATGTCTACAGAAGCACGCGAACAACACAAGGAAGAAGAAGAAGCTTGTAGCACAACACACAATACTGAATGTATTACTAGAGAATGTACAAAGATAAGAAGCCCATTAGGGCAATATGCATATATACAAGCCGGGGGAAAAAAACCTCCTAAAGAGGGAAAAAAGTGCCCCGGCAGTCCTAGAGTGTTCAAACACATCACTACCTAAATATATCAACACACTCTTTATGTTAAACCTAAGAAAGGTCACTTGATCATTATTATCATATATCGTTGATGATATAATAAGGATAGGTCCCAAAGATTTAGATCTTTAGTATTGTAAAGCACAACTTGAGCATACATTTGATGTGAATGATTTAGGAATTTTGCATTATTATCTTGGGGTTGAGTTCAATTATAGAGATGAGTGTATCTATCTAACATTGGAATACATTGAGAAATTATTGGAAGGGTTTGAGATGATAGAATTGAAGCCTATGCAAACACCTATCGATGTTAATATGTCATTACAATTGAAAGCAAATTCAAAAACATTTCATGCTAAATTATAGAGTCAAGTAGTTAGTTGCTTGATATATCTATGTAATACATGTTTTGACATTCAATTTTTAGTTTCTGAAGTATCCAGGTTCATGCACAATCTGCTTAAGATTGATTGGAAAGTAGGTAAGAGAATTTTTAGATATCTGAAGGGAAACTCCAATGATGCTAAGGTATTTTTGAAGTCTTCACATTTCTTACTTAAAGGTTTTTCATATTTTGATTGGGCAGGTGATAAAGACTCAAGAAATCACAAGTGGCTATAGTTTTTATCTAGTAGATTGTGTCATCATTTGGTTATCAAAGAAATAGCCTATGGTTGCTACACCTTCAAGTGAACTAGACTATAGGAGTGCCTTTATAGCTACACTTAAATCAGCTTGATTACAAAAGATTCTAAGTTATCATGATGTCCATGTTCATCTTCCAATTTGGATATTTTCAGAAAGTTAGAGTGCTATTGCTTTTGCAAAAGAACCCTATTCATCATTCTAGGACAAAGCATATATAGGTACATTATCGCTACATTTAAGAACAAGTATCTCAAAAGCACATTGAGCTAGTCTACATACCTACACATGAAAATGTTGCATATATTTGTACCAAAGCATTGACCAGAGAAAGCCATAGGAATTTTTTAAGGTTATTAGACATTGTACCATTATGACATTGAAGAGGGATTGTGGAAAATAAATCAAAATAGTTCAAAATCTCTAGAACATGAAGCATAATATGAAGTCTTTGTGGAAGGCTATACAAAACAAACTCATGGGCACATTGGATAAGATAGATGCCTCATAATACCCACCCAGGATCAAGTCCCAATGGGTGGAGTTGTAGCATAAATGGGAAACCGTTTTCTTGGTAGATGTTTTCTTGTGCTAAGTTTAGCAAGGGTACTTTTTTGCATGTAGTAATGGATACTTTTATGCAAAACTTAAACTAGTTTTTCTTGCACATGCTTTTCGAATTATGTGCTTTTATAATGAGGAAAATTCCTATATAAAGAGATTCCATGGGGTGACATCAATCATCACGCCCTTCTACATATGATGAGGCAAAAGTTAAGGAAAATTGGGAGAAAGCTATGCAGGAGGAGTATGATGCATTGATGGAGAATGAGACATGGGATTTGGTTCCTAAACCAAATAATCAAAAAATAATTGGATTCAAATGGGTCTAAAGGACAAAGAGGTATGTAGATGGACGTGTGTCTAGGTATAAAGCTAGACTTGTTGTGAAAGGGTATGCTCAAACATGTTGTAGATTATGATGAGACTTATAGTCATGTGACAAAAATGACAACTATAAGGACTCTCATAGCTATTGGTGCATGTAAAGGTTGGAAGCTATGTCAACTAGATGGGAAGAATGCTTTTCTAAATGGTTACATTTGAGATGAAGTTTTCGTGGAGCAACTAGATGGTTTCAAGAATAAATGTTATCTAGAGTATGTATGTAAGCTTAAGTGAGCTTTGTATGGTTTGAAGGAAGCCCCAAGGGCATGGAATTATAGACTTGTGAAGTTCTTGAAGGAGCTTGGTTTTCAAGTGTCTAAGGCAGATAGTAGCTTGCTTGTTAAAGCAAGTGATGATGGGTTTATTTACATATGCATATATGTTGATGACATAATTGTTACAGGTACAAATGAGGAGAGCATACAAAGTCTTAAGAAGCAAATGGAGAAAGAGTTCAAGATTAGTGACTCGAGAGACTTGTCATATTTCTTGGAAATGGAGATTTCATATACTCAACATGAGTGTATGTGACTCAAGAAAGGTATTTGAAGAATTTGCTAATCAAGTTTAAAATGGAAGATTGCAGGGTAGCACCTACTCCAATGGAGGAGAATCATAAATTGATCAGATATGGAGGAGAAGAATTCAGGGACATGAAGCTATATCAAAGTTTGGTTGGTAGTCTAATCTATGCTACATTGACTAGGCATGACTTGTCATATGCAGTTGGAGTGTTGTCTCAATTCATGCCATGTCCTAGGAAAGAACATTGGATTACATGTCAAAGGGTGCTAAGATACATTAGGGGTACACTCAAAGAATGTTTGTATTATGAATTCACATCAGATACAAAAGTCAAGATATATAGTGATATAGATTGGGCAGGTAACCCTCATGATAGGAGATCAACATATGGATATCTATGTTATGTGGGGGATAAATTAATCTCTTGGTGTTCTAAGAAGCAACATACAGTTGTTTTGTCATCCATAGAATCAGAATATAAAGGTAGGGTTGAAGCTGCAAAGGAGGTTATATGGTTGAAGACTCCCATGAAGAGTTTTGACATCATTCAAAGTACACCCACTATTCATGGAGATAATATGAGTTCATTGTATCTAGCTTCTAACCCTGTGTTTCATGCTAGGACTAAACATATTGAGATTCAATATCATTTCTTGAGAGAGAAGGTGATTGATAAAGAAATTTAAGTCTTATATAATTCTACAAAAGATCAGATTGCAGAAATGTTAACCAAAAGCTTTGATGGACCTAAGTTGCACAAGTTCAAAGACATGGCAGGCATAAAGAAGATGGAAAAAATCACAATTGACGATTTTGTAAAGAGAGAAACAGCCTCTGCACGCTTACTATAGTCGAGAAGATGATGCAGAAAAATGAAGGAGCAAGACAATGATGGTCAAAAGTGTATGTATATTGCTTCCATGTATTTTAAATTTGAAGTCTTTATATAGAATCTAGATGTGATTCAGAACTTCTACAAGTGGATTTCGAATTCAAATGAAGGTGTTAAGAGTTGTTGGAGGGAATCAATTCACTTTCCTACAATCTAGGAAAAGTGAAGATCTAGTTTGATCTAATTTTAGGTGATTGATTGCTTGAGTGATTGCAACTCAACTACCACAAATTTATGGATTTGGGCTCTCTCATTCTATGTTTACATGTGGAAATTTCAAGGCTTTTACAAAAGTAAAAGATCCATGAAAAATCTTTTAGAAAAATACAATAAGTGAGCATAAGTAAAAGAAATCTCCAATGAATATTCCTTCAATGTAATCCACGTAATAGTTTTTTATGTAGATCAAATCTACCTCAAGCATAGTGTAATCTTGATGTTCCAATAGCTCCCCCTCAAGCTAAAGTATGCTTGAGTCTTCATTCTCTAATAGGTTGAATACCTGCCATAGCTTTGAATCTACAAAGCTTTATTCTTGCCATTGGAATGTTTGACATTACCAATCTTCTCTACATTGTGCTTTGTGTCATCCCTTGTTTGAACTTCATGTCTATGCTTTGGACTTTCCAAGTCAGATACAATAGCAATGTTGCCTGCAACATGATTCGAATATCTTGAATGTATGTAGAACAAATGATCATATTCTTTACCTTATCTGTGGCTTCGATTCATAAGAAGCAATGAGTCTTCATGTGGTTGGTCTTCTGAATAATTGTTGAAGTCCCTTCTATTATTGCCTCTATTGTTATTGTTGAATTTGTTTCCACCTCTGCCTCTATTGCTACCATATCCACCTCTTCCACTTCCTTTCTGGATCTTTCCATTGAACCAACAATTCTGAGTGGTGTGCTTGGTCTTATCGCAGATGAAACAAGGTGGAACATTCTGACCTTTGGCTTTGTCATGATTTGGTCCTTTCTTCTTCCCTTTCCACTTGCTCTTGCTTGCGAAGTTGGCTTGGGAAGTCTCCTCTTCATCTTCTTCCTTCTTCTTGCCTTTCAACTTATTATCCTTCTTCTTCGCATATAGAGTAGAAAAAGAAAATCTTGAGGGCATCTCAAGTCTCTAATTGAGATGTCTATCATTCTCTAATATGTGGTAATAGAAAGTCAGAGATAGAGTTTAGTATATAGGACCTTGATTGAGCATCCCTTGTGCACCAAAGTGCTAGCTTACATGTCTCCTCTTGTGTAGGTCCTCCTTTGGATCTTGGAATAGGCATAACTTCATCACATGCTATAATTCCATAAACATTTCTACCTTGCAAATAGACCTCCATTCTGATTTACCAAGCCATGTAGTTGTGTTAATCAAGCTTCTAGATCATTGATAGAAAGCCTTCACCACCCATCTTGATCGAGCTCTAATACCACTAAAAGAACTTGGAGAAGCTTGTAGGAGGTAGAAAATTGAGTTTTGAAGCGATGAAGTTTGGTCAAGCCAACCGGCACAAGACTAGCCCTTGAGCTTATTGAGACTCAAATAGACCTTATAGCCATGTGATAAGTACAATAAAGTGTACTATGTACTTTGTAACATGAAGGAGGAAGAATCGATATAAAACAAATAGGTTTGCACATCGACTAACTCAAAAAACTTACTATCTATGGAAGAGACAATGAACTTGAAATGCTCATAGCGACCAACATGATTACAATTAGAAAAAAAATCCTTTTATGGGAGTGATACACATAGGTTTGCGTGCATAGAATGCACAAGAGTATAATTAATAAGCAAAATCTGCTATAGGAATGAACTAGACAGTCAATAAGGTGGTACTCCTATTTTTCACGAATACATAGAGATTGACCCCTGAGATAGAAAAACTGCAATCTCTCCCAATATAGTGAACAAAATGCTATGATACTTTACAATCATAAGCTATAATCTAATACCTTTTCAATGAGCCATCTCATATCGCATTTGGATCTTTGTAGAGAGAGTTGCAGCCTCTACAAGATTACTATTGTCGACGAAGATGATGTAGAAAAATGGAGCAAGAACAATGATGGTGAGAAGTGTATTTATATTGCTTCCATGTATTTTACAAGTTATTTAAAGTCTTTACATGGACTCTAGAAGTGATTCATGACTTCTACAAGAGTTGTTGGATGGAATCAATTCACTTTCCTACAATCTAGAAAAATTGAAGATCTAGTTTGATCTACTTCTAGGTGATTGATTGCAACACAAATACCACAAATTCGTGGAATTCGGGCTCTCTATTTTTACTTTTACATGTGTAAAGCTCAAGGCTTTTACAATGTTAAAATATCCATGAAAATTGTTTTAGAAAAATATACTAAGTGAACATAAGTAAAATAACTCTCCAATGTATATTCCTTCTATGTAATCCAAGTTGATGTAGATCAAATCCACCTCAAGCATAGTATAAGCTCAATGTTCCAATAACCTGGGAAATGTATAAAACTATTCATAAGAGAGACACAAGCTGAATATGAGGTGGTGTTATGCATAAGTAAATCAAGCACTCAATAACCTACTGGTAGAGAACAATATCAAATGCATCTCCAACATCATGAGGACTCAACCATAGGCCTATTTCCATGGTATTGGCAATAGGTTTGCAATCTTTGAGGCTAAAGTGCTCCAATAATGTACCAATTTATATATTTTTTTTATACAAAGTTATTCCTCCATTAGCATGCATGAAGTAAATGCCCAAATAATGGTACAAATGCCACCAAACCAAGATCTCAAAAAAGGCATGCAGATCAGCCTTAAATTTAGTAGTATGCTTCTCATTAGGACTAGTGAGCAACATGTCATAAAAATATACAAAAATGATTAGAAGTACATCAACTGCACACTTAACATATAAGATGCTCTCAACTGGACTGTTCTCAAAACCATGTGTGATCAAGTAGGCATGTATCTTCACATACCATGCATGTGGTGCTTGCGTCAAATCATAAAATGCCTTTTTCAACCTACACAATTTGTTTTCATGCCTGTTTTGCACAAAACCATGGGGTCGAGATACATAGAATATTTCATGTAAACCAACATTTAGAAATGCAGCTTTAATGTCCAACTCATGTACATTGCAACCATGCTAAGTTACAAGTGCACAAATGCTATAAACAGAGGTCATTTGGGATGTGGGAGCAAAGATCTTATCAAAATAAATGCCTCTCTCTTGAGCATAACCTTTTGCAACAATCCTAGCCTTCTACGTGTAAACTATTGCATCAGTCTCACGTATCAGTCTCACGTTTCAGCTTATATACCCATTTATTTTCAATGGCCTTTTTAGCTCAAGGAAAATCACATAAAGACCAAGTAGCATGATATTATGATTGCATAGCAACCATTGAATGTTCTAAATGTTATGTTCCATCAAAAGAAATAGGCTCATTCTCATCACAAAGACTAGAGGAAGTAATTGCATGCAATCTAATGTAAAAGAAGCAATATGAGAGCTTGACAAAGTACAATATGACAATGGTGCATGTAATACTTCTAGCCTCTTCTATGTCAACTTGCTAATCAACAAGTGCATCATGTAAATATGCATAACAAATTGAATTATTTGCATCATTATGTAAAACCTCTAAAGGCTGAGAAATTGACTCATTTGAAGTAGCACTTGATTATCCACCAAAGAGGCAAAAAAGTGTCATACATATATGCCCTTCAAGCCAAATGAATTGAATAAATTGAATCTTTCAGAAGAAAAAACATCATGCCTAACCAAAATACATTTATTATATTGATGATATAGATGATAGCCTTTGCTTTTAGAAATGTACCTTACAAAAATATTTTTCACTACTTTATTATCCAATTTTGTACATTTTTGTTTAGGGACTAGTGCATATGCCATAAAACCAAGGACAAACTAATGAGGAGATGTCTTGTGACCATCCCAAGCCTCATATGGAGTGATGGATTATAGTGCTTTAGTGGGATATCTATTAAGTACATATGATGCACATATAATAACCTCAAGCAAAAAGTTATGTGGCAAAGCCTGGCTTTTGACCATAGATGTGGCCATTTCCATGAGATAAATCTCATTCTTTTAGCAAATAGATTTTGTTGAAGTATATATGGCATTGTACAATCATGTTTTATTCCATGCTTAGCCAAAGATGCATTAAAATTAAAAGACATGTATACCCCCTTGATGAGAACGAAGGGTGCTAAATTTACATGTTGACAGATTTTGAGTCATAACCAGGAACTATATGAAGCACATAAACATTTCTGGATTTGCTTTCGATGGATGCACCCATGTATGCTTAGAGAATTCATTAATAAAATTCATGATGTAAAGGTACCCAAATCAAGGTATCTCCATAGGACCATATACATCACTACGAACAGGCTGCAATTTATGAGTAGCTCAAAATGAACCATCTTTTGGGAAGGAGGAATGCTCCATATTTCCCAAAGTACAACCTTCATAGACATGTTTACAAGGTTTCTCAAGTTTAAGTGGAGAGAACACCATTTAAGATTTGTGTAGGTGAAACAAACAAGAAAAGGACCGAAGCATGGATGTCAAAGCTTTGCATTTGAAGTAGCTTTAGAATCTTGAATTACGCATGCTCATTCATTCATAGATTTCACATGGCCTATGAGCTTATATAGCCCATGACATAAAATTTTAGAAGCAATAATAAGATCATCATTTGAGAGATCTTGAATTGTACATATATCATCCACAAATTTGACAAACAGTTCAATCTTGGCTAATGTTAAAAATGACAATAGATTTTTCTCGATCCTTGGCACATATAAAGCATCTAAGAATGTGAAAGAAATACCATAAGTGGTAGTCAGAATGATCTTATTGACTCTGATTACAACATAATAGGAGTTGTTAGCACATGTGAAAATATTTCCCATAGGGAGATATTCAAGTGAACTAAAGAAACTACGGTGCGAAGTAATGTGTGGGGTCTCCCCACTATCAAAGTACCAAACATCTTAGTCTATTCTAGACATATACTTTTCATGATAAGATGGGTGAGAGTTGCAAAGCATAGTAAATGCCCATGCTTGATTGTGAACAAGATTAGTAGACATTAGTAAATGCTCAATCTTCATTTTGAACTAGTAGTAAAATTCAAGAATCACATCAGCTTGCATGTCCCACTTAAGAGTCTATTGTGCTTGAACTTTTCCTATATTAGATGACAATTCACATTTTTGAATGTGTGTCATGGCATCCTCTCATCGAGAAAAAAAAGTCAGCTCTTATGTGAAATTCCACACAATGGAATGTTGACTAATGTCAAAGAAAATAAATTCTATGGGGCCCCTCAATGGTGTAAGCATTGCCATTGTGGTAGAGAATACATTGGCCACCTCTTCTTTTCATGTCGTAAGAGTTAGAATATCTAGAAAGCACTTGCCAAGATTTTGATTCTATAGAATCAAATAAATTGGAAGCAAGCATTACTTGGAGAAGCAATTGGGTGCCCTTTTGCCTTGTGGAGGGCCATTAGGGGAGAAGTGCTTTAGAAGATATGAAAATAAAGATGTGCTAAGAACTTGGACAAACATTCAAAGGAATGGTTGATTGATAACTCACTTGGCCAGTTAGGCAAAAGAATATGTAATTGTAAGGACTCCCCTCCCTTTAGAAACCATAGGATTCACATTTTTGAAAATAACAAGATTAAAGTTAGTGGACTACCCATGAGTGCAATGAAAAGATCATTAAATTGCTCTATTACTCCCTCCAAAACATAGCTTATCATATTAGCTTTAGACCATTATCGTTGTTGTGCCTTTAGGCCATCCTACCCCTACTATGTGGGATATGGTGGATCCCTTGGGCATTATGCCTCTTCACTATAAAATTCTTTCTTTAATATTAACTCAAACTAGGGAGACTAGGCCTAGGCCAAACTTCCCCTTGTTAAAAAGAGATTTAGCAAACTCTACTTTAGGTGTACAAGACTCTACAAAAACCAATCCAAACCCTTTCTTCTTTGTCCATTTTGCAGTTAGTTTAGGAAAAATTTTTACAACATGATGAGTTGTCTTATAGTATCTACAAAACAATTTCTAATTTTCTATTTTCTTGTCATCTTTCCCTTGCTTCTTTGACTATGCAACATTAGCAAATTTCTGCTTACTTGTAGATAAACTCCATTTACCTTTTCCCTTTTGACTAGCTAAAAAAGCT
>CM035433.1:67331914-67634414 GCA_020310875.1 Ceratopteris richardii | reverse complement strand
GTGATTTTTCACAGTTGATCAATTTCTTGATAGTTTGGTGATTGTTCTTTAAAATTAAGTGGAGTCTGAAGTTATTCTTGATATAGAGGTGGTCTAACATCAAGGATAGCTTGTTCTTTTGGAGATTAACACTCTCCATCAGTGGTATCAGAGCAGGTTATATCAAAATTGAGGAAAGGAAGACTTCGAATGTTGCAGACATACAAACTTTACACCTCGAAGGATCAAAAGGATAAAGTATGAAGAAAGATTGAAGGAAGACACATAAAGGTTGTCCAAAGGATCAGAAGGAGCAACATTCAAAGCTAAGGTACATTCATTCTTTATAAGGACTAAAGATTTGAAACTACAGGTGAAGCAAGGATGGGAGATAGTCTCCAAATTGAAAAGTTGGATAGAGAAAATTATCCAGCTTGGTTTATGAGAATGGAAGCTCATCTTATGAGCAAAGATCTGATGGGATATATCACAAGAGAGGAAGAAAAGCCAGAGTTCAGAGATAATAGTGTTCCAACTAGGGAGGAGCTAGCAGATGTAAAGATTTGGATGAAGAAGGATGCTCAAGCTAGGAGCATTATCTATATGGCAGTTAATGATTACTTGCTACCTCACATTAGAGGACTTGAAAGTGCAAGTGACATTTGGAATGCTTTGGAAGAGCATTTTCAGAATACAACCAAATCAAGGAAAGCTTCATTATTGGCAGAGTTCACTACCTTCAAGAAGAAGGCTTCACAATCAATATCTGATTATGTGACAAAGATGAAGGACATTGCAGATTCTTTAGGTGCAGTAGATGAAGATATTGAAGAAGATAAATTGGTAAGACAAATTCTCATAGGGCTAAGAGGAGATGAGAAGTGGAAGCCTTTTATTTTGTCTACAGAACTTTCTTTAGATCATTTCACTCCTGATCTAAATCAGTTGTTAGGACATATGCTAACTTTTGAGAATGATATCAAAGGAGATATTGATAAGAGTGCAGGTCATGCAATGTATTCTAAAGACAAGAAGAAAGCTAGCAAAGGAAAGCAACAATCAGTTGAAGATGAAGGTACTCCAAGCCAAGCAAACTTCCTAAGAGGAAGAGGAAGTGGCAGAAGTAGAGGAAGAGGCAGAAATAACAAAGATAATGTCAGAGCTTGTTGGATATGTGGTAAGACCAATCATCTATCTCATGATTGTTGGCACAATAATCAAAGCAATGGTAATTTTAATCAGAATTTTAATCAAAGAGGAAGAGGTGGCAGATATCAGAGAGGAAACTTCAAAGGTAGAGGTGGTAGGAATTCTTTTGGAAGAGGTGGAGGAAGAAACTTCCAAAATCAATCATATAATAACACCTACTACAATTATGCATCAGATCAGAAAGAAGATTCGACTCTTATTATGGATGCAACATGTGAAGCTTCACATGAAGACATGAGAGTATTTTATATTGACTCAGGTTGTAGCAACCATCTGAGTGGAAACATTGCCTTGATGACTGATCTAAATTATAATGCAATTAATCATATAGTCCAAACAGGAGATAATACAAAGCACAAGGTAAAGTCAATTGGTTCAATCAAAGCCAAAGATGGAAGCACTCTCTTGAGTAAGGTTTTGTATGTTCCTACAATTCCTAAAAAATCTGATAAGTGTAGGACAAATTGTGGAAAAAGGATATGAGGTAAGGTTCACTAATGATGGAGTTTATGTTGAAGACCCTAGTCAAGGGTATAAACAGATTGTTACACAGAAGAAGAAAGGAAGGCTCTTCACATTAAAGGTACAAGGAAATATTGGACATGCTATGTTTGCATATGGAGAGCAAAAGGTGCCAGAATTGGATCTTTGGCACAAAAGACTTGGACACTTTAATGAGAGAGGTATCAAAGAAATGATAAATAATGGTTCAGTAATTGGATTGCCTAACATTGCAGGTCAACACATGACATACAGATGTGAAGCATGTCAGTTAGGTAAGGCTCACAAGCAATCATACAATAAGCATGGTTTTATGTATTGAGAAAGACTTGAATTGGTACATACAGATGTGTGGGGTCCTTCAAAGGACTTTAGTATAAATGGTTCAAGATATTATGTCATATATGTTGATGATGCTACTAGGTGGATCACAATCTATGTGATCAAAGACAAATCAGAAGTGTTTAATACATTTAAACACTATCATGCATATGCAGAAAGAATTACACGTCAAAAATTGAAGAGGTTAAGGTCAGATGGAGGGGGAGAGTATTTCTCTAATGAGTTGAGTGATTACTTGTGGAATGCAGGTATAAAGAGGGAAATTACTTGCAGGTACTCTCCTCAACAAAATGGGGTAGCAGAAAGAAGAAATAGGACACTTGTTGAATTTGCAAGATCCATGTTGAAAGAGAAAAATTTTCCAAATTATTTATGGGCTGAGGCTGTAAACACAGCCACATATTTGGTTAATAGATTGCCTTGTAAAGTTTTGCAGGGTATGACACCATATGAAGCTTGGTGGGGTAAGAGACCTACCTTAGATCATTGTAAAATATTTGGATGCCTGGCATATGCATATGTGTCATCTCAGTTGAGGCATAAATTGGAGCCTAAAGCAGAGAAGTATGTATTCATTGGTTATGATGACAAGCAGATGGGTTATAGATTTTGGAGTCCATCCACAAAACAATTCCTTGTGTCCAAGGATGTTACATTTGATGAGCAAAGTACTTGGTATGCAGGTACATCTAATGTGTATGCAGAAGTTGAAGAAATTATGAATCAGAAGAAAGGTAAAACAAAGGTTCAGATATTTGATGAAGAAGAGAAAAATGAAATACAAGTTGGAGGTGAAGAAGTGCCAAGATTTGATCCAGAATGTGATGAACCAGAAACTTCAAGAAGTGGAGAACTCAGGAGGTCTACAAGGCACAAATGGCAACCTACAAGGTATAGCTATGATACTTCATTCTTGACTACTAAGGATTATGCTTACATGATAAAAGCAGATGAAGATCCATCTACATATGATGAAGCCAAAGGGAAGAAGAATTGGGAAGAAGCTATGCAAGAGGAGTATAATGCATTGATGGAAAATCAGACATGGGATCTGCTTCCTAAACCTAATAGCCAGAAAATCATTGGATGTAAGTGGGTTTACAAAACAAAAAGATTTGCAGATGGAAGTGTGTCTAGGTACAAAGCTAGACTTGTTGTGAAGGGATATGCACAGACATATGGAGTGGACTATGATGAGACTTATAGTCCTGTGGCAAAGATGACAACCATCAGAACACTCATAGCAATTGCTGCTTGCAAAGGTTGGAAATTATCTAAATTAGATGTTAAAAATGCTTTTTTGAATGGTTACATTTTAGATGAAGTTTATATGGAGCAACCAGAAGGGTTCAAAGATCAAGTGTATCCAAATTATGTGTGTAAGCTCAAGAGAGCTTTGTATGGATTGAAGTAGGCCCCAAGGGCATGGAATTATAGGCTTGTAAAGTTCTTGAAGGAACTTGGATTTCAAGCATCAAAGGCAGAAAGTAGCTTGCTAGTCAAAGCAAGTGCAGATGGATTTATTTATGTTTGTATTTATGTTGATGACATAATACTTACAGGAACAGATGATAAAGGCATACAGATGATTAAGAAACAGATGGAGAAAGAGTTCAAAATCAGTGATTTGGGAAATTTGTCATTCTTCTTGGGAATGGAGATTTCATATACTCAACATGGAGTATATGTAACTCAAGAAAGGTATCTGAAAAATTTGCTAACCAAATTTAAAATGGAAGATTGCAGGATAGCACCAACTCCAATGGAAGTGAATCATAGATTGACTAAATATGGAGGAGAAGAATTCAAAGATATGAAGCTCTATCAGAGTTTGGTGGGTAGCTTGATTTATGCTACATTAACAAGGCCTGATTTGTCATATGCAGTTGGAGTTCTATCTCAATTCATGCATTGTCCTAGAAAGGAACATTGGATTGCAGGACAAAGAGTACTTAGGTACATCAAGATACACTCAAAGAAGGGTTGTACTATGGGTTTACTTTAGATACAAGAGTCAAAATATACAGTGATGCAGATTGGGCAGGTAATTTGGATGATAGAAGATCAACACATGGATATTTGTGTTATGTGGGAGATAAGCTAATCTCATGGTGTTCTAAGAAGCAACATACAGTTGCTCTATCATCCACAGAAGCAGAATACAAAGGCATGGTGGAAGCTGCAAAGGAAGTAATATGTCTAAAGACACTTATGAAGGTTTTTGATGTTGTTCAGAGTACTCCTATTATTTGTGGAGACAATATGAGTTCTTTATACTTGGCAGCAAATCCTGTGTTTCATGCTAGAACTAAACATATTGAAATTTAGTATCATTTTTTGAGAGAGAAGGTTATTGATAAAGAAATTGAAATCATGCATACTCCTACAAAAGATCAACTTGCAGATATGATGAAAAAAAGTTTGGATGGACCAAAGTTGTAGAGGTCTAAAGATATGGCAGGAATAAAGAAGATGCAGGTAATCACAATTGATGATTGAGGGGGAGCTGTTGGAGCAGAACAATAAAAAATTAGTGATTACATAAAATCCAGAAGTGGAAAAATGAATGGAAGTTTGAAGATCAGTTTCAAGAAAGAGGAGATTCAGAAATAAAGTTCTTTTGTACATTACTCTTGTAAATATTTTCAATGTATTTGGAAAATTGACGAGTTAGACTCGGATATATATATATATATATACATATATATATATATATATATATATATATATATATATATATATATATATATATATATATATATATATACATGTTCATAGTCGAGGAGAGAGATATAGAAGAGATAGAGAAGACAATAGATGAATGAATAGAAGAATAGGAGAGTATGAGATGAACATTATGCATGTCATCCATCAGATGTATGAAAAGTTATGAGAAGAAAAAATCTTTCAGAGAATTACGCATCGATCTTTTCTCTGATTCTCCTTCTGTAGTTAATCTTTTGAGAAATCCTATTGAACATGTCTAAATCCGTAGTTAATCCATCTATGGTTAAAGTTTGAGAGTCCAATTGCAAACAGGCTGAGAGAATTTTGAATAGGAGCATTCATATGTAGAAAGTTCTGAATGTCTTTTGAAACAGGCACAAATTCGATGCTCAAAGAAATGGACAGTGCTCAGTGCATAGTGTAAAGTTTTACGCAAATGAGGACTCAAAATTTAAGTTGAGAGGTAAGCCATCTATGGCTAAAAGCATTTGATTAAACGGGCTATAGTTTGGGAGAACCATAGCTTAGAAGTTACAGGTGTCAAAGTCGTCATTACAGAGAGACAATTTCAGACATAGGTACATTGTTTGAGTCATTTCTCACAATCTACTCAAGCATTTGAAGAGTTTTAACTTGGAGAAAATGCGCAACCTCTAGACGACACATTCTACAAAGTTTTATAAAAAACTTTACACTAATGATCAGTCAATGAATGATTAATGTGCAGCAAACTTTTTCTGAGAAGTGATTTTTCACAGTTGATCAATTTCTTGATAGTTTGGTGATTGTTCTTTAAAATTAAGTGGAGTCTGAAGTTATTCTTGATATAGAGGTGGTCTAACATCAAGGATAGCTTGTTCTTTTGGAGATTAACACTCTCCATCACATACATGTGTTTTTTGTACGTCTGTTTGTGCATGTGGTCAGTGATTGTGGTTATGGCTATGTGTTCCTATATGTGAATGAACGTATGTCGATAAATAGTTATGTTATTTTGTGAGCTATGTGTATATCTACATATGTTTTAATGTTTGTGTGAGTATGTGGAAGGTGAATCACATGTGCGTTTAAGTGTATGAATATGTATAGTTAAATGAATGCATATGTATGCATCTTAACCAATTAAGCGAAAAGTTAAAAAAATAATTAGCTATTACGTTAGTTAATTGTTACATGTGATACAAATGAGTCTTTAGTTGAGATAATTATTTATGTGTGTGAATTTTTTATGTACCTGTGTGTGAGTGAGTTATGTGAATGCTTCTTGTGGTATATGTTTGTGTCAATCATGTGAAGGTTTCGTGCAGTGTGTCTTAGTCGTGTGTAATGTTTTGTATGAAAGTTTCTTGTGGTGTTTGTTAGTCATGTGTAATGTTTTATGCCATATGCATGGGGTGTGTGATTTTTCATTATTGTGTGCTTGTTAAGTGTATGTAAACTAAAGATAATATGGATGCATGTGTGTGTGTGTGTGCATATGTTCTTATTCTTTTATGTTCCTTTTTAAAGTCTGAGAAAAGAGAGATACTACTAGTTTTCTTATGTGTGCATATATAATAAAAGAGAGAGGGAGAGATATTTTTCTAGAGTGTTTGGGCATGCATATATAATGTGTCTTTGTGTAGTGTGTGTGTGCGTGTGTGTGTATATATATATATATATATATATATATATATATATATAGAGAGAGAGAGAGAGAGAGAGAGAGAGAGAGAGAGAGAGAGAGAGAGAGAGAATGAAACTCCTTTGACCCTCTTTCCACCTGTATACAAGAGATAGAGAGAAAAGGAGGGAGAGAGAGAGAGAGGGAGAAAGAGTAAGAGAGAGATAGATTTAGAGATATGGAATGGGTCAACGAGAAAGGTTAGAGAGAGAGAGAGAAGTAGGAAATGAAAGAAATAAAGGATAATTTAGATAAAGAGTTGAATTATATGAAATAATAAATTAAAGGATAGGAAAAGAAATGTAAAATACGAGGAAAAATATATTAGTTTACTTTATTGTATTTTATTTCTACTAATAGTTCTTTCTTTTATGTTCCTTTTTGAGACTAGCCACCAGAAGAACGGATTGATGAAGTGCTTGAAAGATAATAATAAAGTGGTTGTTGAAGAAAAAGAGTTGATTTGAAGTGGTCTCTAATAAAGATTAAGGAGAAGAAAAAGTATATGCAAAAAAGAATTGAAGGATAAAGTTGACCATAGAATGATTCATTTGACCTGAGGACACTCTGTTCTTTCTTCTATGTCTAATTCTCTTTATATTTACTTTAATTCATCATATTCTAGAAATACAATAATTAAGAAGCTTTAAAACTTAGTTTTATGTTAGTTGGTATTAGCTTATAGTCGGAAGTTTTTTATGTAATTCATGATATGGCTACATTTACATGTTGTTATGCAAGATCCTCTATGGTATGGATATACATTTTAGGTTTTCAAATACATTATTGATTTTGTGTCACTTCCTTGTAGGTTTTTGTGAAATCATTTCACCTATATACAATCACTTAAGCACCATGTGTGCATTGCATGGAAGCACATCTTTATATAGCTAGAACGTATCCACTAGGCTGATGCAGCTTCCCTATTATGACGTAGCACCACATTTGGATGCTCTGAGGTGCATTCTACCTTATGTGAGTGCTACTTTGGATTATGTATTGTTTTATGAAGCTAGTGTAGATTTGCGGGTTCATGGATATACTGATGCAGATTGGGCTCGTAGCATTCCAGATAGAAGATCTACTAGTGGCTTTCTATTCTCACTTGGGACTGCAACTATTACATGGAGCAGCAAGAAGCAACCCACTGTTGCTTTGTCAAGTATAGAGGCTAAGTATAGAGGTGCTCCAATGGCAGCATGTGAGGCATCATGGCTGGAGATGCTACTTGTAGATTTAGGTGTGGAAGTGCAAAATCATATCACCATCTATTGTGATACTCTTAACAACATATAGTTAGCACGAAACCCTATTTTCATGCTTGGATTAGAGGACATGGCATTGAGCTTGAGGGGGAGTGTTGAGATATCAAGCTCAACATGTGATGATCCTGAATAACATGTATCACTTCTTTGATTTTTGTGACATGTATATTGGTCATGCCGGTATATGTTAGGGACACTTCATTGAGCTTTATTAGCTTTATCTACTAAGAGTGATGGCACATTTGTTTCTTGCTAGCTCATTCATTTGTGGACATTAGGTTTGTCCTTATGTATTGTTCTTTATATATTGCAGTAGTTGTATTCTTGTTTTAGATCATGTTTGTACATTCCTTTTTATGTAATAGAAGAAAAAGAAGAAGATCATTCTTTCTGGCCTCAATCTATGTGTGTGCTTCTCCTAGAGAGTGAGAGTGTGTGTGTGTGTGTGAGCTCTCCTTCCTCTTGATAGATTGGTAGAGCTTGATGAATATGGACATGAAGTTGAAGACTTTAAAGAACCTATGTTGGAAGGGGGAGCTAAATCAAAAGCAGAAATCAAGGCACCAAGACGAAGAAGGTTCATTCCACCAAACGGAGAAGAAAGGAGGTCAACAAGGGTAAAACATCCAATCTCAAGGCTTGTGTATGATAGTTATATTGGGAGGCATTATGCTTTCATGAATAAGGCTATCAAAGATCGTGAACCTTCTACCTATGAAGAGGCCAAAGTCACAAAGGAGTTGTAGGAATCTATGCAAGAAGAGTACAACGCCCTTGAAGACAACATTACATGGAGTCTAGTTCCAAGAAAAGAAGGGATGAATGTAATTGGCAACAAATGGGTCTATAAAGTGAAGCAAAGTTATGATGGTTGAATTGCTAGGTACAAAGCAAGGCTCGTGGCAAAAGGATTTATGGGATCGACTATGAAGAAACATTCAACCTAGTTGCAAAGATGACCACAATTAGGGCAATCATTGGGGTTTCCACATCTAGGAGTTGGCCAATATATCAATTGGATGTAAAGAATGCTTTTCTTAATGGTGATTTGTAGGAGACACTCTACATGACTCAACCATTAGGGTTTGAGAACCCTAAATATTCTAATTTTTTTTGTAAACTTAGAAAAGCATTGTATGGTTTAAAGCAAGCTCCTAGGGAATGGAATCAAAGGCTTTTGGAGTATTTATGCAGGTGTGGATACAAGCCAAGTGATGGAGATCCTTCCTTATAGCTCAAGAAGGAATGAGGACTAGTTGTCTATGTATGCATATATGTGGATGACTTGATTATAATAGGAAGTGATAATGCAAGTATCACATGAATCAAGGCCAAGCTTGGAAATAAATTCAAGATTTCAAATCTTGGAGTTCTTAAATACTTTCTTGATATTTAAGTTATTTATGTGGAAAATGGTATTTACCTTTCTCAAAGTAAGTACTTGCTAGATGTACTTTATAAGTATGGTATGAGTGGATGTAAGCCACTCACAAAACCTGTGGATCCAAAAACTAAGTTATGTGCAGGAGAAGGACAGCCTCTTGAAGATATGTCAACATATAGAAGTATAATTGGAAGCCTTAATTATGCTACCATCACAAGACCTGACTTATCTTATGTTGTAGGAGTTCTTTCTTAATTTCAAAATTCACCAACTGATGTCCATATGAATGCAGCCAAGAGAGTGCTTAGGTACATCAAGCATACTATCAAACAAGTGTTGTACTACCCTTATGGAGATGTATTACAACCTCAAGGGTCTAGTGATGTTGATTGGGCAGTTTCAAAGGAGGATAGATAGAGCACATCTGGCTATGTCTTCATGCTAGGTCAAAGAGTCATTTCATGGATGTCCAAGAATCAACCTAGAGTTGCATTATCATCTACTAAGGCAGATTACAGAGCTCTAGCACTTGCTACATGCGAGATCATGTGGCTCAAGAAGCTTTTCACAGACTTGTATGTGGAGTTCAAAGAGTTCCCTCTATTTGGAGATAACATGTCAAGTGTTCATCTAGCAAGCAACCCTATGTTCCATGCAAGAAGCAAGCACATTGAGATACATTATCACTTTATCAGAGAGAAGGTACTAGCAAAGGAAGTGGACATTGTTGAAACAAGTCTATGGCAATTCCAAGTGATGGCTTAAGTCATCAAAAGACCTAGAGACTTGAAGGAAATGTCTACTCTTTGTAGACTTCACTTGTGAACTACCTCTTGTAATTTTTGAAGTCTTTACTTGATGTAAAAGTAAAAGGAATCTAAAGTGGTTGAGTCCACTTGATCAAAATAGGAAAGAGAATCCACGAATTTGTGATTTAAGGTAGTTGGAGAATCAAATCATTTACAAAAAGATTGGAGAGTGATTTTAGGTGAGATTCAAAATCAAATTTGAGCTCCAAATATCACTATAAATACATGACCTTTTATTCGTGTTTCATAGACCTCCATGAGCTGATCTTTTTATCACATATCAAAGTGTGGATTCAAGGCACACATATGTATCAGTAATTCCATTATACTTTACAATCAATATAATTTCATTTTAATGATCATTTGAGTTGATATCTTTATGCTTTTGTGAGTATATTGTTCATTGCCATATCTCTCAGTTTTGTTAGTCAGATTGCAAAGATGATTTCTCTAATCTTGGTGCATCATTTTCAATGATTTAAGTTGGTAACATTTTCTCTCTAAGTCTATTACATATGAATAAAAGTTCATTCCAATTGGTTTTTTGAATCTTTAGTTATGTTTATTTGAAGTCCACGATATCTATTCATACTTTACTTCTGTGTCAGCACTCCATCAGAACAATCATTTTCTCAGAGCTTGTTCTTAGTGTGTACTTCACTCTTTTCCATGATTCAAATCTTGACAAAATCCGCATACAGTCTAGTATATGCCTACAAAATTTGATAAGCATTTCATCTTGGGATTTTGAGATATTCACATTTCTCTGCTCATGCATCTGAGTACTGATGCACCCTCTGAAAATCAGGGTGATGCTACAACTTGCTAGACACTTTTCTCTTTATTTAGTCCATCATTTTTGATGTAGTAACTCTTGATTGTTATCTTACTAAGTTAATAAGAGCTCCCCAAAAGGAATCATGTCAACTGTTGCTGTGGCCAGAGAATTGATCAAAGCACTGGACAAGTGTATGAATATTAATAGCAAGTTTTTTGTTCTTGAATCTACTCCAACTTATCTATTTTTTGATTCATCCTTTTGAGAATTATCTTCCAAGGTACATAGGGTGTCTAATACATCCTTTGGAAAGCTAAAAGGTCCCACTATATATCTCTAGAGTTCATTTGGCTGGTGTAATGCAAAGTTTTTGCAGCACCACTTCATCTTCATTAAGTACAAATCCATCTATTCACAGTGCTATCAGAGTAAGGTTGGACAACATCAAAGATGGATTTCCATCATCAATTGACAAATTAAATAGAGGTAACTACTCTTCCTTGTCATTAAGGATGGAAGCTTATCCTCAAGGCACGAATTTAATGGTTATATAGATAGAGATGAAGTTATGCCAAGTTTCAGGGACAAAGGTCAACCAACAAAAGAAGAACAAGAAAGATTGAGCACATGGTGCTCCAAGGATGCACTTGCAAGGTCTTATCCCCTCAACTCTATCTCAGAGTTTTTGTTGCCTCACATTAGAAGTTGTAAAAAATCTCAGGAAGTGTGGAATGCACTTGAAGCCTTCTTCTCTTCAAGTACAAAGGCCAGGAAGCATCAACTATGGTTGGACTTCAAAACTCTCAAGAAAGCTCCCAAACAAAATGTCATCAATTTTGTCACAAAGCTCATGAAGGACATAACACATCAATTGGGAAGCATTGGAGAGGTAATAGATGAAGAACAAATGGTAAGATAGGTCATCAATGGCTTGAGGGCAGATGTCAAGTGGGAAGCATTCACCACAGCTATTGATCTATACATGGATATGCATGTACCAGATTTCAATACACTCATAGGATAACTACTTACTCAAGAGGGAAAGCTTATCAAGGATGGAGAAAGCTCCAAAGGTAATCAATCTTCTGCCTTCTATACTCATAAAAGAAATTCCAAAGAAAACAAAGGAAGAGGAAAGAAAGTGGATGATGAAGAAGGTACACATCAAGCTAACTATACATGTAGGGGAAGACATGGTAGAGGTCGAGGCAAAGGAGGAAGATAAGGCAGGGGGAGATCCCAAGATTCTAAGTCATGCTCTATTTGTGTATTAACTAATCATACAACTGAAAATTGCTTTAGGAATTCCAAGAATGAAAGAGGCAGAGGCTACAATAGAGGAGGTTATGGCTACTCAAGAGGAAGGTTCAACAATTACCATGACAACCATAACAACTACAACCATGCAAACTATCAAGGAGGAAATAGGGGAAGAAGAGACCGCAATAACTACACAGAAGACTCAAATCAAGAGGAATCATTGCTAATCATGAATATGGCCATGCCACAAGGTAAATCTAATGAGCATCTTTTCTACATAGATTTAGGTTGTTCCCATCATGTGGCAAGAAATGTGGCCCTCCTATCAAATTTAGAAGGTCCAATGAACAAGCATGAGGTAGAAACAAGAGATGATACAAGACACCTTGTGGAGAAAATAGGAAATGTCAAAGCACCTGATGGAAACATCAACCTACTTAGTAAGGTACTCTATGTCCCTACCATTACAAAGAATTTGATAAGTGTTGGGACGCTAGTAGAGAAAGGGTTGCAAGTCAAGTTCACAAGAGTAGGAGCATTTGTTGAGGATCCAAGCCAAGGAGTTAGGAGAATTGTAAAAGGTGAAAAGACACATAGATTGTTCACATTTGAATTACAAGACACTATAAAACTTTGCTCTCTTTAATTATGGTAGTCAGACACTCACACAATTGGAAGTATGGCACAAGAGCTTGGCACATATTGGTGAAAGATCATTAAAGCAAAATTGCAGGGACTTCCTAACTTGTTAACACAACACATGATATATAAGTGCAGTGCATGTCAATTTGGAAATTCTCACATGTTACCATTCATGAAGAAAGGATATATGCATGGAGATCTCTTAGATTTGGTTCATAGAGATGTATGGGGACCTAGCAAGGATGCTTCACTATCTCGATCAAGGTATTATGTCTCCTTCATTGATGATTGCAGTAGATGGACAATATTATACTTTATGAAACACAAAGATGAATTCTTTTCATGCTTCAAAAAGATATTTGGCTATTGTCGAGAATCAAACAGGTAAGACATTAAAAAGGCTAAGGTCATATGGAGGAGAAGAGTACTTCTCCCATGAACTTGACTCCTTCCTTCAAGAATGAGGAATCAAGAGAGAGATCACTATAAGGTACAATCCTGAGCAAAATGGAGTGGCAGAATGAAGCAATAGGACAATTTTTGAAGGTGCAAGGTCTATGCTAAATTAGAAACACTTACCTAATTACTTATGGGTTGAGGCTGTATCCACAACCACTTGTTTGATTAAAAGGTTACCTTCAAAATCACTTGATGGCATGACACCATATGAGGCTTGGAATGGAAGAAGACCAAGCTTGGATCATTGTAAGATTTTTGATGTGTTGCTTATGCTCATGTTCGTTCACAAGTTAGAGGCAAGATGGATCTCAAAGCAGAAAGGTGTGAATTCATTGGATATGACAACAATCAAAAGGGCTACAGATCATACAACCCAACAACCAAAGGATTCTTGGTGAGTAGAGATGTAATATTTGATGAGAATAGTTCTTGGTATGAAGATTCATGTGGAACGATCTTGAAGAAGATTTTCAAAAACTTGTTAAGGATAATTCTTCTAAAGTTGAAGAGCGGGATACCTTAGAAGCTAATGAAGCAACTCAGCATGAAAAACTCAAAATGTGGAAGTCTAAAGATAAAGCAAAAGTGCAGGAACTTGGACAAGAGTCAGAATCATCACATCATGGCCTAAGAAGGTCCATGATGGAGAAAAGAAAACCAAAAAGGTATGGGTTTGACACTTCTCTAGTCACTAAACATTCAATCTATCTAGCACAGGACATAAATCAAGATGAACCTTCAACATTTGAGGAAGCAAAGAAGAAATCAGAATGGAGGCATGCAATGGAAGAAGAAAGTGAAGCTCTTGAGGAGAATAACACTTGGGAGTTGGTTCCCAAGTCTCCATCAATGAAAGTGATAGGCTCAAGATGGATCTACAAATTGAAGAAGATCCTAGATGGCTCCATTAACAAGTATAAGGCAAGGCTATGGCAAATGGCTTTGCACAAACTCAGGGAATTGATTATGAGGAGACCTTCTCTCCTGTGGCAAAGATGCCTACTATTAGGGTTTTTCTTAGTATTTCCTCTTCCAAGAATTGGAAGATACTTCAATTGGATGTAAAAAAATGCATTTCTTAATGGATGGATAACAAAAGAGGTATATATGGCACAACCACTTGGTTTTGAGAATCACATATATCCTGATTATGTCTGTAAACTTAATAAAGCTTTATATGGACTCAAACAAGCCCTAATGGATCTGTATCACAGGCTTATCTCATTCTTGTGGGAGAAAGGATTTCAGCCTACAAGGCAGATCCATCACTACTCATAAAAAGGAGTAATTATGAAGTTTCTATTTGTGTGTGTATGTAGATGATATTATACTCACAGGAAATGATTCAGATGACATGAAGAGAATCAAAGAACAGATGAGAGAAGAATTCAAGAAAAGTGATTTGGGTTCACTTACCTACTTCCTAGGATTGGAAGTTGTCTACAAAGATCATGGTTTGTTTCTCACTCAAAGAAAGTACATTAAGGACATGTTGGCAAAATTGAAGATGCAAGATTGCAGGATTCTAGGTAATCCAATGGAGGTTAATCATAAATTAAGCTCACATGAAGGTAAACTCATAGATGATGTGACAGATTATCAAAGCCTTGTGGGTAGCTTGAACTATGCCACATTGACAAGGGTTGATATATGTTATAGTGTGATTGTGCTAAGTCAATTTATGCACACACCCAGGAAACCTCACAAGGAGGCTGCCAAAAGGATACTAAGATATCTCAAAGGAACCATGAATGAAGGGTTATACTACCCTTATGGATTTGATTTAAGTTTCGAATTCTTCTCTCATGCTGATTGGGCTGGCTCCAAGGCAGACAGGAGAAGCACTTGAGGATATCTTACCTTTGCAAACTCAAAACTTGTCTCATGGTCATCAAAGAACAACCCAGAGTTGCACTCTCTTCCACTAAAGCTGAATATAGAGGTCTTGCCATTGCTACTTGTTAAAAGTCAAGCTTCAAGCTACAAATTCGTGGGGAATCTTCTATGGACATGTGGAGCAATCAAAGGAAGCCAAAAGCCACAAGATTCCATCAAGAAAAGTCACTCAACCACTCCCCAATTCATCTCAACTAAATCCTCCAAGTTAGGAGGCTGATTTGGAAAGGTAGCTCCTAGATTTTAGGGGCACACTTCTCACTATAATAGGAGCATGTATCCCGACTTCTTTTGGGCCATCTTCTTGGAGTTTTAGCTCATGTAAATTGAGCACTAAGTGCTGGAGTTGTGATAAGCAAGCCCCTTGCTTAAGCTAGCCCCTTGCTTGCTTGTTTGTTTTTTCTTTTAGTAGGCATATGTATGTGTGGAATGGAATGAAAGAGACAAGAGGGTTATCTTTATCCTTTCCCAACACATTAGCAATAGCAGGATCGGCCATATCCAAGACTTGGATTCAAGCATGAAGGTATGGGAGACACTTGAAAGGCTTTATTCAACAAGCACCAAAGCAAGGAAGATACAACTCAAGAATGAGCTCAACAACCTTAGGAATAGCTCAGGGAGTAGCATAAATGACTACATACTTAAGGTCAAGGAGTTATCTGATGCATTGGGATCCATTGGAAGCCACGTAGAGGATGACGATCTTGTGGCTTATACTCTCAATGGTTTGAGAGATGATGAGAAGTGGAAACCCTTTACCACTTCAGTATATGTAAGGGATAATCTTCCCGATTTTGAGCAATTGGTTGCTCTCATGGTCACCGAAGAAATGAACATAGGTGGAAGTTCAACTAAAAGCAAGGATGCACAAGTTTTCTATGCAGGTAATCAAAGGGGCAAAGGAAGACGAGGACAAGGAAGGGGAAAAGGAGGGTTTGGAGGAAGGCAAGGCCACTCAAGCAATCAAGGACATGACCAAGGCACCTCATCACAAAGAGGGAGAGGAAGAACAAGAGGAAGAGGAGGACGACATCAACAAAACAGGAATCAAGATGGCGAAGGATGTTACATATGTGGCAAGTTTGGCCACTATGCTAGAGATTGCTACCAAGGAGGAAACCAAAGGAGCTATAATCAAGGTTCTTCATACAAAGGCCAAGGTAATTATGCTTCTACAAGTTCAGAAAATGACAATCTCTTGATGATGCACATGAATGGGAATTCAAGCAAAGTAGATAACACTTGGTATATTGATAGTGGATGTAGCAACCATATGAGTTGCGATTCTTCTTGGTTTACTAATCTACATGTTCCCAAAGGTAAAGGACATGTAGAAACAGGTGATGATACAGCCCATGAGATCTCCCATGTTGGAGATGTAGCTTTGGATGACAAGGAGGAAGGAAGATGTCTCAAGGATGTCTTGCATGTACCTACCATCACAAAGAACTTGGTGTCTGTTGGGAAAATGGTTGAAAGAGGCTATCAAGTAAGGTTCAACAAAGGTGGATGCTTTGTGGAGAACCCTGAGCAAGGTTACAAGGTCATAGCAAGAGGAAAGAAGCAAGGGAGACTCTTCACTTTGGAGGTAAATTCTCATTCCACTCAACATGTCTACTTCACATATGGAAACAAGAGGATTTCGGAGTTGGACTTGTGGCACAAGAGGATAGGTCACATCAACATACAAAGAATGAAGGAAATGCAATTCAAGAGGCTAGTTGAAGGTCTTCCCAACTTCCAAGGACAAGGTATAAAGTAGAGTGGTTACATAAGCCAACATCCATTGGAGTTGATACATACAGATGTGTGGGGCCCAACCAAAGAGCAATCCATTGGAGGTAACAAGTACTTTGTCACTTTTATAGATGATTGCACAAGGATGGTTTGGGTTTATTTCATAAAAAACAAATCAGATGTGTTTACATGTTTCAAAGCATTCAAGGCAATGGTAGAAAAGGAAACAGGTACATATATCAAGAAGCTAAGGTCCGATGGAGGGGGAGAATATTTCTCCAATGAGTTTTCTAAATTTTTAATGGATCAAGGCATCAAGAGGCAAGTAACATGCAGGTACACACCCCAACAAAATGGAGTAGCAGAGAGAAAGAATAGATACATTGCCGAGATCGCTAGAGCAATGCTTAATGAGATGAATGTACCTAACATGTTTTGGAGTGATGCAGCAAATACCGCCGTGTATCTTATGAATAGGGCTCCTACCTCAGGGATCCATGGCTTGACACCATATCAAGCCTATTATGGTAAGAAACCTGATCTTTCCCACTTGAAGATATTTGGATGTACTTGTTATGTACATGTGCCAAGTGAATTGAGGCACAAACTACAACCAAAGGCAGAAAAGTGTGTGTTTTGAGCTACTCCCTTGGTATAAGAAGTATGATTGTATGCAGGACTATGAGAAGAAAAGCATGGATATGATGAAGAACAAATCGACCTAGAGCTAAGCGGCCCAAGGTCTTCCATCAATGATGATAGTTCAAGCATGAACTCACCATGGAGGGGGAGATCTTCATCAAGCTATGAAGCACAATCAATCAACAAAGGCAAAGCAACATTGGTGGAGTTGGATGAAGAAGGTAATGAAGTTGAAGATGATGAAGGACACATGATGGAGAAAGAAGCTACGTCAAAGAAAGAGATCAAGTTCCCAAGGCAAAGGAGGTTTATTCCTCCAAAAGGTGAAGAAAGTAAGTCTTCTAGAGTTAAGTATCCAACTCAAAGGTCTACTTATGATTCATACATGGCAACAGATTATGCATATATGAACAAAGTAGTAGAAGATCATGAGCCCGATTGCTATGAAGATGCAAGCAGGTACACCGAATGGAAAGAGGCAATGCAAGAAGAGATTGACGCACTTGAGGAAAATCAAACATGGAATCTAGTGCCCAAGAAGGAGAACATGAAGGTAATAGGTAATAAGTGGGTGTATAAAGTAAAGAGGAATTCAGATGGATCTATTTCTAGGTTCAAAGCAAGATTGGTGGCCAAGGGTTTTGCACAAACCTATGGAGTGGAATTTGAAGAGACATTCAGCCCCGTGGCAAAGATGAGCACCATTAGGACACTCATTGCAATGGCTGCTAGCAAAGGATGGAAGCTTTTCCAATTGGATATCAAGAATGCCTTTCTCAATGGAGACTTGGAAGAAGAGGTATACATGGAGCAACCACTAGGTTTTGTTGATAAAGAGTTTCCACATCATGTTTGTAGGTTGAAGAAGGCACTTTATGGCCTAAAGCAAGCTCCAAGGGCTTGGAACCAAAGATTGGTGGACTATTTGATCAAATGTGGTTACAATCAATGCAAGGCGGATCCATCTCCCTTCATCAAACAAAGAGGAGAACTTGTAGTCTACATGTGTGTGTATGTAGATGATCTTATCATTACAGGAAATGATACAAAGGGCATTGAGGAGATCAAGGCAAAACTTGGAAAGGAGTTTAGGATCTCTAATCTTGGAGATCTTAGGTATTTTCTTGGCATTGAAGTTGTATACAAAGAAGAAGGTATTATGCTCATACAAAGGAAGTATATTGTAGATTAAATCCTTAAAGTTTTGGGTCTCATCTGATTCGACTCAAATCATTTTAATGTTTCAGAAGCTGAACCGGTTACATCAAGTTTTGGTTCTTCCTTCTCGCTTTTCCAGACCTTGGATTTGACTTGGAAGGAATCTTCAAAGTCACTCCTAGATCAGGTTTAGCTAGATGGAATGGATAACCAAATTAAACATCAAAAGATGGATGTTTTTTATAGAACCCTTTCAATTTCTGAAGACACTTAAGTTTAAGAGAATTCATTCATCCATCTAATATCAATGGATGAAGAATCTAAAAAGTTCTCTTAAAAAGAATTTAAAATAAAACTCTTAGGAATCGTTTATAGATTCTAACCATTCCAAACAAGTCAAGGCTTTTGAGAAAGCCTTGGAAAAATCATTTTGAGGTTCATTGCCTAAAGAATTGAATTACTTCTTTCCTACATTCTACTTTCACTCTAAAGTACAATAGGACATGGTAGTTCTGTATTTGGAAAAAGGATCAGTAGATGTTGGTTAAGAAGTAGAAAATAGTCAGAAACATCTTATTTAGATGTTTTGATCAACCTCAATTTAAGGAGACTTCTCAAAGCCTTGAACTAGTAAGAGATCCATCTATTTTGCCAGGTCCACACCCGAGTGGTGCATAGAAATGGACTTGCATAGCAAATTAGTTGGAGACTATTAACCTACTTCATATGTTTGTACTATGGATGCAGAGTTCAGACATAGGGAAACATTGAATTAGGCAGGGATGTTTTAATCCACCCTTATCATCCATACTTAGCATTTGATTTAGTGTTTCACATGCAAAGTTAAGTAATGATTTGGGCAGGGATTAGCCCCACAAGTGGATTTCCTTCTTTTCAGATCAAGTATGAGATAGAATCTCCTTCTGATAAAGAAGCAAATCAGAGAGATGAGAAAAGCCATGATCTATAGAAAAGATCATGGGGCACGGGGGAATACTCCACATAATATACCTACACACATTTTCGAGGACGAAAATGTTAAAGGGGGGAAGAATGTTGTATAACTATGGGTCAAAGTGGCCAAAGACATGGGTTTTGAGGGTCCAAAACCATTTGAAGAACCCTTGGATTCTATTGGGAAACTGTTGTATAACTATGGGTCAAAGTTGCCAAAGACATGGGTTTTGAGGGTCCAAAACCATTTGGAGAACCCTTGGATTCTATTGGGAAACCCTTGGCAAAGTGTCTCCAAGAGTGTGGTTTGAACCCTTGAATTATTTGGATTTATTTACTCCCAATTGAAGGGTTTTGACCCTTAGGATTGATATGTCCTAAGGGTATGGTATTTAACCCTTAGGGAGGCCTCTCATTCAGGGGTGTTTACTATAGGTCTAAGATAGCCCCTAGCTAAGGAAGCCCAGGATGTGATCTTTGATCACCCATATCTCTTTGTGTAGTAGTCTGATTAATTTGCAAGATAGCTCATTTTGTTCTTATGATTGTAGGATTTCTTTTGGATATAATCTTAGTATCAAGTTCTCATTATCCTTGAGTATATTGAGCTTCAAAGCTCTCTGGTCTGATCTCTGCATGTTCCCAAGTATATGAGTGTGTTCTAAGGTACACATAGATACAAGCTACCAATTTGGACATTTTTGGTCTGTCTTGTGAAGGGAGATTGATACCTTTAACATTATCCAAACTGAGTGATGTTTGCCTTGTTGGAAAGCGCACACTCTCTATTTTCAGTGTGTAAAATTACATAGGTTTCATCTTCACGCCTAAAAAGCAATTCAATTTTTCGTGGACTATGGTAGTGAACTGTTTCGTCCTACAAATGCTCTATCATTCTTCTACTACAACTAGGAGTGGATATACTCCATCATGCCATACCTTGTGTTGGTTATTTCTGAACGAAACAAAATTATAAAGAAAAATATTTTGATTCCAAGAGACTCTAGTTTCTTGAACTTTAATCTCTTGTAAACAAATAACACGAGGAATCGAAACCCAACCTTTTAAGAGCATTATTAGTTGCATGCACTTTAGAAAAATATAGAAAGCCTTTCCAATCCAAATATAGAACTTTAGGCACACGACACATCAGTTACCTTGTTTGAAGCACTCAAGAACCTCCGTTGAAGTCAAGAGCCCATTATTAATAAATTCCTATCTTTAATATCTTTTATCCATGAACATCTCTTCTAAATGCTCTCCCTCTCTACACACGGAGGCTTCTATTTCCATGCCATGGTCTTCCACCTCTCTAGAGAGAGTAGAAACTTGAGTATTCCTTACAATATTTTCTTCGTCATTGAAGAGATTCGCATATATATTATTTTCTATCGAAGAGGGAGGAGGAGACCTAGGTGGGGGCATGGCCACCACGTCCTCATTTCTATCAATGGTACGGCTCTTTTGTTCACAGGGCACGAAAATTTTAATCTACATCCGTTTGGTAAAAATCATTTAGGAAGGAAAATGATAATGAAACTACTGTAGAATTTCCACTTGCTTTCGTAGCCCATATTCAACAATCTTGGCACGAAAAATCAAGAATCAAATCTAAGGAGATAGATTTCATGGATTTCACTACAATCATGAAATTGTTTTTTTCAGACGCCTTAGAAACACTATAATATAATATTTTTTCTGATGTTGTTAAAAAAATTTCACTACAATCATGAAATCGTTTTTTTCAGACCCCTTAGGAACATTATAATATAATATTTTTTCTGATGTTGTTTTCTAATACCAGATATCCTCTATGGTTTTCAATGAGGAAACTTAAATCAAATTAGTAAGAAGATAAAATGCGAGCACTACAATGAGAATGGCATTGCAAATGTCTTGTAGTGCCTTATAATCACAAAGAAGTTAAGGCATGTGGTTTGGGACAAGACTCTTGCCAACCCATATAAGAATCCATAATAACTATTAGTGAAGCACATATAGCTATTCTCAAATTATGACTACTTGAAACAAATAGTGTTTCCTAGCCTAGGTAATTTAATGATAATTAAAAAACATTTTTTATTATGAATGTCTTTGTGGTTCTTAGATTTCATTTTTTAATTTAGGTACCACTATAGCATGCACTTTTAAATTATTCAAACATTGTAGTTCTATGGAGAAACATGAAGGTCAAGCGAGCTTTTTAAAAATGCACATTCAAGGACTAGATGTGTGATTTCATGAAGATCATGAGGTTGGAAGGAAACATATTGATAATATAGAGCGATTCCAACTTGTATGAAGAAAGCATATGATCCTATTGTCCATCATTTGAAAAAATCTTTGTGTTTGTGTCCATGGGTTGAGTGAGTGGTTTGCATTCACTCATTCCAAATTTGAAAAGAACATCCAACAAGTACTTCCTTTGCATCAAGTAGATGCCACTTTTTCCATAAACAACTTCAATTCCTAAAAAATGTTTCAACTCTCCAAGATCTGATATTTTAAACTCCTTACCAAGCTTGCTTTTGATATCTTTAATCCTTGTAACATCATTTCCTATTATGATGAGGTCATCTACAAATATATACATCTCTATTCTCTTCCTTCTTCATGTGTAGTGAAGGATATGCACTACTTGGGTTGAATCCACTCTTAGTTAGATATTCTACAAATCTCTGATTCCATGCTCTTGGTGCTTGCTTCAAACCATAAAGTGCCTTTTTCAACCTGCAAACAAAGTCTGGATGGTTTTCATCTTCAAATCCATCTGGTTGACTCATGCATACTCTTCTTGTAGTTCTCCATTGAGAAAACCATTTTTGATGTCGATATAATGGCCATCTCCTTGAAGCACCAATTGCTATTAATGTTCTGATAGTTCCCATCTTTGCAATAGGGCTTAAAACTTCATCATAATCTATGTGTAATCGGGCAAGATTTCATCTGATTGTATGCCAGCCAAAAAAAAAAAGAAAAACGTTCATCCTAGCACCACTTCTTTTCATCCTTGAGAGTTCACCACTCCAAATTCGCCCTCATTTCATCTTTGTCGGTCGGAAAAAGAATTCAGTTTTCAGCCCTCAAAATTCATCCCTCAAAATTCAGCCCTCAAAATTTGTCCCTCAAAATTCAGCCCTCAAAATTCATCCCTCAAAATTTGGCCCTCAAAATTCAGCCATCAAAATTTGTCCCTCAAAATTCAGCTCAAAATATTCATCCCTCAAAATTCAGCCCTCAAAATTCATTCCTCAAAATTTGGCCCTCCAAATTTGTCCCTCAAAATTTATCCCTCAAAATTCAACCCTCAAAATTCAGCCCTCAAAATTCATCCCTCAAAATTCAGCCCTCAAAATTTGTCCCTCAAATTCATCCTCTAAAATTCATCCCTCAAAATTCAGCCCTCAAAATTAATCCCTCAAAATTCAGCCCTCAAAATTTGTCCCTCAAAATTCATCCCTCAAAATTCAGCCCTCAAAATTTGTCCCTCAAAATTCAGCCCTCAAAATTCATCCCTCAAAATTTGGCCCTCAAAATTTGTCCCTCAAAATTTTTCCCTCAAAATTCATCCCTCAAAATTCAGCCCTCAAAATTTATCCCTCAAAATTCAGCCCTCAAAATTTTTCCCTCAAAATTCATCCCTCAAAATTCATCCCTCAAAATTCAGCCGTCAAAACTTGTCCCTCAAAATTCAGCCCTCAAAATTCATCCCTCAAAATTCATCCCTCAAAATTTTGCCCTCAAAATTTGTCCCTCAAAATTCATCCCTCAAAATTCAGCCCTCAAAATTTTTCCCTCAAAATTTGTCCTTCAAAATTTGTCCTTCAAAATTTGTCCCTCAATATTTTTCCTTCAAAATTTGTCCTTCAAAATTTGTCCCTCAAAATTTGTCCTTCAAAATTTGTCCCTCAAAATTTGTCCCTCAAAATTTGTCCCTCAAAAATTGTCCTTCAAAATTCGTCCTCGGCGCTAGAATCAAGTTGGCTATCAGATTTGTGATGAAGTGTTGATTCATGGAAGAGTCTCGCATTCAAGGCCATATTCCGAAGTCTTCAAGCGTTTTTGAGGCAGTTGGCTGTCAATACCAAAATTAGACAACCTACCCAAAATTAGCCAGCTCTCCCTCCACTTTTGTCAGATCGATGTGAACAATGATGGTGGAGTAAATGATGGGATCCGGTGGAAGCCACTTTCTTCACCGCACGTGTGTAGTGAGTTGTGATGGTGCCTTAGATGATGGAATCCGGGGGAAGTCACTCTCTTGGCATCGAGATCTATATAAGAAGCAGTTGCACTCGGTTGGAGGTACGCACAGACAGTCAGAGTTATATGTTAGTAAAGGGTCCATTCAGAAGGATATACAGAGATTTAGGAAGCTGAGGGATACATTCACTGTCGTCTCTCTGTGATTCTAGCTTTTGTCAATTTGGGTCTACTTGTGTTACTGTGGTATTTTGAGAGTGTTCTAATCAGGCTTCTCCTTTATTATTCTCTCCTCACTGATGTGATTTTTCCCACTGTAGAAGAGGCTTCTTTGTTAGAGATGTACAGAGTGAGAGCTTCAGTGTTGGGGGCAGTCGGCATGACAGTGAGATTGGATATACTGGGATAGTCACTTGTAAGCTGGAGTTCATAGCACTGTATACCACACTTACCTTCTCTGCGTTTGTATACTTTCTCTGTGTTGAGATGTCCTAGTTCATCTTTCGAGTGATCAGACCTTTTGTACTGTTAACAATTTTATCTTTTGTGAACTAGCGCAATTTTTTCAATCTTGGTCGAATTGGCCTTTTCAGCATCTTTGTAACACTCTGACTATTTCTTGGTTTATCTTCTCACGTAGTACCTCACACAATGATGTTACAGGGTATACTTCCCTAAGGAGAACCTCCCTTGAGTAGGAGTACTGGAAGTATAGACCCGGTTACCCCCTGTAGAGTTTGGCATGCACGGTGGGACACTTGCATTTTTGCGTGAGGTAATTAGTGCAGTATAGAGTGTGTCACACTGTTACTTGGTTTTTTTTGCATCCTCTGAGTGGGTACATGACCCACACTCGAGTAGACAGAGAACCTCTTCGTGTAGAAAGGAGCATCAAGAAGTCAGCTATACCTTCGACGAGTACCCCACTACCCTTAAATTTGCCCATAGAATATGCTTCAACCCCACTCTCAAAAGAGAAGCTGAGGAGGACATTAGATTTTTCCTCAGATACTTCAGAAGAAGCACCAGTGCCGTTGGAGGATCTTTCTCATTTACTCTCTAGGTTGAATATCAAGTTTCCTACTTTTAAGGGGTTGGCTTATGAGGATGCAGATGATCATGTGAGGAGATTCATTTCCTTATGCCGCGGATGAGGTCTGTAGAATCGAAGGATGCAATGCTAGTACTCTTCCCATCTACATTGGAAGGTCTTGCTGACAAATGGTATAGTCAATATGCAGATGTCCACTTCACTACGTGGGAGGTACTGAAGACGACATTCTCGTAGACATTTAGACCAAGTGACTCCTCGGAAAGAGCTCTAGATCAACTAGAGAATTTAAAGCTGAGACCAGGTGATTGCTTTCATGAACTTCACACTAGGACAAAAGCACTTGTTTCACGTCTGCCACATGCTCCAGGTGATTTCCTGGTTAAAAAATGGATAGAGAAAGCTTTGCCCAAGTCATCTCAACAGAAGCTTCGCGAATCTCTTAGATTGGATGCAACACTGGATGCTTTTGTTGCAGCTACATCACGCATTGAGGAAGCTATGCTACATTTTGAAGGAGATACTCAACCAAATTATGCATCACACTTAGATCCTATTGAGCAAGGAGTTGGAAGCCTTAAGAATGTAGCAGAGTCAACAAGAAGAGAAGGTCATACCACCACCACCGCACCACAATGTTGATGAAGTAGCTCAACTTCGTCGTGAGTTAGAAGATTTGCGCACTACACAAGACATACGAAGGCAAGTTTGGTGTACAATATGTAGCAAAAATGGACATTCAAAAGTTAATTGTCCTAACAAGGTGAGCTGTCAATTCTGTGGCAAGGATGGTCATGAAGCAAGAGACTGCTACTACCTCAAGGGAGTACAATAGCATGGTAACCCTCCTGTTCTTGATTCGTATTATAATAGGCCTAAATATAATAGGCAACTGATGTGTTATCGCTATGGTGAGTATGGCCATATGCAAAACAGGTGTTCTCTACCAGAAGGTGCACCTCCTTGTCAGCATTGTCCAGATGCTAAGGATCACTATACCAGAGATTGCCCAAGAAGCCGCCCTACTCCAATTCACATGATTGCAGTCTCCCCACAAGTAGAAGGTATGACCATTCAGTCTTATGCTGTTTCATCTTCTTCAGTGCCCATGATGACTAGAGCTAGGCAAGCGGCAACCTGTAGAGAGGAACAAGAGAGACTCAAACATAGAGATGAGGAAAAGAAGGCTGGTTGGAAGGGCCAAGCAGACATTGAAGGAGGTTATGATATGGTGACTACTTCCCTTAAGGACCAACCTGCAAGCTCTCAGGAAGACACACAAGAGGTTAAGATTGAGGAAATCTTGAAAGGTATTCATCACAAAGTTAGTTTGTACCAACTCATAAAAATGGATTCGAAAGTAAGAAGTGATTTATTGAAAATTATACACTCGGCCAACTTAAGCCCACCACCGAGTGTAGATGGTTTCATGGTTGACTTTCCACCCGCACCCTTGGTAGACTATCAAAGCTCAAGGCTATCTGTGTTCATAAATGATGAAGGTCTGACTGGCGTCATTATAGATGGAGGCTCTGGCGTCAATCTAATGCCTGATTTTACAATGAAGAAACTCAAACTGAACCTAACCAAGGCGGCACCCTTCACTGTCACATTAGTAGATCAGCATCGTGTTATGCCCCTTGGCATCATTGAGAAGGTACACATGTCTGTACAAGGTTGTCAATTCCTCCTGGACTTTGTTGTGATTGCCCTTCCACAGGAAAGCTCTTATCCTCTGCTTTTGGGAAGGCCTTGGTTAAGGCAAGCAAAAGCACTACAAGATTGGGGAAGAAACCAAATGTGGATCTCCTCGAACACTAATAACCACTTACAGGTACACTTAGAAGAAGGATGTGACTCCAACAAGACAACTAGACATGTAGATACTCAGGTAATGCCTTTTGTACCCCAAGAAGAAGAAAATTTGTTAAATTGGATGATGGGTGGTGTAAAGTGTTGCACTGTTGAGATTCCTAAAAATAAATGAAGAACTTGCAAAAGAAGCCCAGGGAAGGGAAAAAGAGTCGAAAAATGAAAATTTAGGCTCAATCACTCACAAAGGAGAAAAAGTGAGTCCTTGCAGGAAAACAGAGACCGAGGTCAAGAAAGAGCCTTTGGAGATCAAATTTGGCCATTTTTCACAAAATAGTCTTGGTGGTAAAAAAGTAGCAGAAAGTGAGTTAGTATCTTTGGGGGGTCCAAATAGTCAAATTGGGCCATCGAACCAAATTAAAGAGCCTTTGGAGATCAAATTTGGGCATTTTTCACAAGATGGTCTTGGTGGTCAAAAAGTAGCAGAAAGTGAGTTAGTATCTTCAGGGGGCCCAAATAGTCAAATTGGACCATTGGACCAAATTAAAGAACCTTTGGGGACCAAAATTGGGCATTTTTCAGAAAATGGTCTTGGTGGTAAAAAATTAGCAGGAAGCGAGCAAAAAGTAGCAAGAAGTGAGTTAGTCTTTTCAGGGAGCCCAAATATTCAAATTGGGCCATCGGACCAAATTGGTCCATTGGATCAAAATGGGCCAATTTTGCGAGGATGCACCACTACAGAGTTCTACAAAAGGGCAAAAAAGCCTAAAATTGACAAAATTGAAGAAGCCTTGGAGGAGGCTACTTTTGAGTCTCAAGGGCCTAATTTTGAGCCTGAGAGCAGAGAAGACCTTCCGTTTTCAGAAATTCCTCAAGGATGGATCAAGCAACATATTGTGGAACATAAGGTGAATTCCACCCCTGCTCAGAGTGCATATGTTTTTTCAAGAGAGACGAGTCCTGAAATGCTAGTTCAACAAGTGAACCTTGGAGATGAAGGAAATCCTCAAATAGTCCACTTAGCCTCCTGATTGTGGCACTATCCCTTTTTACAACAGAGGGTAACTTCTCTCCTTTTCTCTTATAAAAATGTCTTTGCATGGTCCTACAAGGATCTAACAGGGATTCTAGAGGAGCTTGGATTACATCGAATACCCTTAGTAGAGGGGGTTGCACCTGCAAGAAGTAGGCCGTATCGACTCAATCCAAAATATGGAGAGGCAGTAAAACTCGAAATTACAAAACTTGAGGAAGCAAATATTATTGTTCTAGTAGAACATTCAAGGTGGCTTTCATCTATGGTTATTGTACCCAAGAAAAATAACGAAAAAATAAGAATATGCGTTGATTTTCATGCTTTAAATAAGGTAACTGTTCAAGATGGCTTCCCTCAACCTTTCACAGAACAAGTATTAGAAGAAGTAGTCGGTCACACTTTGTACAATTTTCTTGATGGTTTCAGTGGCTACAACCAAATATTAATTCATCCTGATGATAGAGACAAAACTGCCTTTGTCACTCCATGGG
Source organism: Ceratopteris richardii (assembly GCA_020310875.1). Lineage (NCBI taxonomy): Eukaryota > Viridiplantae > Streptophyta > Polypodiopsida > Polypodiales > Pteridaceae > Ceratopteris > Ceratopteris richardii. The sequence continues at coordinate 67,606,413 of CM035433.1, read as the reverse complement.
GCACTTATGTGTACACACGCATGGCTTTTGGGCTTCGAAATGCACCTGCTTCATTTAATAGAACAATGTATTTGATACTGGGGAAATGGTTGAACACTTTTCTGCACATTTTTATGGATGACTTTTCAGTGTTCTCAGGCATAGATAGAAGAGCAGTAGTTCAAGATTTTCACGATCACTTGGAAAATCTGAAGGAAATCTTTGAGTAGTGTCTCAAAACAGGTTTGAAGTTGAATCCTGCTAAATGTCATATTTTGGTCACTAAAGGCACTCTCCTTGGTCACATCATGTCTGCAAATGGGATAACTGTAGATTTAGCAAAGGTCACTGCTATCCTTTCCATGCCCATTCCATGGACTCCTACGGAAGTACAAAGCTTTTTAGGCCATGCCGGCTACCATAGGAGATTTATACGGATGTATTCAGAAATAGCTAAGCCTCTGTCAAGGCTTACGAGTAAGAAGATTCCTTTCTCATGGAGTCCTGAGGCTGAAAAGGCATTTTTTGAACTAAAATTGAGGCTATGTAGTGCTCCACTCTTAAGTGTTCCTAACTGGTCAGTAGAGTTTCATGTGCATACAGATGCTAGTCTTCATACAGTAGAAGCATTCTTGGCTCAACCCTCCATGCCCAAGGTGCCCAAGGTGGATCAACCTATAGCTTATGCTAGCAGACTACTTACTAGAGCATAAAGAAATTACAGCACTACGGAAAGGGAAGGTTTGGCTATTGTTTTCACACTCCAAAAGTTTAGGCACTACCTTCTCGGTGTGCATTTCATTGTCATATCTGACCATCAGCCCCTCAAATACTTAATTAATAAGCCTAGAGTAGCTGGAAGGATTTGGCATTGGCTACTACTATTTCAAGACTATGATTTTGAGATTCATATTAGGCCAGGAAAAGAACACTACATGGGAGATCAGGTGTCAAGGACGGCTATGAGTGAAAAGGCAACTGGTATCAATGATGAACTTGTAGATAGTAGTCTCTTCGCAATAGAGACTCAAACTCAGTGGTATGACGAAATTTTGCATTTTCTCACTTCTCGAAAATTCCCTGAGAGCATAAAACCATTAGAGAAGAGGAGATTACTCTTTAAAGCCAAAACATATTCGCTTTTAAATGGCCATTTGTATAAATATTCTCATGATGGTATCTTGAGAAAATGTGTTTATCCAGAGGAGGTGAATTCTGTGCTTGAAGCAACACATAGTGAAGGGCATCTCAAAGGAGAGGAGTTGGCTCACAAAATTATCCATAGGGGATTATGGTGGCCTCATGTTTACAAAGATGCTATCAAGTTTGCCAAAGGATGTGATATCTACCAGAGATATGCTCCCAAGCCTAGTAGACTGAATTTTCAACCATTAGTAATCTCCACTGGATGGCTACCTTTCGAACAATGGGGTCTTGATTTCATTGGACCAATCAGCCCAACTGGTCAACCTGGTGGTAAGAAGTATATCTTGATGGCCACATGTTATTCTACTAAGTGGGTAGAAGCTAAGGCTACTGCTGATTGTACTTCCACTACAGTAGCCAAGTTTATGTATAAAAGAATATTCTCAAGATTTGGTTGCCCACTTGAAGTCACCAGTGATAGAGGCACGCACTTTGTAAACCAGTTGTGGCAAATAACCTTTGACAGGTACAAGATCTTCCATAAGAAATCCTGTGCATACTACCCGAAAGCAAATGGGAAGGCAAAAATTTCTAACAAAAATTTGATTGGATTACTACGCAAATTAGCCTTTGATCATCACAGTTCATGGCCACAAGCCCTCATTGATGCAACATGGGCTTTTCGAACAACCAGAAGGGGCACCACGGGAGAGAGCCCATTTCTTCTAGTCTATGGGAAAGAGGCATTAGCCCCTTTTGAATTCATCATCAGAAAAGAAATTGAAGCAAAAAGAATTGATGTTGACCCTCACATTAGAAGATTGGTAGCATTGGAAACAGCTATGAAGAGGCTGCAGGAAAAGCAAGAAGAAAGGAAACACAGTTCATGACATACACTGTAGGACCACTAGGGTGGAAAAGGGAGCTCTAGTGCTGGTATATCAGATTCCATCTGTACCTACTAAATTGGCACCAAAATGGTCAGGACCTTACAAACTGCTGAGGATATTTCAACAAGGAGCAGTACAAGTAGAGGACCTATAGGGTGAGAAATTGCCTCTGGTCAACATTTCCAGGATGAAGGCTTATCTAGGGTGAACGCTTATCTAGCTTGCAACATTTCAAGAAAAATCAATCATTGTATATACCGTAGTTCTCATTTCAGCTTTGTTTGCCCATAGACAATTCTAATATTGTTCCTAGAAATTTTTTAGCCAATATTGAAGAATTGCACCGAGACAGTGCAACATCTTGATGAGGGGGACTGTAATCGGGCAAGATTTCATCTCATTGTATGCCAGCCCAAAAAAAAAAAAGGTCGTCCTAGCACCACTTCTTTTCGTCCTTGAGAGTTCACCGCTCCAGATTCGCCCTCATTTCATCTTTGTCGATCGGAAAAAAATTCATTTTTCAGCCCTCAAAATTCATCCCTCAAAATTCAGCCCTCAAAATTTGTCCCTCAAAATTCAGCCCTCAAAATTCATCCCTCAAAATTTGGCCCTCAAAATTCAGCCCTCAAAATTTTTCCCTGAAAATTCAGTCCTCAAAATTCATCCCTCAAAATTCAGCCCTCAAAATTCATCCCTCAAAATTTGGCCCTCAAAATTTGTCCCTCAAAATTTGTCCCTCAAAATTCATCCCTCAAAATTCAGCCCTCAAAATTCATCCCTCAAAATTCAGCCCTCAAAATTTGTCCCTCAAAATTCATCCCTCAAAATTCATCCCTCAAAATTCAGCCCTCAAAATTTGTCCCTCAAAATTCATCCCTCAAAATTCAGCCCTCAAAATTTGTCCCTCAAAATTCAGCCCTCAAAATTCATCCCTCAAAATTTGGCCCTCAAAATTTGTCCCTCAAAATTCATCCCTCAAAACTCAGCCCTCAAAATTCATCCCTCAAAATTCAGCCCTCAAAATTTGTCCCTCAAAATTCATCCCTCAAAATTCATCCCTCAAATTCAGCCCAATTCATCCCTCTAAATTCAGCCCTCAAAATTTGTTCCTCAAAATTCAGCCCTCAAAATTCATCCCTCAAAATTTGGCCCTCAAAATTTGTCCCTCAAAATTTGTCCCTCAAAATTCATCCCTCAAAATTCAGCCCTCAAAATTTGTCCCTCAAAATTTGTCCTTCAAAAATTTCCTTCAAAATTTGTCCCTCAAAATTTGTTCTTCAAAATTTTTCCTTCAAAATTTGTCCCTCAAAATTTGTCCTTCGAAATTTGTCCCTCAAAATTTTTCCTTCAAAATTTGTCCCTCAAAATTTGTCCCTCAAAATTTGTCCTTCAAAATTCGTCATCGGCGCCAGAATCAAGTCGGCTATGAGATTTGTGATGAAGTGTTGATTCATGGAAGAGTCTCGCATTCAAGGCCATATTCCGAAGTCTTCAAGCGTTTTTGAGGCAATTGGCTATCAATACCAGAATTAGACCACCTACCCAGAATTAGCAAGCTCTCCCTGCACTCTTGTCAAATTGGCGCGAACAGTGATGGTGGAGTAAATGATGGGATCCGGTGGAAGCTACTCGCTTGACTACGCGTGTGCAGTGAACTGTGATGGTGCCTTAAATGATGGAATCCGGCGGAAGTCATTCTCTTGGCCTCGAGATCTATATAAGAAGTAGTTGCACTTGGTTGGAGGTACGTACAGACAGTCAGAGTTATATAACCACATCTTGTCTTGACTCATTTGGAAAGTTGTGACCTTCCCAGATATCCCAAAATTGACCTGCCTTTGATGAAACCTTTTTGGTCCTCGCCTAACCAGGCTATCAAATGGCTGGAAATTCTGTTGGCTATGACTTTGGCAATGATCGTATATCCCGTTTGGAGCATTGTAATAGGACGTTCGTTCTCAATTCTATTCTTTTCCCCTTTTTGTGTATTAACTTGATAATGCCATTGTTGAAACAAGTTGGAAGTGCGCCAAACTCGAGCGCCTTATGCCAAACTAGACGAAGAGGGGTGGTGACCACCAACTTGAAGGATTTAAAGAACTCATTAGTGAGCTCGTCTGGGCCCAGGCTTTTAGCACAAGGGAGGGCGTCAATGACTTCAATGATTTTTGCTTCTGAGATTGGGGCATCAAGTAGGGAACAAAGGTTGAGTGGTGTCATGTGGGGGGAAACCATAGTTATGGCTGCCATGCAGTCCCGTCTATGGTGGGAGAGGGGGGTCAAGGTCCCCAGGAGTCTCGTGAAGTGCGCTTCAATGATCCCGAAATTATCTTCTTCTGTGTTGCATACATTGCCATTTGAGTCTAGCAATAGGGGGATCGATTCTCTATTTTGTTTCCTTTTAATGATGCGACACATCTCTTTGGTGGGTTTGTCGGCTTTGCCAGCCCACCACTCATTGAAGAAAATTTGCAAAATTTTCCTTTGTATTTGTTCCTCGTATCTCAGCAACGCTCTGATTTTTCATAGATCTTTCTGGGATTGAGCTTTTCCTTTGTTCACTTCCTCCTATGGTCTCTAGAGTCTATGATATAGAGCTTCTCTACGAACCCGCCGCATAGTCTGGAGCATCTTCTTGGATCTAATCATGATTTGTCGAGACTCATCGACCGCACGTCTCCAACACTTGGCTGGGGATGAACCGGAGGCGAACACCTCCTTCCACACATTAGCAATTTCTTGATGGACTGAGGGGAGAGAGAAGGAGTTCGTGCAGGCGTGGAACGAAGGAGCCTTACGAATTTTGGTGAAAGGTTGGAAAGCGATAATGATCGGTTAGTAATCAGAGATGGTGAGGTTAGTGCGTTGCGAGAGGGAGGGTTGGCACCATTGATGAGTAAAGCTATGAGAAATGTAGCATCTATCGAGTCTGGCTTTCCTCAGGTCCTCGCTCGCTTGAAGATTTGACCATGAAAAGCCATTCAGATCTTTGAATTCAACCAAATCCAAGTGTAGTTTGATTTTTTCCCACATTTCTTTCTCCCGACTATCGATGACCCTGCCCTTGCCATTCCGTCTCTCCATAGGGTCCTCCACCATGTTGAAGTCACCACAAATAAGCACGTTGTGGGGGAGCGAGTCCAAAGAGGCCCAAGTGTTCAGTCTCTCCAACTCCCCGTCAGGGGCATACATAGAAACTAAAGTGAAGTCACAACCATCTTCATGTATCTCTACCATACAATCTTTATTGACCAATCCAAGTCTAGCGCACCCAAAAAATTCAAAAGAAACACCTCTCTATCAAAATGATATAAAAGTTTATAAAGCCAAAGTGTGATAGCGTGTGTAGAAAATATTGGACTCCGAATAGGCATTTTTTGGCATCTCTAGACTCCTCAAAATTAATGATTACCCTTCTTAGAATTACATATGTAAAGAAGAGGAAGTTGTACGATCTATATGGAAACCACGCATTCTAAGTAAAAGATTTCGTTACTCATGTAAAAATTATGGGTTAAATCATGAGATGTACAAAGTTGTTTGACTAGAAGACGCATATCCCTAAGGAAGAATGACATTTTGATCCATTACATGTTTGAAATTCACTCAAAATGAAAAAGAAGAAAACATATTGGACCCTAAATCATTAAACGTTTTCTATCTTATCTAAGACCTAGATCTTGGATTTTGGGGACCAAGAATTCACAACATCATCATGAGGAAGAAAAAGAAGCTTAGGAGCACAACCGTGTACTACCAAGTGTGGACTATACTAACATAAGTAGGCCTTGAGGCTTATGGCCATATATACAACTAAGGAGAAGAGAACTGCCTAAAGAGAAGAGAACTGCCTTGGATGTGCGAAATGTTCTTAACACATCACTACCAAAGTACACATACAAATACCCCTTGGTGTGATGTGGTGAACAATGGATTGACACTCATGTAAAAGGATGTTCCAACTAACGTCGATTGCGGTCGATACAATAAAAAAAACTAATAAATTTTCAAAAAGGTTTGAACTTCTCATGAGGTAGAAGCTTTGTAAGAAGGTCAACAATATTATGATGCGTGATGACATATGCTAAATGCATCTCTAGTAGACATTATCTCACTAACATGATGATAGTGCATCTTGATGTGCTTGTGTACGCATGGAACATAGAATTCCTCACATGATGATAGTGCACTTTGATGTGCTTGTGTACGCATGGAACATTGAATTCCTCACAATTGCCAATGTGCTTTAAGTATTAGTAAATATTGTAGTGTCAAAATAGTCAACAGTACCATAGTCATCCATAGGGCATATGAGCCACACACTTAACAATAGCTTTGAAAGTTGTCCTATATTCACGTCATCATTAGAATTGAAAGTTGTCCTATACTCAAACACACATCATTAGAAGTGGCCATAGTAAGTTGCTTCTTGCTCAAGCAAGATATGCACGAGTACAAATTGGTTGCAAAGTAAAAATGAAATTCACCAAAGATTTTATCCCTTCTCTATTTTCATGTGCATATATGTGCTCTTTTCGATCCCCTCATATTTTGGTATCCTTTGTCATTGTTTGTTGATCTGTCACATATGTCAAGACCATTGGTCCTGCCCCTTGTGTTTTTCATGGTTAGAGAGATGGGGCTGCCGCTTGTGTTTTTCATGGTTAGAGAGATGGGCCAGCCCCTTGTGCATCATGGAACACTTCACATAAGTACATCTCTGTTTTCTCTTTTAATGCTCTCAAAAAGGCCATGAGACTTCACCCATGAACAGGAACCTCAGGTGGACGTACAATAATAGCATGAAGTCTCAGCTTGAAAACACTGGCACATGCATGTGTTCCACTTGAATTCTGTGAACCGTTCTGCACGCCATGGAAGCGGCTATGGCGTTTGCCGTATTCGCGATCGTATTCCTGTCGTCTATGTATCTTCTGTGGAAGCGTCACCCCAATTATGGAGGGAGCCCGGGCTCTCCGTCATTTCCAATCATCGGATGTCTGCCTATCTTGCTCCTCAACAAGCACCGCTTCCATGAATGGACGTGCGATTTATTTTAACAGTCGCCCGGTCTCACTCGCTCCATCAGGCTTGGCTCGGATATCCTTTTATTTACCATCGATCCAGAGGTTATCCGCCATGTTCTCAAGGACAGCTTCACCTCGTACCCAAAGGGCCCTGTCTTCTATCCTTACTTCGAGGAGCTTCTCGGTCAGGGAATATTAAACAGTGACGGCCCTCTTTGGGTATTTCAGCGGAAGGTCGCCAGTCATATATTCACTTCCAATTCCCTTAGAACTTTCGTCCTTTCCATCTCTAACTCCGAGATCTCTAGTCGGCTACTGCCTGGGCACGCTGCCGCTCAGCACATGTCTAGTGATTCCGTTGATATGCAAGACATTCTAATCCGTTGCATAGTCGACATGATTTGTCAGATGACTCTTGGGATGGATCCAGTTTGTTTGAAGTTCCCGACATCAGGAAATATGGAAGAAGCGGTTCACACAACCATGTCTTGCACTGAAATTGCACTGAAATGGATGCTAGACACGAGCGAGAGGAGGAAGTCCATCAGTACAGGGAGGTGGTTGATGAAAAGCACGGTGTTCATGGAGGGATCGTAAATTGTTCCTTGCGCTTTCCAAAGACGAAGGTACCAGACTCTCTTGTACAAGGTTTTGTCCAAGGTTTTCAGGCAGCTACCAGAAGCAGTGCTGAAAGATCTTTGGTTCCAAGATTCTTGTGGACAATGAAAAGGTTTTTGAGGATCGGCAGCGAAAGGGAGCTCCTGCAAGCCCTTGGGCCAGTGAATGAATTCACAACCTTCCTCATCAAGCAAAGCAAGAAGGAAATGGGGAACGGACGGAAGGACCTTCTTGCAAGGTTTATTCAGCTTTCTGATGAAACTCTGGAAGCAATGGCATGTGATGACATGGGCGTCAATGCCTTATCTACGATATCGGATTCTTTATTGAGAGACATCCTGCTAAGTTTCTTGCTCGCTGGGCTTGAGACAGTTGCATCGGCAGTCACATTTACCTTGTGGCTCGTATCTACTCATCCTGAAATCGAGAGGAGGAACATTAGCAGACCGGGAGCGAAACGGTGGAGGAGAGAAAGATGCCATGAAAGTAGGAATATTCACGTACGAGGAGGTGAGGAAAATGGATTATACGCATGCTGTGATATCAGAGACGATGAGATTGTACCCTTCAGTCCCAGCGGACTGCAAATATGCAGCTGAAGATGACGTTCTTCCTGATGGAACGAAAGTTTCCAAGGGTTACAGGATAGGGCTCATGATCTTTGCAATGGGAAGATCGCCCAAGCTGTGGGGAAAAGATTGCTTAGATTTCCGGCCTGAGCGGTGGCTCGATCTTAATGGGCACTTTCAGCCAGTGAGTGCTTTCAAATATCCTGTGTTTCAAGCTGGGCCGAGGATCTGCTTAGGAAAAGATTTTGCTTTCATTCAGACGAAGCTACTGCTTGCGTCTTTGCTTATGAAGTTCGAGTTTTCCGTACACGCAGGATTTAAGCCAAGGTTATCCTACGGCATCACCTTGTCGATGGTAAATGGACTGCCAATGACTGTAAGAAGACGAAGAACTCTTGATTCTTGAAGAACTTTCTTGATTACTACCGTATTAATCCATTTCACATGCCTAAACGTAAGAAATCATTAGATTGTACAAGACATTACTAAAGCACTGTGTATATTTTGTTTAAGAGAAACTTTGAAACTGTACTTAAAGATATTTATGAAGCTGGCAGTAATTCAGCTTTCGAGCTTTGTCCAAGTTCAAGCGATATATGATATCAATTATATGGTGCAGAATTAATGAAGTTCTATTATTTCACGTCTGTTTGAGAGGAGAACTATTATTTGCAAATTACTTGTTCCTTTCAGAAGTAATTATCTACTTATCTACATGACTATCTATCTATCTACCTATCTACCTATCCTTCTATCTAACTATCTATTTATCCATGGACTTCAAGTATTGAGCATATCCCTTTATCCACTCAGGTTCCTCATCTCGCAGGTATCCTCCAGGCTAATTTTCACCTTAACAAATTCTCTCTATATAGTTAGTATGCATTTTTTCTAATATGGGCGTTTACCTCAATCCTTTAATTGAAGTCCATGTCCATAGTACTCATAACATATATTACGTTTCTATTTTCCTCCATGAAATAAAAAAAGAGAAATCTTTGTCCTCTCAACATATATATTGAGAGTGGATAGAGACAGCGAGAGAAGTAAGACATAAACGCATAAACAAGAAGATTCAAGGAGGATATGATAAGATATGAAAGGATAGAAAAAGAAAGATGAAGGCCATACGAAAATGGGAGAAACATTGAATTTGTATCATGATTTCGTTTATATTTTGATATGTTTTCAAGTTAAAAAATTCACCCTTTAAAAGTCCAATGGACTTGTTATAAACTATTTGAGTCAAATGGACTTGTAAAAATAGTTAAAACAATAATATATGCTATTTCATTTTCTTGCCTCATGTCTATTTATGACACTCGCATAATTTGTGTTTTGCTATTTTACTTCTTCAATTTCACTTACCATCTCTTCTCTCTATAACTCCAAATTTTATTTACGAATTTCATGTAATCATCCTCGATACACTGAAAGCAGAATTTATTATTGATGGTAAAACTATAAACATGTATGCAACTCGTGAAGCTAGTGATGTCCTCATAGGCTGCAAATCAAATCAAAGACGGTCTATGGATTCAATTTAGGAAAAATCAGTAATCTTACACGGATCTAAAATGTCACTAAGATCGACTAACTTAATGACACTATAAGATCATTTCAAACTTTACTCAAAGAACATGTAAAAAGTGAATTTTGAGACTTAGGAAGATTTTAAATTAGTATGAAATGTTTGAACTAATAAGTTAAATTAAAAATGGATTTTTACAAAAGTTCAACTAATAGATATAGCCTCAGGCAAGACAATTGTGCCATTGTAAAAGGCATAAACCTATGTTTGCCGATCAAATTTAGAACAAAATCGAGTAAGAGAGCTCATTAAGCAAGGTGGTTTCTTAGGCAAGGGTCTTGCATTTTGTAACTTATATACACTAAGGTACAAGAATTAGTCCCAAAGTCTATGCTTAAGATATGCAAATGAAACATGTCGAATAACCTCTCAAAAATAGCTTCCAAACTTTAAGAGGTAAGCACCTACCAAATTTCACTTAGAATGTTTTTTGTGATCCATTTCTTTAATTCTATTGAGAAAATTCATGGATCCAAGTTTTCATTTGATTAAATCTTCACACAATTCCCATTCAACCCTTAAAGGTCTATGTTTTGACTTTGAATTTTGAACATCTTGCCTCAAGCTTCAACCTATATCCTTCAGTTCAATGTAGCGTCTGAACTTTCTCAACTTGGATATATCCAAAGCTTTTGTTATATATATTTCATATAGAAGGGTAGTGGAACATTGGATGTTAAAGACTTTGACATACAGAATTAAAATAAACTATTTGAAAAAATGAACTTTCAAAGTGTGCATATCTGAAGATAGTCGATCTACTCCAAATGAGATGTCAGGTCTTATGATTGTCGTATATTTTGAAGACTCAATTAGTGAGCTATAAAAGTAGTACATGTTCCAATTCATCTCAAGACAAAGAGTCGAAGTTGAGATTTATGTTTATGTGAATTGAAATGGCTTGGCATCCGATCATGATAATCTTTGTCAAGCAATATACATATACATATACATGTACATATACATATACATATACATACACATAAACATATACATATGGATACACATATACATGTACATATACATACAATGTATAACTCATTTTTTATGTATTTCTCATATTATTTTGATTCTTGAATTTTTTTTTTTCTTCCTTGGATCTATTGCTTACTCTCAAGTACCTTCATATTGAAGTTCATGTTATGTTTGTAGCTCACAACCATCTTTATCTAGCTCTACCACTTCAGCTTTAGTTTTGGTCTCCCATTCAACATCTCCACTCATGCTTGGACTTCTTTTGAGTTTCGTTCCAAGGTGATGTAATTCTTCTTTTTTGTTTTTTCTCTATAATTATTCTTGTTACCCTCTCTTTCTTTTCTTATTTCTACTTTTTTCTTTCTTTGTCTACTAATACTTTTAGAAATTCATGCTTATACATATAGAATCATTGAGGAATGAGATGCTTGTCGCTTGTGCTTGATGTTTCATCACATGAATATTTGAGAGCCAATCACATTCAATCTCAATTACTTATCGCAATCGATTATAGATGAAATTAATGATTACCCTTCTTAGAATCCCATATGCAAAGAGGAGGAATTCGTATAATAATATGTAAACAACACATTTCAAGTAAAGGATTTCATTATTCATGTTAGAATCATGGGTCGAATCATGAGATGTATGAAGTTGTTTGACTAGAAGTAGACGCACTAAGATTCATGTATGTATATCCCTATGGACGAAAGACACTCAAAATTCACTCAAAACCAAAAAGAAAAGGAAGAAAACATATTGGACCCCAAATCATTAAACGTTTTCCATCTTATCTACGATATAGATGTTGGATTTTGGGGACCAAGAGTGCACAATAACATCATGCGGAAGAAAAAAAATCTTAGGAGCAAAACATAGAGTGTACTCGCAAGTGTAGACTATACAAAGGTAAGTAGGCATTGAGTCTGCCCATATATACAATCTAGGAGAAGAGAACCACCTAAAGCGACGGAAAGGTGCCTTGGATGTCCTAAATGTGCTCACACACATCACTACGAAAATACATATACAAATACCCCCTCAGTGTGATATGGTGAACAATGGGTTGTCACTCATGTAAAAGGAAGTTTCAACTAGTGTGGATTGCTGTCAATACACAAAAAATGTATAGTGATGATATTTCAAAAAGGTTTGGACTTCTCATGAGTTTCATGCTTTGTAAGAAGGTAAACAATATTATCATGGTGGGCACATATGCCAAACGCATCTCTCCAGTAGAGATTCTCCCCCTAACAATATGATAGTGCACCTTAATGTGCTCGTGTAGGCATGGAACATTGGATTCTTCACAAATGCCAATGTGCTCTAGCTATTATTAAATATCATAATGTCAAAATAGTCACCAATACCCTAGTCATCCATAAGGCATATGATACACACACTCAACGATAGCTCTAAAATTTGTCCTATACTCAGCCTCACAACAATAGCTTTAAAATTTTGGCCATATTAGGTTGCCTCTTGCTCAAGCAAGATGTGCACAAGTATGATTTGGTTGCAAAGTAATCCTGAAACTCACAAAATGTTCTCGTCCTCTACTTGTATGTATGCATGCAAGATTTGACAATTATGTGGAGCTAATTTATGATGATTTAAATGTGATATCTTATAACCAAATCTTTCACCAAGTGGAGGCAATGACTCAAAAAGTGTCTTGGATAAATTTGAACTGATCGGAGCATTTTAATAGTACGCAGCATTCACAGACATTTTAATAGTACGCAGTATTCACAGACAGTAATCCTGCATTATGCGTTGAGGCGTGTTCAAGAAGATGAAGTGATGCTTCTTCCCGCAGTGATGCCATAGGACAACCTTGGGTTCAATCCTGCGTGCTCTGCAAACGCGAACTTTAAAAGCAGAGAAGCACGCAGTTACTTCATCTGCATGAACGAAAAATCGTTTGCTAAGCAGTCCCCTTGGTCCAGCTTGGAACTTTATTTCTTACTGGTGCAAATATCAAGACTTCTTCCTCTCTACCTTCCTTTCATCCCCATAGCTCTTGTTGTGAATCAGCACCCTGTGCTTCTCCAGCTTCACAAGTAGTATCAGAGCAACCTTGAACGCAGAATGAGTAAGCGAACCGTTGTGGGCTTCAAACATATCTATTGCTGTGAAGATGGTCCATGTTTTCTAGTAAGCACGAGCAAACCTATATTTATGTATGACAAGAAGACTACAACATGCAGTAACTTTTTTGTCGTTATTTATCAAATAGCATTCAAGTTGACTGGGGAGAAGCAAGTATGAGAGATTGTTTCCTATCTAAGCTCCAAAAGATAGCAGTAATGGTAAGTTCCTTCTTGTTTCTGATAGTTGTATTCCACTTTACAATTTCAGCTTTGTGTACATTTACATCATGTCTACCCCCAGAGAAGAAGACGATGGAAAATGATTAATATGCAATCTTCAAGTGTAATCTACGCATGGTGTACTTTCAAGTGATAATAAATAGTTAAGTCCACACTTCTTCAAGCTCTTGAAAAATATGGGAAACCAATTTCAAGTTTTTATAGCTTTGTAGTCATTCCTACGTATCTAGGCTTGAACTAGTTTACCTTGTAAATATGCTTTTATGTGTTGTTTTAAATTAGCGGGATTGGACACTACCTAGATGATAAAACCTATAGTAAGACCTTCGCCATCCGATTTTGTAAGTGCAAAAGGACATGCCAAATACAATTTCTAATACAATCTTGTCAAGCAATGAGTAATGAGTCTATGGAATGACTAATGAGTCTATGGAATGGCCAAACTCTATACAAAAGGCAGACGAGAAAAAAACGGATCTAATATAGTGCTCAATAATATTCAAACCGAAGAAGAACTACCCCGTATTAGCCCTACATGGTGATACGTTATGTTGTCAAAAACAAAAAACACCAAAAAATTCAGGCAAGCTCGATAGAGGAGAACAAATCGAATGTGGTAGACACTAGTTTTTGCATAAAACCTAGTGAGTTTCGCACAAATCATGATGAGGTCTACACCAAAAACTCATCCAATGTGGTAGATCAAACCCAATTTGATAGAACAAAACCAATGTGGTAGCCTACATGTGCATACATACATATACACACACAACTACATGCACATATATACTTACACACAAACACACATATAATATGAATGAATTATACAATTAAAGTAATATATCACATGTTAAATATAAACTATAATAAAAATCATTGATACATTTTTTTCATTATTTAGTACCATAGACACAATTGAAAACTTAACTAGAATGAGAAATATATATATATATATATATATATATATATATATATATATATATATATATATATATATATATATATATATATATATATATATATATAATGTGCATGTGTGCATCAATGTAGATAATACATTCAATGTAAAATGTCAATCATTTGAATCCCCTCATTGATCATGATCATCCACATCCTCATGATCATGCTCATCATCATGATCATTTTCATGATTTGATGTATATGAAGAGGCCCCATGGGTAGACGGGTCAGTGCTCTATGATGATCAATATCATCCATCTTGTGCATCTCTCTCCACCTCATCCATATTTTTCTCTGCATAATACTATTATGTTATATATAACAAACATATTTATATAAAATGTATAAAACATGAATAAAAATAAATAAATTATATCAAAGCTAATATTACTCATGAAAACATCTAAAGGATCTCGTATGTACTCACTCAGATGTTGATATCCACAATATGTAACAAATTTGATTTCACCTTTTGTAGGATTGTGACCATAATCCTTTCATTGCATTGAAACAAACAAAATAGATTAATGATTAGTGTTTTGAATAAAATTAAAAATAGTTTTAAAAATAAATATACTTACAAATTAGCAACAAAACCATGATGGCCCATTTTCCTTAAGTGTGAGGATTTACCTACTTAGAGTGATGGCACACTTGTTTCTCACCAGCTCATTCATTTTTAGACATTGAATTTTCCTTATGTATTGTTCTTTATTTATTGCACTAGTTGTATTGTTGTATTAGGTTATTCTTGTATATTCCTTATGTAAGATCTTGCACTTGCATCTTTCTTTTTCCATAGCTTTAAGGCCTCTAGCTCTTCTTTATTTGGTCGACTATCATCTTAAAATGTAGGCTTTTCTTCTTCACCTGCTACATATATCATGGGATCCTTATCCATAAGTAAGGCTTCCATTCTCATTACCCAAGTAGGATAATTATCATTGATGAATTTGTCAATAGACATATGATTTCCCATAATCTTCTTGCTTCTACTAAAACCTGTGAGTTTAAGGTTTAGAGATTAATACCTTTTGTAGATATTTACCCTTGAGGATGACTTCAAAATGATTCTCTGATTCCTTTTGTTGCTAAATGCTTTAACTTCTAGCTTTCGAATGGAAGTTCTTCAATATCTCTTGTAATTGTAACTTCTCCTACTCTTAAGGACCTTTTTGCTCTAATACCACTTTTTGATGTATGAAATATCACAAGCACCAAGCTAATTTGATATTAGAAAACCTCTATTATCACCATTAACTCAAAAAGACTTCAAACCTCAAAAACTTTGACACTTTCCTAAGTAAATGTCAATAGTTACTATTTCTAAAAATGCACCTTTTCTTCTAGCTTCGAATCTTCTCGGATTTGACTTTAATCTCATAGATTCTTGTGCTCAATGATTAATAAAAGTTCTTGCATATAGTAAGCAACACATTCCAAGAAAAACTCTCAAGTAATTACTTGAAAATAACTTGAAACGTCTTCAAAAGTTACACTATGTTTGAAATTTGAAAATTAGCTACATCGATTTTGCATGCCTTCACTGTTAAGCTTATTTCTCTAAGCACACGTCCCATTTGTTAAAGATCCTCTCTTCAATTTTAGTAAAGGATAATAGGTCTAAAATGAGCCACCACACGTCAAGAAATTTATGCCATACTTTGAGATCCTCCCCTTAGAAGATCACTGATATCTGTGCCGAAAAACTGGTAGCTTCCAACTACAATTCATAGAGTTATGAAATCACTTAAATTTCATCACACAAGGAGAATGAACTCAAATACGTCTACACAAACATGTGTTTATATTAGAGAAGATGTGTACAAAATGGATTTGCCTCATTCTTCTCATAACCATAGAAATATTTGTATCTATGAAATATCTCTCACCACCATCTCTCTTAGAGAATACCCTGACTACCTCTCTACTATCTTAGGACTTACAAATCGAGTTAATCTACATTTCTATTCTTCAAATTAGCTTATATACATTGAGACTTTATGCTTCTTAAACTCAAACTCATAATTTTGAAGATTCTAGACTATCTTTGATCCTATTTTTTATCACTATGTTACATGTGTGAATTTATCCCTTGACATGGGCATAGTTTTTTGAGTGTCCAAGTTCCATAGCTACTTGTCCTTCTTCTTGCCACATATGTCTTCATATCTTCATGCTTAATTAGTGATTGAAGCCCCAACATCTCTCTCTCTCTCTCAATCTCTCAATCTGCTTCAAATTGATCCCGTACAAGAAATTGATTTTTTTCATCTTATGGATAGGGTTGCTTATGCAACACTTTTGCATCACATGCAATGGGATTGCATTGCTCATGTGTGATGCTGATAGTGATGTTGCTTTAGTATCGTCACATAAGCAATGGTTTCCCTTGCTTATGTGATGGTCATCGCTTATTTTAGGTGCATCACTTATGCGAATTTTTTGAAGCTCTATTTTTGAAGCATCGCATAAGGAATGTTTATCATTTCTTTTTTGAATTGGGTTGGAGTGGAAACATCTTTTGGTTCATATGTCATGCCATGAAAACATGGCATCTTTTCATTCCCTATAAATTTCAGAGATAAATATGCAAAGAAGCTAGCTCCTATTAGTTTCAAATCAAAAGGATTCAATCTTAACGTATACAATGATGGCACATTATGCATAGATATTGTCTAGGATGCTTGTTCACCTTATCAAAATTTGTGAATTATTCTAGAACCATCCAATGTTTATTAGGAGATCGAAATCTAGCCAACCAAAAAAATCCAGAAGCAACACCTCTCTTTCAAACTGATATAGAATTTTATAAAAACAAGTTTGATAGTGTGTGTAAAAAATATTCGACTCATTTTAGGCATTTTTAGGTATCTCTAAGCTCCTTAGAATTAGCTTAGCCTTCCTAGAATCCCATATCAAAAGAAGAGGAATTTCTATAGTCTATATGGAAAACCCACATTTCAATTCACATAAAAAACATGAGTGGAATCATGAGATGTGTGAAGTACTTTAACTAAAATTAGAAGAACCAAGATTAATGCATGCATGTCCCTATGCAAGAGGGACATCTTGAACTACTGCATCTTTTGAATTCATCAAAAACAAAAAGAAAAAAAAAAATCTTATTAGACCCTGCTTCATTAAATGTTTTCCATCTTATCTAAGATATATATGTTAGATATTGGGGACCAAGAGTGCAACACAAAAACATGAAGAAGAAGAATAAGCTAAGGAGCACAACATAGAGTGTATTAACAAGTGTATACTATACAAAGATAAGTAGCCATTATCGTAGAGATTAACATCTCTACATAATTCCGAAACTAAACCCCAAAACACAAATCAGGGTGGGTTGCATGCACCTTAGTCTCACTGTTTATGAGCTCCAACATGAGTTACACACATTGTGGAATGCATGGCCTCAACTCAACATGGTCATCATTGACATACATATTACTATGTAGAGGAGAAATCAATGGTATAGCCTCATCCTCCTCATGATCCTTCATATGTCCCTCTTCATGGAGTGCAACATTATTCACATACATATCATTGTTTTGAACTCCAATCAATAGATTATCCTCTTTGTTATGAGTAAGATCATTGTCTTGCACTTTGAACTGCCAGTGTAACATAAATCAAAAGCATATCATGGTCTTGATCTCCAACTACACTATCCTTAGGTCTGACATCATGCTCTTCTCCATAGTCATAAAACTTAATCTCTAGAGGGCTCATGATTGGCATGTGCTCCTTGATATAAGTAGGTTCATCTTCTTGCATCTAAATATGCAAGTACAATCTATCACTATTCACATCCTTTTCATTGAAAATAGGATCATTTCTTGATATGTCCTCAGATTTAGAATCATGCTCGCTTACGTTTTCTTCATATGATTGAATCATTAGGTGGTCATATGTTCTACTTTGATTATGTGTTTGAAGAGAAATATCGCTACCAATCAGCATCGAATCATTCTCCAAACCTTGTATGGTCTCATGAGGTAAGGATGCATGTCAAGCTTGAGCTTCACACAGACTTACTAGAGTTTCTTAATATATTTCATCCTTAACCTTCATCTGCTTACCTTGAAACCTCATAGATATCTTTCAATCTTGGTTAAAATCAAGACTTACTTCTTGGTTTGTTTTATTTCCATCTATTGGATGTAAAGAGTTTATCAAAGTAGGGGAAGCCTCATCTAGTTTTCTTTGGGTTCGTTGATTTTGTTTTGTTTTGTATTTGATATTTTTTTTATTTGATTTTGATTGGCTTCCACCTGATGCTTTACTCCTCCCATCATCCACATTTGTGCAAATATATTACTAAAGGATGTAGCCGTTGTAAAAGTATCTACGGGCTCTTGGTACCTTGGATCATTGGAAATTGTATCAACTACACTTGTAGGATTTTCTCGATAGAACTCATCATGAGTATGTATGTAAAGTCCATATGTATCTACTTCATAATCAAATGGGGTTTCTAAAATTCTATGTATTTGCCAATTATTCTTAGTTTGTTAAATGCATGGAATTTGTGTATCTTCTTCATATGCATGAATGTCAGCTTTTTAGTCATCAAGTAATTGTTTATTGTTTATCGCTTCTTGACATATCTCCTCATAGCTTCATGGGAAAACATCCAATCCTTTGTGATCCCCAAGTTCGAGTCTATATCTTGTAGGTGTGGAATTAGTTCATCTTGGAATTTAACATCTATTGCTTGAAGAAACAAAGACACCTTTTTGTATCTTATACACCTCTTATAGTGCTCAAAAAGATCATGAAATTGTTGCTCAAATTCTTGTTCTCAATTTCTAAGATTAGTTGGTCCTTGGGCATTTGAACCCACCTCAAGAAGGATTTATGAGTCACTTTATCTATGTCCTCTAGCATAAACTTCTTGGGGAGTGCTGCTTTGTATTGAGCCCATAGTCTTTGTTTTATTCGCATGAGCTCATCAGGTAAATCTAATTCCGACACATAGAACAAGTTTTGGCATAATTCATGATTCGTTATCGGTGTCAAACCAACACCTAGAAACTTCACCTCAAGTTCATACTCTTTATAGAACTTGGATACATTCTTCCCATTAAAAGATCTGCATCGTTTGAGTACTTGCTCATGAAGATATTGGATGGCTTTTTGTCGCCTATCCTCTTGTTGGATACATATAAATTGGGCTAAAAGATCCTCCATGTTGTTTATGCTAAACCTCGTGTTGTGGGCTCTACAATTTACTCACCTCCTCCTTTCACGCTGGGTTCACCACGTATGTGGCGAGGTTTGTGACAAGGAGGGAGGAAAATAGCAACTCTAGAAGATCCAAAATCTTAAGAGTCTTAAGACATATAGGTAACAAATTCTCTCTCTCTCTCACACACACACTTGAACTTTGCACTCAGTTTTCTTGATATACGTACATTCTCATGTTTCTCTCTTGTTTTCGTATTCAAACCTCAAAGAAAGACTTGGTGAGCACACATTTCATAATAGACAAACAAAGGGTCCTTAATAGTTCATTCACCAGCTTCAATACTTGATTTTTGATGCCTAAATTATTTAGAGTGTAGTCATATAGTCAATAAAGGGGAATTGAAGAAATAGGAGATAGATTTATAGTTGTTATCAACGCCACATATGTATCTACAGATGGCCTCATTCCACATGGAGATGCAATAGAAGCAAAATGGACGTTCGACAAAACTGAACAAAAAGTACCAAGCACAATAAAATATAGCATCCAATCTATTCTTTAGAACACGAGGGAGTAGTAGCGCCAACTTCTTTTATAGTCATAAAATTTGCATTGAATCTTAGTAAGAAGACCTTTGCAAGTGAACTAGTGTATTCTCTCCGTGATGTGTGCTCATAAATATCTCCTCGTCTTATTTGCATTCGAAATCAAGCAAACCTTATACCTTCACAACTTGGATGTTCAAAGAAGCCTCAACAAGAGAGATTAGCGAAATACTTTTATTCTTTAAATAAAATGTGGGCTTCCACTTCATTCTCCCTTCTCTATTGAGCAGCTTCATTGGCTTGGCACAACAATTTCTTAGGTTCAATAATTTCACCTTCACAAAGGATCCTCGATCATAAATTTTCCATATTTATGAAGTAACTATTCTCTCCTATAAGATGAAGAATAGTGCCTCCTTAGATTTCCTTTACGAATTTTAGATCCAAAAACTTCTTAGGGAATCGTTCACACCATGCACTTGGTGCTTGTTTCAATCCATAAAGCGCTTTCTTTAACTTGCATACATAGTCAGGATACTTTGGGTGCACATAACCTTCTAGTTGTTGCATAAAGACTTCCTCACGTAATTTGCCTTTCAAGAATGCATTCTTAATATCCATTTGATACAATTTCCAATTGTTCATAGCAGCCCATCCAATTACGCTTCTCACCATTGTCATTTTCACGACTGGACTAAATGTTTAATCATAATCCAATCCATATACTTGTGCAGATCCTTTTGCAACTAGACGCGCTTTAAATCTTTCCAATGAACCATCACTTTTGCACTTGACTTTATATACCCATTTACATCCAATAGCTTTCTTATTCGGTGGCAATTTCATTATATCCCATGTATCATTCTTCTTCAATGCATTCATCTCATCATCCATTGCTTTACACCAATCTTCACTTTGTGATGCATCATGAAAATTCTTTGGTTCCTCATGCTTGATTCTCTCAGTCATGTATGCATAATAAAGCTTCATAGACTTATTGTATAGATTCAATCTATCCACAGGATGTTTTACTCTCATAGATCGTCTCAAAGATGTTTCTTCATGTGTCTCTTTCGTTGCATGTGGGGGAACATATTTTTCCTTCATATTTTTCAATGTGCCAGGCGTAACTATCTCATCTTCAGTATCTGTATCTTTTCCTTTCTCTATTCTTCTTGCATAGTCCTTTTTATTTTCACTCCATGAAGTTTCAGGTGTAGGAAACTCATATGAACCATAGTCTTGACTCACTTCATGGTCAAAATTCATACGGCTTGTTCGTGGCTCATCATGAACATTATGCATAGAATCATCCATATCATTCTCTATCACAGCCATGTCTTTGGGTATGTACCATGATGCTTTTTCATCGAATATAACATCTCTACTCACTATACATTCTTCTGCAAAAGGATTATAACATCGATATCCTTTCTTCTCTTCTGAGTACCCAACAAATATGCACTTTTCAGATTTTGCCTCAAACTTGTGTCTCAACTGACTAGGCATATGCCCATAACAAATACTTCCAAACACTGGTAAATAGCTAACATTAGGCTTATGCTTCCATAGCCTCTCATAAGGTGTGAGATCATGAACCATGCCTATGGGAGCTCTATTTATAACATGCACAGCCGTATGACAAGCTTCTTCCCAAAACATATCTAGCATGTTCTTTTCATTCAACATGGCTCTAGCAACTTCCTCAATCAGAGGTTTTTGCGTTTTGCAATACCATTTTGTTGTGGTGTATATCTACAAGACAATTGTCTTCTGATTTCATGATCACTAAGGTATTGATCAAATTCTCTTGAGATATATTCTCCCCCTGAATCTGATCGTAGGCATTTTATAAACATTCCTATTTGCTTTTCAACCATATTTTTGAATCTCATAAAGTACTCAAAAACTTCACTCTTATGTTTTAGGAAGTAAATCCATGTATACCAGCTGTAATCATCAACGAATATCAAAAAATATAGTGAGCCGCCAACTGATTTTGTTCTAGCAAGTCCAACCACATCACTATGGATTAGTTCTAGAGGTCTCCTCCTGTGCATTTCTCTTCTTGGAGACTTCATACGTTGATGTTTTCCAAATGCGTATGCTTCACAAATTCTTTCAAAGTTTAAATGATCAAATCTTGGTAGTCCACGCACTAACATTTGCTTTTCCATGGACTTCAATTTTCTCAAATTGATATGATCAATTCATTTATGCCATAATTCAGCTATATCTGAATATTCACTATTCTTGGCATACATGTTCTCATAAAGGGGTGTACCCATGTCAAATGTGAACAATCTACCCATCTTCTTTCCGTGACCAAGTAATTTTCCTCTTTTTCCATACTTGAAATCATGTATAAAACAACCATGTTTATTGAAAATAACTTTCATGTCTTGATCTCGTAGCTGACCAACCAAAACTAGGTTCTTTGCAATGCTAGGTACATGTAAGACATCACTTAATGTGTTTCGAACACCATTTCTTTGTACTAACGGTACATTTCCAACATCGTTAATCACATGTAAGGTATCATCACCAGTTGTCACATACTCCTTAGTCTTCAAAGCCTCTTTTGATTCAAACCAATTTCCTATACTTGTCATGTGATTTGTGCAACCAGAGTCTATGTACCAGTTCATATCGTTTCCAGACTTTGACATACTATTCAACACATGCTCCATTGCAAACATATTATCTCTGCCATAGTCTCTATATGAACTTTCAACAGCGAAATTTCCATGTGTCGCATAATGGCTTCTACTTCTTCCTCTTTGACTATTCTGTTTATAATAACAATCTTTCTCAAAATGGCCGTACTTGCCGCAATGGTAACAATTCCCAGGTACCTATGATCTTTCTCTACCTCTAGAGTATGATCTTCCTCTATCTCTTGGCATATCCACTATATTTGCATTTCTAGAAGATGATCGTCCACGACTAGAACCTCTTCCTCTATGTTGAAAGAATGCATGATCTCTCGAATCGCTACTTCTAGATGCATTCAAACCAAGTTTTACTTCTTCTCTCATGCAAAGAGCTACTAGCTCGTCAAAATCTGGCATAGTGCCTCTCACTGAAATAGAAGTATCTAAGCCCTTGTACTACGGTCCTAGACCATTTAGCATAAGTGAAACCATATCATCATCATCAACCGTGCAATTTATGGAAGCTAAATCATCAGTGATCTTCCTAATTTGAGCCACATAATCCATTATGGACCTATTTTCACACCATATGCTATGCAACTTTTGCTTTAAGTGAATTTTTCTATTCTTCTGTCGACGTATCATATATCTTATGGAATATATCCCAAGCTTCCTTCGGTGTGCTAGCTTTCATAATATGTGGAATGAGGCTCTCTGATATACATATCCAAATTGAATGGAGAATCTTTCTAGATTTTTCTATCCACGTTTTATATTCTTTTTGCTCTTCTGCATTCGGATTCTCTAGCAACTTAGGACACTCGTCCTCTCCATTCACTAGTCCCGATAGACCTTTTTCCATCAAGAAATTTTCCAGCCTATATGACCATATGTGGTAATTGTCTTTATTCAGCTTATCACTAACTATTTGCGCAATATTATCACCCATCCTTACAATTTAAGAACTTTTCTATGCTATGATAATTTTATGGTGAGACCTAGAAAAAATTCGGTAGCATTTCGATTGTTTTTCTAAATAAATGCATAAAAAACTGAATCTTCACAAGTAATCTCAATGGTTTCCCTCTTGTTCTAAGCACTCCATGCGTCCCTATGTACTTATATGCTCAATTTTTACCTCTCCCAAAAAATTTCGGCAGAGTCTCCTTTGTCGAAAGTGTATATGAGCAAAGTCAACTATAATCAATCCACTCCAAAACCCAAACTCTGGGTAAAAGCATCAATAATAGTCCATAACGTAAGCAAATATACTTTGATGGGAGGCCTCAAAAATCATACATTCATCCCGTGATCGGTACACGAGGTCTTTGGACTGTCTTCTCTTTGGTCTTCCACCTATATCACTAGAGTATCTCCAAGTATGAGAATACCCCAGTTAAAAACCTTACCACGTCCCTCAGTTTTTGTTTGAATTCAAGGTTTTCAGCAGGGTAATATAAAACCTCCCAAGGCATGCGAGTTGTCCAATTAAGGACCCGCAATATCATACATTCGTCTCTAGCGTGTGAGTAGTGTCCATTTACGGACCCGCAAGAAAATACATATCGTCGCCTGCCACATGCACTCGAAATGAAAAACAGAATTCAAATATGTACCTGAGATAAAGCCCTCACACTTCTATGTCAAGTTTTCAATAACCACTCAAAGTCAGTTAGGAACTATCTTCAGTGAATATTTATGTGTGAAGGAATGCCCTCTTGAATTTCTGATGCGTCTAGAAAATATATTACTGTTCTGATTTTTCATTTACTGTCGAAGGACGGAGGTCTGCAGTTGACATTTCGCTGCAGTTGATTTTTCATTTACTGTCGAAGGACGGAGGTCTGCAGTTGACATTTCGCTGTAGTTGACTTTTCATTTACTGTCGAAGGCTGGCATCTCATCCAACCACTGGATCAACTTCGAGGATATTGACCCTTGCATCAACATTTCGTTCGAAGAATGGAACACTCTGCAAAGCAAATGTCTCGCCTGGAATCGACACAAAACTCGCCTTCTCATGGGACACGACACATCGATCTCGCTTGGTCTCAAATGGCACAATGGGAATAGCCTATCAAAAATCCCGAACATCAAAGAAACAATTGACTATCAGGTTAACCTCAACAAGAAGTGGTGCCTGTCATGGACGCGGCTTCGGTGGGACATGAAGTTCATGGCTATCTGGCACCCCCTCATAGAAATCAAAAAGTCTGTCCTCTTATGGCAAATTCTTCATCATGGAATCTGGACCAACCTTAAGGTTAGCAAACTTTGTGGGATTCCTCCCTCGTGCAAACGCTGCTACCGGTCTATCGAAGATGTTCCACACATCTTCTTTACTTGCCCCAACTCCAACAGACTCTCGCAGACAGTTGGAAAGAAAATTAGACTTCAGAAATATCTCAATTGGCAGCAGGCCCTGCTAGGAGAGGCGATCGGCTGCTCCGCGACTCTCTGGAACACCATCAGAGGGGAGGTCCTATGGAAAATCTGGCGGGAAAGTGCGCTCAACTTCGCTGACTCCCCCAAGGAGTGGTCAATTGAGAAATCGTTGTTCCTCCTTGGCAAAAGGATTGTTAACTATAAGAAATCCCCCCCCTTCAGGCATCATCAAGTTCTCCTTTTGATCAATAACAAGCTTAAACCCAAGTGGACCCCTCATGAGGGTGATGAGAGGGTGATTAACCTTCTTTCTAATGCCATCTAAGCTATGTAAAAGCTTCCCCTGCTTTGTGGGATTTGGGAGGTCCCGTGGGCACTAGTCCCCTTCTCTTGTACTTTTCTTTCTTTATTTAATTCAAGTCCAGGAGAGTAGGCTAATGCCGAACTTCCTTTACATTAAAAAAAAAAAAAAACTTATTGTGACAGCTGGTGAAGTAAAACAACAGATTTCTTGTGAAAAGGAATGGTAACTGCAGCGCTTCTGTGCAGTTTAGCAGTGAACTTAACAATCTTTACAACTTGAAATCGTACACATTCTCTGGTCCTGATCTAAAGCGAGCTGCCCTAGCAAGGCTCTGATACCAGTTTGTTGAACTTGCGCAGCTATGGCGCTATCGTAGTTCTCAGAAAAGGAGATGGAGAGAGAGAGACAGAGCAAGATATTTTTTTCGCATCGACCGCTCACGGCGGTGGAGTGTTTTATTATCATTGGTTTTTTTGTTGTTTTGTATTTACATACATTAGGCATATTGCCACGTCATCAGAAATATTCGTGCATCAAGAAGCTTTCCATAACAAGCAGTACAACTATGGGCTTCAAACATGCCTATTGTTGTGAAGGTGGTGTAGATCAATTACGCCTTCTCAGGTGCTCCCTTGTAGCAGAAAAGCCTCCAACCAATGGAAACTAATGCTCTAGTGTTGGAACCATTATAAAGTAGGAGGGGGATTACATGCTACTATAGGGCTACACACCCTGCTTAAGTTCGCAAGGTTCCATTTTCCCTTCGCTGCATGGGCAGGCAGACTCTCAAACATGAGGCTGTACTTTGTATCTGGCATATTCTGACTAGAGTGCTTAACGGAGAAGAAAACGAATGCCAGACATCATCGCTCGAGATTGAAAGTAAGATCTCCTTTGTAGCTTGCGAGGATGAAGCTTAGTAACAAGCCACGACCTTTTGTCAGCGGGCTTCTTTTTGTTAGTGACACCTTTTGTAACCACCTTTTATCAGCAAGCTTCCTTTTGACTAAGGAAAAAGCTAAAAATCTGTTCTTATGATATAACAACCCTTCAAAAAAACTAAGTTCAATTACTTACCTTCTGGACCGAACATAATGCTTAATGCTTAGAGTCACTTGCACATTGTTTATATATGATCTCCTTTCAATGAACTAGGGTTTTCCGAATAAACACCGAAAAAATGGACAAGGATACACTTTCGATCGGAACGCTTTCGGTCAAAAATTCTTTCGAAGAAAAAAGTTTCCAAAAATTCTTTCGAAGAAAAAAGTTTTCAAAAATTCTTTCGAAGAAAAAAGTTTCGATCGAAACTTTATCATGGAAAACTCATTTCACACATGTTTGAGAGTCTAGAGAGCTCTAATCCTACCATAGAGACTTTTCTTCGCAGGTAAAATTATTGTTTTTGTTTTACAATTTTGAAAGTACGTGTATGCATATGTGTGTATGTATGTGCATGTCATACACACATATACATACACACACAAACATGCACATATATACACATATACATACACACAAACATGTATACATGTACACACAAAATCATACACACACACATATAGATACTTGCACATATTCACACACACACATATAGACACACACACATACACTCACATGCATAAATACATGCATATGCATACATACATAGACACATGTATACACACACATGCACATACATACATACATACATATGCATATACACACATGCACATACCTACATATATGCATATACACACATGCACATACCTACATATGCATATACACACATGCACATGCATACATATGCATACAAACACATATGCATACAAACACATATGCATACATACTTACATGCATTCATACACACACATGCATATGCATACACATACACACATGCATATGTATATATACGTAAATACAAGCACATACACACAATAAATCGACTTGAGCCTAAACAAAAGTGAAGTTAACGATTCAAATGATTCAAGTTAACAAGTGATAATAATCCCTTTTTAATGGGAAATTTCTACCTTCATACTCAGCTCAAAATCAATCAACCTTCAAAATAACCTATAAAAATATTAGAAAGTAAAAATTCATTATTATGTGCTTGAGAAAATATTAAACTATATCATAAAAAGTAAAATATTTGATTACTTGTTTACATCTCTTTTGTCGTAAGTATCGAAAGTTCGAGTGCATAAGTCGATTTCTATCAAAACGTGGCCATAACAAGTCCCTCCTAATACTATTATCACAACAAGCCTATTTCTTTCCTCCCAACAAGTCCCTCTTGATGTGATTGTCTTGATGCCAATATCTCAGCTAACAGAAGGTTCGTGTTGTATCAATACAATACAACTTCTTAAAGAAGATCTATGGATATGTGAAGCTGTATTGTATTAATACAACTTGAACCTTCTGTTAGCTGATATAAATGGTCCAAGGTTCCATTGATCTTCACTTATTACTACCTTATCAACCCTTGAATTATCAAAAAGAACATAAATCCTTTTTCAACAATTACAATACTTTTTAATTCACAATCATACACACACATGCACATACACAATCATATTTGATTTTCACTTGCAATCATATAACACGCACGCACATACACATACATACTTGCATATAGGTACTTTCATGCGCACACACATGCATACATGTACTTTCATGCACACATACACATATACATATACATATAGAAGTAAGAATCAATGTTGAATCAAACAATCACAATAGATTTCATTCACAATTATACACTCAAATACACATACATATAGTATTGTGAAGTAAGAATCAATATTGATTCAAACAATCATAATACATGTTTACTCACAATCATACACACACATACATATACTATTGTGAAGTAAGAATCAATGTTGAGTAAAACAATCACAATAGTTTTTAATTCGCAAACCAATATATTTTTCTTTATGATTTAAGTATTAAAGTAAATATTTAGCAAGATTTTATACTTTGTTCTATTTATGACACTATAAGTTCGTAAAAAAACAAAGTAACTCTTATGAAAAATGAGTTTACTTATGTTCTTTTAAAATCAATTATTCGATCGAATTTGTTTTGATTCGAAAATTAATTCGATCAAAGAGTTTTCGACTAATAAAATTTTTTATCGAAAACTTTTTAGATCGAAAGCGCGTTCGATCGAAAATTATCGAATTACCATGCAAAATGTATTCGCTCATCTCTGAATAAGCTGATGCAGCATCGAATAACTCAGTCGAATAATGGAGGGTTACCGTAAAATTCGGTAACTATTCACGAATAAACGAATTGTTGAATAATGAATAATGCAACCTAGGTGGAGATTTCAGTCCATAAAATTCATGAAATATATCTAAGAAAGGTAAAGAAAGGCTTTTTATAGATAGTAAAACATCTCTAGGTTTTGAAGTCCTTTGATGTGGATTCAAGGGGTTCAAAAAAGATTCTTCATGAGGACCTTGGATTATCCTCTATGAAGACTTCAGGATTAAGAAAGGCACATGTAGATGATACAAGGAGAATTGACCTAGGACGAAGAAGATGTGGGAGGATGCCGAATTCAGTGCAATGATTGACATATGTCAATTACATGGCTCTTCATTGTGCCTACATGAAAAAGGTAATACAAGATGTTGAACCTTCTTGTTTTCAAGATGTAATGGGAAATGCAGATTAGGAAACCATACATGGAAGCTATGGATGAGGAGATGGCTCGAACCCATACATGGATTGATTCCATTAGCACAAGGAAAGAAACCCATAGCCTACAAATGGGTTTACAAGGTAAAGCACAATGCTGATGGTAGCATAAGTCGGTACAAAGCATATGGCATTTATCATGAGGAAACATTTAACCTTGTAGCCAAATGTCTACTATCAAAACACTTGTTGCAATAGCTATCGAAAAAGGATGTACTTTGCATCAAATGCATGTGAAGAATGCTTTCCTACATGGTGAGTTACAAGAAGAGAGCATAGAGTGTTTGTCAGATATGGCATAAGAGAATAGGGGAATTAGATGTTTGAATTGAAGTCTTTCCAATGTGAATGTTTCAGAAGTTACAAAATGGATGTCCTATGCAAGTAGAGGTGTATTGAAGGAGATAAACTAAAGATATGAAATTTCAACCTAGCTTTTTCCATTAGGACTTCAATCCCAATTTTTAATTTTTTCACCATGTTTTTTGAATTTTTTATGCATGAGTGATATGTATGAGCACAAAAGTTTCCTATCCAATAGGTGCATATCCAATTGCAACAATCTGAATTGTAAAATCCATGATGAAATTTGGAAGCTAAGTGTAAATTTGGAAGTAGAAAACCTCTTCATTAGATGCTCTTACCTCTTTTATGCGCCATTGCAATTTCCAATGCACTTAAAGTGTGCATGATAGGGTCCCATCAAATGACCTTGCATCAAGGCACATGTTTGTTTTTACCCATGCACATTGAGTGCTTGTAAGGATTTATGTATCCATACACGGAATGAATGAAACAGAGTGAATAAAATTCGTCATCAAAAGCCTATTTCTTTATTTCTTTGCACCATACCATTCATACATGCATTTCCAAATTTGCATTTGATAGGGCTATTTAATTAGCCTTTCATAGACACTTTTTTTTTCTATTCCATGCACATGAAAAATGTTATGAAGCTCATCATTCACATGTAAGATAATTTTATATTTGCAATATAAGACACATGCAAGATAATTTTATATTTGCAATATAAGACACATGCTTCTTGCCCCATCTAGAGGATGTGCAGGTTTGGAGGGGTGAATGTCATAGAGATTAACATCTCTACATAATTTTGGAATTAAACCCCAAAACAAAAATTAGGGTGGGTTGCATGTGCCATAATCTTGGTATTTATGACCTCGACAATGAGTTACACAAGTTCTAGGATGCAAGCAAAAAGACCCAAGTAGTAAATCCCATTTGCTGAATTCTATGAACCCAATGACCTTGATCTTTGTCAAAATTGTATACATTGAAACTATCGCTGTAAAAAAATGGATATCTCTAGATGATGGATTTTTTATAAGAGGTAGACCTTTTTTTTCTCTACATATTTTTGACATAATAAGTTTGGTTGCATAGCAAATAGAATGCTTATTATGTGATGTGTGCTCTTGCTAATTCAATTATGCAAACAACTGCCCATTGTGATCTCATGTGTGAGGATCAATCTAGACGATGGACCTTTTTCTTTGTAGTAGCAAATAAGTGGAATGATGGTAACCCCTATTACCTATTTTCCTATAATCTCCACTTTGACATAAGATAATAATATGATTGTAATCTTCTTCCTTCTCATGAATGATGAATGAATTGTATTTATCTAGAGCATTGATTCACAAATATGCATGCCTTTTCCACGACTGCATCAAGTCAACAGATTTTACTACTGGCATGTTATAATCAAAATTGCCTTGAACATTAACAAGCTCTCTAGGCACCTCAATTTTCAACATATTCATTATCTTCATCACCAATTTGTGGACCATATACATACCTATCAAAATTTTCATTTTCATTTTGAAAACTTCCATATGTTTGTGCATTGATATATCTCTCATAGGCATTTATCTCTTCGTTCTCTTCATTTCTTATCTGTGCAACATCAAAACTTTCATGTCCATATGGCTGTGCATTGTGATATCTCTTAAAAGCATTTATATCTTCATTCAGAACAAATTGTTCTCACTCAAATTGTCAAAAACATAGCATGCATCTTGCACCAAACCACACCTTACATACATATGAAGAATAGTGTTTCCAAGAAAAAGGTTGGATTCGACACCCATCTTACATAAAATATCATGTAGAAGCATGCCATTAATAGAATCCATTGACTTGACGTAGTCATGCAAAAGGTGTGCATATCTGAGATTCAATGCTCTAGATAGAGACAATTAATTCATCATTCATGAGAATGAAGAAGATTACAATCATATTGTTATCTTATGTCGAGATGGATATTATATGAAAATAGGTAATAGGAGCCATGAACATTCCATTTATTTGCTGCTCCAAAGAAAAAAGGTCCATCGTCTAAATTGATCCTCACAAATGACATCACAATGAGAAATTGCACCTATAGTTGAAATAGTGAGAGCGCACACCACATACTGGACCATTCTATTAGCTATGCAACCTAACTTATGAGGTCACAAATATCTAGAGAACAAAAAGGTCAGCCTCTTTAAAAAATCCATCATCCAAAGATATCCATTTTTTTTAGAGGGATAATTTTGATGTATACAATTATGAAAAAGATGAAGGTCATTGGGTTTATAGATTTTCATCAATGCGATTTACTACTTGGGTCTTTGTGCAGTATGCTGAAGAAATCAAAATATTTATATTTTTTCTATGGTCTCTCCACAAATAGATTTCTATATTGAAATTCATTTAGAGGTAAGATTTACTTAAAGATTGATTGTTTACATGGAAGAGGTTATGAGAAGAATTAAAGACCTTATACTTAAGTTTGCATCACTTGAGGAATCGAAATCTCAATTGAGAATCGAGATATCACTAGCAAGGTAAAGATGTCAACAATACACTTAGATGTGAAACAAGAATGGAATCACTTGTAAAAATGTTGTTTTTAAAGATGAAATGGAAAATCAATGTGATAATGATGAGGAAAGACCATGGAATGATTCTCAATCCCAATATGAATAATGTGTTTTTTTCTAGAGACAACATTGTAATGGTAAGAAAAACAACTATATCTCATGTTATTGCTCGAATTGTTGGCCCACATTTTTCCCGTGGTGAGATTAAATGAAAGATTGTCAAACTTAAGCCTAGAAAACACTTCGTAGTAGTGGTTCAACCTAATGAACTTTATTTGCAATATAAGCTTTTAATTGGTCCCTTTATTCTCCTTGCGTTATAGGAGGGTATGAGTCTTGGATACCTCTCCAAAAGTCATAACTAGTATTATAAAGTTGGTTCATAGAATCGAGTGTAGACATGCAACAAAATGTAGTTATGAAAATTAAGTTCATCTTGAATGATATCATTGCTCTATGGGAAGGAATGAAGAATGTTAACTGAGAATCAACTAAATCTTTTATTTCTTTAGGAATGATAATGATAGGCTATGTGAGAGAATACACTAGGTTTGTTGATATATTTAGGTAGTGATGTGTGTGAACACTTTAGGACCGCCGGGGCACTTTTTTCCCTCTTTAGGAGGTTTTTTTCCCCCGGCTTGTATATACGCTTGTTGCCCTAATGGGCTACTTATCTTTGTACATTCTCTAGTAATACATTCAGAATTGTGTGTTTGTGCTCCAAGCTTCTTCTTCTTCCTTGTGCTGTTCGCATGCTTCCGCAGACGTCTATCTCCAACAATTGGTATCAGAGCAGGTCATCACTTCTTCTAGGGTGCCGTCGACACTCCTCCGTTTGCAGTCTCAGATTCGCACGAAATTTACTGAGCATACTCATAGTGTTTCCAAGATCAAAACAGCTTCGTTTTGTGGTGCTGAAATCGCGATCTGAGCTCGTTTCGGCCTCCGAACGCACTATCGTAGCGCTTGTGCAGGCTATTTCGTCCTTTTATGCCAAAGGTATATACCAGTTTCTGTTCGCCAGTTTAAGCGTCTCGAAGTCTGCTACAGGTCTAGCAGAACTCGTCTGGGCAGTTATGTTCAACTTTTTGAGATACAATCAATTTTCTACATCAAGGTATTCTAGTCACCGGCCATGGCTAAAAGCAGTGATGTATTCCGTATGTTGGCTGTTGAGGATAAGTTGGATGGTACCAACTACCCATTATGGGCTTATATGATGCGACATGTACTGGTTGCAAAAGGATTGTGGAACATTGTGCAGGGTGTTGAAAGACGTCCTGTTACACCTGTAACGACAGGTACTGCAAATACAGGTGTTGGAGCTGATGAAGATGGTGTCGAAGATGATATTCCGCAGATTCCTGTTCGTGTTGTTGTTTCTGTTGCACCTACTGCAAAGCAGATTCGTTGGGATGGCAGAGATGCCCAGGCACATGCATTGATAGCTTTGTCTGTCAAACGTGCCATTATTCCTCACATTCGCTCTTGCAGAACAACAAAGGATGCTTGGGATACACTTACCACTTTGTACCAGGCTAGGAATGAGGCTCGTGTTGCTTACCTCCAAAAACAGTTGGAGAGTGAGCACATGAATGAAGGTGATTCTATGGACAGTTTTCTTACAAAGATCAAAGACTTGAAGGAACAATTGATTTCTGCTGATAAGGTTATACCAGATAGCTCACTTGTGCAGACCGTTCTGAATGGTCTTCCTGATTCATATCAGAGTTTTGCCTCTACTCTTCGGTTGATGATGAAAGGCAATCCGAATGCCTTGTCATTTGAGGAATTAGTCTCTGTTCTGTTGCAGGAAGATCAGTCCAGGCAGAACAGGTCCATTATGCGTGTTGCAGATCAAGCTTTCCTAGCTAGTCAGAAGGGCAAAGGAAAATGGAGCTCTTCTACTAGTAAGCAGAAATCTGCAAATGCTGCACAATCGAAGAACCACGATAAAGATGAGAAGAAATCAGAAAAGCAGAAATTGTTCTGCAAGTACTGTAAAGGAAATGATCATATTATAAAGAACTATCCAAAAGTGGCTACTAAAGAGGCAAAGAAGAAAGAGGCTGGAATGGTTGTTGCAGAGGCCTCTACACCAAAAACAGAGTCTGCAAATCTTGTGCAGGAAGAAGAATGGGCGTTTACTACTATCTGCAGTTTTGACCCATCTTCTCATGATCAGTGCATGTCTGCAGTAGACTCAGATGTTTGGTACTTTGACAGTGGGGCGACCAAACATATTACCTCGCAGCGCAGTTTCTTCTCTTCACTCGAGCCTGCCCCTACAGGGAATACTGTCACATGCGCCAATAACTCCTCTTATCCTGTTATGGGAGTTGGTAAGATCATTCTGACTACTGTTGATGGTAGTTCTTTCACTTTGTTAGATGCTTTATTTGTGCCAGGGATCAAAAAGAACCTGTTATCAGTTTTTGCATTAGCCAAGATTGGCTTGGTTGTGAAATTCGTTGATGACAGGTGTACAGTCCATGATCTCTCAAATGGCGATGTGATTATTGCTTCTGGCATTTTATGTCGTGGGCTGTATAAGCTCATAGACTATGAAAGATCTCTGAATGATTCGGCATGTGCAGTTCATGATTTTCAAGCTATGTTAGATGCAAAGCTTTGGCATGCACGCTTTGGTCATCTGAATTTTGCTAGTTTGTTACACCTGCAGAAATCTGAAATGGTGTCCTCTTTGCCCAAACTTGAGGCACCTGGAAAACATGTTTGTGAAGGCTGTAATTTGGGAAAAATGCAGCGTTCTTCCTTTCCAAAAGATGGTTCAGTTCGGGCTACGCAGAAATTGCAGCTTGTACATAGTGATGTCTGTGGTCCTATGCAGACACCCTCTTTTGGAAATTACCTTTACTTCGTGACTTTCATTGATGATTTTTCCAGGCATGCATGGGTATATCCACTCAAAGCAAAGTCCGAAGTGTTCATGTGCTTCAAGCAGTTTTTGGTTTTGGCTGAAAATCTGTCAGCATGTAAAATGGGCACCCTCCGTTCTGATCGAGGGGGGGAATATATGTCTTCAGATTTTAATGCATTTCTGGCTGAATGTGGGATAAAAAACCAATGTACAGTGCCGTATACACCTCAATAGAATGGAGTTGCTAAACGAAAGAACAGGTCACTCATGGAGATGGCGAGGTGCATGGTCAAAAGTCAGGCTTTACCACATAGTTTCTAGCTTGAGGCTGTCATGTGTGCAGCATATGTACTGAACAGGTGTCCCACTAAAGCGTTGCAGTCTATCACTCCATATGAGGCTTGGCATGACCGCAAGCCATCTGTTGCTCATCTGCGTGTTTTTGGTTGTTTGGCATATGCATTAGTGCCTGAACAACATCGCAGAAAATTGGATGATAAGGCAGTAAAATGTATTTTTGTTGGGTACAGTTCTGAAAGTAAAGGCTATCGTCTGTATCATCCACAGACTAAATGCATTCTCGTTAGCCGTGATGTTGTCTTTGTGGAAGATGCTATTTAGCCATTGCTTTCATGTACTAAGGAGACATCTGTTAGCTCCAAAGACATGTATGATACTTTGATGCCTCTTTTTACAGGTGGATACGCTAGTGCAAGTCCTAATGAGGCAACTTCTCAGCCTTTGCAGGTTTCATATGATGATGCAGATCATTCCATTTATGATGCAGATTTACATGATGCACTTGTTGATGAGAGAGCTGATATTGAGCAGGCAAAAACTATGCCAAAATGGCTGGTGTAGACTTTGCGTGACAGCAAATTAGATGCACATTTGTCATATCGTACTCGTTCAGGCTCTCATAGTGCCTCCTTTGCATCAGATTGCTATGCTATGGCTACATCTAGTCTCTGTGATGAGAATGAGCCTGTTTCTTTTGATGAAGCAAAAAATTCAGAAAATTGGATGGCTGCTATGCAATCTGAATATGATGCTATAATGAAGAATGGTACATGGTCTTTATGTGACTTGCCTCTTGGCAAGAAGGCCATTGGCACTAAGTGGGTATACAAGCTAAAGCGTAAACCTGATGGTACAGTTGACGGGTATAAGGCTAGGCTTGTTGCAAAGGGTTATGCACAGGAAAGAGGCATTGATTTTGATGAGACCTTTGCACCTACATGCCGTATGACTACTGTTCGGAGCATTTGTGCACTTGTAGCCCTTCATGGTTGGAATGTACATTAGTTGGACATTAAAACAGCATTTCTGAATGCTGACTTGCATGAAGAAGTGTATGTTTTTCAGCCCCGTGGCTTTGTGCAGAAAGGGCATGAAAACCAGGTTTGCAGGTTAAAGAAGGCATTATATGGTTTAAAGCAAGCACCACGTGCTTGGTATGAGAAGATACATGCCTATCTGATTGCACATGGTTTTGAGAACAGTCCAACTGAAAGCACCTTATATGTTAAACGTGCTAATGATGTGCTTCTGATCATTGTTGTCTATGTTGATGACATGCTGCTCACTGGTCCTATTGAGACACATATTGCTGATTTTAAGGCTGATTTGCATGCCTCATTTGAGATGTCTGATTTGGGGCATTTGCATCACTATTTGGGCATTCAATTTATGCACGTTGATGGTGGAATGGCTTTGTGTCAAACAAAATATATTGACACATTATTGTAGCGTTTTGGCCTTGAACATTGTAAGCCTATTGCCACTCCTATGGAGACAGGTTTACGATTGAGTCTTCATGATGCTGGAGATGCATTTGATGTTGTTCTCTATCAGCAGGCTGTTGGATGCTTGATTTACTTATGCATTACTCAGCCAGATATTCAGTTTGCTGTCTCACAGATGAGCAGGTTTATGCATTGCCCAGGAGTCACGCATTGGAAAGCGGTTAAGCACATCTTTTGCTACTTGAGTGGTACTCGGCTACTTGGGTTGTTTTATCCCAAGGGGGGATCACTACGGCCAGATTTGCATGCTTTTTCTGACTCAGATTGGGCTTGTTGCTATGACACTCGTGTGTCCACCAGTGGTTTTTGCTTCATGCTTGGTAGCTCATGTATATCTTGGTTGAGCAAGAAGCAGCCTACTGTGGCCACTTCTAGTTGTGAGGCTGAGTATAGGGTAGCTTTCACAGCGACTGTTGAGTGTGTGTGGCTCAGACGCCTTATGGTTGATTTGGGTGTTGGCGAGTCTTCTGCCACCACCATCTTCACTGACAGTCAGAGCGCATTGGCAGTTGCGAGGAACCCTGTGTTCCATGCTCACACTAAGCACATTGAGGTGCATTATCACTATGTCAGGGAGAGGTTCTCTGCTGGGGAGATCAGCTTGGCATATGTGCCCACGGAGGAGAACATTGCAGACCTTTTCACGAAGGCTCTACCTAGGGAGAAGTTTGAAGCTTTCCGCAAAGCTTTGGGCTTACTTCCTTTTGTGGAGTGATTTCCACATAGCTTGGCACTTCCTTATACATGAGTGCAAGCTCCTTGTTCACCGCATCACTCCCAGGGGGGATTTGTTGATATATTTAGGTAGTGATGTGTGTGAACACTCTAGGACCGCCGGGGCACTTTTTTCCCTCTTTAGGAGGTTTTTTTCCCCCGGCTTGTATATACGCCTGTTGCCCTAATGGGCTACTTATCTTTGTACATTCTCTAGTAATACATTCAGAATTGTGTGTTTGTGCTCCAAGCTTCTTCTTCTTCCTTGTGTTGTTCGCGTGCTTCCGCAGACGTCTATCTCCAACAAGGGTTTCATTTCTTAGCATGCATGAAATGGATTTTTTTAGATGTGGAAGCTAGGGATGAAGTAGACCAAGCTAGAGACGGGAATACACATGTGAAATACGAAAGGGATACACACAATTGATGAAGAGGTCTCCACCCACCTTGTGACCTATACTTATATAAACACCCATAATTGGTTGATGTTCTCTCTCCTCCTCACCTTTCCTATTTCCCATTCTTGCCAAAGAGTGGCCTATATTAGAAGGCTTCCTCGCTTGTCTCTTCAGTTAAAAGGTTTAATAACCTTAAATTTATAAAATTTCTTGCCCCTTAGTTCCATTTTGTCCTCAAACATCCATTGGAAGGAATATGGAACGGATCTATAGTTGTTGCTCCCACTCGCCCCTATGTACAATACAATGTACATAGTCATCTATATGTTTTATTTTCTGGTATCCTTACTCTTAAGAAATATCTTGGAAAGGCAAAGAAAAAGGGAAAAACATCTTGTAAAGTGTCTACTATCTCCCATCATAAAGGCATATCTTCTAAACTATCACTCCCAGAAAATTAATCACCAATCAAGTGACCTCAATCCATAAAACTAATGTTTCTCTAATGAAGAAATAATGGGAAGTTCTAGTGTGAAATTACAATCAAACTAAAATTTTCCATCGATGATATGTTTAGGTAGTGATGTGTGTGAACACACTAGGACCACCGAGGTACTTTTTTCCCTCTTTAGGAGGTTTTTTTCCCTAGCTTGTATATACGCCTATTGCCCTAATGGGCTACTTATCTTTGTAGATTCTAGTGGTAATGCATTCAGTATTGTGTGTTGTGCTCCAAGCTTCTTCTTCTTCCTTGTGTTGTTCACGTGCTTCTTTAGACATCTAAATCCAACAATTGGTATCAGAATGGGTCATCGCTTGATCTAGGGCATCGTCTACACCTCTTTGGTTGTAATCTCAGAATTGCATGAAATTTGGTGAGCATACGCAGGGTGTTTCAGAGATCAAACCGGCTTCGCTTTCTGGTGCCGAAGTCGCGATTTGAGCTTGTTTCGGCCTCAGAGCACACTATCACAACGCTTCTACAGGCTATTTCATCTTTTTGTGCCAAAGATATATATACGTTTTGGTTTGCCAATATAAGCATCTCAAAGCCTACTATAGGTTTAACAGAACTCTCTAGGGTAGTTCTGTTCAACTTTTTTAGATACAGTCATTTTTTTGCATCAGGTTATTTTAGTCAATGGTCGTGGCTGAAAGCAGTGATGCATTTCGTATGTTGGCTGTTGAGGATAAGTTGGATGGTACGAATTACCCATGATGTGTCATGTATTGGTCACAAAAGGACTATGGAATATTGTGAAGGGTGTTGAAAGACATCCTCTTACACCTACAAATACAGGTACTAGAGCTGATGGAGATGGTGTCAAAGATGGTGATATTCTGTAGATTGCTATTTGTGTTGTGATTTCTGCCGCTGCAGTGGAAAATCTATTCAGATGGTAGATATGCTCAGGCACATGCATTGATATTCTTCTCTATCAAACATGCCATTATTCCTCACATTTGCTCTTGCAAGAGAGCTAAGGATGCTTGGGATACACTTACCACATTGTACCAAGCTAGGAATGAAGCTCTTGTTGCTTACCTCCCAAAACAGTTGGAGAGTGAGCATATGAATGAAGGTGATTCTATGGACAATTTTTTGACAAAGAGTAGAAATATGCAAATGCTGCACATTTCGAAGAAAGAAGACAAAGATGAGAAAAAATTTCATTAAGAGCTGTCCAAAACTGGCTTCTAAAGAGGCAAAGAAGAAAGAGGCCGGAATGGTTGTTGCAGAGACCTCTACACCAAAAACAAAGTCTACTAATCTTGTGCAGAATGAAGAATGGGCATTTACTATTGTTTGTAGTTTTGACCCATCTTGTCATGAGAAGTGTATGTCTGCACTAGACTCAGATGTTTGCCCAGTATTTTGATAGTGGGGCAACCAAACATATTACCTCACACCGCAGTTTCTTCACTTCACTTGAGCTTGCCCCTATAGGGAATACTATCACATGCACCAACAAATCATCTTATCCTATCATGGAAGTTGGTAAGATCATTGTGACTACTGCTGATGGTAGTTCTTTCACTTTGTCAGATGCTTTATTTGTTCCAGGGATCAAGAAGAATCTGTTATCAGTTTCGGCTTTAGCCAAGATAGGCTTGGTTTTGAAATTTGTTGATGACAGGTGTATAGTTCATGATCTATCAAATGGCGAGGTTATTATTGCTTCTGACATTTTATGTTGTGAGTTGTATAAGCTCATAGCCTATGAAAGATTTATGAATGATTCGGCCTGTGTAGTTCATGATTCTCTCGCTATGTGAGATGCAAAGCTTTGACATGCATGCTTTGGTCACCTGAATTTTGCTAGTTTGTTATGCCCACAGAAATAAAAAATGGTGTCATCTTTGCCCAAACTTGAGGCACCCAAAAAACATGTATGTGAAGGCTATATTTTGGGCAAAATGAAGCATTCCTCCTTTCCAAAAGATGGTTCAGTTTGGGCTACTTAGAAATTGCAGTTTGTACATAGGATTTGAGAAAAATCCCTATAGTCAGCCATAATGGATGAAAGAGAAAAATTAAGCTACTTCTTTGACGTCCAAGATAGAAGCTCTAAGCCTAACATGGTTATGTCGATAAGTGCTTCTCTTATCTTCTTTAGAACTTTTACAATCAAAGTATGGTTTGAACTGTATATCAACATCATAGGGATCGTATAAACCTTCATTTAATAATCCTTAGTGATAGTTGCTCCTATGCAAACACCTTCTTTTGGAAACTATCTTTACTTCATGACTTTCATTGATGATTTTTCCAGGCATGCATGGTTATATCCACTCAAAGCAAAGTCCAAAGTGTTTATGTGCTTCAAATAGTTTTGGTTTTGGTTGAAAATCTATCAGCATGTAAAATGGGCACCCTACGCTCTGATCAAGGGGGGGAATATATGTCTTCTGACTTTAATGCATTTCTGGCTGAACGTGGGATAAAACATCAATGTATAGTGTTGCATATACCTCAACAGAATGAAGTTGCTAGACAAAAGAACACGTCACTCATGGAAATAGTGAGATGTATGGTCAAGAGTTAAGCTTTACCACAAAGTTTCTAGCTTGAGGTTATCATGTGTGCCACATATGTACTTAACAGGTGTCCCACTAAAGCACTGCAATCTATCACTCCATATGAGGCTTGACATGGTTACAAGCCATCTGTTGCTCATTTGCGTGTTTTTGGTTGTCTAGCATATGCATTACTGCCTGAACAACATCACAAGAAATTGGATGATAAAGTAGTAAAATGTAATTTTTTTAGCTACAGTTCTGCAAGCAAAGGCTATCATCTGTATCATCCACAGAATAAATGCATTTTGGTTAGGCATGATGTTGTTTTTGTGGAAGATGCTATTCAACCTTTACTTTCATGTACAAAGGAGACATCTATTAGCTCCAAAGACATGTATGATACTTTGCAGAATCTTTTTACAGGTGCACAGTCTAGTGTTGGTCCTAATGAGGCAACTTCTCAACCATTGTAGGTTTCATGTGATGATGTAGATCATTCTATTTTTTATGCACATTTACATGATGCACTTGTTGATGAGAGAGCTGATATTAAGGAGGACAAAACTATGCCAAAATGGCTGGTGCAGACTTTGCGTGACAACAAATTAGATGCACCTCTGTCATATCATACTCGTTCAGGCTCTCATAGTGCCTCTTCTGCATTAGACTGATACGCTATGCCTACGTTTTGGCCTTGAAGACTGTAAACCTACTGCCACTCCTATGGAGACAGGTTTACGATTGAGTCTTCATGATGATGGAGATGCATTTGATGTTGTTCTCTACCAGCAAGTTGTTGGATGCTTGATTTACTTATGCATTACTCGGCCAGATATTCAGTTTGTTGTCTCACACATGAGCAGGTTTATGCATTGCCCAGGTGTCAAGCATTGGCAGGCGGTTAAGCATATCTTTCGCTACTTGAGTGGTACCCGACTACTTGGGTTATTTTATCCCAAGGGGGGAT
This sequence comes from Ceratopteris richardii, assembly GCA_020310875.1. NCBI lineage: Eukaryota > Viridiplantae > Streptophyta > Polypodiopsida > Polypodiales > Pteridaceae > Ceratopteris > Ceratopteris richardii. Next base: position 67,564,864 of record CM035433.1, on the reverse strand, counting down.
CTCTATCGCCCTATTTTCATACTTTTTCTCACTCTGACTGTGCTGGTTGTTATAACACTCATGTGTCCACTAGTGGTTTTTGCTTCATGCTTGGTAGCTCATGCATATCTTGGTTAAGCAAGAAGCAGCCTACTGTGGCCACTTCCAATTGTGAGGCTGAGTATAGGGCAACTTTCACAACGAGTGTTGAGTGTGTGTGGCTCAAACGTCTTATGGCTGATTTGGGTGTTGATCAGTCTTCTGCTACCACCATCTTCACTGATAGTTTGAGTGCATTGGCAGTTGCAAGGAACCTAGTGTTCCATGCTCACACTAAGCACATTGAGGTGCATTATCATTATGTCAGGGAGAGGTTCTCTGGTGGAGAGATCAGCTTTGCGTATGTGCCCACGTAGGAGAACATTGTAGACCTTTTCACAAAGGCTCTACCTAGGGAGAAGTTTGAAGCTTTCTGCAAAGCTTTGGGCTTACTTCCTTATGTGGATTGATTCCACATAGCTTGCCACTTCCTTATACATGAGTGCTAGCTCCTTGTTCACCGCATCACTCCTAGGGGGGGATTTGTTGATATGTTTAGGTAGTGGTGTGTGAACACACTAGGACCACAGGGGAACTTTTTTCCCTCTTTAGGAGGTTTCTTCCCTCGGCTTGTATATACACCTATTGCCCTAACACGCTACTTATCTTTGTACATTCTAGTGGTAATACATTCAATATTGTGTGTTGTGATCCAAGCTTCTTCTTCTTCTTCCTTGAGTTGTTCACGTGCTTCCACATACGTTTAACTCCAACATCCATTACTCAATGGAGATAATAAAACATAAGAAATAGAACAAAGTGCCATAAGAAAAAATATTTCAATTACTTTGTGAACCTAAATGATAGACTTGTCCTAATACCACTCAAAATATTCCTAACCTTGAGTGTATCCACAAAGAACACTTATTGTCCTAAATTATTCTCATGTCCATGCAAAATCCATGATCCTTGTTCATAAATACTTAGTTGTTATCCAAACATAAATTGGACTAAGTTCTATTTGAAGAGATTTTATTATAACTATAATACAAACTCCAAGTCTTTGTCTTCTCCTTACTTTGCCATATGAATCAAAAAGCATTGCTTTGTGAGATTTAAAAAACTCCATAAGTACCAATCATCTTAAATGATGCTATGTCATCATACTCATGACCCAACACCAAATAAGATATTGCTCATTCTATGGGTGATGTTTATCCACATCTCTTCCAACTATATAACGAGAAATCATCATTCTACTTTTAGACTCCAATGCTAATAACTAGATCTTCCTCATCTAGTGAAATTCCATCACTTGGAAATATTCATAACAACTTCTGAACCTAAATTCATCGAGTGAGGCTTAGTCTAATCACTATGAATAAATGATCTCCTGATTGCCTTTGATAGAATAATGACATAGTGTCACTCCTATCTTGGCAATCTAAGAGCTAGAATTTCAATCTAAACTATTCCTCTAGGAGCAAGTTAGAGTTTAAACTCTAAAGAGAAATCCCTACTATGAATTATCTATATGAGTAAAGTAGACTTCATACTTCCACTTAAGTTATAGTCTAATTTGAAACTTCTCTATACTTTTTTGAAACTTCTCTATAGTTTCCCTTGCCCTTGAAAGAGACTATGGATGAATAAACCTATATCCATGATTTATGGATAGAACTTCATATCCATACACTCTAATAGAATCATCTACCATAAAGGGATAAGATGTATAGAGATAAAAATTTCTTTTAGAAGAATAAATCTTCCTTGTGACAATTCTTTTGCTCTTGAAAGAACAAATTCTTTTTCTCTCAAAAACCAATCTTCCCTATGAAAGAAGAAGATTGCCCAAAGGGAAGTTCTATCCACTATCCTATACTAGTGGATCCTTCTTCCAATCCCTCTGTCACATCCTCATCAAACCAACTACGAATTTCTTATGGAATTCAACAAATTTTGAATTCCTTATCCCAAATGGAAGTCCAATAAAATTTACCAAAATGGATTTTATGAATAGAATAACGATTTTTATAAATCGCTTTATGATTTAAGCTATTGAACTTAGTTTGAATTATCAATTGCTCATTGTATATCGTTATAAATTTAAGCTGATTAGTATCAACTAAAGATATCAAATCAAGGTACCTCTCATTATTCATTTTTCTTGATTCTTTGCTAGATTCTCGTGTTTTCTTTGTACATTCTCATACTTTCTTAAATCCCCATCTATATCTTTAATGTACCGATTCCTTGATCCACTCATATCTTTGAGTACTCTAATTTCTTGTGGGAGCTAATGTCTATGTTTAAATATCCACTTGGAAAATTTAAGCATAGATCAATGCTTCCTTATGAAACCCATCTCATGGATCCCTTAAGGTAGTTTCCTAAATGGCTAAGAAATGTTTACCTTCTCATATTTAGTCAAGTAATGTCATAGAATAAGCTTTTCTAATCCTTGAGATATCCCATAGTCTCAAATGTGCCCTTGTGAGCCTTGGTTGAGGGAAAAAATCCTTCAATATTATGGAGATACGCATCTATTCCTATCAAATTACTCTTATACTTATGCTTTTGCACAATTTGTGAGAAAGATTTACTATCGTCTCATTTATATTCTTTAAATATTTAGCTTTTACTCCTCTTAGAGTTACCTTAAAACATGTGTTCTATAAATTACTATATCTTAATTTTTCAACTTGAAAATGCTTACGTTTAATGAAGATTAGAATTTCTCATTTATATCTTGATTCATTCTCGAATCTTAGTTATTCTATCATTGGATATCTTTTCCTTTAATTGTCTTAACATGAGTGTACATAAAACTATGATTCATTTCATGTTTGCAATAACATATGTAAGTTTGCATAGACTATATGTGCGTTGTAGTATACATTTCAAACTAAATGACACACGCATAAGTGTCCCTAAACCATCATTGTGCATCTATGGAATGGTGCACCATATCAAATCACTAGTGAAAGTTGTGCATGTGCACCCAGCCATGTACATCCTCTTTTGACACAAAAACTTATATTGAATTCAAGGTAAGCTATATTTTTCTCCTCATTAGGAATACAAGCAATATGGTTCAGCTATGGGCGAACCCCTATACAAGAATATACGCACTTATAAATCAGTGAAATTACAAAATTTTGGGGGATAAAAATAATCTAAAATATGAATCGAGGACTTTCCTAGTCCTAAACAATAAATTTCAAATCACAATGGAAGCTATTGAATGTAGATACTTTCATGTTTCATTTGGAAGTATTTTCCTTTCGAACGATTGTTGGCGGAGTAGCCAATGACACAGCAAGCACCACCAACAAAAGATTGTTGAGAACTCTTTATTGAGGAAAAATATTCAAAACTCCTCCCATAGTAAGCTCTATGTCATAGTAAATCTTTCAAAATAAACTTTCCAACAAACCGAAAAACTATTGTAGGCTTCTTCTTTTCCTTTCTCCTTGAATTGTAGGCTTCTTCTTCCATTTGCTTGTAGTAGCTCATATGTGGAGTGAGCATGAGTCCACAAATGCTTGTAAGGAGGAAAAGAAATCATCTATCCCTCCTCTTCTACTCTCTTCTTTCTTCTGTCCTCTTTCTTAACTTCTTGAGGAGTGGTTGAAGGTACTTGAAGATATAGAAGATCAAATCGTCAGTATGATAGAGAAGATCAAATTTTGAGCGTGATATAGAAGATCATAGATATGGTCCTTCAAGATATAAAAGATCATATTATGATCATGATAGAGAAGATTATAGATATGAGTTGCCCCAAATTCCCATGAGGCGAGCAAGCACATAGAGGCAAAAATAAACCCTTGTGCATGTGAAGAAGGGAAAGATTTCTTCTCCAAATTCGTTTTCCAATCTCCTCTCTTCTTCCTTTGAATACTTTTCATGCATATCCATGTGTATTGTCCACCATGAATGCTCCCAAGTCCTTCCTTTTTCTTTTTCTGATCTTCTCCTCTCATCAAACCTCATGGAGACTTAGGAGTAGAATCTCACACACAATTGGGATGTTTGAAAGGAGGTTAGTGATTTGTGGAAGGCACATGGAAATGCTCGCAAGTCCTTCCTTTTTCTTTTTCTGATCTTCTCCTCTCATCAAACCTCATGGAGACTTAGGAGTAGAATCTCACACACAATTGGGAAAGGAGGTTAGTGATTTGTGGAAGGCACATGGAAATGCACAAGGAGAAGATGAGGAGAGAAGCCATAGAGGATATTTGGCGCAGGTCACAATTGTATAATCCTACAATAGGTAACCTATACATTTATTACAGATGTGCTCTAAATGACTCGTGGGAAGAAATGTGTGCTATCTCATCTTTCTACTCATGAGGCATGCCTAATGAGAAGAGGGAGGTGAGTTATGTCTCTCTCTCTCTCTCTCTCTCTCTCTCTCTCTCTCTCTCTCTCTCTCTCTCTCTCTCTCTCTCTCTCTCTCTCTCTCTCTCTCTCTCTCTCTCTCTCTCTCTCTCTCTCTCTCTCTGTTTCTCTCTCTTTCTCCCTATCTCTCTCTTTTTAATTGGATGCCATAGAAAATTGTGGGCACCTATGAAAGTCACAAGCATGATGACTCGCATGGGGATCATATTTTCAACACTCTAATACCTTTTTTGGGTTTCAAAGCGAGAGCTGAAGTAGATGAAGCTAGAGATGGGCATACTTGCATGAAAGAAGAAAGAGACTCACACCATAGATGAAGACGCCTCCACCTTGGTGGAGGAGATCTCTATTTCTTACCTTTTCCATCTACCACTCTTTCTAAAGAGTGGCCTATATTAGAGGGCCTCCTAGCCTCTTACTTGAGGTCAAAGGTTTAATAACCTTACTTTATAACAATATTGGATTTTTTTTTTTGTGGAATATCATATCAATTTGTTTTTTAGCAATCCATGTTTTTGTCTATCAGGTAATGGAGGCTTTCATAATAAATTTATTCTAAGACAAAAATAAAATCTTTTGATGGTTCTCTCCCTAAATTTCAAGATGAAATGTTGTATGGAACTTGTGGTTGGTAAGGTCTTCTACTGTTATTTGGCATGCCTATGGGGTTTTTCGTTTGCATTACAAAAATAGATGGGATTGTGTGCTTTGTAAATTTATCAATCTACAACTAGGACTTCATGTAGCCAAGTCTCATTCTTAGGGTCTTGATTTTGAACCATTATAGCTCACCTAGTCTAATTGAATATTTTTCTTGTTGGCAGCCATCTAAGTATCAATTGAAATATATTTTTTATTTGGATACTAGGTAATCATAGGGATCAAGTAATGAATATACTCAACACGCCACCAAAGTCTCATGGAAATTATGTTGTCAACTATGGAGTGCTAGTGTTATAAATGTCTTGAACATCAATGACTTAGCTATGACATTCTTGCAGTAAAATCATTGGCCAATGCAGCATGAAGTGATCACCAGAACAGACAAATAAACTTCTGTTTATCTCAAAATATTAATAGAATTAACAATGATAGAAGGATTTATGAGTATATCAAACCATTAGAACAAAATAAACTAGCAATGGCTAGTAGTTACCTAGAGATACACAAAGATGAACATCTCTAGTTTGTGTGGAGAATAAGTTAGTAGGGATTGCTCAATGACTTAAAGTGGTTCATGAATGAATTGAATTACAAGTTTTATTATTTTAAGTGATCATTTGTTTGCAAAAGAAATGGTTCTTTTCTTTTTGGTCCATGACTCTATTTGGGTGTGGTTACAGGCTCATCTTTAGAAGCATTCCCTCCATAGTAAGGCCCAAAAATACTTTAAAGTTGGTAGTAGGGGATGGAATGACATCATGATCGATGGGAGATTCATCTCTTGATGAAATGAAATTGAAAGTACCATTTTTCTAGAATTTATCTTTATAGGTTGAGCAAAAAATCACAATTGTCAGCACTTTTATGCTCATCACCTCCTACATGCTGCCATATCCACTCGGAAGAACCTCAACCAAGTCAAAATCCCAACCTCCACCTTACCAAGAGACTTAATGAGAAATGGAAGATAAATTTAGAACAAGCAACAATGAATACACAATTTCCAATATTCGTGGGCTTTTCCCATCCCCATCAAACCCTACTCTCTATGGTGGATCATCATCCATCAAGCTATATGAATAGCCTGGAGGGTCTTCAGATTCAACATAGGGAATCAAGTTGTAAAAGATGCAATGAAGTTGATACCATCCTCATTTCTTGATGAACTACCCCCTTATTCAACCCCTCCTCACACAAAAGAGGTCAATGATTCATCCACTAGCTAGTGTTGCTTCACATCATAAAAATATATTTTTTTAAAGGAACTTAAGTCGAAGCCTACTCTCCCAAGTACGCTTGAACAAATTGAAATTATAGACGAGGGTACGCTTACTACCCATAGTTTCAACCTTAGAATGATCTTGTGATGGAAGCTTGAAACCTAACCACGATAGAAAACAAAGAGGTAGTTCATGATAGAGGAGCTCTATTGGGGTTTTGATCTGTTGTGATAGAGTGGCTTTGTCATTACAAAAGGTTTTTCATGATAGACTTGCTCTATTGGGGTTTCTCTATCATGATGGACCAGGGTTTGTCATGATAGATGGGTCTATCACAATAGAGGGTGGTCTGTTGCGATAGACGGGCTTTGACATAGGATGGGTTTGTCATGATACATGGGGTTCTATCATGATAGAGTGGTCTCTCATGAAAGACACAATTTATCACGATAAACCCTCTATGTGAAGTCTTTGTTCTATCATGATCGAGCGAAGAAAATTTGAAATTTTTACTTTTTCTATATGCCTAGGGTGGCATTGTGAAGCTCTATAGTGCTGTATAGGTGCATTTACCAAAATGTGCCATTTTTGGTCTATCATGATAGATAGGGTCTATCACCTCAAGGCAAAAATGACAATTCAGATGCCAAATGATGAAACTATGTCCGGGAGTACATAGTTTCTGCTGAAGTGTTATAGAGGGGTTTTGGTTGGGCAAAACTTCTCCAAATCAATCACTATTTGTTAGTAATCGGAGCTTATAAGTGTAGCTTCATAACATGACAAAGATTTCTCAAATAAAATGTCAGATCAGAAAGCTATGAGTAGAAGAAGGCAGGTATCTCAAGGGTAGGAAATGAGAGAGTAATTCTTCATAAAGAGGTAACTTTGGAAGACCAATAACTGAGAGCTTGAAGCTCTTTACCTATTCCAATAACCCATACCCCATCTCCACAACCCATAATACATATGTGCATCATTGCTTCCCCAATTCCTTAATCCATAACATACTTTTTCTCCCCCGAATCTCAGGAAAAAACTCAGATTGAAATATCTTTTTTACCTTCTCCTGTTGTACATCTGTCAACTAACGAATGAGCTTGTTGCAATGTCTTTATCCCACATAGCATGTGGACAACATGGAAAATGGATATGTATTGTCCTTCTTCACTATGCATCCTTCAATCAAGAGAAGGGGAGGAGGGAGAGGTTGAGCCCGTTGGCTCCTTCCACTTATGCGTGGGTGCTTTTATGGCATTGCTCATTGTAATGGGCCTATGTGGGTGTTCTGGCCTTGTGTGTGTCTAAAACCTACTCTGATACCACTGTGGTGGTTCGCCCGATGAGTCCCCTAACTGTGATGGTTCAGCCAATGAGTCCCCTTATTTTGTTAGTCGATGGTCTCAAAAACCCGAAACGATACATGGAGATCTGCTCGACCATTGTGGTGGTTTGCCCAATGAATCCCCTAATTAAGGTGACTCGCACGATGAATCCCCTTATTTTTTTAGCCGATGACCTCGAAAACCCAAAATGATACACAGAGATATCCTTGAATTCTGAGCCACCCAACCGCATACTCTCTAGGTTATTTCCCCTCTCTTTCCATAATGTAATGAGTCTCCAAATGGCTACTCACATGAGTGCCACATGGAACTCATGTGTGAGCCCATACAAATGGAGGTTAGAGGTGATTCCCACTTCTCTCCTTTTGGAATCTCCATATAACACAAGTACATTGAAAGAGAGAACAAAAATGCTCCGTAGTTACCAAAGAGGAATCAGACTGCAGTCCAGCTAAGAGCGTATGAATAATGGAATCAAGGAGCATGGAAGGTAATGTATTGTCTATCTGTTAGCATACATGATAGCATTATTGGGCACATATAGGATGCCAAGACCCCGAAAGAGGCTTCGATTTGGTCACATTGTATGATACCAATACAAAGGCAGAGAAATTGCAACTCAAGAATGGGCTACACACACTAGAGAAAAAGGGCATGTCGGTAAGTGATTACACCCTGAAAATCAAAAGCGTATGTGAGTCACTTACATCTATTGGCATGAATGTGGATGATGATGATAAGGTGGAAGTGTGCCTTTGTGGTTTAGGAGCTACATATAAGTAGTTCAGAAAATCTATTTAGACGAGGGAAAATATCCCGAATTTGGTTGATCTAGTGTTCATGTTGATTATTGAAGAAAAGAGTCTTGGTGAGGACTCAAACTCCCAAGGAAAACCTAGTTCTGAGTAGGTATTCTACTCTAACAGAGGAAGAGGTAGAGGTAGAGGCTTCGAAAGTGGAAGAGGACACAATAACCAAGACCAAGCTCAACGACAGAATCATGAAGGAAGTAGAGGACAGTTTTGAGGCATATGGAGCCAAAGAGTCATGTTGATTATTGAAGAAAAGAATCTTGGTGAGGACTTAAACTCCCAAGGAAAACCTAGTTCTGAGTAGGTATTCTACTCTAGTAGAGGAAGAGGTAGAGCTACAGGCTTCAAAAGTGGAAAAAAACACAATAACCAAGACCAAGGTCAACAACAAAATCATGAAGGAAGTAGAGGACAGTTTCGAGGCATGGGGAGCCAAAGAGGCCACACGAATTCCCAAAGAAATGATTCAGGTAATGATAATAAGGATGCTCAAATTGTGGTAAAGGTGGACACTTAAAATGTGTTTGCAAGTTGAAGAATCAAAATAATAGAAGGCAGCAAAACAACTATGCATCCACAAGTGCAGATGATTTTGAGAAGTTGTTCATGGTCCAATCGTCATATGATGAATATGATGCCTATTAATGTTTGAAAATCAAATGGTAATGTCTGGTGTGTTGATTCAAGTGCTTCAAATCACATGGCCAGTCATGCCAAATGGTTTAGTAGTTTGTAGAAACTTCCAATTCCTAAATATGTTGAAACAAGTGATGATACACCACACCCTATCAAGCATACAAGAAACATAGCATTGTCTATGGAGGATGAGAAGGTAGAGCATCTTGTTGATTTGATGCATTGTCTATAGAGGATGAGAAGGTAAAGCATCTTACTGATGTGATATAACAAAGAATATGGTTTTTGTTGGACAAATGGTTGACCAAGGATTAAAAGTCAGGTTCAATGCTAATACGTCTTGTAAATCTGCATCATAAATGGAATGATTTGCATCATCACATGAAACTTGTAAAGGCTAAAAAGTTGCCTTATTTGGACAAGCACTATATCCACCTATAAAAACAGGCAGCAAAGTGTCATACATGTCTTTGGAGCTAACTGATGTCTCCTTAGTACATGAAAGTAATGGCTGAATAGCATCTTTCACAAAAACAACATCACAGTTAACCAAACTATGTTTAGTCTATGGATGATATACAAAATTGCCTTTTCTTTCAAATTTGTACCCAATAAAAATACATTTCACTACTTTCTCATCCAATTTCCTATGTTGTTGTTCAAGCACTAATGCATACGCCAACCAACCAAAAACACATAGGTGAGAAACATGTGGCTTGTGACCATGCCAAGCCTCATGTGGAGTGATAGACTGCAATGCTTTAGTGGGACACTTGTTAAGTACATATGCTACACACATAACAACCTCAAGCCAGAAACTATGTGGTAAAGCCTGACTCTTGACCATACATCTTGCCATCTCCATGAGTGACATGGTTTTCCTTTCAACAACTCCGTTCTGTTGAGGTGTAAATGACACTGTACACGGATGTTTTATGGCATTTTCAGCCAGAAATGCATTAAAATTAGAAGACATATATCCCCCCCCCTCTGATCACAATGGAGGGCGCCCATTTTACATGCTGACAGATTTTCAGCAAAAACCAAAAATTGTTTGAAGCACATAAAGACGTCAGCCTTTTCTTTCAATGGATATACCCATGCATGCCTAGAAAACTCATCAATGAAAGTCACGACGTAAAGATAGTTCCCAAATGAAGGTGTCTACATAGGACCACAGACATCTCTATGTACAAGCTATAATTTTTTAGTAGCTCAAACTGAACCATCTTTTGGGAAGGAGGAATGTTGCATTTTTCCCAAAATATAGCCTTCACACATGTGTTCACTGGGTTCCTCAAGTTTGGGCAAAGAAGACACCATTTTAGATTTCTGCAGGCAATAGCAAACTAGGGAAATTCAGATGACCAAAGCATGCATGCCAAAGCTTTGCATCTGACATACCTTGAGAATCATGTATTGCACATGCTGAATCATTCATAGATTTTTCATAGTCTATGAGCTTATATAGCCCACAACATAAAATGCCAGAAGCAATAATGGCATCACCATTTGATAGATCATGAATTGTACATTTTTCATCATAAATTTCACAACCAAGTTGATCTTGGCTAATGCTAAAGCTGATAGCATATTTTTCTTGATCCCGAGCATAAATAAAGCCTCCAACAATGTAAAAGAACTACCATCAGTCATAGTAAGAATGATCTTACCAACTCCTATGATAGGATAAGAGGAGTTTTTGGCACATGTGATAGTATTCCCTCTAGGGGCAAGCTTGAGTGAAGTGAAGAAACTACGCTGCGAGGTAATATGTTTGGTTTCCCCATTATCAAAGTACCAAACATCTGAGTCTACTGCAAATATACAGTATTCATGAGAAGATGGGTCATAAGTGCAAACTGTAGTAAATGCCCATTCTTTATTCTACACAAGATTAGTAGACTCTGTTTTGGGTGTAGATGCCTCTACAACAACCATTCTGGCTTTTTTCTTTGCCTCTTTTGCAGCCAATTTTTGACATCACTTTATGATATGATCATTTCCTTTATAGTATTTGCAAAAAAAAAAATTGTTTTTCTATTTCCTTCTTGTCTCTATTATCCTTCTTTGATTGTGCAAAATTAGGAGCTTTTTGCTTACTAGTAGATGAGCTCCATTTACCTTTTCCCTTCTAAATGGCCATGAAAGCTTGATCTACAACATGCATAATGGACCTGTTCTTCCTAGACTAATCTTCTTGCAATAGAACAAAGACTAGCTCCTCAAATATTAAGGCATTTGGATTGTGTTTCATCATCAATCGAGGAGTACAAGTAAAATGCTAATATGAATCTACAAGACCATTCAAAACAGTCTGCACAAGTGAACTGGCAGGCAAGACTTTCTGAGTATAAATCAACTATTCCTTCAAATCTTTGATCTTTGTTAGAAAACTATCCATGGAATATCCTTCATAGTATGATCAGGAACCTGAAGAATATCACCATCTTGAATGTTGTTAGCATCACCATCAGCAACTGTGTTTGTAAGAGTAATAGGATGTTTTCCAACACCTTGCACGATATTCCATAATCCTTTTGTTGGAGTCAATGCAACAAGTGCTCTAACATTAGACATTTTAGCTATAGGCTTAAACGTTTCCTCATAATCAATGCCATATGTATGTGCATATCCTTTTGTGACTAATCATGATTTATACTTTCTTACGCTACCATCAGCGTTGTGCACCCACTTAAAGCCTATGGGTTTCTTTCACTACCACAATGGAACCAGCTTGCATGTTTCATTTCCATAAACTACAACCATCTCCTCATCCATAGTTTCTTTACAATATGCATTTCCAATTACATCTTCAAAACAAGAAGGTTCAACATCTTGTATTACCTTGGTTATGTGGGCACAATGATGAGTCATGTAACTGTCATACATCAATCATTGCACTAAATTCCGCATCCTCCCAGATCTTCTAGGTCCTAAGTCACTTCTCCTTGTATCATTTGCATGTGCGTTTCTTACTCTTGGAATCTTCACAAAGAGCAATCCAAGTTCCTTATCAAGACTCATTTCTAAACCGCTAAATCTCCATCAATGTCTTTGAAATTAATAGATGTTTTACTACGTGCAGAAAGCTTTTCTTTACCTTTCTTGGATGTATTTAATGAATTTGCTCGCCTAAAAATTCCACACAATCTTCTACTCCATGGATTTGAGTCGGAACTATTTCTTGGTGATGCATCTATTCCACTCAAAACTTGACATTTTGAACTTAGGTTTTCTACATTTACTTTTTCATTTTGTTCAAGACTAAGTCCTTTTTTGGTATTTGCATAGAAGCTTGACATTTCATCAAATACCACATCTCTACTTACCTTCACCTATCATGTGAGTGGGTTATAACATTTATATCCCTTTTGCTCAAGGGAGTATCCAATGAAGATGCATTTATTTGCTTTTGGATCAAGCTTCATCCTCAACTCGTCTAGAATATTTACATATGCAATACATCCAAAAACTTTCATATGTGATAATTTTGTCTTTTTACCTGTGAACTTCTCTTCAGGTGTAACTTGATGTACAGTAGCAGTTGGAGTTTTGTTCATGATGTATAGATCATGGCAAGGTGCGATGTGGTGTTTAAGGAGGAGCAGCCACATGAAATGGACGAGCAAAAGAGAGATTCCACTTTATCATCAGGCGAAGGGGCAATCCACTATGAATCTTGCCTAAGAGCTTTCCCTTCTACACAACAGAAGGAAGCATCATCTTCAAATGATGAGTCTAACTCTTATGATATTGGAGTGGTAAGGAGGTTCTCTAGTAAGACTTGCCAAACTCATTGGAAGGCAAGCATGCAGATACTCAGGTATGTGAAAGGAACCACTGACTATGGTATTCTTTATGAAGGAGGATCATCTCTAGTCAGATACTATGACTTAGATTGGGCAAAGATATTGATACTAGAAAATCAATTTTTGGATATTGCTTTTCTTTAGGATCAGGGATTTTCTCTTGGATCAATAAGAAGCAACCAACTATAGCATTATCTTCTATTGAAACTAAGTACAAAGCTCCATGTGTTGCAACATGTGAAGCAGTATGATTGAGGAGGATTCTATGGCATATAGGAATACAAGGATAGGAGGCAACAGAGTTGAAGTGTGACAACCAAAGTTGCATGGCCATCACCAAGAATCCTATTTTCCATGCACGTACCAATTACATAGAAATTCATTATCACTATGTGCGTGATTTGATTGATGGCAGGGTTGTGGAGATAAGCTATTGCCCAACTGAAGAAAATGGAGGATACATTTTCACCAAGGCTCTTGGGAGAGAGCAACTTCTTCGACAATTTCCAAAGCTTGGTATTGGACCAAGGAGGTCGTTCACTGCAGGGTGGACATTGAGGGGCGGTCTTAGATATGCTCAATACTCCACCCTCAAGTGACCACAAATGATCCATGGTGCTCTAAGTAGTAAGGCCCCCATTATGAGGAGAAGCCATTGTGAGAGCCCAAACACTTGTGGAACCCTAAATTCTAAGTTAGATGAGGTTTGTGTGTGATCATTGATGGTTATAGATGATCTTTGTGAGGCTAACCATCAGGTTAGGTATGGCATAAACTTCTGGGCCATTGCATTGTCATTCAAGGTTAAAATAAAGGCCTTGTGGCATCGCACAATTTCCCCATAGAATCTTAATGGGGGGAGTGCAGAGGGGGGCTTGCCCCCTTCTACGAGGTTTGGGGGCCTATTCCCTTGGCCTGTATGGGCGAGACTTTAGGACTTCTAGTCATTGAGATATTATTGGATTGTATATTTTACCGACTATTTTGTATCTCTTGACTGTGTTTATCTATACCGAATCTGCTTGTAAAAGCTATATAACCATGGCCTAGGTTGATCTTTACATAGCATTATGCACTAGTAAGCCCTTCATCTAGATTTTTTCTAGATTTCCATCTAAGCTCCACATCAGGAGCACACGGATGGACAACACCATAATTGTAACTGCATTACGATTGGCAATCAGAGAGTTGGAGTTCTTTATCTCCCAATCTACATCCTTTTTTGGCATTTTCTTTCTCAACTCTGTATACTAATTTATTCCATTGTGCTGCTATTTTCTTACATATATGAGCTTTAATAAAATAAGTCTATGATCTAAGGATCCGGTCGATTCAGACGGATCTAAAATCGGATACCATTTGGTCACCCGTATGTATGATCAAAGATCTTGAGTTTAGAACTAGGATGTGAAATAGGAGGTCTTGGGTTCAACCCCCATGGGTTACATGGGTAGTCTATTTTTTCCAAAGAGCTCTAGAGTCTTCTATAATCATTCACTTGAGTTAATTGCACTTAATTGGCACACTTGGCATACATGCAATTACATGGCCGTCACATGGATTGCTAGTATCCACCTACCCAAGAAGGCAATCCCCTAGAGAGAGCTATATATAGCGGCATATGGTTGGGAGGAGATTCATGTCTCTAGCATGTGGTGGTTGTAATTCTTAGTTTCTTGCATTGGTATCAGAGCTCAAGGTTAAACTTTCATGGAAACATTGTCTCTTGCATCATCTTCTTCTCCAAATTCTTACTCACATGTGTTTTTTTTATCAAACCCGAGATTTCACGCTTTATATATGTTTTTTCTTGTGGAACTTGTGAAGCAAAAAGAAGGTGGTAGAAGCATTTATATTCACGCATGCTGATAGCAAGGCTCGAACTCATGTTGTAAGCATAGGGAAGACTTATGCTATCCACATGCTCTATGGGGACTGCATTATGGTTAATGGTGCCAATCAGTTATAGATTGATATTCTTCTGTGCAGCAAAAGTCAAGCAATTGCACATAGTGCAATTTAGAGGTTGTGAACTTTTGAATGTGTCCATCGGGCTAGGAGGCAATGACTGCTACACATCTTTCTCATATCCATTGTGCTAGGAGATGAAAACTCCCCAACATCTTCCTCATACTATGAATGCAACACTCCTTGCTCATATTATTGGCAAGATGCAAAAGCTACATACCATAGATTTTTGTTACTGTGCAACCTGCAAACAACACAGAACTATTATTTAGAGAGATGATAGGGCATACAGGTAGAGATTTTCAATCAAAGATCTCTACAAGCATCCCCAAGAATCAAACTCATATCATTATGATTAGTACTGGCTGGGCATGTTAAAAGAAAACTTCATTGTCTCATATACTGTTGAGCATGGGTGTTGATCTTTGGTCTACTACATGGTGAGGATATCATCTATCCATGATAGCCACCAAGTTCTATGACAAACTTTTGTAGAGATGCTTGTTTATAAATTGAAAATACATCGTGCTTAGCAAAGTCCCATGGGTGTTGAACCCGGTACTTGCATTGATCAATGACAAAACTCTAACCACTCGAATATCCAAGGATGGTTGTATCAATTTCAAAGATTATTTTATGGTGGAAAATACTAGTACCACATAATCGACCACAAATATTAAGTAGTACAGAAGCAAGAACCATTTGGGAGAGAGGCTCTACATGCATCCAATTTAATAGTTAAAGACATCTTTTGTCTTCAAAGAAGAGTACATGAGGAAGCTAAGGTTTTCAAGGAGGAGTATGTGCTTCTTCTCATGGACCAATGGATGGATGTAGCACAAATAGGAGATAATTATTTTCCAGGTTAATGTTTATTTTCAATACTTTTTTTTGCTCTTGTCTTTCATGTAGAGTGCATTGTATTTCTTTTGAAGCCCACTAGTAATTGTAAGTTTTTATAATATTGATGCACAATAATGATAGCTTTATTTATAATATCATAGACATATTGAAAAACGTATCAAGCATAGGCATGCACCTATGAATCATCGCATGGAAACAAAAGAATGTTGGTGCATTTTTCCTTCTAAAAGAATTTTTTCATGCACTTCTTCCTTTTATGCTTGAAAAAGATATTGCATGCACTCGAGTTTGCGCACATGCATGGTTATATCTTTTAGAAAGGTAGCAAGTATATTATTTGTACATGGACGCTTGGATGCATGCGTAGAAAGCGCAAGAACTACTTGAATTAATTGGTGCATGAAATGAAAACATGCCAACACATGCATACACTCACATGCATTTTCATATAACAAAGCATGGTTTTTTTTTGGCTTTTTGCTAAGTAGATGAGCAAGAAAATAGATGAGGACTTATTAATGAATGCTTTTACTCATTATACACCATGGTCTCATAACAATCAAATAAAAGTTAAATGGAACTTACACTATGTGAACTTTTAAAGTTTAGAAGGTAATTGTTATGTTCCATACATTGCATCTCTTGTAAAGATGAAAGGTCTTAAAAAACATAGAAACTTTGAAAGAGCTCTTAGGATTAGAAAGTTATTTCTAGGTTTCATCTAAGCTACATGTGGCTTAAGGGGAAACTCTAGTCAGGTAATCCTTAGGAATTTCAAAACTTCCTAAAGATAAGTTATTAAGTGAAATAGTATAGTTTTATATTTCATTAATTGCATGTTGTTTCTATCATCTTCAAGATAAACTTTTTGGGAACATAGGTTGCAAGGAATGGATCAATGGATCTCCCTTAACCCATGATTTTTTTCCAAAGTAAGATACAATTTCATAAAGATGATACAATCAGTACATGAAGATATCCTTTTAAACAATATTCTAGGGATAGAAGCGATGAAGGGTTTTAGTTGTTTTTCAAGTACCTATCCTAGAAAAGAAAAAAGGGACAACATTACTAAACCTGACTCAAGTTAAAAAAACGTAAAAATCTTTTTAAAGGGTAGGATGCCTAATCCTAAAGATGGTTATTTCACACGTATGAGGAGAAAAGTATTAGCTTTCTTGACACGCCAAATATGGATGCACTAATTCAGGTTGAAAAGTGTATCTTTTGGACAAGCTAATTGTAAAACGTAATCATTAAATTCTTTCAAGATGTTGGTAGAAAAGAATTCGGATGATTCTTAACTTATAAAGACGATGATGAAGTGTTCATAATATAATTATTATACATTGATTCAATAAACAAAAGATGTTTGTACTTTATGAAATCAAAGTGGATTGTATTAAAGTACTCTAGTAATAACATACTATTGAACAATCATAATACTTTTTTCAAACTCATGAATAGGAACACGTGTAAATGAAAGTTCCGATCAAACTTTCATCAAAAAATGGGATGCCATATCCTAAGGTGATCCTTTAGTTTGATACTCGAGACATGAACATCATTTTAGCTATAAAACTTTGAGAGTCTTGTCCAAAAGACAAGAAATTCTTTCAAAAACCACTACAATAGTGCAATGGATTCCATGATGAATCATTTTCTTTGATTATTTGATTCCTTATGAGGAATCTCATGTATTGAAAGAATAAATTTCTCTCTACTAGTGAGCACAAAATTCTTCGAACTTGTTAGATAGCAAGTAGTTCCCAAGAAGTCCCAAACCACCGATAGTGGTTCTTAAGCCCAAAGATTGATATAACCTAAAGGTGTATCAAAGATTCTTAGCTTTGGAATCTAAGGGCCATGAGCATATGCTTGGACTTGAGATGAGGGAAAGATCTTTAAAAATCCAATGGGTAAGCGAAGACACTTTTGTTAGTTTAAAGATCTTAACAATAAAGGCTAAGTCTTTATTCTTATTGCAAGGTCAACCAGATTTTATCAAGCTTGGCCATGACTGTCCAAGAACTTGTGATTGAAAATACTCTAAATTTTTCCCAAGTATTGGCAATCAAACTAGTAAAGCTATTTTAAGTCTGAACGGAAAGGGATTTTGGTACAATGAAAAAAGCATGAGTGGATGCTTAGAATTAAGTAGTAGAGAGATTCCTATAAAGTCCTCATCAGGGTAGGTACCCAAAGCATCAATAAGAAATGAATCTAAAGACAAGAAGTAAAAAGCTCTTTTTGCTACAAATTGGTCAAGAATAAACCAATTGGGCTTGAATATGTGAAAATTCAATTACTTGGAAATCTAATTGGTTTTCATTTGAAGACCCTAGCAAATAAGGATGGATATTCTATCAAGAGATTTTCAAGTTTCCAAAGTAAAGCATGAGATCGTGAAATGATCATGTGAAGGAATCAAAACCTAGAATATCAATTTAGAGGTAAAGCCTGAAAACTTCAAAATTCTTGAAGTGAGAAGGTATCCTATCAAGATATATTTAGAATTCGTGAGAAATATCACTCACACATCAATGTGAATATAAAATAGGGTGGTATGGGACACCAAATTTTATACTCAAATTGATGTTGGAAAGATGGTATGGGACATCCGACCATGAAATGATAATTATTTTATAGTTCTAGTATGAATCTTGAAGTTAGATTTGATCATTATGGGAATTTAAATTTCAAAGGTGAAGTTTAAATTCAAGGAGGATAAAAGCATGATCCCAATATACTTCAAGATCAAGAAAGTACGAAGATATGAAGTAAATGACTTCCAAGATCTTCTTTTTAAAATAAGGAAAAGTTTTCTTATTTGAATTATGAAACACTTCAAGATAAATTGTTATGGATCTAGAAATATTTGATAAATTTATGAAGCAATAGGACTTTGATTTTGAAAAGATCCTTTCAACTAAGAAATAGACTGATTAAGTCAAGCACCAAGTTCCTAATGTAACTTGGTAAATTCAATCCTTCGACTCAAAGCAATGCTCAAGAATTGTATTCCTAGTAAACTGTCATAAAGATTGAATATAGGCATGAACTTAGTCTCAAACAAATCATTGTTTGAGTAAAAATGCATCATTAGAACCTTAGTGGGTCAACACATTGATGTAAGATACCACACTAGTATGTTGTGATGTTTTAGATTTGCTCAAAATCTTTTTGAGAATCTAGCTTATTTCTCTTAAAGATAGTAAACATGCTTCAACACCTTGTTGAAAAAAGATATTTGAGGAGTTAAAGTCGTGAGTCATCTAGAATTTGACTCATAGAACATTTATGTATCTTTGAAGTTTGAATTGGTTGTACAAAGTTTTAGTTCTTTCTTTTTGCTTTCCATATCTTTTGGATTTGACTCAGATATGATTTATTAATTAAAGTGTCCTTCAAGATATATAGCATGAATGATTTCCTAGAGTCTAGTATACTCTAGAATAGAGAAGTTAGGAATTTCTCATCAAATTGACAGTTCCCAAGAACTTTTAGGTCAACTCTTTGAGAAATGTTTCCTAAGTTGGATAATTTTTCATTTTGAATTAGAATCGATCAAGTTATAGTACAGTTGACCCAAAGTAAATGGAATACTCCTATAGTTTACATAGGATTTTCAAGCCCATTAGGACTAAGTTGTCCTCTAGTTGGGTGAAAAATCAAGTAACTATTAGATGAGAGTAAACTGTTGTACACATATCCAAGTTAGATGTTTAGGAAAACCAAATTTCAAGTTTTCCAAATCAAATTTAATTGAATCAAGAGTTCTCAAAGATTGGATAGGGATAAGAATCCCACTTTAATTACTAAGTCCATGCACCAATCATGGCCGAAAATGGACTAGTAATTTGAATCCTTCTAGTTCACATGTTCGTGCCCAGATCGCACCTAGTAAAAAGTATGAATTGGCAAGGGATGTTTTTAGATCCACCATTATTATTCATTCACTATTTTGTACTTTGACTATTTTATTAAATAGCAAAGCCAGACCCTGTTTTGAATCATTTGGGCAGGGATCCAACCAAAGAGATGAGACATGTTCTTCTAGTTTTAGAACATGAGGCTCAAGGGTTGCCTATAGTAGTTATATAGCTCTATTATTGAGGATGAAAATCTTTTTCCCAAGGGAGGATGAATGTAATAAAGTGATTCTATGATCTAAGGATCTGATTGGTTTAGATGGATCTCAAATCGAACATTGTTTGGTCACCCGTATGTTTGACCAAAGATCTTGAGTTTAGACTTACTAGGAGGTCATGTGCTCTTGTAAACAAGTGTTCCACTTAGCTTAGTGGTTAAGTCTCAAGGATGTGAAGGAGGAGGTCTTGGGTTCAACCCCATGCGGTACATGGGGAGAGTGTTTTGCCCAAAGAGCTCTAGAGCCTTCTAGAAGCATCCACTTGAGTTAACTATAGTTAACTGGGATACTTGGCGCACATGCAGTTACATGGCCGGCACAAGGATGTTTATTATCCACTACCCAACAAGGTAGTCCCTTGGAGAGAGCTATATATAGAGGCATATGGTTGGGAGGAGAGTCATCTCTCTAGCATGTGGTGGTCATAATTCTTAGTTTCTTGCACAAGCCTCATTAGTCGAGAAGCTAAAGGTAGATCTTAGTCCAACAAAAGTGCATATGCTAGGAATTGTAGGAAATATCATTGAGTGCCTAGGAGAGATTTGATAACATACTAGTACAACCGTAGGTAAGAAAGTCAAAGAGGTCCAAAACTTCAGCAAAATCAATCTCGGATCTTACAAGTATGGGTAGCTATGCACGTAGAAAAAGATCAATGATCATGGCCACAAATGTGTGTTGGTGCATGACAACCATCAATTGATGTTTTGGAAGAAAGATTGAAGTCAAAGATTGAAGAAAATATTAGTCTTAAGTTTGAAGATAGGGCATATTCAGGAAATGAAGACTTGTATACATATGTACATTAAACTTGTAGTTAGCTCACTTATACCTTTGTTATGGTAATGAGCTTGTACATATATGTCTATATATACAAGTAGAAATTTGGGCAAGTATGAGAGAGCATGAGATAAGAAGAATTAGAAGCTATAAGAGTCATTAGACAATTTAGAAGAGAAGTAGATCTCTCTCATCATTCAGATGAAAAAAATTTCAGACAAGAAGAAAAATTGCACCCGATCTTTTTCCGAGTACTCCTTCTATGTTTAATCTTTTGTGAAATACTTTTGTATAAGTCTAATTCTATAGTTGATATACCTTTGTACAAGTTTTCATATCCTAATTGTAATCAGGCTGAGAGAATTGAGAGTAGGAACATTTACATGTGTAAATGTGGAGAAGTGAAGTTTGCAATAGGTGCAAATTTGATGCTAATGTTTTGGTCAGTTCTCCTTTCACAATGTAAAGTTTTGAAAGCATTTGAATAAACGGGCTTTAGTTTGAGAGAACTATGCATTCAAAGTTACAGGTGTCTAAGTCAACTGTAGAGAAGTACAATTTTATACATAGGTGAATTGTTTGGATCATTTCTCAAGATCTACTAAATCTTTTGAGATGTTTTAACTTGGAGACACCTTGTGCAAAGTTTCATAAAAAATGTTACACATTTGGTTAGCCAATGAGTGAGTTATGTGCAGCAGACTTTTATTAGAAATGACTCTCTTCACAGTTAGTGCAAATTTTGATAGTTTGGGATTGGTCTTCCAAAACTAACCAAGGTTTTGAGTTATTCTTGATATAGAAGTGTTCTCACATCAAGGATAGCTTGTTCCTTTGGAGATTAACACTCTCCATCAGTGGTATCACAGCAAGAATCATCAAAATAGAAGAAAGGAGGACCCCAACTACTGCAGTCATACAGAAATCAACATTTGAAGGTTCAAAAGGTGAAAGCTTAAAAAGAAAGCTTGAGAAGGAGGCTTGAAGCTATAAAGAAGATCAAAGGAACTTCATTCAAAGTAAAGGTACACTTATTTCTCATAAAGCTTGAAGAATTTAATACACAAGTGAAGAAAGGATAGGAGATTCTCTTCAAATAGAGAAATTGGATAGAAAAAACTATCTAGCATGGTCAATCAGGATGGACGCTCATCTCATGAGCAAAGACCTGATAGGTTACATCACAAGTGAAGAAGAAAAACCAAATATCAGAGATCCTAGTGTTCCAACTAGGGATGAACTTTCACATTTGAAGACTTGGATGAAGAGAGATGCTCAAACAAGGAGCATTATCTACATGAGAGTGAATGACTACTTGCTACCTCATATTAGAGGACTTGAAAGTGCAAGTGACATATGGAATGCTTTGGAGGATCATTTCCAAAATACTACAAAGTCAAGGAAGGCATCCTTGTGGGTAGAGTTTACCACATTCAAGAATAAGGCCTCTCAATCCATTTCTGATTATGTAACAAGGATGAAGGACATTGCAGATGCATTAGGAGCATTTGATGAAGATATTGAGGAAGATAAATTGGTAAGGCAAATCCTCACAAGTTTTAGAGGAGATGAGAAATGGAAGCCATTCATTTTGTCTACTGAATTGTCACTAGATCATTTCACTCCTGATTTAAATTAGTTGCTAGGACACATGCTAACATTTGAGCAAGATGTCAAAGATGATGGTGATAAGAGTGCAAGTCAAGCAATGTATTCAAAGGATAAGAAGAAGAATAGCAAAGGTAAGCAACAAGTAAATGAAGAAGAAGGTAAAACTAGTCAAGCCAACTTCCTAAGAGGAAGAGGAGGTGGCAAAGGTAGAGGTAGAGGTAGAAGCAATAAAGATGGAGCCAAAGCTTGCTGGATTTGTGGTAAGTCAAATCATTTAGCTCATGATTATTGGCATAATAATCAGAATAATGGATGATATAGTTAGAACTTTAATTCAAGAGGAAGAGGTGGTAGAAACCAAAGAGGTAATTTCAAAGGTAGAGGTAGTAGAGGTTAGTTTGGAAGAAATGCAGGTAGAGGATTCCAAAGTCAATCCTACAACAATACCTACTACAACTATGCTTCAGATCATAAAGAAGATTCAATCTTAATCATGAATGCAACTTGTGAAAGACAAAGTGAAGACCAAAGAGTCTTCTACATTGACTTAGGGTTTATAATTCACCTGAGTGGTAATATAGCCTTGATGACTGATTTGGAGAATAAGGTAACTAATCATGTAGTTCAAACAGGTGATAATACAAAGCACAATGTGAAATCAATTGGATTAGTGAAGTTCAAGGATGGAAGTACTCTTCGGAGTAAGGTCTTGTATGTTCCTACAATTCCAAAGAATTTGATAAGTGTAGGGCAAATTGTTGAAAAAGGTTATGAACTAAGGTTCACTAATGATAGAGTTTTTGTGGAAGACCCTAGCAATGGGTATAAACAAATTGTTTCAAGGAAGAAAGAGGGAAGACTTTTCACATTGAAGATTCAAGGTAATGTTGGTCATGCCTTGTTCACTTATGGAGGACATAAGATCTTGGAGTTAGATCTTTGGCATAAAAAGCTTGGACATTTCAATGAAAGAGGTATTAAAGATATGGTTAACAATGGTTCAATGCTTGGATTGCCTAATGTTGCAAGTCAACATATGACATACAGATGTGACGCATGTCAATTACGTAAGGCTCATAAGCAATCATACAATAAGCATGGATTTATGTATTCAGAGAAGCTTGAATTGGTACACACAGATGTGTAGGAACCATCAAAGGATTTTAGTATTAACAATAGTGTTGTACTTGGACACTTTAGTGTCCTTCGACACTTAAGTCTCCAGAAAAAGAGACATTATTTGATGAAGTTTTTAGATCACTAGAAGGAATCATTTATAAATGTAACTATGTAGCAAGTTAGCATAAGGGTTGAATACTTTTAGACAAATATAGTTTTAAGTAAAGGATATAAAAATTAATATTTATTCACTAGTTTTATGATGCTAATTTTAGTACTAGCATAGAAATTATAGTGATGAAAATTAGTGGTTATTTTTTATTAAAATCATGATCTCACAATTTGCATTGGTGTAAATGCAATAAAATATCTTTTTTTATATATATCAATATTTTTATATCCATAATTAGAGATTTTTATTGATTTTTACTAAATTTATGGCATAAAAGTAATCTCATATGGAATACGTTAGTGTCATCATCTATGAATTATTTTGCAAAGTGATGGTATGAATATGCGTCATTTTTTAGTACCAAAATACTATTTGGTATTGTTAAAACTAGAAATATTTTTTTTACAACCTTAGGAGTCAAACTTCTATGTCCTTTATTCAAGTTTAACAATACCACTATTTTTTAATGCTAAGAAAAGGTCATTTTATGAGGAAATATTGCATATGCTATATGATTAAAGTTAATCTGCTAGTTTCTTCTATATAAACTAGTTTATAATGTTTATAGAACTATTTTGATTCATAATATATATCTTATATCATTGAGGAAATCTAATTTTGAGGATGAATTTGTATTCTTGATAGAGTAGAATATGGCTATTCAATGAAATATTGAGATTTTTAGTGATATGTGAGATACATACAAAAACTATTGACTCGGAGACTTGTAGCACATCTTTATGATACTATATGATGGTTTTTAAATAAACTACTAACCATTTTTGTGCTTTTATGAATCAATATCATATAGAAGGCTACTAAAGTGTATAATTATATAATGGGTACCCTATATTGTAGTAATTTTTAATTACAAAAATGATTTTTCTAGTTCCCAAGACTTATCTTAAATGATTACATGACAATATATTAACATTAGAAAAATGATTCCAATAGGAGGAAAATTCTTTTTATAGAGATATTTCTTTCTTGTCATATATTAGTCTATAGAAAAACAATTTCTCTAAACCATATTCAATCATTTCTACATTTTGAGGTACCAAAAAAGGTTATTTTTTAAAATATATATTTTTTATAAAACATCTAGGTATAGTTCTTTATGGGGCTTTAAGGATGTTTCAAAATTTTATTTGATTAGTATGTGTGATTTGTTTATTTTGCTAGAAAAAAGCACACCATAGTGTGCTGTTTTGGTACAACACTAGTGTTAATGGTTCAAGATATTATGTGATTTATGTTGATGATGCTACCAGGTGGATCACTATATATGTGATCAAAGATAAATCAAAGGTATTCAATACATTTAAGCATTATCATGTGTATGCAGAAAGAATCATAGGTCAAAAGTTGAAGAGACTAAGGTCAGATGGAGGGGGAGAGTATTTCTCTAATGAGTTTAGTGATTACTTATGGAATGCAGGTATAAGAAGGGAAGTTACTTGTAGGTATTCTCCTCAACAAAATGGTGTAGCACAAAGGAGAAATAGAACTCTTGTTGAGTTTGCAAGATCAATGATGAAGGAGAAACATTGTCCAAATTATGTATGGGCTGATGCTATAAATACAGCTACATATTTGGTTAATAGTTTACCATGTAAAGCTTTCAGGGTATGACACCGTATGAAGCTTGGTGGGGTAAGAGACCTACCTTAGATCATTGCAAAGTATTTGGATGTTTGGCTTATGCATATGTGCCATCTCAATTGAGGCATAAATTGGAACCTAAAGCTAAAAAGTATGTGTTTATTGGATATGATGATAAGCAGATGGCTTATAGGTTGTGGAGTCCATCCACAAAGTAATTTCTTGTACCAAAGGATGTTACGTTTGATGAACAAGGTACTTGGTATGCAGGTACAATCAATAATCATGCAGGTGATGAAGAATTTTTTAATCAGGAAAAAGGTAAATCAAAGGTTCAGATATTTGATGAAGAAGAGAACAATGAAGTACATGTTGAAGTTGAAGAAGTCCCAAGGTTTGATCTAGAATGTGATGAACCAAAAACTTCAAGAAGTGGAGAACTCAGAAAGTCATCAGGACACAAATGGCAACCTACAAGGTATAGCTATGACACTCCTTTTTTGACTATTGGTGAAAGCAGATGAAGACCCTTCTACATATGAAGAGGCAAAAGGTAAGGAAAATTGGGAGAAAGCTATGCAAGAAGAGTATGATGCATTAACAGAGAATGAAACATGGGATTTGGTTCCTAAACCAAACAGTCAGAAGATCATTGGATGCAAACGGGTCTACAAGACAAAGACGTATGCAGATGGAAGTGTGTCTAGATATCGAGCTAGACTTGTTGTGAAAGGGTATGCTCTGACATATGGTATAGATTATGATGAGACCTATAGTCTTGTGGCAAAGATGACAACCATAAGGACACTCATAGCCATTGCTACATGTAAAAGTTGGAGATATTGTCAATAAGATGTGAAGAATGCTTCTCTTAATGGTTATATTTTAGATGATGTTTTCATGGAGCAACCAGAAGGGTTCATAGATAAAAGGTATTCAGAATATGTATGTAAGCTCAAGAGAGCTTTGTATGGTTTGAAGCAGGCCCCAAGGGCATGGAATTATAGACTTGTGAAGTTCTTGAAGGAACTTGATTTCCAAGTATCTAAAGTAGATAGTAGCTTTCTTGTCAAAGCAAGTGATGATGGGTTCATTTATACGTGTATATATGTTGATGACATAATTCTTACAAGTATAGATGAGAAGGGAATACAAAGCCTCAAGAAACAAATGGAGAAAGAGTTCAACATTAGTGACTTGGGAGACTTGTCATATTTCTTGGGCATGGAGATCTCATATACTCAACATGGAGTGTATGTAACTCAAGAAAGGTATTTGAAGAACTTGTTAATCAAGTTTAAAATGGAAGATTGCAGGGTAGCACCCACTCCAATGGAGGTGAATCAAAAATTGAGCAGATATGGAGGAGAAGAATTCAAGGACATGAAGCTATATCAAAGTCTGGTTGGTAGTCTAATCTATGCTACATTAACTAGGCTTGATTTGTCATATGCAGTTGGTGTGTTGTCTCAATTCATGCATTGTCCTAGGAAAGAACATTGGGTTGCAAGACAAAGGGTGTTGAGATAAATCAAGGGTACACTCAAGGAAAGTTTGTATTATGGTTTTACATTAGATACAAACATCAAGATATATAGTGATACAGATTGGGCAGGTAATCCTGATGATAGGACATCAACATATGGATACTTGTGTTATGTGGGAGATAAGTTAATCTCTTGGTGTTCTAAGAAGCAACATACAATTTCTTTATCATCTACAGAGGTAGAGTATAAAGATATGGTTGAAGCTGCAAAGGAAGTCATATGGTTGAAGACTCTCATGAAGAGTTTTGACATCATTTAGAGTACATCCACTATTCATGGAGATAATATGAGTTCATTGAATCTAGCTGCTAACCCTTTTTTTCATGCCATGACTAAACACATTGAGAGTCAGTATCACTTCTTAAGAGAGAAGGTGATTGATAAGGAGATCGAAGTCATACATACTTCAACAAAAGATCAGATTGTAGATATGCTAACCAAAAGCTTGGATGGACCAAAGCTACAAAGATTTAAAGACATGGCAAGTATAAAGAAGATAGAGAAAACCTCAATTGATAATTGAGGGGGAGTTGTTGGTGCATGAAAACCATCAATTGATGTTTTGGAAGAAGGATTGAAGTCAAAGCTTAAAGAAAAGATTAGTCTATGAAGTTTGAAGATAGGGCATATTCAGGAAATGAAGACTTGTATACATATGTACATTAAACTTGTAGTTAGCTCACTTATACCTTTGTTATGGTCATGATCTTGCACATATATGTCTATATATACAAGTAAAAATTTGGGGCAAGTATGAGAGAGCATGATATAAGAAGAATTAGAAGCTATAAGAGTCATTAGACAATTTAGAAGATAAGTAGATCTCTCTCATCATTCATATTAAAACATTTTTAGAGAAGAAGAAAAATTGCACCCGGTCTTTTGTTGAGTACTCCTTCAATGTTTAATCTTTTGTGAAATGCTTTCATACAAGTCTAAGTCTATAGTTGAT
This sequence comes from Ceratopteris richardii, assembly GCA_020310875.1. Classification (NCBI taxonomy): domain Eukaryota; kingdom Viridiplantae; phylum Streptophyta; class Polypodiopsida; order Polypodiales; family Pteridaceae; genus Ceratopteris; species Ceratopteris richardii. The sequence continues at coordinate 67,537,188 of CM035433.1, read as the reverse complement.
TGACCTTTGTACAAGTCTTCATATCCTAATTGTAATCAGGCTGAGAGAATTGAGAGTAGGAACATTTACATGTGTAAATGTGAAGAAGTGAAGTTTGCAACAGGTGCAAATTTGATGCTAATGTTTTGGTCAGTTCTCCTTCCATAATGTAAAGTTTTGAGCAAGCAAGCACTCATTCTTTAATTTGGAAGGTAAGCTACCTATGGCTAAAAGCATTTGAATAAATAGGTTGTACTTTGAGAGAACCATGCATTGAAAGTTATAGGTGTCAAAGTTGATTGTAGAGAAGTACAGGTTTCGACATAGGTGAATTGTTTGGATCATTTCTCAAGATGTACTGAATCTTTTGAGATGTTTTAACTTGGAGAAGGTGTGAAATCTTTAGGCAACACCTTTTGCAAAGTTTCATAAAAAACGTTACACATTTGGTTAGTCAATGAGTGAGTTATGTGCAGCAGACTTTTCTGAGAAACGACTCTCTTCATAATCAGTGCAAATTTTGATAGTTTGGTATCGGTCTTCCAAAATTAATCAAGGTTTTGAGTTATTCTTGATATAGAAGTGTTCTAACATCAAGGATATCTTGTTCTTTTTGAGATTAACACTCTCCATCAATGTGGACCCCAAAGAAGATTAAGGAATAGGCAAAATGAGAACAAAGGACCTTTCACAACACATCACATAAAAATGTCAATGACATCAATATATTGTCTACAAACAAATGATCATAGGAACAAGTAAAGGGAAAGTTCCGCAAAACAAGGATCTGTACATATGGAGGATTAAATCTAAGGACATGTGATTGAAGGCAACACAAGACAGGACACAAAGAAAGCAGATTACTACATTAAAGTGTAAACTAAAGGAGCAACAAGGAGTGTGCCAGAACAACAAGAAGAATCAGTCTTACACTCATGCTGAGTTAAACGCATCCAAATTCTGCATGATAGGGCCACATTACAATGCCATGCATTCGGCACAAAACTTTTTTGATCACTGTAGTGGTGCACATTTCCCTTGTGGGAAAAGGACTTAGCTTGTATCATAATAGGTTAAAGAAAAAGACTAACTTTAATAATCGCTTCGGCTATAAATTAACCTTTATATCTTCTTTCAGATATAAAATGAGAATATCAAAAAAAAATGTTGTCAGGTATCATGCTCTACTCGAACTAGTGAGAGGGGAGCCGGTTCACGATGAATGACGAATGAACTGCACACATGTAAAGCAAAAAACAATTCTTCACATGTGAGATTAATTATCAATTGCATTTCAAGTGAAGATGGATTCTAAATATCTTGAAGCTATGGTGCAAGAAGAGATCTTGGAATTTACATTGGAGAGTGCCACCAAAGCAAGAGGGCACTAGTTTTGTGAAGATTAGATGGCTAGAGATCATCTATTTCTAATTAGCATAAAAATCATGGATAGAGATCATCAACCTTGGATGTCTTAAAGAAGGTAGGGATTGCAAAATATTTTGCCTTACCAATTTATAAGCTTGACTTTGAATGATGCACTTAAGTGATGAATACCCTACACTCAGCATTGGATATGCCATCGATGCCTGAAGCAAAGGTACTAGAATTACAAGAAGACTGGACCACAATCAAATTTATACATGAATTGATTAAAGATGCATTCCGATGGAAAAAGAATGGTATCATAGATCTCAAAGAAGAATGCCATGAAGCAAAAAAATGAACATTCTTAGACATCAATAGAGTCGACAATGAGGAAGTAGTATGACTCATACACCCACATTTCTGTTTTCCAAACATGCATCAATACACCACGCCCCAAAAAATAGTGGTACAACTTCTCTCACATGCAACAAAGCAGATAGGTAATCAAGTTAATTATATGCCTTATATTCAAGAAACACTATTTGAAGCCAAAAACCAATGGGGCCACAAAAAAGTTTATTAATGAAAGTGTGGCATTAATGATGCTTATATATCATCCGTTGAACATTCGAGAGAATCTATGAGAAATGCATGGCAAAATATGTGAAATCAGCAATTGCCCCTAAGAAAAGGAAGAGTGCAGTCATCATAGATGAAGTTGGAACGAGCTCTAAGCCTTTAATGTGAGGAGCTAAAAGACTACGGGAAGAAACCACAGTGGAACCCTAGTGTCGAAAAGAATGCACTTACTTCCCATAACAACATTGGAAAAACCAACACAAATCACCAAAGCTGAATACAAGAATCCCTATTACAAACTCACAAGTACAAAGAGGGCAAATTGAACCTATCAGTTCAAGGCCACAATTATAGACACACTAGTACTGTACAAAAAAATAGCTGGGCAAGAGGTTAACACAATTATACCGATAGAAAGAATTAGGTTTGGCAAATTTAAGCTCGTCATCTGACATGCAAGATGATAATGATTGATCCACAATGAATGTGGATATTCATACCAAAACAAATGACGATGGTGGATGGGATGATCTTAACCAAGTAGTAGACCAACACGAAGTGGCTAGCAAAGAACAAGATGGGAACAGACACATAAGACTCGAACAAGAATAAGCGAATATGCAACCAGATGAAAATGTGTATACTATTGAAATAAATGAAGCAACCAAGATGCAATTCAAGGGAGTTAATATTGAAGGTTAAAAAATAATAAAGCTCCCTAAGGAAGAAACATAGGAGGAAGAATTTCTTGAAAGGGAAATGCTTGCGCCCCTTAGGGTAGTGGCATAGCCATCACCGATTGATGCCTATACCAATGGTGTTTTTTGACATAACTAGACCCTAGAGTGAAAAGTGGACATTTGCTACTGTTTCCAACTACGTATTGCTAGTGTCGAGTTTGCACGCGCACATAAATTGTGCTCATCCACTTGCATTGTGATGGTGATTAAGCTTTGATGATAGCCATCGTAAGGATTACATCGATGTAAGTGATTGTTTTGTACTCAATTAGAAATAGAGATAGAGAAAAAAGAAAGAGAGAGACGAAAGAGAGAGACGAAAGAGAGAGAGATAAAAAGAGAGAGATAAATAGAGGGAGAGAGATGAAAGAGATAGAGAATGAGAGAGAGAAAGAGAGAAAGATAAAGATACATACACACACACATAGATGTAAGTGATTGTTTTGTTCTTTATTAGAAATATATATATAAATATATATATATATATATATATATATATATATATATATATATATATATATATATATATATATATATATATATATATATATATATATGTACAGAGAGAGATGAAAGAGAGATATGCATACATACATACACACACATACGTACACACACATACATACACATATACATACACATACATATTCATAAATTACATATACTCTCACATGCATACACATACACACATGTGTACACACACATACATACACATATACATACACATACACTCTCACATGCATACACACATAAGAGAGACATGTATACATACATACACAAATATTCATACACAAACTTTTTCACACATATGCACTTATATACATACACACATACACACACACACACTCATATACATATTACATACACACATGCATATACATTCATATGCATGCATGCATACACACATGTAAACACAAACACATATACATACATACATGCATATGCATTGATACATACACATACATTTGCATACACACATATACACACACATATGCATACACATACACACACATATATATACATGTTTTAGGTCTAGGTCATTAGGATTAGGGTTTTTGGTTTTTTACATACATACACATATGCACATACATATATATACACATGCATACATGCACCTACACATACACACATCATATATACATGCATTTAGGATTAGGGTTTTAAGGTTTTTACACATGCATACATATATATACACATAATACATGTACACACACACACACACACACACACACATATATATATATATATATATATGTATATATATATATATATATATATATATATATATATATATATATATATATATATATATATATATATATACATATATATATATACATATATATAAATATATATATATATATATATATATATATATATATATATATATATATATATATATATATATATATATATATATGCATACACAAATATACATGTTTTAGGTCTATGTCTTTAGAAATAGGGTGTTAGGGTTTGTACACATGCATACACGTATATACACATATATACTTATATACACACTTAATACATATACACATACACATATATATACACATGCATACACACATATACTTGTTTTAGGTGTAGGTCTTTAGAATTAGGGTTTTAGGGTTTTTACACATGCATAAATATAGATATACACATATACACATACACATATATATACGCATGCATACACACATATACATGTTTTAGGGTTTTTACACATGCATACACATATACATACATATATACACACATACACACATAATACATATATACACACATACACACATAATACATATATAACTAAATATTAAAAAAATAACTTTTTATGATTTATGTTAATATATATAATGAAATATATGTAAAAAGTAGAGAAAAAAATAGAATATGTAAATATTCTAATTAAAGGTATGTAAAAATTAGGGAAAAAAGTAGAATATGTAAATACTCTAATTAAATGTATGTAAACATTAGGGAAAAAAATAGAATATGTTAAATATATATAATTAAATATTTAAAAAATAGTTCTTTAGGATTTTTAGGGTTTTTACATACAAACACATACACATACGAAAAATATATACAAATATATAAGAAATTAGGGTTTTATAATTAAATTAAATATTAAAAAAATAAAGTTTTAGAATTAATATTAATATATATAATATATATATATATATATATATAGATAATATATATTAGGAAAAAAAGTAGAATATGTAAATAATCTAATTAAATGTATGTAAAAATTAGGAAAAAGTTTTGAATATATAAAATAGATATAATTAAATATGTAAAAAATAGGTCTTTAGGATTTTTATATATGTATAATTAAATAGATAGAAAATAGGGTTTCATGTTTAATATTAGTATATATAACCAAATATATATAAAAATTAGGAAAAAAGTATAATATATAATCAAATTAAAATATGTATAATTAAATACATAAGAAATTAGGGTTTTGAATGAAATTAAATATATATAATTAAATATATAAAAAATAGGATTTAGATTTAAAATTAGAATATATAATGAAATGTATCATATATTAAATGGCCTAACATCTCCGCATGGTATCAGACGGAAACTTTGGATCCGGAGGAGAGAATGGCATGTTGTTGCACTCAGTGAAAGTATCAATTTTTTTGAAAACAATGGATTTATACTCCACATGTTAGAGAATGTGGATCCTTTGATAAAAATCAACTACCAAACCTATGCTACCATTCGCATGGTTCCCCTTGTGAGCAGGTTGACTCAAACAACATTGCACCATCTACCTCCCGTGGTTAGAAGAGAACAAAGAAGGAGGTAGAAGTACACATTACACAAAATGAACACATGAAAGAAATGATTGAGCTATTTTAAAAGATGGATGAAGATCCCAATGGTGGAGATGATGTCGTGGGTTCCACGGACATAGCAAAATTTCCACAATCAGAAGCTGACAAAGAACACCAAAACATGTTAATACTAGCATGTTTACCATTGTACATTGGGGCAAAGATATCTATACTACGTGCATCGCTCAAAATGCTCAATCTTCAATCTATTTACAGTCCATTGGAATGGACTACACCAAGATGCATGCTTGTCAGAATGATTGCATTCTCTTTTGGAATGAGTATGAGCATCTCCACATATTTCCAAAGTGTAGAGCGAACATGTTTAGAGAAGACCTTGTGGGCGAAACCATCCCTACAAAGGTTCTTTGCCACTTTCCTATCCTTTCAAGAATTAAGAGCATGTTTAGCTGCAAATTCATAGCTCAGTTAATGTCATGGCATGTAAAGAGTAGGTCTACAGATGGTGTAATGTGAGTGCCTACTGATTCTAATGCTTGGAAACACATAGATAGTAAGTGGCTAGAGTTTGCTAGAAAGCCTTCGAACATATATCTAGAACTAGCTATGGATAGAGTAGATCCATTTGGTTTACGTAGCTCCTCATGGAGCACATGGCGTATATGTTTGGTCAACTATAACATCACATCATGGCTGGCCACAAAAAAGGGCCATTTATTATTAACTCTCATTGTGCCAGGTAAGTATAAGATAAAAAACATAGATGTATACCTTGCACCGCTTGTGGAAGAGCTACACACTTTATGGGATGGAATTACTGTGTGCACCATATCTCTACCTATAAGAAGACCGGATGTGCGAGTGCAAGGCATACTTATGTGGATGATGCATGATTGGCCCGGTTATGGTGAATGTTCAGGTTTATCGATTTTGGGTTACCATGCTTGTCCCTATGTGGATCACGACTCGAAGCACACTACTCCAAAGCACTTTGGAAAAGTATCTATGAAGGATATCATAGATATCTGCCTATTGGATGTGTTTAACATGAAGGGAAAATTGGCCGACAAGTGCAATGACAAATGAAAGCAAGCGATTGGAAACAACTATGGGATGCAGAAACACTAGTCACTAGCATGAAATGGCTATTGATCTTTGAGGAACTCCCTTATTGGAGTAAGTTATTGATCAATCATTTGGTAGACTCGATGCATATTTTCGAGAATGTGGGAGGGATGCTTTTGAAGATGTTGGTAGACCCTTTCCAACAAGCAAATGGCTAGATACAATCATTTCGCAAGCAAAGGCAATGGATGAAGATATCTTTGAGGAAGAGAAGGAACTTGCAAAGGGATGTAATTGGGAGTATTCTAAATATAGTGCGCTATGGTCTCATGGATGACACTTTTGGATCACACAAATCAATAAAAATAGGCCTACTTTTGATAGTGGGATGATGGTGAACGTTTCCAAAAAAGAAGAGCTAGTGCAAGAGACAATAATGCTCAAGAAGGCCAACTTGAGTATTGTGGAGTGATTCAAGATATCTTGAAGCTATCCTTCAAGAGGTTTGACTACTTTCTGTTTGATTAGAAATGGTTCAAATTAGTCACCTCTGAAAGAAACGCAACAATGAGGCACGATAAGGGTGGTTTGCTTCAAGTAGACTCCACAAAGCTATGGACAGATAAAAGAGATACATTTGTACTTCTTGAATACTTTGAGCAGGTTGTCTTTATGCCAAATTTGAAAGAACCAGAATGGCTATTTGTTTTACAAGTCTCTCCATGTAGCAAACAAATTTGTGAGGACATAGATGTAGAAGAAATTCCATCCATTCTGGACTCTGAGGTGCATTTGGTAATCGAAGAGGAAGAGAACATCGTCCAAGATGAAGAGGTCTTTGAAGAAGACAAGGTACATGATGAAGTAATAGAAGATATATTGTATGAGGATGAAGATCAAGAAGGGGTGGCCATACCAAGAGATCTAGAAGTCACCAATGTAGAGATGGATATCCTATGTGTGTCAGATCTCCAAGAGGACACTAGAATAGATGATTTATAAAGAAAACATTTGTACCTAATAATTTTTGTTTATTTATTTTGCTATGTATTTTTTACACTACTATTTTTCTATATTACCATTATTATCATATTCTAATTCTTTGATCTTGTAGAGCACGGTGGGAGACAGTCCACCGGTCACTCCGCACTCCATGACAGAGGAGCAAATTATGGATTTTATATCTCAGGAATCTCCTCCTTATATGGTTAGAGCGTCATAGTATTGGATCGCTCATGGTAGCACTTCCCCCAGCCTCACTCCCATAGGTAGCACTCCCATTGGCACCACTCCCTTTGGTGGTACTACTCCCACTGGAGGTACTCCTTTGGGCTGGACTACGCCCATCGGAGGTACTCCCTTTGGCGGAACTACTCCCATCGGAGATACTCCTGGCTTTATGACTCCACCATGACCACCCTCTCAGCCATTCCCTAGTGGCTCTAATAGTCAACGTATGTGTTTGACACGAGAGCACGATACAAGTGCTTGCCTCTCTCGTCCATCCTATCATTCGAGGTCATAGTCTAGAGGAACAAGTTCCAGAGGTGGATCTATAGGTGGCTCTGGAGGAGCTAGATGTTGTGGAGGTAGTGCGAGAGACATTGTGTCTCCCTCTTCTACTCTTAGAGTGAGTACCTCAGATGTAGGTACACTACATAGTACACCACATATACCTTGGAGTGCTGTGGCCAAAAAGACCATGCATCAACGCATATGAAAACTATACTCCATATAGTTTGGACACTCTGTCATGGTGAAATGGAGTGAATAGGACAAAGATAAGAAAGATTATATCACAGAGTCGACCTATCATGAGTACCGGCCAGCATCTGGGCACCCTATTGTCAACTTCGAGTGGATTTAGCACACAATGCATGAGGTGATGTTGCATCAATATTTAGAGGCTCATGATGCTTTCAAAGTAGGCTTACCAAAGCCTATATGGTTAGACACTCAGGAGTGGGATATGATCCCTGATAAGCAGCAGTAGACTCCTGAACAATATCATCAGTAGTGAGATGTGGTGGCCAGATCTCTAGATATGGTGGAAGCATCACATTTGGGTAGTGGCAGGTAAAACACTATGCATCACAAGTTTGTAAGTATCATTTTCATAATTGAATTTGTTTGTGTTAAGCATGTCATGTATGTTCATATAACTTTTTGCATATTTTTTGTAGGAGTTGGTAGTGGATTGTCCTCTTACATGAGCACAAGAGGCTTATGGATGTCATCATGGATTAGTTGTGCTATTGGAGGACTTGGATGGATGTGGTGAAATCATTTCATGGGAGCATCTATGATGAGCTGAGCTTATAAACTTGGTTTGGTGTTCTTTATTTGTTGTTTATAGATATCATGTCAATTTGTCTCATTTCATGGATGTGATTTGTTCCAAGACTCCATATATAGATGGTTTGATCCCTTTGGGTATGTGTACAGCAGTGGTGTGCAATAATTTTGTATTTCACTCATATATGGCAGTGGTGTTCCACAATTTTATATTTGGTTCCTATATGGTAGTGGTTTGCCACATTTTTGTATTTGGATCATATATGGTATTGGTTTGCCACACTTTTGTACATGGTTCATTTATGTAATATATATCTCTTTTGTACATGGTTCATGGTTCATTTTCCTCATATCTTTTATGTTCATGTGTCTTGTTTTATCAAATCAAGTTTTGGTCGTGAGTCATGTAGAACCTAAATCGACAACCACTAGAGTACATGTCACATGTATTCCATTTTTTTGGGCAGAGTGTATTTTGTTTTCCTACACAATAGCATGGTAATGTTGTTGTAGCAAGAGACAACAAAATCTACCTTTTGTAGATACGGTCATTGGCATGGGTGATGATATGAGCGTCGGTATGCCCAGGGACATACCGGTGCTTATATCGACACTTCTACACAGGGACATATCGTCGTTTATACCATCGATTTTGATATCGATGTACATACCATTGATTGTACCATCGATTTATAGATACATACAGACATCTATATCGATGCAAATCTATTGGTGAAAATCTACCAATGCATATATCGAGCCTTATACCGATGATATTTGGGTATTACCCATGCTTATACTAGTGCCTATACCGATGGTATTGTACTAGCGTGCATAGTGGCATTTATATCAATGTTGGAGCATAAATGCACCCATGTATTTGTGTTGGTATAGGGCTTGATACACCCCTCATATGTTTTAGTGTTTACAATCATTCCTTACTCATAAGCATTGGACATTGGAGTGAGAAGAAATCTCTGCAAGTCCACAGACTTTGGAGAAGATGATATAGAGAAATGAGCAACAAGCAAGGAGATTATGAAAGTGATTGTATATATCATCTAACATATTGTAAAATTTCTTTAAAGTAATGATAGAGAATCCTTTTAGATTCCATGATTTCTTTACAACCATGTTGAGTTTAAAATATCTCGCAAGAATGTTATTGTGACTAGGATTTCTTTTCCTATAATCTAGCAAATAGAGAATCAAGTTCAAAAAGTGATTTAGGTGGTTGTTTTAATACTAACTTCATAACTGGTGGATTTTGGTTCTCCCATAATTATTCTTTAACAAGAATTTAAGACTTAGAATCCATAAATATTATGGATATTTTTACAAGGGATGAAAATCATAATAAATATCATAACACTATGGTTCACTCAAAATAATGAATTGTTCTAGAACAAATCTTCATTTAAGTATGGTGCAACTTGATTTTTCTAACAAGAGTTACACATATACTAGGAAGCTCAATAGAAGACATTTGCTACAATGCAAAAGTGCAAATTGAGACAAGAATAAGCTCTTGAGTACATAGATACACAATTAAGTATACCTATGGGAATCTCAAAGGATCACCGATCATACATCACACATTTTGGCTTCATTAGGAAATTTATCCTCAATACCCTCAATAATCTTATAAACATAGGAGCAATAAGCATTATGATTTATCTATTTGTTGTTCGTATTCTCCAAGTTTTCATATCTCCTATAAATGCCACTATTATAGGAATGGGAAATACATGTAATCCTTGTTGTCAAGAAGTTAATATTTGTAGAGAGAAAGCTCCAACCAACTAGTTCTATGTCAATGTGCTAAAACAACCACCGAAAGAGGCACATAAATAAATTTTTCCTATCACAGACAAGTAGGTTGTTCTTATGTTTCAACATAAGGATAGTGCCACTTCAACAAAATAATTTTGTATCCAAAGATGGATCAAGAAATTAGTATTCCAAATCCAATCTCATGATCTATGCCTGATATGACTAAACATTTTGATGATCATGACAATAACTTTGCGTGGACACTTAGATGGCTCTGCTTAATAATGATGAGCCTTATGCAAAGTCACTAATTAAAATCCTTATAACTTATGTGATCCTTGCATGATTATGTATCTATAATGATGGATCATTAAGGGAAGACAAATAATGATCATACTCGATAAGAATGTATATTGAGAGAGAGAGAGACCATTATATGAAGATTAAACTTGGAACATAAATTATGCATTTCTTAGACAAGTTCTTCCTTTAGTATTCAATCAAGGCACACATGATAGTTCATCCTATTCTTGCTTTCTTGCTCTTTTCTATTATCCCCTTCTTCATGTGGAGCTTTCATGGTGTTTTTGGAGTGTCCCAAAAATTGCTAATTAAATAGCACCTTTGATGATCTTGATCAAGAAAAAAGTTCCATGGATATCTCTTTGGTATAGGCTAAGACAAGCTCTTTTACACTAATATACTTGAGGATATCTCCAAATAACATTTTTAATTGAATAGCACCTTTGATGAAGATCTTGCTCAAGAAAAATGTTCCATGGAAATCTTGTTGGTATAGGCTAAGTCAAGCTCCTTTTCTTGTAAACCCTTATCTTTGATATGAGCATTAAAAAATGATTCTTGCTTTGTTGGAAACATTTATGTTTACTGTAGCTCTAATTCTAATCTATTTTCACTCTAGTGGCTCTAATTATAGCTTCTTTTCACTCTAGTAGCTCAAATGATTTGATACTTCATGTCTAGTCCATTCATATTTTCTAGTCACTTATAGTGTATGTACCAAGAACTCTAGTGCTAAAATAGAATTCATTTCATACACAATATTGAATGGTGTGGTTCTTAGCATTGTTTTATAAGGTTGGCTATATACCATGACTAAATGATGAAGTTGTTTGTCCCAATCAATGCTCTCACTATTCACAAGTTTAGTCATTGTTTTACACATAATTTTATTTTTACTCTCTACTTAACCATTAGCTCTGGATGATAAGAAATGAAAAATTAGGGGCTATTTATATGCCAATGGATTTTTTTTGAGGTTTTTTGGAAAACAGATAATTTTTTGAATGTGTAGGGAACAAAATATCCCAAGGAAAAAATTCAAAGATTCCAAAATAGATATAACCGTCCAACCACTAAGGATGTTTCATAGGCATATAGGATGGATTCATCATATCTAATACTTGAACACAAATGGATTGTAACATTGGGATACTACAAGAGATAAGCCTTTTGTTTATATAACAACTCCCATGATTGGATCCAAATCTTTAACATTTCACAAAAATAATTGAAATATATCACTAATAGTATTATGTCTCATGGAATGTCTATGGAGATTTATTCATCCATACTAAAAGATATATCATGATGATGCACTACGTGTCCTCAAATTTGTATTACATAATGTTGATTCTCCATACACCTGTATATGAACATATCATGATTTACCTAATTAATAATAATCCAAAAAATTATGATTATAGTTTGCCTTAATTTCTTTAACTGAATAGTATTAAATGGTATCATTTCACCCACATTCCCATACATCCAAGATAACAAAACGGCATTATTTTTTTGCTTGATGATAAGGAACATATTTCTTATGAAATATCAAATTCACTTTCAATAGGAATTCAATAACCTCATTTAGGAAATAGATACTTGCATGATTTACAATTTCAATGGGAAAGCTATAGTGAAACTTTTGTTAGAAAAGAAGCCTTTCTATAATTTTTGCATCATATCATCTTGTTTCTTTCACTTCAACCCATTTTCTCAAATAGTCAATTGCAGAAATATGTACTCTACATTTGAATATCCAAAGCATAATCTCTCTCTTCTTCTTAAACAAGAAAATTTCTTTTTCACCAAGTAATAACTTTGGGATATGTCTAATATCTTAGATAATTAGTGATAGAATTGCTCCCATCCAGTGCTATTGTCACCTCATACAATATTGAGTGTTCTATGGGGCTTCTATCTTTGCAAGGATCACACAATGTTACAATATTCATAAACATAATTGTCCATGTGTGGTTAGTAAATGCCTAAGTATTTTAAGTTTGCTAGGGTTCTAGTCTATGGAGACTACATTTGCAAAGTAGACTGGGGGATTTTCCAAGTAGATTCCATTTCTTGTCATAATTACAGAAGAATAAACCATTCATCTCTTCTATGATACTTCTTGCTATGATGTGAAGATCCTTGGACTCTCACTATGGGGCCTTGGCTTCAGCAGCTCTGCTACGGCTCTTACTTTGTCCTCATCTAGTTATATTCTGTTCTTAGGAACAATATGACCTAAGATTTTACCTTGACGTACCATGATCACACACTTTTCTTGGTTTAGACAGACTTTATATTCTCTGCACTTGTTGAAGATTTGTATGAGCTCAAGGATGTGGTGTCCCCTTTCTTGGGAATGAGCACATAAATCCTCCACATATACTTCTAAGCTCTTTCCTAAGAACTCTTTGAATAAATGGCACATGAGCCTCTAGAATGTTGCAAGTGCATTGGTGAGCCCAAATGGCATCACATGAAATGCAAAGATTCCCATTTCTGTGGCAAAGTCCATTTTGTCTTGATCTTCTAGGGCAATAGCTACTTGGTTTTAACCTGAAAATCCATCAAGGAAGCTATATACTTCCTTTCCTGCAACATGCTCCAATAAACTTTTGGTGATTGGAAGCGGATAGATATCTTTGATCGTATCAGAATTAACTTTTTTAAGGTTAATACACACTCACAACTTTCTTTTCTCTTGGGCACCACTACAATGGGGGACACCCATTGAGTGTGATCAATCTCATAGATAAATCGAGCTTCAATTAGTCTATGGATTTCTTCTTTTATTTTGGTTGTTTCAGTGTCATTATATGTGTAGGGCTTCTGTTTGGTAGGCTTGGCATCAGCCATCATGGGGATTGTATGAGAGCATATTTTAGGATCTACTCCCTTCAGGTCTCTATAGGTCCATGGAAACACATCCCTATATTCCCTTAATAAAGCTACAAGCTCTACTTCTTCTTCTTCACTTAGGTATTCTCCTATGTAAGTACATCGCTCTTCATTCTCTTCAATGGCTACTATATTTTTTTTTGTCTTTCTTTATTATCATATGCTTCTTTTGTGATGGCCTTTCTCTTAGGCATTCATACCAAAATTTTTCAATCTTCAACTTCATATTTCTTGAAATTATCTAGTAGTTAGAATAATGATTCCTCCTGTACTTGTTTCACTGCTTTTCTTTTCTTTTTTGTTGACTACCTTCACTTTCCTCCCTTGAATTTATCATTTTAATGCTTGTGAGAGGTTCTTCTTCTTTTTGGGTAATTATTCCTACATTTTCTAGATAGTTCTCCTCTGAATCAAAACAACTATCCATCACAATGGACTCTAGATTGTCATCATCCTTTTCTTCTTCTATGACCTCATTAGAGTCACACCTGTCTAGTTCCTTGAGAAGTTCCTTCTTCTCTCGCTTTTAGGGGTCTTTCCTCTTCCTCTATGACCTTGGACATCCACAAGTGAGTATCTTCATGCATCCAAGATGGATTAGAAGAAGTTTCAGAATGCATAGAGAATGAATCTTCTTGTAACTTGTGGATAGGATTCCATTGTAGGGGTGGTACACCTCTGAAGGTATAATCTTTTAGGTTGACCTTGGTCGTGATCCCTAAGTGCTACAAGTACAAGGAATTGGTTCGGAGACTTGGTACTGCAAACTTAAATGGAAGAATCACCTCTTGTCCGTAAAGCAATTTGAAAGGTGTGGTGCCAACTAAAACCTTATAAGAAGTCTTGTATGCCGAGAGCACAGTCGGAAGAATAATTTCCCATTGATCTATTGAATCCAGCCGCATAATCTGTAGCATGTGGAGCAGGACCTTGTTGGTACTTTTTTGCCAATCCATTGGCTCATGGATAATAGGGTGGTTAATTCAGAAATTAATTGATTCAAGAAATGAGTTTCCCTATCTGACACTAATTCTAATGGAAGTCCATACCGAGGAAAGATTTTGTTCTGGAGTTTCTTTGCTACTACTCTTGTTGTAGCATGTTGGGTCACCCAAGCTTTCGCCCATCAAGTGCAATAATCTGTACATGTCAAAATATATAGGCCACCTTTTTTGGTTGTTGGTGGTTTGATTGGACAGATAAAGCTGAGGCCCCATTTTTGGAAAGGCTCTAACGAAAGAATTGGTTGTAGTGGGAAATGATGACTGTCGTGAGGTTCGCTAGTACGTTGCGTCACAATTCCACACTGCATGCTGAACATTTGCATACATGGTAGGCCACCACAATCCATCCTGTTGGATTTTTTGAACTATAATAAGTTGACTAAAAAGCCCACTTGCCTCTCCTGTATGAGCTTCCGTAATTGCCGTCGGCACCTCACGTGGAGGTACACAACGTAACCAAATTCTGATCCGATCCTTCTGGTACAACTCTCCCATAATAAGAGTAAACCTGCAACTTCAGAGTCCGAGTTTATTCCTTGTCGTCGGCCGCAAATGAGATGGAGCAATACCATTTTCTAAGAAGCTTAACATTTCTTCATACCAAGTAGGAGAAGTTTGAGGAGCATTCTCGATTTCGGCCACTGTAAAAACTTCTGCATCCGGAAAGTATTATCAACACCTTCTGGGGGGTTCTCCATGATCGATGCAAGACAGAAAATCTGCAATGGTGTGACTAGCACCGGGGCGATGGACAATGTCATACCCAAATTCTTGCAACAAGAGGACCCACCTAGCTAGCCCTCCAACCAAGTTTTGCTACTTCACCAAATAGAGCAAGACACGATGATCTACATGGAAGGTGAAGGATCGTCCCAATAGATAATGACAAAATTTCTTGATAGAATAAATGAGGCCAAGACATTCACATTTTGTGGTCGAATAATTATGTTCTACTACTGTTAGTCATCTCTTGGTGTAATAGATAGATTTGTACTAGCTGTGGTTCTCCTTCCGCATAAGTACACTTCCAATAGCTTTATCTGAAGCATCCACAAACACATGAAAAGGTTGTTTCCTGTTTGGAGCTTTCAGAACGGGCATAGTGGCTAACATCTTCCGCAATCTCTCAAAGGCAAGTTGTGCTTCCTCTATCCATACAAACTCCACTGGTCGGATATGGGCTAACTTATTCAGTGGAATAGCAATATGTGTCAGTCCTCGTAGATGCCGACCATGCCATCGGACCTACCCCAAGAATCGTAGAACTTGTTTTAGGTTTCATGGTGTTGGGGTTTCCAATATTACCTTAACCTTATCAGGGTCGATAGATATGCCTTTCTCCAAAATAATATGTCCTTGTAGTTTTCTGCATTTGAATGCAAAGGTGGATTTGTTAGGATTAAAGCTGAGATGTAATTTTCTACAGGAATCAAAGGGTGCACGTAAGTGCTCCAGATGCACAACCATCTTGTTAGAAATTGAGAAGTTATCCAAGAAAATTTGCATAAAGGATGTAAGATGCAGAGCAAAGATTTGTTGCATACATCGTTGGAAAGTGCTTGGCGCATTCCACAACTCGAACCACATGATAGTAAAGGTGAATAATCCCTACTTTGTAATGAATGTTGTTTTAGGTACATCCGCTTCTACCATTCAAACTTGATTATATCCACTAAACCCATCGAAGAGACAATACATTTCACGACCTGCTATCTCATGGAGCATGCTATCCAAAAATGGCAATAGAAAAGGGTCCGATATTGTCATTGCATTCAATTTTAATAATCCACACAGATCCGTAATTGCTTGTTCTTCTTAGCTACGATGAAAATTGGAGAGATCCATTCCGGATTCTCTATGGGTACAATATATCCAACTTTGATTAATTTATCTAGCTCATGCTTCACCTGCTCCGCAAAGTTGGGATTCATCTTATGTCGCTACTACATGGCTGGGGTAGCATCTGGTTTAAGGAGAATTCGGTGATGACATAGCTTTGGATCAAGACCCTTCATATTAGCATATGTCCATGCAAACACATCTTTGTATAGTTGTAGGAGGGCAATCAGCACCATCCGAAATTCCAGAGAAAGCTCTGAACATATTTGGATAGGCTTTGGGTCTTCCATATTGTCACGATTAACCACTTTTAATGAATCCTCTTGAACCCGAATTTTCCCCAGCTCCATGGGATCTTTCATTATGTTATCTGCAATATCCCCTTCTTCTGTTTCCATAGGTTCTGTGCAGACAATGGTTGCCATACTACCATAGTCTGGGCTGATAACTACATTTACATCCACAACCTTGAAGGATAAGAGATATCTATTGGCTTCGAGAAATTACTGCTCTTCATCTTCCCCTAGTCCGTCCAGAATATGAGGAGGTTTTGCCAATATGGGTTCTCTTCTGATGGGACAAAAAATTTCACATGTACTTTCTTGAAGGTAATAGTCTTCTCATCCCAATTCTATCAGACTTTAGCATTCCGTAGCCAGGGTCATCCCAATAGTAAATTATAATCTAGATTTTGCCCTTTGAGTTCCACTAGCACAAATGTAATATTGAACATCATCGGAGAAATTTTGATGGGGATGTCTTTAATCAGCCCAACTAGCTATACTCGCGGTTGATGTGCCATCCAGATGAAAAATGGGGCTGATTAAATGTTGTTCTAACCCATTTGTTTACATGTTGTGGAGGCAATGTTAATATTGGATGCACCATAAATCAAAACCTTGGGAATGGCTTTATTTTTATACTTGACCGTAATTGTGGGAACTACATAGTCCACTATTCTATTTGGAACATCTTTTACCATCAAAACCGAAGGTTCGAGACTTAGGGACAACAAATTTCTTTCTTGTAAGTGCTTTAATAATTGCTTCCGAAAGGCCGAAACGAGTTCGAGTAAGGCTCCTAGTGATAATTTAATATGTGAATCTTGCAATAACTCACAAGAAGTACCATTCCCCAATGCTTTGGGATCAGCATCTCTCTAGTTCCATTCTAATATGGGCTGTTGGTTCTGAACTCTGACGGCAATCTCTTGATCATTAGAGTGACTACGGAACTTTCAAAACTACAAATTCAGCTAGAGATCCAAAATTCTCCCTTTCCTTTCCTATTTTGTTAATCTCTTGAGTGGGTTTAACAATTTTCTTACTGAGGTCACTATGCCATTCTTTGCTATAAGGTTCCACTAGGAACAACTTAGGTCTACATAATACGGTGGGTACTCCTAGGCCCATTGTACCACTTTTTTAAATCTTTGCTTCTGCTTCACTGGTACCAGATGACCTGATTTTGACCCATTCTGATATTCATACTACAACCTAGTGACCATCGATGCTGAGGGTTTCAAATACTCTAAGGTCACCACATTTGCCATAGGTGCTTTAAGCTTAGCCTCTTGTTTTCACTGATCATATTCATTAGCTTCTTCACATTCCCATCTTTGATGTCCCTATTGCAAACAATACTGACACTGTATTGGTCGATTCCCTACATTGCTTGGGCATGGTTGTCTAAACCTCCTACCTCTCTCAAATTCTTGAAAATTTGGACAAAAGCCTCACTGTTGTTCCAAAAATTGTTGTGGATTTGAGTACTACGATGGTCCAGAGACTCTAACATCTTGGTTGTCCTTCCATTGTCCGGAGTGGACTAGTGGCTTGTAACCCATTAGATTTTCCATGAATGAACATCCACTTATGTAGAAGACACTAATGTGTTCTTTGCATTAAACCGGCATTCTTTGATACTATGATTACTCTTATTTAAAATTGCACAGTATACCTGATTCAGGGTACAATTAGCACTGATGTGACCTGCATTCTGATAGTGTAGGCAATATAATTTTTGTACCAGAGTAGAATTTTTCTTCAAATCTAGGCTAATCTTCTCCGACCCCAAATTAGCCAGTTGTATTTTCCGATCAACACGTGCTGTGAGATCAATTATCTGATCTAGAGCTCTAGTTTGCTCCAGTGTATACATGTAGATGCAAGATTACGACAACCATGTGTTAGAGAGATGACTCTCCTCCCAACCTTATGCCTATATATATAGCTGCTCAAATCAATGAAGACCACAAATGTAACTAAAGTCTCAAGCTAACTCATGTTGACTTGAGTTAGAAGGCTCTAGAGCTTCTTGGGAAAAACTCTCTCCCCATGCTCCCCATGGCGGTTGAACCCAAGACCTCCTCCTTCACAACCTTGAGACTTAACCACTAGGCTAAGTGGATCACTTGTTTAAGGGAGCACATGGATTTAGCTTAAGTCGAGTCTTAATGGCCATACAAGAGTGACCAAACGGTGTCCGATTTTAGATCTATCTGAACCGGCCGGACCCTTCGATCATAGACTTACTTTATTACATTCTTCCCCCCTTGGAAAAGATTTTCATCCTCGAAAATTCGTTTTGCCGAAGCCTACCACTCCAAACACACGTGATCCACAATATTGTGCAAGTCTAAGCTATATATAATAACTGTAGGCAAACCCTGAGCCCCATGTTCTTAAACTGGAAGAACATGATCATGTTCTAAAACTAAAAGAACATGTGTCATCTCTATGATGGGATCCCTGCCCGAATGATTCAAAACACTATCATGCTTTGCACTTTGATGAACTGGTCAAAGTACAAAGTAGTGAATGAATTATAATGGCGGATCTAAAAATATCCCCAGCCACTTCATTGTTTCTCAATGTGCAATCTAGGCACAAACATATGAAATGGATGGATTCCAATTACTAGTCCATTTCTAGGCAAGACTAATGCATGGACTTAGTAACTAAAGTGGTATTATTATCTCTTGCAAGACTTTTAGAACTCTTGATTCATAGGAATTGGATTTGGAAAACTTGAAGTTTGTTTGATCTAAACATCTGACTTGGAATTTTGTACAATGGTTAACTCCCATCCAACAATTACTTGATTTCTTCACCCGGCTTGAGGACTACTTGGTCCTACTAGGATTGAAAATCCTATGTAAACTATAGGGGAAAGTATTCCATTTACTCTAGATCAATCTTACTATATCATGACCAAGTCAAATTCAACTCTTTTCACAATTTTCCATTGGATAGATGGAACCTGAGTGAATAGTTCCCAAGAGGAATTTTATTGTCAATGCTTGGGCAAACTTGAGAGTAGTTCCTATCACAAGTTCTTGGACAATCATGGCCAAGCTTGATCAAGTCTAGTTGACCTTGCAACTAGAATAAAGACTTAGTCTTTATCTATAAGATCTCTTAAACTATCGAAAGCTTCTTTGCTTACCCATGGGCTTTTAGAGATCTTTCCCCTACTCAAGTCCAAGCATATACTAATGCCTTTCATATTCTAAAGCTAAGACTCTTTGATATACTTCCAGGTGATATCAACCATTAGACTTTAAGTACTACTTCTGGTGGTTTGGGACTTCTAGGGAACTACTTATTTTCTAAAGAGTATGAAGAATTTCATTCTCACTACTTGGGAGAATGTTATTCTTCAAGGTCTTGAGATTCTTTCCAGGTAATCAATTAACTTGAGCAAATGATTCATCTTGGAATCTTTTGCAATACTGAAAGGATATTGGAAAGAAATTCTTAGACTTTCAAACAATATCTAGAAGCTTTATTGATTTGGTTGTGTTTATTTCTTGAGTATCAAACTAGAGAATAAATATCACCTTTTGGATATGGTTTTCCATTCCACTATGAAAGTTTCACTTGAACTTTCATTTATGTGATATTGATTCCTGTTCATGAGTTTGATACAATATTTATTATCATTGGTCAATCTTTAGATGTAACTAGAGTACTTTAAACATATTTTGGTAATCAAAATTATGTTTAAAGTCCAAGAATCTATTGAAGATTGATCAAATCATAATGCTACTATAAACACATAACTTTGGACTTTATAGCTTGTTTAGGAAAAGTTCATGGATTGGAGATCCATATGTTAAAACTTTATATTCCTAAATGAAAACTTCACAGTTCAATTCCTTTCTTTAATTTCTTTAGGAATTTGCTCATTTCCTAAAGGTCCGTTGATAATGTTTCCTCTTGAAGCTTCACTTAGCTTAAATGAAACCAAACTTAACTCTCTAAAAGATTTTTTTCTCTTTCCATGATTGCTTAGCAAGTTGCATTGTTACAAGAGATGCAATTGTTGGGAAATATGGATGGATACCACAATAAATGAGTTGGTACTACCAAACCTTGCTTAGTACCTACCCTATTTTACTCTAGAGTTCTATTGTAGCCCCTCATAGCTTGCAAGTGACACCAAATAAGCACCTATTTACTTTGGATTTGATACTTCAAACAATTAGATCAAAATAGATAACTTTGCAACTAGCTAGTGACCAAAAACTTGTTATTTTCGTGTTGACACCTACTCGATGTTTTGCTCAATGCTCACAATACAGTAGCAAATTGGTTTGCAATGTCTTCAAGAAAATCACCTTCATGAGCACTCAATTTTTTATTTACCTCCTTAGGGGTGCTAGCTATCTTGGCATTCTCCAAGTGAAACTTCAACATGTCTTGCACATACTTTCTTTGAGTAATATAAATATCAAAATTTTTATAGACCAATTCAAGTCCAAGAAAATACTTTAGAAGCCCTAGGTCACTGATTTTGAACTCCTGCATCATTAGGTTCTTGATTTCTTTGATGCCATTGGCATCACTACCTATAACTATGATATATACAACATACACACATGGGTATATGACCTCTGAATTACTTCTCTTGACAAACAGAGAAGTATCTGCTTTGCTCATTATGAATCCTTGATCTTGAAGATAGGTAGTTAACCTATGATTCCATGCCCTAGGTGCCTACTTCAAACCATAAAGAGCTTTGTTTAGTTTGCACACATAATTTACCTTGCTTGGATCTTCATAGCTAGGAGGCTGAGCCATGTATACCTCCTCTGAAATCCAACCATTTAGAAAAACATTTTTCACATCTAGTTGATACATATTCCGATTCCTTGATGCAACCACAATTATCAATACTGTGATGGTTGGCATTCTTAGCCACAGGTGAGAATGTTTCCTCATAATCATTAGCAACTAATGAAGTGTCATACCCATATCTAGTTTGCTTCTTGCTCTCCCTTTGTGATCTCCTTAGAGCTTGGTTGGATGATTCATGTAAGTCTTCCAACCTCTTCATCTTGGCCTCACCCTTTGATTTCCATGCCTTGAATTCTTCTAGATAGATGATGTCCTCATCATCTGATTCGATGTCTTCAAATTGGCTTGGCTCCTCCCTGGTGAGGCTTGCAAATTCCTCTTCCAAGTCATATGGCAATTTGACCTTCCTGTATTCACTTTCAAACCAAGAGTCATTGTCATCAAACACAACATCTCTAGTGACCATAAAGCCCTTTTTCGATGGATTTAAAACCTGTATCCTTTCTGATTTAAATCATACCATATGAAGATGCACTTCTCTACCTTAGGGTCTAGCTTACCTCTGATTTGAGATGGAACACATCCAGAGATCTTGCAATGATCAAGTGATGGCCTTCTACCATGCCATGCTTTGTATGGGCTCATCTCGTCAAGTGATTTGGATGGCAACCTTTTAATGAGATAAGTGGTAGTAGAAACACTCTGTGCCCACAAATAATTAGGTAACATTTTTTCATTAAGCATTGATCTAGTTGTTTCCACAATCAACCTATTTCTCCTCTCTGCTACCCCATTTTGCTCAGGGGTATACCTTGTAGTAATCTCCCTTTTGATACCTCTATCCTCCAAGAATGCATCAAATTCATTTTAGAAGTACTCACCTCCTCCATCTGACATTAGCCTTTTTAGACTCTTTCTTGTTTGATTTTCCACAAGTGCAAGATACTTCTCAAAGCAATTTAACACTTCATCTTTGTGCTTCATAAAATACAAGATAGTCCACCTACTAAAATCATCAATGAAAGACACATAGTACCTTGAGCCTGAAATTGATGGGTCCTTGCTTGGTCCCCACACATTTGTGTAGACAAGTTCCAAGTAATCCTCATGCATGTAGCCTTTCTTTGAGAAGTGTAACCTATGTGATTTACCAAATTGACATGCACCACATTTATAGATCGTGTGTTGCTTGGATACATTAGGTTTCCCAAGCATACATTGATCTCTACATATTTGCTTCAAGGTTCTCTCAACAATATGCCCTAACCTTTTATGCCAAATCTCTAGCTCTGATAATGTTTGATCCTTGTAATTGTAAAGTGCAATATTTCTAGTGTCCTCAAGTTCAAATGTAAATAATATACCTGTTTTTTCTCCCTTGGCAATTCTCTTGAATCCATGTTGGGGGTCCTCCACAAAAGCTCCATATTTGTTGAACCTAACCTGCAAACCTTTTTCCATTATCTGTCCAACACTCATTAGATTCTTGGTGATTGTAGGTACATAAATAATTCCACTCAGTAGATCTCTATTCCCATCAGAGGTTTTCACATTTCCTACCTTGACCACTGAATGCTTGGTGTCATCACCTCTTTGCACTTGGTGCTTCCCTAGGGCTCCTCAAGATGAAAGAGAAGAGCTACATTGTCTGCTACATGGTTTGAACAACTTGAGTCAATATAGAAGAGGTGCTCATCATTCATACCTTGTTTTGAAGTCATATTCATAATGAGAAGAGAATTCTCTTGATCCTCTGTGTAATTGTTGTAGTCCTTTCTTGATTTGTATCCTCCTTGATAGTTGTTATTGTAATTGCTGTTGTAGTTGTTGTTGTAGCCATGGTTGTAGCCTTGGTTATGGTTGAATCTTCCTCTTGATTGTGTGTAACCACCTCTTTGATATCCTCTTCCTCTCTGATTCTTGAAGTTCATATAGCACTCATCGGTAGTGTGATTAGAAAATCCACATATGTTGCATGGGGAAGAGTTGAAAGGTCTCCCCCTACCTTGCTTACCTCCTCTACCCCTTCCTCTTGAGTTTCTACCTCTCTCTGCATAGCTAGCTTGAGAAGTAGTACCTTCATCCTCTACTTTCTTATTCTTCCCTTTATCTTTAGAATTTCCTTTATCTGTGTATAGGGCAGAAGAGTTGTTACCTCTTGATGATTCTCCATTTTTTTTGAGGTTGGCTTCATGGGTAAAGAGTTGTCCCATGAGTGTGGCAAGGTCTGGAATCTACATATCCATGTAAAGGTCCATAGCAGTTGTGAAAACTTCCCACTTATCCTCTGCTTTGATGCCATTGATTTTCTTGTCTCACTATTTGCTCCTCTTCAATCTCCTCTCCTATGCTTGTCAATTGGTCAGCCACATCTTTGAATTTCGTTACATATATTGAAACACTTTTCTTGGATTGCTTCCTTTGAGTGGTAAACTCAATCCACAATTGATTTCTCTAGCTCTTGTATTGGAAGAAAAGTATGAAGACAATGTATCCCAAGTCTATTGGGATGTTTTACAATTCCTAATATGTGGAAGAAGGAATTCAAAGATAGAGTTAAGTAGATATGACCTTGGTAATGCATCTTTGGCACACCATGAATTGAGTCTTTCAAGCTCCTCTCTTGTAGGTTGTCCTTTGCTTCTGAACATGGGCATCTCCTCATCTCTTGATATGTATCCATAGAAACTCCTTCCTTGTAAGTATGTCTTCATCATCAAGGACCATGCTTGGTAGTTGTACCACAAGAAATGAGTTGGTACTACCAAACCCTGCTTAGTACCTGCCCTATTTTACTTCAGAGTTCTTTTGTCAGCCCTCTTAGCTTGCAAGTGACACCAAATAAGCACCTATGTACTTTGGAGTTGATGCTTCAAACAATTAGATCAAAACAGATAACTTTGTAACTAGCTAGTGACCAAAAACTTGTTATTTTGGTCTTCACACATGTTGGATGTTTTGCTAAGTGATCATAGTACAATAGCAATTAGGATAATTCCTTTTGGGTGAATCAAATTAACTTAGAGAGCTAATGATTCCAAGTGATATAACTTAAAATTATAAATTACACACTGAGGAATCAATTTAGCAACTGAAGCCTTACCCCGAGTTTTGAGGGATTATGCAGAGAAAGACCAATGAGCACTTCGAGGAAACTTTCTTCCAATTGTCTTGAATCAAATCCTTTGAAACTTCGATAGCTTGTAGTAGACTTTGATTTGGTTCCAACAAGCTATAGAACACTGAAAATGATGGAGAGATCACTGCGATATGGTCATCACAAGTACACTTTTCTGAGTCAGCATAGCAGAGATATAGACAAAGTTGATCAATGATGTATATCTATTATATTACATGAGTTTATAAGATCATTGGCAATGTAATGGTGCCCAATGATAGTAGGATGAGTGAGCAAGAGAGTACGCTACTCAATCTCTACAAATGATCAGTACATGAGCTACAAGAAGGGGGCCTTAGGCCGCGAGATTTTCAAGTCTCTTATATAGTGACTTTTCTTCAAGTTTGAATTTTGAAATTCAAATAGAGCTCTACCTAAAATTACT
Organism: Ceratopteris richardii; assembly: GCA_020310875.1. NCBI lineage: Eukaryota > Viridiplantae > Streptophyta > Polypodiopsida > Polypodiales > Pteridaceae > Ceratopteris > Ceratopteris richardii. Next base: position 67,511,903 of record CM035433.1, on the reverse strand, counting down.
CCTCTAAGTTAGGAGTGACTTTACCAAATGAGATATGTAGCTGTTAGATCTCCAAACTCCACGAGATATGTGCACTTACAAGATTCTCTTCATGTAAAAAAACTTTTACATTGGGTAATGAGCAAATTATTACATGCTAGTGTTCATATGCTCCATCAAATGGATGCATATATCGTCTTCAATGTCTAGCCAAGTGTGATGGCTTGGATTTGCACCAATAGCAATCATCATGGAACCTAACATCCTCCTATTGAAAACGTCAAAGCTCAATTGATGTTGAGGTTGAACCTTTGATTTACATCTCTCCTTGGAATGGAATCAAATGAGAACTTACAAAAGTTTCATAGTTTTTTTTGGCACTTTGCATCCTTACGAGGGATGCTACTTATGGAATAGAACAACTATCTTGTGAACTTTAAAAGTTCAAGTAGTGTAAGTTCCATTTAGCTTCATTTGATTTTGATCACGTCTTGGGATGAAATATCAAATAATGGTGTTCATTAAGAAGTGCTCAAGTAACTAAGGAAACCCTTTTCATCCTTCTTGGATGTAACATTTCTTAAATCCAAGCTAAGGACTACATCTGGGCTAGTCATTAGGAGTCTCAAAGTTTTCTCTAAAACTTAGATTCATCATGGAACTTGTCAAGCAACTGTTGGCAACAGACAGGGCATTTCAAGACAAGGGAGCCGACATAAGGAATCAGAGCAAAGAGAAGGGCCAAGTATGCAAAGCAGTCAACGGAGATACCGCAAATAGGCCCTATCATTTTTCACGAAGCAATATTTCCCAAATAGTGATCTTAGCCACTTCACACCATTGTAAATACCATTTTTTATTATTTCTACTCCATTTTGTGCAAGTCGAGGAGTCCTTGAGCTTGAGGAGAATCAGTAGTATTTATGTACCAATTTTCATAATTTTCCGAGCTCGTTTGAGCCTCCAAAATAGCCTATGAACCTAATTTTTAACTAGGTTGGACACTAGGTCTGGACAGGATCAAAGTTAGTCAAAAACTATAAAAAGAGCTAGAGAGCTCATTTTTGGGGTTAAATGGTTGTAGATTTGAACTTATATTAGAACTCTTTTGCAATAGAAGTTACTCCATTGTTTCTCTCTTTGTTCTTGCCTTGTGTGCAGGTGTGTGTATGTGTGTGCATGTTTGTGTGCTTCTCATCACACACTTGTGCCATCACTTGTTTGAGGTCTTCATACCATCCTCATGTCTTCCTGTATTGACATTAAAGGAGGTGCTACTCATCACTGAGCTACACCAAATTTTGGTGCAGTTACTGGGGATCGAGCTTTGAGGACGAACGTGTGATGGTAAGACATAGAGTAGAGACATTGGAAGAGTAGGTAAGCATTATCTTTTACTTGATTTACTTGTTTTTTCCCCCCCTCTTCACTTCTAAACACCATATCCATTCATCGTCATCTTCACCATCACGACCATATACCTCTGTCTCCATTCATTTCCTCATTTTCACTTGAGAGAGAGAGAGAGCGAGTGAGAGCTTACATGCGCATTTGTTTTCTGTGTTTTCTTGAGCGTTCTTGCAGGTACCAGCTTCCATAGTAGTTGCAGCAGCTCCAGTAGGTGATAAAATTGACTGTGTCTCAAGGTGTTGACCTCTGTCGATCACGATCGACAAAAAAATTGAGCTTATGGTAAAACAAAGTGCACCACCATAACACACATGATGAGCACATTCCAAATCACTAATCAAAATTAAAAAATTCCTTAATTCTCTGTCAATCGCGATCGACATCCACGATCGACAGACTCTATCAATCGCGATCGACAGACTCTGTCAATCGCGACCGATAGACCACGACGGATTGCCATGTAGGACTCAGTCAATCACAATCGACACCGTCGATCGCGATCGAATGAAATATCATGATTGACACAAAGATTCACGTGTCCGTGTGTCCATCGTGACGGACACACCCACGATCGATTGAAATTGCACCAAAATTTGCAAAAAAGTGTGGATCGCGATTGACACCATCAATCGCGACTAACAAACCCCACGATCGACCATGTCGATCGCAATAGACACCATCAATCAGGACTGACGTGTCGATCGCGACTGACAGGCCCCGACGGACACCTCTGTCAATCGCGATTGACAGACCTGTCGATCGTGATTGATAGGCATTTTCGGCTAAATTTTTAGGGTTTTCTATTTCAAAGTTTGGGGTAATTGTGGGCACAAAAATCAAGCACTTAGAGTATTGTGAGGCCTCTACACAACTAATTTGAGAAAAACCCTGTTAGCCTGTTTCAACACTGTTTTAACCCCAGAACCCTGAACAGTCATAACTTCCTTATACCAAATCCGTTCGGAGTGATCTTAGGCTCATTGGAGTAATACTAATACGGGGAGTTATAGATAGGGTATTTTGAAGTAGAACACACCCCAGGGTAAGATAACCGAGGGATCTTTAGGATTGTTTTCCACAAAGGCAAAGGACAATTTGGTCTCTGAATTACGTGAATGAAAGTGGTTTGTTATGTCATTTGAATTTAAGTCTTGAGCTAACTTTGGGACCTTTACAGGTCTAGTGAGAGCATCGAAGGGCTTTTAGAGCACTAGCATACTGCAAGCTTGAGAACGGGGTTCTTGAGCACCAAGGAGCAAGGGATAAGCAAGTGACGTTGGATTATTCTCAACTCCCTTTATCAACTCCTAGCTTAGGCTAAGTGCGAGCCATGCTAGAAGTAAGTTAGGGTGACGATAGGCACATGTCAAGTTGAAGACTCTTAAATACTCAAGTTCAAGTAGAAATATAATCTCTTTGTGATCGATACCTTAAAAGGAAAAGAACTTAATGTGGAACGATCAACTTAAAGTGTAAAAGTTCACTCAAATATTCCTGAAGACGTGATATTAGACAAAAGCATAAACACAATAACCAACTAAAAAAGAACCAAGTGATTGATACAAATTGATCTGCAACAAGGTTGTACTTCGGAAAATTGGGGTTTTTCAATCACGCATATGAACCTTACATCAGGATGACACCTAGGGAGAGATAGACAAAGCCTTAGGTCTTTAGAGGCTAGTGTCAATCACAGTGCTACGTCTTGGGCCCACGAGTTAAGCAATTTTCTGCAGTATCGTAGCTCTGAAACTAGCAAATCAGAGATGTCTTATGGTATGGAGAGACCCATTGGAAGTTCAGGAGTGGTGTACTTAGAGAAACCTGAGGGCCCATACAAAACTCAACTTGAATACATCAAGACCAACCGATTAGGTGCTGGCATCTATGAGGATGATCTGAGAAGATTTGTTGTCCAGATTAAAAACTCTCATCAACCTTTTGGATTAGAACACTCAGTCATTAAATCTGAGAATGGTGCATACTTAGATAAAGAAGGGACAATGTACGTAGTCACCAACCAACCGGATTGAACAGACGAATTTGGTAATGTCATTCCAGAGACAGACTTAGGTGACATAGAGCAAGGGAACTTAGCAAGAGAGCCTAAAACTCCTCGAGGCAAGTGAGTCCTCTAGAATCATCATGCCAGAGTGGGTTCCCCAAGACAATAAGAGCATAGATTTGCTCTTGAACCGAGAGACCGATGAAGCCTTTTGGAGGTATAAAAATGACCAGTCTAATGGGGCAAGAATGCTCACGATCTATGAGTTTAAAGATCTTGATAGCCGAGGTAAAGTGACCTATTTAGACAATACTTTAGAGAGAATCTTTGTGGTCTCAGAACATGGTAGGCATGCCTACACTTGGAAGGGTGAATGTATTTTTCCCCAACCAAGATCTAATGTCTCTTATGGCTACCAAGGAGCTGGAATCCCAAGCTCATGGAGCTCAAAGGGACAAGAGCAAAGATAGACCTGAGGTAAGCTTTGCTAACCAAATGGGAAGGGAAGGAACCAGAACAAAGACAGATAGAATGGAATCTGAGAGACCTAGATACCAAAGGAACCAAAGAAATACAGACGAGATTCCTTTGCCAAGGCCTAGGGAACACACGAGGACGTTGAGGCCTACAAAACTAGTCAAGTCCATGAAGAACTGCTTCCATTGCATAGGAGACCCATACAATCATGTGGCAGAATTCAGGCAAGTTTTGAGAGCTAAACAAGTTGAAGACTTGTTCACTCAATATAATGCCTTTGGCCTAACTCTCAAGAACACAACCCTTACATGGTTTCAACCGCTTCACCAAGGTCAATTCAGGAACATAGACCAACTTCTAGAGGCTTTCATCATAGAATTTTCTAAGAGTGGCATCATACACAACACCTCCTCACTGATTCATAACTTCAAGCAGACACCTCAAGAGGTGGTCAGACTTGCAGGAAGAAGATTTAGGCAATACCTAGAGAGATGTCCGGTTCGAGAGTTACCCACTCCAACCAAACAAATGGCTTTATTCTTACTAAGTACCAAATTGAGATCATATGTGTACTTGAAGGACCCTAGGACCATAGAAGAGTGTGTATGTATGTGCATCGACATCGAGGATAACCTAGGGGAGGAATTAGAGCTTTCAAAAATTTACAGAGATTCAAATAGTTCTGCTAGCCTCAATTCAAATCCGTCCACATCTATTGAGGAGCTAGCAGAGAAGGTAGCCCAAAAACTGGGAGTCTCAAGCAAACAAATGCCAAGGTTTGCCCCAGTGAAAAGATGCTATACCTATGGAGGTGACCATATGGCGAATGTATGTCCCATTATGACTCAACCCCAAGTGAATCCTAGTAGTCAATACTACACCATAGAATGGAGATACACTAATCACACCGCACATGATTGCCCATACAATAAGCAAACACTTTTACAGAACCAGTACCCACCACAACGATATGGCATACCATAGCAACCTTATCAGCAACCCTACCAAAACCAACAAAGGCCTCATCCTGTGTTAGCTCAGCAACCTCCAACCCCATCCAATGTGATTCTAGTGAAATATGCAGCTGCAAAAGAAAATATTAATAGAGCCATAGTGCCAATAACACCATTGCTTTCAGAAAGTGACCCCAGCGATCATAGTTTTGACTCCACTCATATTGATATCCCACAGGCTTACTACATACATTCGCCTGAGCATAACGAGTCATACTATTATGAAGACCCGAGTGAACCTAATTGGGAGCCAGAGTATGCAAATGTCATGTACACAAACCCTAACTCTAGACCTCAACCTAGGCAGGTAAGACCCCCATTTCCTAGAAGACCATGCTAACGATGTCAAGGAGATCACCTCATTCGTGATTGCCCTCTACCTGCACCAACACAAACCCAATCTGTGATGATTCAGGGTTTTTGTCCCGATTGTGGGAAAGAGCATCTCTTGCGAGATTCTCCTAAGAACCCCAACAATATGCTAAAAATCACTCCTATCAATTTTATTGGGTTAGTAGTAGAGTCTATAGGAAGTGTAACTTCCACTGCACTAGTACAAGTGGTCACTAGAGCCCAAGCTTTGCAGCAAAACCAAGGTTCAGGCCAGGAAAAGAGTTCTAAGGTTAGTGAAAGTGAGAGCATAACTAAGAAGAGGACCAAACCTTGGAAGGATAGTCACGAGAGAATGAAAAGGCAATGGGCAAAGAAGATAAATGAACTCGAGGAAAGTCTAAGAGAAACGAAAGCCAAGATAATTGAACTCATATATCAAACTCACTCTCACACTACTCGACCACCACCATTCCCATCTCCCTCCAACCCACCACCTTCCAATCCATCTCACACAATTCCACCACCCCCTAGAGTAGGATCAGTCTTAGCAGATCCCACTCCCGAGGACCTAGACATGATGCTTAAAGCATATCAGGCCAGAATCGAAGAAGGGTCAAACATAAAGGATCATGAAAAGTGTTACCCTAGAGCCGAACTAGAGCTTGAATGAACTAAAATTTGTGCTAAGATGGTGGAATTGGCTCAAACCATGTTTGAAGCCAATCGCCTCTTTAACTTCTCTAGTTCAGCTAAGATGCAGTTGCACTTTGATGGACTGCTAGAAAGATTGGAGAGGCTAATTGCACAATCAGAAAAGGACCCCACCTCTCAAAGTAAGGACAAGGCAAGTGAAAGGATAAGTCTTCCTGCCCAACAAGCTTATGTGCCTAACCAGACACATCTTCTTCTATGAATCGATATTCACCAGAATTCTTGCGAGAGATTCAAGAAGAGAAATGGGCTAAAGAGAGTGAAGTTCCTCCTCCCATTGAACTTGTAGATGATGCACATGATCAATTCCCACAAGACATAGCTTCCATTTATGAGGAGCAAGAGAGTGCACAATATCATGAGAGATTAGACTTCGAGTCTAAATCCTTACAGGAACTACCCAATTTCACAGGCACATGGGAAGCTAAGTCCACTTATATGAGAGCACCCATGGTCATGGTAAGAAATGAAGACTCAGTCATACCTAGGAACACAGAGGTAGTGAAAAACACTAAAGTGCAGTGCAATCTCACCTTGGAAGAGCTACTCAAGGTTAGGCCAGAACTATGGAAACATGTAGCCAATCAAGTGCTTGAAGTAGCAAAACCTCGTTCCTAAGTAGGATCTCATAGAAGAGTGCCAGAAATACCCTTGGACAAGATAGGAGACATGAGTGAAGGAGAAGAAGGAAACACCTATCTTCCAATTACCCATCAAGGTTACACCACCAAGGCAAGTTTGGATTCAGGAGCAGGAGTTGCAATTGCTACCACTTCCTTATGGAAGCGATGGGGCAAGCCAACACTCATGCCAACAAGAATGAAATTGAAAATGGCGGATGGTTACATAGAAAGACCCTTAGGATTACTCGAAGGAATAACCCTCACCACTTGTGGAATAGAGTTTGAGCATTCTTTTTCCATATGTGACTTCAGCAAGAATCAGGCCTATGAGATGATTTTGGCAAGACCATTTATGCAGCAGTTGCAAGTGGTACAGGATTGGGGAACCAATTCCTTGTACTTGCAACACTTAGGTGTCACGACCAAAGTTAATCTCAAGGATTACTCTCATAGACATGTACCCCCCATCCAATGGAATCACATCCATACAGCCAAAGATGATATTGATTCAGTGCATTCCATAGGATCAGGATCCTCATGGATGCATGAAGACACCCACTTATGGATGTGTAAGGTTGCAGTAGAAGAAGAGAAGCGAGAAAAATCTAGAGAAGTAGGTACTAAGGAAACCCATAGATCAGTTCAAGACCGAGCCTATGCACCTATAGTATTTCCTGACGAAGAATTTGAACCTCACGGCTGGATGGAAATTCTAGCAACAATGGATGTAGCCATCAATAAAGAAAAATGGACACCCCACTATGACGAGGATGTCTATGACATTTCAATATTCACAATAGAGCCAATCATGGGTGATTCGGTTATTGAAGAATGTGAACATAACATTGATGCATTCGAGGACGCAACTGACTCCGATCTAGAGTCAATTATAATGGACCCTCCTTTTGCATCAAAGGAGGAATATTTTTACGAAGTAGAAGCTCACTCTCAGAGACACAAAAGAATTATGAACGAGGTGAGATTAACCACACAATTGACCACTAAGAACGAAGGCAAGAAGAGGAAGAAGAGAGAAGTCACACCGGAGGAAGAAGAATCTTTGTTTGAGGTCCCTGAAAACTTCAAGAAATATGAAATAGAAGATAGAAGAGTCATGATAAGAATGCCTAAATGTGAGGCACAATCATGAGAGGCCTATGATAACAAAGAAACCACCAAAAAAATAGTTGTAGCCATAGAAGAAGGAGAAGAAAGATGCACTTACATAGGACATGACCTGACGGAAGAAGAAGAGCAAGAGTTGATAGCTTTGCTAAGAGAATACAGAGATGTATTCACTTGGAGCTATAAGGACTTGAAAGGTGTAGATCCTGACATATGCTCACACACAATTCCCATGACCTCAGATGCCAAACCTTCTAAACAGGAGCCATACACAAACAACGATAACTACACTACCAAGATCAAAGAAGAGATAGCTTGCTTGGTTGAAGCTAGATTTATCTATGAAATTGAGCACATTGAGTGGGTATCCCCCATTGTAGAGGTGCCCAAGAAGAATGGAAAGTTACATGTATGCATTAACTTGAAGAAAGTTAATGCAGCCACCATTCGAGATAACTATCTGCTTCCTATCACTGAACATCTCTTAGAAAGAGTAGCAGGCAAGGAAGTGTACAGCTTCCTTGATGGATTTTCTGGCTACAATCAAGTGGCCATAGCACCAGAAGATCAACATAAGACAGCTTTTGTCACAGAGTGGGGCATATTTTCCTTTTGGGTAATGCCATTTGTTCTCATCAATGCATCTACTACCTTTCAAAGGCTGATGTGTCATGTATTTAAAGAATTCCTGAGGAAGAATTTAGAAGTTTATGTTGATGATCTCTATGCTCATTCCAACATTAGACAAACCCATATCCTTGAGCTGAGAGCTATCTTTGAGAAATGTAGAGAATATCAAGTCTGCTTGAACCCAAAATAGTGTGTTTTCATGGTCAGGCAAGGCAAGATTCTAGGACACATAGTGTCAAAGAACGGCATATCGATGGATGAGGAGAAAGTTAGAGCTATTTGCTGAGCTACCTACGCCCAAGAATGTCAAGGAGGTACAAGCTTTCATGGGGCATTGTGGCTATTATCGCCGATTCATTCATATGTATGCAATCATTGCAAAGCTCGTGTGCTCCCTTTTGACTAACTTTGAGTGGACTCAAGAATGTGAGAGAAACGGTGATTATGTTCAGCACCAACCTTCACCAGACCATATTGGAATAAGCCCTTCCATGTTCACATGGATGCATCCAATTATGCTATTGGATGTGTGCTTGCACAACCTATTGGTGAAGGTAATATGGATCTTCCAATTGCCTATGCTAGTAGACAGTTGAATGCAGCTGAACGAAACTATAGGACCACCGAACAAGAAGGATTAGGTATGGTATATGCGGTTAAAAACTTTAGATACTATTTGCTTGCAAATAGGTTTAAATTTTTTTATTGATCATCAAGCACTGTTGTACTTGGTAAACAAGCCATGCAGTACAGGTAGATAAGTAAGATGGTTTCTCTTGCTAATGGAATATGACTTTGAGGTTGTGGTGAGGAAAGGCAAGACTCATTTGACAGCAGACCATCTCTCTAAACTCACATCTGGAGAGGCCCAACAAGGAGTATCAGTTGACCTTGCTGATGCTTACTTGTTTAATTTGGAAGTTATACCTCAGTGGGCGAAGACATTAGTGCTAGTATTGACATACGGGCCTAACTACCCAGTAATAAACATTCAAGATAGGGAGGTATTAAAGCCCAAAAGTACCATATCATGGCAGGGAGTATGTACAAGCATACAGATCAAGGAATATTAGCTTGTTGTGTGGAAGAGGATGAGTACGCAAAATGGTTGCAATTAGCACATGTGGGTGCATTAGAGCATTACTACTCAAGGAAAAGAACTTTACAGACACTAAGGAGACTAGGAGTGCACTGGCCGACCATGAAAGAAGATGTCCATAAGTGGTGTAAAGAATGCCTAGTCTGTCGTATTAGACCACCTGTGGAGCAGCTACACTGTACCAAGTGTCTCTAATACCAGATTGGAGCGAACCATTGGTAGCCTTCCTGTGAACGAAAACATTCCCTCAAGATATGACCTTGGCGAGGCAAAGAAGTTTGGAACAAGAAGCCCTAGATTACACACGTATTGGTGATAATCTATACAAGCGTGGAAAAGATGGATATCTAAGACTATGTGTCCATGAGAGTGAATATCTTAAGATCTTGGAAATTGATCACCAAGGTGTAGCAGGAGGACACTTTGGACCAGACTGTGTGATTAAGGCAATCCTATTTGCAAGCTTGTGGTGGCCAACCCTTCACATGGATGCACATACCTATGTGAAGCGGTGTGACATTTGTCAACAAACTCAATATCCCATACATAAAGATGAGATGCCATTGAAACCTATGATGGGTGGACGTGCACTCTCTAAGTGGTCAATAGACTTTGTTGGTCCTATTAACCCCCCAACCAAGGGTTCACATGCTGAATACATCATCGTGGCCACAGACTATTTAACCAAATGGGTAGAAGTGAAAGCCACAACAAAGAACAATGCTCAAACAATAGCTAAGTTTTTATTTGAGAACGTGATCACTGGATATGGCCTACCGATAGAGCTTGTAAGTGATAGAGGCACTCACTTCTTGAATGAAGTCATTGAAAATCTTTTTCAAGATTTCTCGGTGATACATAAGAAGTCTACCCCCCTATCATCAACAAGCTAATGGGCAAGCTGAAAGCACCAATAAAATTCAATGCAATGTGCTAAACAAATTAGTGAATAATAAATGCTCTAATTGGGACAAACAGCTTCACCATGTTGTTTGGGCATATAGAGTTGCCTATAAAATGGTACTCCAAGCCACACCCTTTCACATGGTGTTTGGCCAAAATGTTATGCTAGCATTGGACTTCTTGATACCTACACTGAAAGTAGCACAAGAGAATGAGTGGATAGGGCATGAACTCTCTTCTAGGATCTTTGATCTTGAGCCGCTAGGTGAAACAAGACTGAGAGTTGCCACAAGGATATATGCAACTAAGAAAAGATAGAAGGCGTACTTCAATGCCCACATTAAGGATAAAGGCTGAAGGTCGAAGACTTAGTTTTAGTGTATACACTGAAACAACATGCAAGAAAGCTGGAGAAGTGTGGTTACGGACCTATGATCATAAATAGGATCTCAACTAGTGGAGCAATCCAATTAGCTACACTAGAAGGTGATGTTCTCCCTAGTTACATTAGTGGATGCAGAGTCAAACTATATCAAGAACCCCTCACTGAGGAAATGCTCAATCGACTCAACACTGCTAAGAAATGTAAGGAAGAAGAAAAATGAATCCAAGAAGATGCATAGGCAAAAGCATTGGATGAAATTGAGAAGACAGGGTAGAGATCAGCCTATGACAGAGGCCTATGCAACTCCACAATATCATATGGCTATGTGCAAAGTCTCAGGTGTAAGTTCCCATAGAATAATTGATCGATGTCTTTTTGTAACCCTAGAGATAGGACAAGGAAATAGTGCAAGGACTGTACGGGCCTTGATTGACTCAAGTGCAGCCACTAGTGTTGTTAAACTTTCTTACTGTCAAGAATTGAACTTAAGTGTCAATCCTGTAGAAGCATATCTCATAGGATTGGGAGGTGTGGAAACCCCTTGCATGGGCGAGGTGGAACTTCCCCTCTACATCCAAGATGTTCTTATGACAGTTAAGGTGCTAGTGTGTCAAGAGGAGGACCACACTGAGCCTCTTGTCTTGGGTCAAGATGGGATCTATGATCATGCAGTCAACCTAAACCTAAGAAGTGGGTTTCTTCAGGTTTGGGTAAATCAGAATTGCATTACAATTGAGTTACAATATGAAGCAATCAAGGAACTAGGAAAGGCACCAACTCCTGGTCCTTCCAAGAGTACACATGAAGATGATGATGCTATTCTTGTCCAACATTATGTGATGCAGAGGGACGGTGTTCTCAACAAAGGAGCCAAGGAAATGATGGAACTCCCTTCTTTTCCAAAAGTGATAAAGATGCAGCAACCCAAGTAGTGTCGAATGCAGCGCGAGCAGACTGTCTATGCTCAAAGCCAAAGGGAAGTACGAAGCAAGGTGTCTCAACCACTGAAACAAGTATGGATACGAAAAGGTGAGCTACCTGTTGTGATCAAGTTACAAGCACTAACTAAACGTCATACTAGTGATCAGCGATAGGACACTAATAAGAGTTCTTTCAAAGATTCTTCTACGAAAGCAAAATCTATCTAGGTGCCCAAGAAGTTAATGAAGGTTGACCCACAATCAAGACAAATGTGGGTGCCTAAGGCTTGCTTGTGGGCTCAAATAGCCACACATAAACCACACCATGTACAACATGATTCACTCACTCAAACATCTGATACCCACTCTTATTTGACATGCACAAACACATATTTGCCCATGAGCATGAGCAGAATCACTTGTAAATGGGTCCCTAAAAAGCCTCATTTCCAAGTAGATATTTTTATAAAGCCCTCCAGAGTCTCCAAAAATCAAAAGAGAAAGCCATCCACTGTGTTTGGCAGACCAAATCTTGTAATAAACCGCCTGATCCCATTGTAAAGCCACCTCCTCTTACTAACTATATCCACACTGCACCTCACCACCCCAATTAGCATATAGGAACCCTACATCTGCTAACCACACTTCACACTCACAACCACGTGAGCACTAACTAACCGACTAACTACGTCACAGTTCATCATGTTAATGTTGTAACGGGGACACATGATCACTTTGTGTCCATTGCAATGTTAACATTCATTTGTATATTCTCACAAAACTGGTGATCGAGTTCCTCAAACATGGTCGAGGCTGCAAGAATGAGCTCCCAGGCAGGCACCAGCCCTCAGATAGTAGACATTGAAAGTTTCCCTATTCAGGAGGAGTTGAAGGAACAGCCACAAGCATTAAGAGCAATACATTTCATACCAATTCAAAATCCCCCCCAAGGGCACATGTCGCCAGTTAGCAAGAACTCCCATTGGTTCACTGAAGTAGCAGGATCCCTTCGAGAGGGCACCTATTTATGGGAGGCTGAGATAGAGTTTAATGGACGATGGGGCCGGTTCATCTCTTTACACGAGAGTTTGAAAAGCTTCAATAGTGAAGGATTGCAACCAATATGGAAGAAGGCTGGATTGGATAATTACTTGAAAGCTCAGTTACCAAAGCGGGACTTCCTGAGGTGTTCATACCTAATTAGCACATTCACTCCTAGTAAAGATAAAAAGGGGACGAGCACCTTTGTACTACCCTCTCTTACACAACAAAATAAGCTGAAGCGCTTTAAATTGACCAACAAATTGGAAAGGGAAGCTCTAGAAATGAGAGGTATGCCAACATCCCTATGGAGAAGGAGACAATGATCTCGGACAACATGAAGAACAGGAACCTAACTAAGCTAAAGGATATGGTGGCGATGACCCCAACTATTGCCATCCACCTCCGAATGTGCATGCAGCACTTTGCATTCCCTGCCTAAGAAAGATTTACGATGCCACCCAAGAAGATTTGGTTTAGTTTATACTTAGCCTACATGCTGAATTTGACCATCAATATGCCACATTTGCTTATTGATACATCTTGCACATCAACATTGGTACAAGAAATAGAAGTTAGTGCTCTATGGATGTGGTGCACTTACTAGAATTGTTTATCAGTGCTTGACCCATGATGTGCCAATGCAAAGGGCACTTGTTTGGACTAGGGTGCAAGAATTGCAACGAAGAATATCAACCATAGGGCCTCCATCAAAGAAAATGTCCAACTCCACCCCCCTCACCTCATACCACCACTGTCACGGCCGTAGTCTCCACTTCCCTTAGTGAAACACACACTGTGAGTCAACCCTCACAATCTGACACTACCACTGTTGTAACGGCCACCACAGGCAATGTAATTCTAACTATCGTCACTGGAAATCCCATTCCTCCTATCACACTTCTTGGCGGTTCATATGCACAACTACACACACCATTGTACACCTTCACTACCATCATCACACCCACCATTCCTATGTATACGGTAACTCCCATGACCGCCTCCACGCACGACCTCATGGACATTTCACCCACATCTGCACCTCTCCCTCCTCGAGTATTCCCACAATCTCCCATTCCCCCACCACCCACTTCACCATTCTCAAGCACGACATACACCCTCCCTTTCCCCTTTCCCTACCCCCTGCATTCCACACCTTCCCAGCATCCATTCCTGTAAATAATGTATTCAATAATTTGTATTAATGTGCCCATGAGATGCTCCAGGAATGATTCACAAACTTGGAGAAGGACAAGAGGCTACTACAACATCATTATGATACCTTGCAGAGACAACATGATGAATTAGTGGCCAATCCCTCCCAGCCAGATTCACAAGCACAACAACACGTCAAAGAAATGCTACATGTCTAACAAGCAGACAACCTCAAAACCCGTTGTAACCTCGCATTATTAAGAAAACACATGTCAGCGGCACTAGAAGAAAATAAAAGACTACAAAGAGAGAATGAAGAGAACCTAGAAGCGGCAATGGAAGGATCCCCATAGGAGATCGACCCAGAGCGCTTCAAATCCATCCCATCAGCCAACATGGAAATCATATTGGACACCCATGCCGACCTCTTAGAGGCATATGATGCCTTAGAAAAAGAGCGCGATGACCTACAGAAGCAATTGGACAATCAACAAGAGCCTCTGAAAGCAGCAACAGCCACAACCGACACATTTTAAGAGGTTATAGAATTGAGAGCACAACTGACAGATTTGCAAAATAAGCTTCTCCAATATGAACGACAATCTTCTCCCCTGGTGGAGCTGGAGCCTGAAGAATTAGTTCCAATTGAAGTAGAAGAGACATTCGAGGACCCTATGAACCCATGCCTACACCTAGAGGCAAACAAACAGAGGAAGGAATGGATACATTTGAGATTGAAGCTTTAGAATGGATGCAAAGGTTAGAAAAGGTGGGCCCAACTCATGATGACAGAGTAGCAGTGAAGATACAGTCCATGTCTTGACTGGAAGAAGTTGTCATCAAATCCAATTACTTCAAAAACCTATCTCATCATCGATGGATTAGCACTTCAGATTATTTGTATGTACCATTTTGTGTATTATTGGTGGATTATAATGTTGAGATAAAACATTGCACCACGAAAAAGCCAACCTCTACAACACAATTTTCCCCCGATGACATTCTTGAAAGCGTGACGGAGGGCACATATTTCAACCTACATGGAGAATATGTTTACTCAAAACCTACCCCGAAATGGTGTGCACATGGAACAATATGCCGTTATACATTAAGTATAACCCCTGCTATTGCCCTATTTTTCGATGAAGATCATGGCCTGAGTTCACTAAAATAGTGAAGACCATCAAAGGATGTGAAAAATGGCTAAACTATGTACATTTGGCACCGCCTCATGGCCCACCAATGGTAGCATATATGATTTCAACAATTCAACATTGGGGCATTAGATTCAAGAATGTACCAGACATCATGGCACAAATGTGCCTCAAAAGATTCCAACTTATGCTAGTCACATTCCGGACCTTCAAAAATGTCAAAGAACCTCACCTTTTGGCCCTAGGTTTCAATGAATGCAACCACGACCTAGTCTATGATATGAGCACCATCCCATCCGTGAACATTGTATATGCGTGGCACGCTCGTATCAAATATCTCCCTGCATGCTTCAAACAAACGTTTGAAGAAATGTTTATCACAGGGTTCTGGGAGTATCACTTGAAAATATTCATACCCAAACCATCTCATTTATTACATTTATTTGTTGTGGAACAGGCTCTACACTCAGATAAGCTATGCATGCCACATCCAAAGGTACCTGGGCTAGTCGATTGGGATGCCTTACTCACAGATTTGGCCAAAGGACTGAGGTTAGCAAAGCATCACTTGGCCACATATGTCATGGAATACTATGTCCAATGGTTAGCTCAACAAGGGTATGTCAGAGACGACAGACGCGAGAGAGGGGGGAGTGTTGGCAGTAGTCAGGGCATTTCAAGACAAAGGAGCCGACATAAAGAATTAGAGCAAAGAGAAGGGCCAAGTAGGCAAAGCAGTCAATGGAGATCTGGCAAATAGGCCCTATCATTTTTCACGAAGCAATATTTCCCAAATAGTGATCTTAGTCACTTCACACCATTGTAGGTACCATTTTTTATTATTTCTACTCCATTTTGTGCAAGCCGAGGAGTCCTTGAGCTTGAGGAGTATTAGTAGTATTTATGTACCAATTTTCATAATTTTCTGAGCTCGTTTGAGCCTCCAAAATAGCCTAGGAACCTAATTTTTAACTAGGCCAGACACTAGGTCTGGACAAGATCAAAGCTAGTCAAAAACTATAAAAAGAGCTAGAGAGCTCATTTTTGGGGTTAACTGGTTGTAGATTTGAACTTGTATGAGAACTCTTTTGCAATAGAAGTTACTCCATTGTTTCTCTCTTTGTTCTTGCCTTGTGTGTGCATGTGTGTGTATGTATGTGCATGTTTGTGTTCTTCTCACTCACACACTTGTGCCATCACTTGTTCGAGGTCTTCATACCATCCTCATGTCTTCCCAGATTGACATCAAAGGAGTGCTACTCATCACTGAGCTATAGCAGCCCTATTGTCTTGCCATTCCAATGAGCAAGAAAATTGAACACTTGACTTTCAAAGGGTCTACTTTTCCTAATCAAGACTCCTAATTTGTGATACCTAAGTATAAGGTTTGGGAAAAACAAACTATGTACTTGAGTTGCATGGTAGCTAGGAGCCCTGCAACTACCTAGTTTGCTATTTTCCCTAGCTATCTAAGTGGGGCTAGAAAAAAGAGGTAAAGAAAGTATAAGTATTCAAGTACTTAACAAACAATCATGCATATGTGAATGCCTGTTCTTGCATGCAAATGCATATGAGTGCATGCACGTGTTGCCATTCTCCTTTATGCACCAAAATTAAATCAAGAAATTCTTGAGCTTGAAAATGCATGTTCCCAATCATCCATGCACAAATGTTCTACTTGCTATCTTCTTAAAACGATGTAACCAGTCATGTTGCATAAACTTCAGCATTAACTATCTTTTCCAAGGAAGAAGAAAACGTGTTTTGTGCAAGAAAACATTTTTTAAAAAGGGAGAAATGCATCAACATTCTTTTGTAGATGCATGTCTATGCTCAATAAGCATTTCTATACTTTGATGCTCTCCTATTTTTCTTTCATTAATTTGCATACAATGCTAAATTTGAAGATTCCTTCCCTACATCAATGATAATAGCAATGCATTCTACATGAAAGCATAGAGCAAAGCAAATATTTAAATGAAAACATCAACTTGTAAGATACTTATCTCCCAATTAAGCTACATCTGTCCATTGATCCTCTAGAAGTGCAATTCTCCACTCGGTGCTATCATTCATCAAGTGCTCGTAGAAGAGTTATCCTTCATGGTTTTGGTTAGTACAAAATTCTCAACTGAGAAAATCCATCTTCCTTTGCATGAGGAACCTCAGCTTGAAACTCCATGGAAGGTGAGAATTTGTGTTGTCTTGGGTAGAGCATGGGTCTTCATTTCATATCAAACTCTGACACTCGTTTTTCATATCAACACCAGTTTTTTAAGAGAGTAGTTGGAGCAAGTTGTAGCGGCAGTTGCTCTCATAGTTATAGGAAGTACTAGTGGTAGTAGGTGATGGGTTTGACCCCCGCAAGCAGCATATCTCAAACCATCATCTTTTTGCTTCTTACGGGCGCCACATAGAACAGAAAATTTTCTATTTCTGATGCATCGAAAATGCATAGCATGATAGTTTGAGCAGTAAGTCTGTGAAGAGGAGGATAGGGGTTCGATCCTTCAAGTCTGCAGATCAGCGATGAACAATTTTACTTTTTTGTCTTTTGGATCCTTCTTCTCGACAAGCCGATGCACCAGCGTGGCTATTTCCATTGGAGTGCATTTTTCGTTTTAAGCTCTTCCTTGCCTGTATGGAAGAATTGCACCCGACAATGCTGATTGGTTCATCGGTGTATCTCCTCTGAGTCAGAAGAGAGAAGACAATGATTAATAACTGAAATATTCAAGCTGAATAGTCATGATCAAACAATAAAACAATGGTGCATTCAGCAATCGATTTAGCTTGAATAGTAGTGATCAAGCATTAGAACAATTCCCTATCTAGAAAGTGACTTGGGTTCTGAACCTTGTATCTGCAAGCCTCCACTCGGGTTTTGAACCTTGTATCTACAAAGCTCCACAAAATAGAAATGCGCATCCTCCTTGTAAAACTCCAAACTCAGAGTATGATTCGGAGTACGCTACACGAGGGTTGAGCTATTGTGTATGGAACAAGAGAGAGCAGTAGGACTAATTGACCTGATAAAGAAAGGTCAAGCCCGTAGCTACTTGAATCTTATGGCTAAGTCAATCATGAGTGGCAGTCAGGTGAAGGGATCGAGTCTCATGACTCACCATATCAAGTTTGCAATACGGAAATTTGGTTTTTCATCACTCTTCTCGTAATGGAGAACTTTGCAAAGTTCTCCATTACGAGATCAAGTCTCACGACTCACCATATAAAACTTGCAATACGGGAGCTAAGCTCATGCATGGAGAACTTTGCAAAGAAGAAGAAATATCTCGATGCTAAGCTCACACAAGGAGAAGCCTGTTGTCAAGGAAATATATCCACACAAGAGTTTCATATCATCTTTAATATCATGAAGAAGATGATAGATCTACAAGGTCACCATGAAAGCTTTCCTAGAGCTCTGATACCAATGCAAGATTATGACCACCACATGCCAAAGAGATGACTCTCCTCCCAACCTTATGCCTGTATATATAGCTGCTCAAATCAAGGAGTACCACAAATGTAACTAAAGTCCACAAGTGCAAGTGCAATCTCCTCCACTCCTTTCATATCTTGCACTAGATTCTACTAGTGGCTAGAGTGATCTTGACCACTGCTTTATTACCTTCCACTAGAGTCCACTAGTGGTTGGTGTACTCGCCATTCGAGTTAAGTCTTCTTGGGCAAAACTCTCTCCCCATGCTCCCCATAGGGGTTGAACCCAAGACCTCCTCCTTCACAACCTTGAGACTTAACCACTAGGCTAAGAGCTTCTTGGGCAAAACTCTCTCCCCATGCTCCCCATAGGTGTTGAACCCAAGACCTCCGCCTTCACAACCTTGAGACTTAACCACTAGGCTAAGTGGATCACTTGTTTAAGAGAGCACATGGATTTATGCTTAAGTCTAGTCTCCAGATCTTTGGCCATACAAGAGTGACCAAACGGTGTCCGATTTCAGATCTATCTAAACTAACCGGACCCTTAGATCATAGACTTACTTTATCACAGTAGATTTTTTCTTTAATTGCTGGTTGTAACTCATCTATGAAAAAATCCTATATCATCTCTTCAGAAGGACACTTAGTAGTAGGAAATTGCCACATCATAGATCTAAAGTCTAAGGCATATTGTTCTACCATTCCTTTTTGCATCATGTACTGCAAGGTAGCATATAGCTCCAAAAAGCTTTTGGCAATCAAGAAGTATTCAATGAAAACTTTTTTTAGTTGGTCATAAGTGGAGAAATGATCTGGGGATTACTGAATGAGCCACTTAACTATATCTCGTGCTAGAGTCACTTACAACACCTGAGATTTATGATCATCGTCTCTTAAGCCCCACTGATTGTAGACATATTAGCTCTCGAATGTGCACACATGCACATCCAGATCTTCATCCATTTTACCATAAAAGTGTGTGTAATTTAATCATGGGAGTGGATTTTGGTGCCATCATATCATCAACTACTTCTAAGACATTGAGTCGGGTGAATGGAACTATGGCTAAGACTAATTCTGGTGAGGGTTTGTTGCTGCTGCTTTGGCCGAGTCCCACAGAGTATTTTGCTTGTTCCTATTGGCACTTCTGGTCGGTTCCATCAGATTCCCCTTGCCAAGAAGCCTTGGCTAATTTTTCATTCTTCCACGTGAAGATCCAATCTTGCAAGACTTTTGGAGAGAGCAGTCCATTCTCCACTGAGTACAACTCCTCTGGAATACTAAATGCTTTATGAATGGAAATATCTTCAAGGTATATTGTTTCCAACGTCTACTTGAAAAATTCCTCCAGATAGTCAAAATGATGACTCTGTTTGAGGTATTCCTTCCCACTCTATAATGGCATCAATTCATCTGGTGATGTGTTTCATCATCAACCCCATCCCATCATGGTCGCCAAATTTTTAAACAATAATATACTTCAGTAAAATACAACACCAGATCTCTAAAGAAATGGGTATAGGAACAAGGATTTATGAATACAGTTGTACTCATAAACATGCATTTACATTCCTTTCTTTAATTGCACCACATAGACTTCAAAATAATTATCCTGGCTCCCAATTTCATTTCACGGATAGTGCCTTCATATTGATATGAATAAGTCTCACTCTGCTCAAGTGACTCTGTGTAATAAGCTTGTGGACTATCTTCATGAGTATAGTCAGAACTTTGAGCATGAGAGTCATTTTTTCAGACCAATGGGGTCATCGACACCAATGCTCTATTAGGGTTCTCCTCTGCCACTGCATACTTAACTGGGATCACATTTATAGGAGGTGGTGGTTGGTTTCCTAGGACCAGTTGTGGCCTATATGGTGTCTGATATTGCTATTCGTATTGAGGTTTATACTATTGTTGTGGCCTATAATATCACTATTGGTATTGGTTCTGATACCTACCCTATTGGTATGTTTGTCGATAAGTTTGTCTAATAGCCTGCCTATTGTACGGACAATCTTGAGCACTATGGTTCATTTACTTTCTCTCAATAGTGCAATATGGAGCATTCAGTTCTCTCACATTTTGGTTTTGCATAGGGCATACATTTTCCATGTGGTCCCCTCCACAAGTATAACATTGCTTCAATGAGGTGAAACTTGGTGTTTTTCTATTTTGAACTCCTAGCTTCTTTGCAACCTGCTCAGTTATCTCATCTATCTCAGTGGAGGGTCTAGAAGTATGACTAGTAGAGCTGTCAGAATCCTTATAGACTTTGGAAAATTTTAACTCCTCACCTAAATTGTCTTCTATGTCAATACACATTCTCAAGCATTGATCTAGTGTGATTGGTTCCTTGAGATACACATATGATCTAAGTTTTCTACTTAGAAGTCTAAAAATACGGAAACTTGCTTTCCTTGTGTAGGTAATTTAGGTGTGGGACATCTCTCAATGTATTGTTTAAATCTTTGACTAGTTAGCCGCACTATTTCTTGGGGTGTCTGTGTGAAGTTATGGATCAAGGATGATGTGTTATGCTTGATGCCACTTATGGAAAATTCTATGATGAATTCTTCTAGCACTTGACCTATATTTTGGTAATTGGAACTGTTTAGGGGATGAAACCACGCTATGGTAGTACCCCTGAGGGTCAAACCAAATGCCTTGAATTGGGTGAACAAGTTGTCAACATGTTCAGCTCTTAACACTTGTTTGAAATCGGCCACATGATCAGAAGGATATCCTGACCCATCAAGATAGCTTTTCATTGTCTTGACCAGTTGAGAGCATCTAAGGGTTTTTGGTTACTCTTGGGGTCTAGGCAATGGAAAATCATGTTCATCTCTTTGATGATTATGTGCTCTATGTCTCTCTCTCTCTCTTTTAGGTCCTTAACTTTCAAGTCCTAACCGCTCTCTTCCTAAGGGGTTTGCAAAGCTCACTTTAGATCTCTCTATAGCTCTTTCCCTCTCGGCTTCATGAGCCTCGACAATCTTGCTCCTTGGAGACCATAAGAAACATTAGATCTTGGTGAAGAAAAAATTAATTCACCCTGCCAAGTGTATGCATGCTTTCCATGCTCAGTTTCCAAGAACATTCTCTTTGATGTGTTATTCAAATAGACAAATTTTCTTTGTATCTGTGGATTTCTGAACTCATAGATGGTGATTCTGCTTATTTTGCTAAGTTGATCTAGCTTGAATCTCCAAAAGGTTTCCTTTGTTTCTCTATTCAAGAATAGTTATATGCTTTTGTTGTCATGGGGAACCCACTCTGGTGCTATCACTCTAGTCAAGACGGATTTGTCGTGGGGTGTCTTGGGTTCTTGTCCTAGGTCTCCTTGCTCTAGGTCTCCTATCTCATTCTCAAGAATGACATTTCCAAACTCATATGTCCTGTCTGGTAAGTTGGTAACCACATACATGGTTCCTTGCTTATCAATATATGAACCCTCTTTGAACTTGACCACTGGGTGTTCAAGTCCAAAGGGTTGATCGGGATTTTTGAGTTGGACAATTGATCGCCTCGAACCATCCTCATAGATGTGTGCACTTAATGGGTTAGTCCTAATATACTCCAATTGCATCTTATAGGGACCTTTTGGTGTCTGCAAATAGGCAGTGCTTGAGCTACCTGTAGCTCCCTACTAAAAGACATTTGTGAATCAGCTGTGTCCAAAATTAGCACGTAGGGATAACTATCAAGTTGTTGTGCCCATGACCTAGCTGTCTGATTGGCACTAGCCTCAAAAGATCTAATGCTTTGTCTATCCCTTCCTAGGTGGCTACCTAATCTAAGGTTCATAAGCTTGTCTACTAGTCCCAATTTTTTCCTTTGTATTGCTCAAAATCCTTGGGAGCTCCCTTGGCTTCCTTGGGAGCTTTCCAACGCACTCTAGAGCTAAAAAAATAGAACTTTGTATGAAAAAGTTATGTCAAATCAGGTTCCTAGGGGTTAAAACAGCCAAACAAGATCTCATGATACACAATACTTAGGAAGTATTGATGATATTTGGGAGCAAACGGTACACGATACTTGGTCTCATGATACGATACTTGAGGTTGGAGATAGTTGGAACTTCATGATATGATACTTGATGTCACCAGGATATGTGATACTTATGAAGTATTGATGATACACAATATGGCTCTCCACAATAGGTGATACTTAGTGAAGTGACAATACACAATACACAGGAGATACAATACAATATCTGGCTTGAGCCACATGATACTTGGGAAAGATCACGATACACAACCCAGTGATACATGATACACGACGATTGCAATACTCAACCTGACAATCCACAATATTTGTGAAGTATCATGGTACACGACCCCGTGATACTCAGCCCAACGATACACGATACAAAATGGTTGCGATACTCAACCCGATGATACATGATACTTGTGTAGTATTGCAATACATGGGGAGTCTAAGGTATTGGTGATACACGATTCCTACCAAGTATCGCAACACATGGAAATTTTGGTATCGCGATACCTGAACTCGACCGATCATGATACTTGGACTTTTTGAAGTCCAAATTCAAAATTTTTTGCAAATATGTGCAGCTTGTGCTCTCCTTGTCAACCATATGTGCCTATAGATGCAAAATCTTTCACCTAAACCATGATATTACACTCATGATACTTGTCACAGGTTGTCTCATGATATTTCACTCAAATTTTGGGTATATTGAAAGCATAGAGCTCAGTATTTCCTCCACATTTTAGTTCTAAACTCCTCACACAACCACAGATGAAAAAAGGAGGCAAAAAGAGGTAATATACAATCAAAAAACAAAACAAATCTAAGAAGGTGAAGATGGGAGAAGATAATGTTGATGATGATGATGATGAAGGTGAAGCAAAAAATCATAAATTGAACAAAAAATGACTAATTTTTTGCTGTCCAATGTTGCAACTCTATGTCTTACTGTCAGATGCTCTTCCTCAAAGCTTTCCCCTAGCAATGGTGCCAAATTTGGTGTCACTCTAGCACAATGGTGAGTACCAATGTGAGGAGATCCACCTCATAAGTGTAAATCTGTGGAGACGTGAGGACTGGAATGAAGACCATGAGCAAGTGAAGGCATAAGTGCGTGAGTGAGAAGCACACAAACATGCACACACATACACACAAACACACGGGGCAAGAAAAAAGAGTGGAACAATGGAAAGCTTTCTATTACTCAAGAAATCTCTTAGAAAGGCTGAAATCTCTAACAAGATCATTTCAAAAATGCTAACCTCAAAAGTGAGCTCTCTAGTTGACTAGTTTTGGCATTGTCCAAACCCAGTGTCTGGCCTAGTTAAAAATTAGGTTCCATAGTTTATTTAAGGGCTCAAATAGAGTCTAAAAATTATGAAAATTGGTAGGTATGTAGTTCTAATAGTCTCAAGCTTGAGGACTCCTCGGATTGAACAAAATGGAGTTGCAAAAATGTGAAATGATATTTACACTAGTTTTTAGTGATGAAAATCACTATTTTTATAGGGATTTCTTTTGAAAATTTAACATGTACTTCTTGAAGCTCCCTACATGCTCCCTCTTCTTGTGTTTCCACATCTTTGATGCATTCTTGCACCTTGTGCTTGACCTTGAGTGTCAACACTATCATAAGAATATCCTGAATGTGGATGGGAAGCACCACCTCACCCATGCAAGGGGTTTCCATACCTCCCAATCCTATGGGATATGCTTCTATAGGATCCACTTTTAATTGCAATTCTTAATAGTAAGAAAGGCAAACCACACTAGTGGCTACACCAGAGTCAATCAAGGCTCTTACACCCTTGCCCTTGTCCTATCTCTATGCTCACAAAAGAACGTCACTCAACTATTCTAGGGGAACTTACACCTGATGCTTGGCACATGGCCATGTGATATCTAGGAGCATCATGAGTGTCTGACCTACGCTGATCTCTACCTTGTCTTCTCAATTTCATTTTCCAGATGTGTTCTAAAGCCTCTACCTGTGCTTCTTCTCAAACTCGTTTTTCTTCTTCCTTTTGTTTATTTGCAGTATTGAGTCGATTTAGCATTTCCTCTATGAGGGGTTCTTGATATAATTTCACTTTGCATCCACTAATGTAACTAGGTAGGATATCACCTTCTTGGGTAGCTAATTGAATTGCTCCACTTGTGAAGATCATATTGATGATCATAGGTCCATATTCCCAATTTCCCTGCATGTTGTTTCAAGGTGTACACTAAGACTAAATCTCTTGCTTTCAAGCCCTTATTCTTCACATGAGCATCAAATTAGGCTTTTTATGTCTTCTTAGCTGCATAAATCCCTACTACTCCTCTCATTCTTGTTTCACCTAAGCATTCCAAATCCAATATTCTAGACGAAAGCTCTTGGCTGGTCCATTGATGCTCTTGTGCTACTTTCAATGTAGGTATCAAAAAGTCTAATGGTAGCAATGCATTTTGGCCAAATACCATCTAAAAAGGTGTGGCTTGCAACACCATTTTATAGACGACTCGATATTCTGAAACAGTGTGCTATAGTTACCAATTTTGTCAATACTTTATATAATATCTTGTTCGTGCTCTCGGCCTGGCCATTGCCTTGTGGGTGATATGGAGCTGATTTCTAGTCAACCACCATGAATTGTTGTATCAAGTATTTAATGACCTCATTCAAGAAGTGGTTTCCACAATCACTCACCAATTGTAGTGGAAACCCATATCTTGTAAATACATTCTCAAATTGGTTGTGGTATGAGCATCGTTCTTTCTTGTTGCCTTCTTAATGAGTGGCCACAATGGTGTATTCAGCATGTGAACCCTTAGCTGGGGGATTAATAGGATTGACAAAGTATATTTCCCACTTAGAGATTGCATGTCCTACCATCATCGATTTCAGTGGCATCTCCTCCTTACGTTAAGATCTGCAAAAAGTATTGCTTTGATCACCCTAGCTGGTCCAAAGTGTCCTCCTACTACACCTTGGTAAGTAGTCTCTAAGATCTTGAGGTATTCATTCTCCTAAACACACAATCTGAGATACCCCTCTCTTCTTTGTTTGTATAGATTATCACCTATGATTTCAAGAGCAAAAGAATTGTCACAAGGAATATTTATTCTTCTAAAAGAGATTTTATCTTATCACTTTATGGTAGATGATTCTATTAGAGTGTATGGATATGAAGTTCGATACATAAAGCATGGATATAGGTTTAATCAAGTATTAAGTCTAGTTTACTCATAGAGATAAGTCATATTAGCGATTTATCTTTAGATTAAGTAACTCTAAATTTCTCCTAGAGGAATAGTTTATACTAAAATTCTAGCTTTTAGATTCTATCATAGTGATTAGACTAAGCCTCCCTTGATCAATTTAAGCCTCACTCAATGAATTTAAGTTCTGTGTCACTATTCTATCAAAGGCAATAAGGAGATCATTTAGTCATAGTGATTAGACTAAGCCTCACTTTATGAATTTAAGTTCAAACTTTGTTATGAATATTTCCAAGTGATGGACTTTGAATAGATGAGGAAGATCTAGTTATTGGCATTGGAGTCTAAAAGTAGAATAATGCTTTCTCATTATAGAGTTGGAAGAGATGTGGATAAACCTAGCCTGTAGAAGGAGCAATATCTTATTTAGTGTTGGATCATGAGTATGATGACAAAGCATCATTTAAGATGATTGGTACTTATGGATTTTTTTTAATCTCACAAAAGCAATGCTTTTTCATTCATATGGCAAAGTAAGGGGAAGAGAAAGATAGAAAGTCTTCAAATAGAACTTAGTCCTATTTATGTTTGGAATAACAACCAAGTATTTATGAACTAGGATCATGGAGTTTGCATGGACATGAGAATAATTTAGGAAAAAAGTGTTATTTGTGGATATAGTCAAGGTTAGGAATTAGAGTCGCATGAGAGCAAGTCTATAATTTAGGTTCACAAAGGAATTGAAATATTTTTTCTTATGGGACTTTGTTCTATTTCTTATGTTTTATTATCTCCATTGAGTATGGGCCAAGTTTAGTTGGATTGGAATTTCACACCTGAATTTCACATTATTACTCCATTAGAGAAACATCATGTTTTATGGATTGAGGTCACTTGATTGGTGATTAATTTTATGGAAGTGATATTTTATATGATGTGTCTTTATGATGGGAGATAATAGACACTTTACAAGATGGTTTTCCACTTTTCTTTGTCTTTCAAAGAGTTTTCTTAAGAGGAAGGATACGAGAAAACAAAATATATATCCTATTAGAGCTTTTCTCATAAGATGAGCTTCCATCCTGATTGAGCAAGCAGGATAGTTTTCTCTATCCAATTTTTCTATCTGAAGAGAATCTCCTATCCTTTCTTCACTTGTGTTATAGATTCTTCAAAATTTGTGAATAATGAATGTACCTTTAACTCAAATATAGTGTCTTTTGATCCTCTGATAACTTTCAAGCCTCCTCTCTAGCTTTCACTTCAAACTTTCACCTTTTGAACCTTCAAAGGTTGATTTTTTTATATCTGCAATAGTCGAGGTCCTCCTTTTCTTCAAATCTAATTATTCTTACTCTGATACCACTGATGGAGATTAATAATCTCCAAGAAAACAAGTTATCCTTGACGTTAGAGCACCTCTATATCAAGATCAACTCATAAACACAACCAATTTTGGAAATCTATTGCCAAATTATTAAGACTTGAGTCAACTGTGAAGAAACTCATTACACAAAAACATCCGTTGCACTTAATTCACTCATTGACTATCCAAATGTGTGAAGTTTTCAATGAGAATTTATACAATATGACTCCTAATGTTTGCACACCTTCTCCAAGTTATATCTCTTCAAAAGAGTTAGTAGATCTTGAGATTTCCTCCAAACAATGTACCTATGTCTAAAACTGTTCTTCTATGTAGTCGACTTTGACACCTGCAACCTCTAATGCATGGTTCTCCCAAAGTAGACCTCATTTATTCAAATGCTTTTAGCCCCAATTAGCTTACCTTTGAACTTAAAGAATGAGTGCTTAGTTGCTCAAAAATTTACATTGTGGAGGGAGATTTGATCAAAACTTTGATCATCGAGATTGTGCCTTTTCAAAAGACACTTATCACTTCTACACATACAAATATTCCTACTTACAATTCTCTTAGCCTGATTACAATTAGACTCTCAAATCTTGACCATAGATGCATTAACTATGGACTTAGACATCTACAAAAGGGTTTCTGAAATGATCAAGCACAAAAGAAGAGATGGAGAAAAGATCGCAACATAGATTTCAAAAGTTTTCTTCTATTCTCATGGAAACCATCTGATGGATGAACCTCATACATTCATCACACTTTTTCTTCTTCTACTCATCTATATTTGTTCTATATCTCTTCTCTCTCTTATGTCCCGATTCTATACTAGTATACATAGGCATATATGTACATACTCGTCACCATTACAAAGACATAAGTGAACAAATTACAAGCTTAATGTACATGTATATACAAGTCTTCATCTTCTGATCATGCACTCATCTTCAAGGCTCAAATTTTGATCTTTGCTTGAATCTTTCACTTCAAACCTTGTCCAAATCATCGAGTGTTGATTGTCCTGCACCAACATGTTTGTAAAAAATGCATCTTCATACACTAGGAATGTGGATCTATTATGTCCACCAATATGGATACAGATTGTGACTTCACCACAAAATTGAGTATGTGTATTCCCCATTCCTATCAAAGATGCATTTACTAGACTGATAGAAACATGGAGCTTATGAATTATTGATAGATATATCACACTACTTACCCGTCCTATATCTATTAGAAATTATGCGAGCACTCAAAAACTGTGCTACTCAATCCCACATATGTGGTCATTAATCGATGATCCTTCTAAAAGAATATTGAACCTTTTGAATTTCTCTTTATATTTTTTTTTCTATTAACATACTCATAGGCATGCTATTGTAAAAGTTATTTACTTGATTAGTGTCAATGCCTCTTGCTGAGCCTCTTGACATATATGCATCTCGTGTTCCTTAAAATCTTTGGTTTTTTATGATTTGTGCAACATCTTTTCAATGAGAGGTTCTTTGAAGACCTTGTCTCTACACTTGCTTGAATAATTGGGAATTATCTCTCCTTCCAATAAAGTGAGTTGAATAGCACCACTTGGATAGATTTTATGAGTTTTATAGTGTATACTAATATATATTCTTGTTGTAATTGTCAATCTTCTATGTGAGCATCAAGGTAGCTTCCTTGTGTTTCCTAAGCGCATAAATGCATGTTATAGCTCTTATTTTTGTGTCTTGTAGCTTCTCCAGACTATCCACTACATGTGAGATCTCATGACCACATTGGTCGTACCACATCAACTGAGACTTACACATTTGTCTGCAAAGTTCACAAAACAGTTAGCAAGGTAAGTATTATTCGATGGCAAAGAGCTAAAGAGGATTCTCTTCTTACAAGTGCCTTTCATTTCTGTTGCATTCTATTAACTTAGGTACTTTTCTTACCTCTTAGGTTCTTCAAGGATTAAAAATAATATGCTTCTACAATTATTGACTATTATCTTTTTTGGTGCAATTAGCAAGCCTAAGTGCTTGGCTAATTATTCAAGACTACTCACTCATTTAGTTCTTCACAAGAGAGAACCTCACATGAACACTTGCTTATGAATTTGTTTGTATTCACCTTGGACAAATGTAAAAGCAAAAAAGAAAATTGAATATCATGATGTTAGGGAGTTGAACCCATGACTCATGTGGTAGGAAGAATCAATTTAAATCATCCCTAAATTATAGGATCACTTTTAGGTGAGCAAAAATTCAAATTCAAACTCAAATTATGAGTATAAAAAGACATGCTTTTAGTCACGATCTTAGAGAGTCATTCTGAGAGACTTTGATCTACATCAATGAGTATACAATGAGCTCACCTTATTTATCAGTAGTTCAGTACACTTCCCTTGTATCATATGTTCATTAGCATATACATTTTGATGCATTTCTTCTAGTATATCTCTGCCTAATTTTCTCTGCAGCATTTTCATCAGTTCAGTGACCTTGTGGAATCGATCTCTCTAGATGTACTTCATCATTTTCTATAATTTAACTTGTGTGAGGTAGATTATTTAACATTTCTAGTACTTGCACATCGATTTCCATCACATTTGGTTTAGGGGATCTTGAGATATAAATCATAGATAGTGACTACATGTGCACATCTTCTAGATCATGAAATGTTGAGATGACCCCCTTGACTTGTTACATTCATGGTGTGGCTAAACTGATGAAGTAAATTGATTTCAGTTACCTACACACTCCAATTATATGTGCACAAAAGCTCTCTAGTCAATTTCTACCATATTGTGAGCTTTGCACAAATTACTGAGCATTTCTATTCCAAAAATAAAAGGTTTCTTCAGATTTCTAGTACATGCAAGTTATCTATCTTGATGCAAACTTTTGGGAATGATGTTTCAAAAAACTTGGTGGCTTCAAATGCATTAATGTGAAGCTAAAAAAGTTTATTAAGCATCCCTAGAGTTAATTTGTCAGGTGTAGAGCAAGTCTTGTGCAACACCCGCTCATCTCTAGAGCATACTCATCCATCTCCTCATAGTGGTTTCAGAGCAACAACAAATCAACAAGGGAGATGGATTTCCTTCATCCATAGACAAGTTGGATCAAGTTAACTACTCAGCTTGGTCACTTAGAATGAAATCCTATCTTCAAGGGAGAAACCTCTATAGTTACATATCTGGAGATGAGGTGATGTGAATCCTTAGAAGCAAAGGACAACCAACTCAAGAAGAACAACAGAGGTTAACCACATGGTGCTCAAAGGATGCTCTAGCTAGGTCATATATTCTTAACTCAATCTCTAATTTTTTACTCTCACACATAAAGTGTGACGGATTTTGTCACAAAAATTAAGGACCTAGTAGATCAACTTGGAAGCATTGGAGAAGTCATTAATGAAGATAAAATAATAAGGCAAGTGATCAGTGGAATAAAAGAAAATGACAAATGGGAAGCTTTCACCACACCCATGGACCTCTACATGGACAGTTCTTGATTTCAACACCCTCATGGGACAATTGTTCACACATGAGGCAAAGCTTATGAAGAATGGAGAAAACTCAAAAGGAAATCAATCCTCTATCCTCTATATAGATAAAAACAAGAGCAAAGATAGCAAAGGCAAAGGTAAAAGTCTGATGATGAATGCAACACCTCTCAAGCAAATTTTGCAGGTAGAGGTAGAGGCTCAAGAGGAAGAGGTAGAGGAGAAAGAAAAGGCACGGGGAGATCTCAAATCTTGTCTCCATGTGCCATATGTGTCTTAACTAATCAAATTACTGAGAACTGTTTAAGGAATCCTAGAAAACAAAGAGTTAGATGTTACAACAGAGGAGGCTATGGAAGCTCAAGAGATAAACTCAACAACAAAAATGGTTACAACAACAATAATTATCAAGCAAGATACAAAGGAAAGAGAGACTACAACAATTATACAGATGATCAAACTCAAGAGGATTCATTACTTCTGATGAACATGACCATGAAGCAAGATAAACTAGATGAACATGTATTCCATAGAGAATCAGGTTGCTCAAATCATGTAGCAGGGAATGTAGTTCTACTCTCAGACTTGGAGGACCCAAGGAATAGACATGAATTCCAAACAAGAGATGACATAAGGAATCCAGTAGAGAAGATAGGCAATGTGAAGACTTCAGATGGTAATATGAATGTATTGAGCAAGGTATCGTATGTGCCAAGCATCACCAATAACCCCATAAGTGTAGGTCAGATTGTTGAGAAAGGATTGCAGGTCAAATTCACAAAGAATGGAGCATTTGTTGAGGATCCATATAAGGGATTCAAGAGGATAGCAAGAGGAGAAACGTGAGGTAAAATATTTACTTTTGAACTCCAAGATACTAGAAACATTGCATTATTCAATTATGGTGGTCAAACCTTATCAAAATTAGAAATTTGGAAAAAGAGGTTAGTGCATATAGGTGAAAGGTCTCTAAAGCAAATCCGTAGGGATCAAAGTGTGCTTGGTCTACCAAATATCTCCAAACAACACATGATTTACAAATTTAGTGTGTGTCAATTTGGCAAGTTTCACAGACAATCCTTCACAACGAAGGGATACATTCATGGAGACCTACTAGAGGTAGTCCATACAGATGTAAGTGGGCCAAGCAAGGAGCCATCAATCTCTGGATCCAGGTATTATATCTCATTCATTGATGATTCTAGCAGATGAACAATACTATATTTTATGAAGCATAAAGATGAAGTGTTCTCTTGTTTTGAAAAATATCTAGCACTTGTAGAAAATACAACAGGTAAGACTTTGAAGGGGCTAAGGCCAGATGGAGGGGGAGAATATTTCTCCCATGACTTTGATTCTTAGCTCCAAGAGAGAGGAATCAAAAGAGACATTACAACCAGGTATACTTCAAAGCAAAATGGAGTGGCAGAGAGAAGAAATAGAACCATAGTGGAGGCTACAGTATCAATGCTAAATGAGAAGAAGTTTCCCAAATATCTATGGGTAGAGGTTGTATTCATAGCCACCTATCTGATCAATAGACTCCCATCATAAGCATTGGATGGTATGACACCTTATGAAGCATGGAATGGAAGAAGACCCAACCTTGATCATTGCAGGATCTTTGGGTGCATAGCATATGCACATATACCTTCACAAATCATAGACAAATTGGATCCAAAGGCACAAAGATGTATATTCATTGGCTATTACCTTAATTAGAAAGGTTATAAGCTATATAATGCAAGCAATAAAGGCTTAATTATAAGTAGAGATGGTGTTTGATGAAAACAGTTCTTGGTTTGAAGATAATTGCAGGAAAATTAAACTTCCCTATGACCTAGAGGAAGACTTTCCAACATTGTCAAAAAGGAATGCGCATACACATGAAGACTCAAGTGATTTTGAAGAAGATGAGAAGACTCCAAGAAGGGAAATCATCTCTTGGAACTCCAAAGGCAAAGCCAAAGTGCAAAGGAGGAGAGATGTGATAGAGTCATCTCAACAAATTATAAGAAGGTCTACTAGAGAGGAACAGAAGCTAGAAAGATATGGTTATGATACTTCTTTGTTCACTAAGTATTCAATTTACATAGCTCATGATTCAAACTTAGAAGAACCATCTACATATGAAGAAGCCAAGAAGAAGCCAGAACAGAGAGATGCCATGGAAGAAGAGATAGAATATCTACAAGAAAAGAAGACTTGGGAATTGGTTCCCAAGAAACCATCTATGAAGGTCATTGGTTCAAGGTGGATATACAAGGTAAAGATGAATTTTGATGGCTCAATTAATAGGTACAAAGCAAGGCTTGTAGCCAAATGGTTTTCTCAAACCCAAGGCATTGATTACGAAGAGACATTCTCACCTATGGCAAAAATGCCCACAATTAGAGTACTTGTTACTGTTAGTGTCCATGTGAAAGGCGAAATGGCCACCCCACACTTTTTTCTATGTTCTTTAATAATGATATAGTGGTCTTGTCAGCCGTAGACTATAAGTTTGACCGCATTTGCAACACCTATGAAGTTTGTGTTCGTGCTCCCTGTGTACTGTGTTTTGCTTCGTATTCTACAACCTTTATGCAGAGTACCGTGTGTGGTGCTTGGAGCTCGGTTTTCTACTCCAAGGATATCGTCATGGAGCCCTCAAGAAGGAAAGTGCATTGTGGTGCATCACCATAGAAATACTTCATTGGTATCAAAGCTCTTCGGCACAAAAGCTTTGTTCATCTTGTGTGAGCGAAGCGAGCACCTGCCCACCCACCCAAGGATTTCTCAAGGTGATGACCATAGCATAGACCTTGGCATATCTTGTCATCCAAGTCACCGAAGTCACCATTGGCACCATTGACTATGCACGAGGGAGGACCTCAACGATCAAGGAAGACATAGGTTCCTGGAACTTCTCTAGAGGTCACCCATCCCAGCATTGTTCCCCCCAAAGATTGCTTAAGCGTGGCAATCTCTTGCCACTAAGCTACACCCTTGTGATGCTTGAAGAAGGGGAAAAACTAAGGTTCACATTATCTTAGACAAGTTTTGGGCCCTCAAAGCTTTATTCTTTGCTTCCAAAGCCTATTTTTTGAAGCATTTTTGGGGGGATTTTTGGAGCCGTTTGGGAGTATTTTCATGCATAGTTCTCTATACAGAGGTCCAAGAACATCACGAAGAGTGTTCTTTGTACTTTTTCCACAATGAATGTACACATATATCTCTTTAAGAGAGGTTTGTAGCACCTATAGCCTTTTTTCTCATTTGAGTAGCCAATGAACACACATTTCTCACTCTTGGGCTCTAACTTTGTTCTCACTTCATTAGGAACATGAACAAAGCATACACATCCAAATACCTTGAGATGCTCCATGGTTGATTTCTTGCCATAATAGACTTCATGTGGAGTCAATTTGTGCACAATACTTGTTGGAACCATGTTTTTCAAGTAACAAGTTGTATTCATAGCCTCAGCGCAATAAGAGAATGGTCACATATCTTCATTTATGAGACATCTAGATATCTCAACCAAATGCCTATTCTTCCTCTCTACCACACGATTTTGTTGAGGGGTGTACCTGCATGTAAAGTGCATCTTTATGCAATTGTCTTGCAAGTACTTTTTGAATTCCTTTTAGAAATACTCTCCCCCTCCATCTGACCTTAGTGTCTTGATGTGTGCATCACATTATTTCTCAAAAAAGGACCTAAACTTTTGAAAGCATGAAAACACTTCTATTTTTTCCTTGATAACATATAGCCATACCTTTCTTGAGTGTTCATCAATGAAAGTGACAAACTACCTAGCTACATCCAACAAAGCCTCTTTGCTAGGGCCCCATACGTCTGAGTGTATAAGCTCCAAGAGCTTAGAGGATCTGTACTCACTCTTTGGAAATGGCTTCCTTGCTTGCTTTTCTAGCTGACGAGCCTCACAAAACTCATGTAGACCTTGGCCTTCAAGATTTGGTAGTCCCTGCACTAAACCTACTTTGCAAATGCTTTATAACTTGGGAATATTGATATTTCCTATCCTCTTGTGCCAAAGATCAATCTCTACAATCCTGTTGTTACCAATCATCACATAATATACCTTGTTGTGTGTAGGACCAACATTTAGTGTGAACAATCTACCTTCTTTCCTTCCCTTGGAAATGACCTTGCCTCCTTGCTTTACCATGCACCCTTTTGTATCAAATATAACCTGCATACCTCTCTCTACCATCTATCCTAGAGAGATACGATTCTTGGAAATAGATGGAACATGGAGCACATCTTTAAGAGTCTTGATAGATTTACCTTCACCTAGTTTCACATCTCCCACATGTGTAATGGGATGCTCAGTGTTGTCTCCTGTCTCCACACAACCTTTTGAGCATGGGACCTGCTATGAACAAAAGATTCCTCCATACATGAAATGTGATTAGAGCATCCAGAGTCTATGTACCAGTGTGTCCTTGTGATCACTAGTGTAGCCATGTCTCATGGTTAGGAGGGTCTCCTTCGTATCATCCTTCTTGGAGTTGTTAGCATCATTCCCTTGCTCCGTCTTCTTCTTGCCTTTGTCATCCTTGAACCAACAATTTGAAGAAATATGATTATGCTTACCCTGAATCTTCTTCCTTGGACTGCTTCCACTTGCATTTTCCTCCTTTCCACTTCTTTCCACTCTTGGCTTTGCCTTTGCTAGCATATACGACCTGTGAGTGACCATCCTTCTTGGATGTGCCTCCTATGGCAACCTCTTCTATCACTAGGTGTGGGATAAACTCCTCAAGAGTTGGTAGAGGATCTCTATACAAGATGGTACTAATGAGGGGTTTCCACTTGTCTTCCCTTCTCAGCTCATTGAGAGTAATCTGCACAAGGTCTTCCTCATCTACCTTGCAGCCAATGGATGCCAATTGCGCCCTCACCTCCTTCACCTTCAAGTTGTAGTCAACAATAGATCAACCACTACACTTCTTCAAAGAATGGAGTTCATTCTTAAGCTGCATCTTTCTCCTTCTTGTGAAAGTGGCATCTATCTTCTCTAAGTCCTCCCAAACATCTCTAGCATGATCAAACTCTGATATATGAATAATCATCATGTTAGAGATTACCTACGATATGTAGAAGATAGCTCTCCTATTCATTTCCTCCCAATCATTCAACATCTTCAATTCTTGATTGGTGACCTTTGGTTCTTTGGGATCCACATTGGGCTTATCCTTATCTCCACATACAATAGGCCATAAACCTTTTCTCATGAGATAGTTCATGACTTTGAACCTCCATGGTTGGTAGTTGCCTTTGTCAAGCCACTCCACTTTTTGACCTAGATCTGCCATAATGAATGGGAAATTAGGGTTACAGTAAAAAGTACCTCTTAGCCTTGATGTCCAAGCTTTTGCATCCTTCTCCTAGAGTATTCAAAGGATCTTTCTAGCTTTGATACTAAATGATGGAATTTAATCCCTTAGATTTGCACACCAGAAGTGAAATGAACCCAATATCTAGGTCCCTTCATACACCTTTTCTGCTACCCTGCAACAAAACTCTGATTCACCTACCTTACACTTATCCAAATCACCTAAGCTTTTAGAAATTCTTAGTATAGTTCATAATATTTCTAACAAGCTATAGAACACCTCAAATAGGTTTGTTTAGGTCAGTCAATAACTCTGTATAAAACAGACTATGCAGAGATGTAGGATATGCAAAAATTAGGGTTATAGAGATACACCAGTTTCTCCACACATAAAATTGATTTCAAGAAATAATCTTAAGGAAAGTATGATACATATACAAGCTACAGAATGCACCTTAATTCTCTTGAATTGGATATGTACACAAAGATTTACAGCTATTATAAGCAGACTATGTCTATACATACAAGAGACTAGAGGGGGTGTGGGCTTGATAGCTCCGCCTTTGTGCATGTAATGTCCTCCTTTGTGTTTTTTTCTAGCTTGGACAGATTTCTTTCAACTCCTTGAACTTTGGACGACTCTCTCTTTGAGCCTCCTTGAGTATATGTCTCTTGGTCTTCAATGACCTACGAGACTTCCATGCATTTGATGACTCTTCACCTTGTTTTATACCTTGTGGATGGCTCTCCTGGTTTTCCACTGCCTTATGAATGCCTTGTCCAACCTCGAGACTGCCCTCAGTGATTTGAGTCATGACTTTTCTCCACATTAAGGTCTTTTGACCCCTTTATCCACCTAAAGCTTGCATAGTTCACATTTTCAACAATACACACATATATATACATACATATATACATGAATACATACATACATGCATAAACACATGCATACACACATATACACACACATACATGAATACATACATACACATAAACACATGCATACACACATATACACACACATACATGAATACATACATACATGCATAAACACATGCATACACACATATACACACACATACATGCATACATACACACACATATACACACACATACATGCATACGTACATGCATACACATGTGCATACACACATGCATACACATACATACACATACACATGCATACACACATACACACATACACACATACACACATACACATGCATACACACATATACATGCATACACATGTACATATGCATACATACATACATATGCATACACACATACACATACATACACACATATACACACATACATACACACACACACACACACACATATATATATATATATATATATATATATATATATATATATATATATATATATATATATAATCCATTTTGTTTTATATGTAAAGATAGTATGGATCATAGTAGAGAGCGAAAGACAAAACTTACTCTCATAAAGAATCTTATGAGAGGAAAAATTCTGCCTAATTCCTTAGGGGCTATCATGCATGAGTATGAAGACATGCCCAATGAAGAATTAGACTATATGATTCAGATGCTTTACTCCTCCATTTGCAAAAAGAGATTTGTCTCCACATAGGTATGTTTTCTTATTATAATTTAATATTTTTAATGATATTATAACACAAATGTTTTTATTCATTTTTATTTGTTTATTTTGATGACACCTATACCACCTCCAACTTGTGAGAGCACACGAGAGGTACCTATGAAGACATGCATAGGTAAACTAGGGCTCGAGTGTGACATAGCACCTGATGGCAATATAATATACATCAGGCATGGTTTGAATTTTAAAAAAGAATGAGAGATTTATGTGTCTCCTACTTGCATTTTGTTCACTTAAAGTGGGCGTAAGTATAAATTTTACATATAAATTGAAATATATATTTTATTTTTTACTTATATGATCTTTTTTTTTGTAGTGAGATTGATGCAAGAGACAAAAAGTACGTATTTGGTTCACTAGAGATAGAATTTGGCATTGGGTGGTCTCACAAGTGGTGTCTGAAAGAGATGTGGATACTTATGTCATATCAAATCGATTCCACAAGATCACTGAACTGATGAAGATGTTGCAAAGAACAATAGAATGTATCAAAATGTGTGTGCTAATGAACATATGATACAAGGGAAGTGTAGTGGACTACTCATACATAAGGTGAATGCATTGTATACTCACAGATGTAGCTCAAAGTCTCTCGGAATGACTCTCTTAGCCCATGACTAAAAGCATGTCTTTTTATACTCATAATTTGAATTTGAATTTGAATTTTCCCTCACCTAAAAGTGATCCTATACTTTTGTGATGGTTTAAAATGATTCTTCCTACCACATGCATCATGGGTTCAACTCCCTAAATTCATGAGATTCCATATTCTTTTTTGCTTTTACATTTATCCAAGGTGAATACAAACCAATTCATAAGCAAGTGTTCATGTGAGGTTCTCTCTTGTGAAGAACTAAATGAGTGAGTAGTTCTGAATAATTAGCCAAGCACTTAGGTTTGCTAATTGCACCAACAACTCCCACTGAAGCCCAAGATGCTTAACTCTTGAGTCCTTTATGATTTCCTGTGATCCAATCATTGATTTGAACCTGTTTAATTTGCTTCCATTCAATGCCTTTGTCATCATATCTACACATTGTTGATGTGTAGATACATATGAGTGTTGTATCTCCTTACTCATTATCTTTTCTTTGACATGATGGTAGTGAACCTCTTTATGTTTGATCCTAGCATGATAGATAGGGTTAGCAACAAGATGTAATGAACTAATGTTATCTCTAAATATATGTGGAGTTGAAGTATTTAACCCTAAATCTGAATATAGGGTTTTAATCCACATAGCTTCTTGTGTAGAATTTGCAAGTCCTCTATATTCAGCTTCTGTTGATGAAAGAGCAATTGTAGGTTGCTTCTTGGAAGACCATGAAATCAATTTGGCACCTGCAAAAGTAAGATAGCCTGAGGTGCTTTTCCTGTCATCTTTTGAACCTGATCAATTTGCATCAGAGAAGAGCTTCACATCTATATCAGATGTATATGGATAGTACAACCCTTCATTGATTGTACCCTTCAAATACTTTAGGATTATTTTTGTTGCTTCCATGTGAGGCTTCCTTGCGGTGTGCATGAATTGACTTAGCACATTAACTCCATAGAAAATATCTACTCTAGTTAGAGTAGCACAATTCAAGCTTCCAACAAGACTTGGTAACTATTCACATCTTCAATTAACTCACCTTCATGTGCACTTAGCTTCAAATTTACCTCCATGGGTTTCCCTACAACCTTTGTGTTTCCCATCTAAGATTTGGTAAGCATATCTCCAATGTACTTTCTTTGGGTTCGGAACATACCCTTCTTTGTATATATTGTTTCCATCCTAGGACGTATGTGAGTAGGCCAAGATCACTGATCTTGAACTCTTCCTTCATTTGAGCCTTGATCCTCCTGATTCCATCTACATAACTTCTTGTAATGATTATATCATCCACATATACACAAAGGTACATGACCTCTAAGTGGTTCCTCTTAATGAAGAGAGAAGGATCTGCCTTGCTTACCATAATGCCTTTATCTTGCAAGTAAGTGACAAGTCTATGATTCCAAGCTCTAGGAGCTTGCTTCAAGCCATACAAGGCTTTCCTTAACCTGCATACATATTCTGGGTATGATTGATCTTCAAAGCCAGGACGTTGAGGCATGTATACCTCCTCTAAAATCTAACCATTTAGAAAAGCATTTTTAACATCCATTTGATAGATCTTCCAATTCATGGAAGATGCTACACTCATGAGGATTCAAGTATTTCTATGGTGATGCACCACAGTGAACTTTCATTCTCAAGAGATCCATGATGATATCCTCAGAGTAGAAAATGGAGCTCCAAGTTCCGCACATGATACTCCGCACAGAGGTTGTAGAATATGCAGAAAAACATAGTACACAAGGAGTACGAACACAGACTTCTTAGCTGTTGCAAATGTAGTCGAACTTTAAGTCTATGGCTGACCAGGCCACTATATGTTTTATTAAAGAACATATACAAAAGTGTCCAATAGCCGTTTGTCCTTTCACATGGACACTAATGGTAACACTGTCTAAACAGAGTGCATGGGGGTAGATTGCTCCCAATATTGCGTTCTGTCTCATCTTCTTGCGTGTCTATTTTTCTATGTGTTTTCAGCATCCGTAACCTCTGTGTGCGTGTGAGATAAGATCTTGGCAACATTCACCCTCAACTCATCTGAAACATGTACATATGCAATAAAGCCAAAAACTTTCATATGTGATAAGTTTGGCTTTTTACTTGTGAACTTCTCTTCAGGTGAAACTTGATGTACAATAGGAGTTGGAGTTGTGTTCATGATGTATACAACAATGTGCATGGTTTCTACCCAATATCAATGAGGCATATTCTTCTTAGCCATCAAAGCTCTTGCTATTTTTGCAATATGTCTATTTCTGTGTTCAGCAATGCCATTCTCTTGTGGTGTGTACCTGCATGAAAACTGACGTCGAATTCTATGATTTTTAAGAAAGTTCTTGAACTCATTTGACATGTATTCACCTCCTCCATCAGATCTTAATGTGTGAATATGCTTTCCTATGTGCTTTTCCACCATAACCAAACTCGTGAGTGAAAACCTAACTCTTCTCTTTCATGAAATATACCCATACTATCCATGTATGGTCATCAATGAAAGTAACATAAAACCTGCAACTACCCATAGATGGGGTCTTTGCAGGACCCCAAACATCTGTATGTACTATTTCTAGCATAACCTTTAAATCTACCATGAACATCTAGATAATTTGGATGAATATGGAAATGAAGTCCCCTATGACCTCCAGTAACTTCTAGTGGTGGCCCCAATGGATTCATAAGTGTCCATCCTAAGTGATTAGGGGAAGATGACCATAAAAAATATGATATAGAAAGACTTTGTTCTTGAGCAATCTTTTGTTGAGTTTGAACACCACTAGAAGTATACTACTCCATAGAGACTAAGGAAGTGTTTCGGACCCTCCCTCCTATTGGTGGGTTGGATGCATCCTTCCTCAAGGTTTGCAAGCTTCAATCATCCAAAGTTCCAACCATGGACGTCTATGAAGATTCAACGAAACAAGAGTTATGGGTTTTATTCCTAGATATACAAGATAAATATTTCTATCACCGCCAACCTGTCTTCATGAATGGTAGGTCTAGAGTTGAGACAATCCCTCCTAGGTTTCCCATATACCAAGAAGGATTTGCTAAAGACAATAGGGTACCCATCAAAAGCCCTAATTTTCCCAAGAGGATAAGGCCTACACAACTAGAGAAATGCATGAGATATTTATATGAAGGACATGGACATCCTCGTGATCATGTCCTAGAATTTAAGCAAATTCTCCATGTAGAGAAGGTGGATGATTTTTTCATTCAATGTGAAGCCTTTGGGCATACTTTCAAAGGATGTGGCCTAGCTTGGTTCCAAATCCTTAGGATTGAGAACTTTGCATATCTTGATAGATTGATTGACAAGTTCATCGAAGAATTCTCTAAATGAGGAGTCACACATGACACCTCTTCTCTAATTCATTGCTTCAAACAATTGGGCTTGGAGTCTATGATATTGCCTGTGAGATTCTTTAAACAATATATCTGTAGGCAGGCACCTTGAGAGCTACCTTTTGAGGAAAAGATGGTGGCTTTTTTTATTGATCACCTACCTAATAGCAAAAAGTGGAAGTTAGTGTTCATAAAGTGACCATCTAGTGTGGGCAAATGTACAAAAGAATGCATTGATTTGGAAGACATTTTGGAATTAGCAAAGGAGTCTACAAAGAAAATTTATATTGCTAGTGTACAATCATACTTATGTTTGGATGATCTAGCAAAAAAAATTGGCTAAAAAATTGAATCTCCCCTCAGGACTTGAAAGTCATAATGAGAGGTCTAATAAGAATATCTCAATGGTGTGATATAGAACACAAAATGAACAATCACTCCATTGGTTGTTAATATAATCAACAAGCCATTTGTCTATCTCAGTCTAATCTAAGGTCGCATGCTTATCAAAGCACTCAACAATTTCAAGGAAGTTAAGCACAATTTCATCCAAACATGAATAAGGAATTAGCCATATAATCCACAAATACCTAGATCATATCCAAGTAGGTATTTCTCTTATTTCCAAAGACAACATCAGTTTTTTAAAGGGCCACAACAAAGATATTTTGGGAAAAAACCAACACAACCAAGTGATTCCCCTCATACATATGATAGAAGAAAACCTTGAAAGCACATTCGTGCCAGTTGATCCACCAAATGATTCAAGGAGTAATGAAAATCTATATGACTATGTTTTTTAGAACTTTCATGAGGACCAAGGGGATTATTAAGAAGGATAAAAGCCTCAGTGGAATTGGGGACAAAGTACTTATGATTACAATGAACCAAATTCCACAAGAGTGTGGTATTTAACCAGCACCACAATTCACTAATCATTCGCATCCATCTCAAAGACCATCAATTCCGAAGGGCATGTGCTATAAGTGCAATGGAGTTTACTTCATTCACCAAAACCCAATATTCCAAGACAAATCAAGAGGCCATATCGCTCACAAGAGAGGCTTTGGATATTTCCCAGGTTGTAGTGTGGACTACATGATAAAGGATTGTCCTAAGAATCCAATCACCATTAAAGTAACACTCTTGAAGGTGGTTTCACATATTCGTTTAGGGAGTGAGGGCAATCAATATAAAATAGTTAAAGTGATAACTAAGGCATAGGCTAACGCCCAAGGTGAAGATAAAAAAGGAGATCCCCATTCAGATAAGGATCATTCAAGTTTGGAAAAGTTCATGCAAGTTCAAAGACAACATCAAGATGAATCCAAGAAGAAAAAGAATGATCACGTGCAAAATACAAGTTGATTAGAAGGTGGGAGGTAAAGAAAGCCAACATGGAAGAAAAAGAGAGTACAATGTGTAAACTCACTTACAAAGAAGCTTGTTGAAACAATTAACTTACTATCACAATCTAACTCACAACTCCATGATCGAGAATTAGACTTTAGAATTATAGCTCAGAAGCATGAGAAATTCAGCCTCAAGCATGAAAGAAAAAGAGTATGGTTCAGCTTTGGGTTCATCAAAACCAAAGTTTCACTCTTCTTCTTCCATTTCCTCCTCTCTTGATGGTCATATGCAAAAGAAGAAGAATCCAGCATATCTATTGTTGAGATTACATTTAATGCAAAGAATGATGAAGCTAATGTCATTATGATTCATCATCACATTCTACGTGTATGATTGTGAACGAGGCTGATTTGGATTGGTTTTTTGATAGTGGTGCTTCATAGCATATCACTTCATGCAAAAGCTTTTTTGCATCTTTGAAAGATGCACCCAAGGGAGGATATGTTGTATGTATAAACAATGCTTCTTATCCTATAATTGGAGTTGGAGAAACTCAAATTACGGCTACAAATGGAGGTATTGTTACTCTCAAGAATGCATTATATGTACCTGGTATCAAGAAGAATTTTATTTTGGTTCCTACTATTGCTAGTGTCAGACTTCATGTGCACTTTGTTGATAACAAGTTTCCTTCATATTTGTGTCCATGAATCAAAGTATTTACCTCTATTAGAAGTTTCACACTCAGATGTGGCAAGAGGAAACCTTACTCTTGAAAGACAATTCAAATGCTAATGTTTGCATGCTTATGGTGGCGAACTATGAGAATGGATGTCGAGAGCTTTGTGAAATGATGTGATGTATGCCAAGTATGAAATATCCCTTTAGATGAGATGAAACACCATTAAGACCTATGATGGGAGGAAGAGCTTTTGCCAAGTAGAGCAATGACTTTATTGGACCAATCCATCCATTGACAAAAGGCTCATACACTAAATGTATAATTATCAACTATCTCACAAAGTGGGTGGAAGCCAAAGCTATTACCAAAAATGATGTTCAAACAACTACAAGGTTCTTATTTGAGAACATAATCACTAGCAT
The DNA here is from genome assembly GCA_020310875.1 of Ceratopteris richardii. Lineage (NCBI taxonomy): Eukaryota > Viridiplantae > Streptophyta > Polypodiopsida > Polypodiales > Pteridaceae > Ceratopteris > Ceratopteris richardii. The sequence goes on along the minus strand of CM035433.1, from coordinate 67,468,047 downwards.
TGGACTACTCATAGAGATTATGAGTGAGAAAGGGACTCACTTCATCAATGAAGTGATATAAAATTTTCGAAATATGTTTCGTATTACACATAAGAAATCAACATCCTATCACCCATAGGAAAAGGGACAAGCCGAGTCATGCATTTTGGGCTTATCGAGTGGCCTATGAGATTTCTTTAAGCAAGAGTCCATTCGAGCTATTCTATGGACAACAAGACATATTACCAATAGATACCTACTCTATGAGTGGCACAAGGATATGAATGGATAGGATATGAGCTTTTCGATTTAGTCGATAGTCTCAAAAAGCTCCAAGAGACACACCTAAGAGAAATAGGAGGCACTTATGCAACAAAAAACTGAAAAAAAAAAGCCTACTTTGATGCTCACATAAAAAATAAGCAACTGCAAGAAGGAGACTTATTCTTAGTCTACACCTTCAAGAAAAATGCAAAAAAGCTATAAAAGAGAGGTTATGGCCCATTGATAATCCATAAGATCTCACCAAGTGGTGCCATAAAACGCACTTATTTGGAAGGAGAACTCATCCATAACTACATTAGTGGATGCAGAGTCAAGCTAAATCACATTGAGCCTCTCACAGATGGGATGTTGCTATGGTTGTAGAAGGATAGAGATAGGAAGTTAGAAGAGCTGCATATTCCCCAAGAAGATCAACATAAAGCTCTAGAGTGTATCAATACATAAGATTTGATGAAACAAAAATCATCCAACATCCTAGAGGGACAATGAAATATCCTTATCAGAATGTGTGAGATTGAGGAATCTTCCAAAATAATCATCAATCGGGTATTGCACATATGGGCTGCCTTAACACATAGTTCTACTGCACCCCCTATAATTCTCATAGACACAAGAGTAGTGAGCATGTCATATGATTGTCTCTAGTGCATAAGGTACATGCTATCATTAAACCAGTATACACTACTTTGATATGCAAAGGCAATACACAAACACTATCCTATGGAGAAACAACTATACCAATCCATATTGTAGGACACACAACTAGAGCCAAGTTCATAGTGTGTAGTGGTACTTCCCTTGCTAATAAGTTTTTCTTAGGACAAGATTTGTTTCTAGACCACTTGGTAGGTCTTAACCTAGCAAGCAACCATCTCACAATGAGGATAGAAATTGAATGGGTTACAATCCCACTAAATCAACTATGAGTGACTTGAAGATAAATTCCACACAAAAGGAAATGAAGCACCATAACACAAGAAATCTCACCATTTTGATTTCCAAGAAATTAACAAGTCATCAAGTGTGGAAGGAATGAAAGAAGCACATAAGGAGTCATGTACCTAGACCTCCATGACAAATATGCATAGTAAAAAAAAGTACCTATTCATCAACTCAAAACCTTAAAGAATTACAACAACATAGGGTGAAGCAACAAAGAAAAATGTTGTTCTTCAATGAGTCTTGCCCCATAAGAGAGATCTAGATACCAAAGGCTACGGTAGAAGCTCAAAAAGGCAACACACAAATTTGGGTTCCTAATTCTACTCCTTTACCTAATCCCATAAAAAAGATTGATCACTCAAGACCTCAACAAGAGCAAATATACCAGCATATTAGTCCACCTATGGGGTAGTCTAAGAAGGGAATTGTCCAAATAGTTCCACCTCCATGAACTACAAAGTCGATTTGGAGAGATTAGGCTCCACAGAAGCTACTTGAGGACTATTCTTAAGTACCAACCTAAGTATAGTGTCAGTGTATCAACCACTTTTCCTATTTAGAAATGGATATGCAAGTGATATATTCGTTGAATATTGTTATCTATGTTTAATATTGCAATATGCTTTGTTGATCATGGAGATATGGGCACTTAGTTCACTTGGCCTAGTAAAGATTTTTTGATAGTCCTATGTAATAATGAGATATTGGATCCCTTTGTAATAATGATATATCTCTTGTGGACCAATAAGTAGATGAAAATTCAAACGCTTGAACTTGGATTTATCATGCTTATGCATAACAAGTTCTAACTACTTACAAAAATAGAAACCCATCATTTGAATCAAATTGCTCAAGAATTTTCATCTTTTGTTCCACGCCAAGCAACAGAAATGGAAGGATCTCCTAGTAAGGTGTTCTTCACCCCACCACCCTTACCAGAAAGCTCTATGAGGCCTATGGAAGCCCATTGGTTTCAACGATGCATCACACATATGGAAAGACAGAGAATATATCTTTTCCTATACTTGGGGAGAAAGAAATAGCAAACTATTCTTTATGACAAAGGAATTTCAAGCCCAATATAATAGTGATAAGGCCATCTTAAAGATACAGGATCATCTTAAATGTGAACAATTCCTTACGCTTCTCCTAGTCAGACGCGATCTTGAGAGAGGTGAACAATTTATGGACAGCTTATCAAGTGCGAAAGGAAGAGTTTATGCAAGACTAAAAGATCTTGAAAGGGAATTGATTGATTTAAGACCACTATAGAAATCATTAGGAAAGTAGTATATTTTGAAATAGATATTTTGACACCTGATGGGTTATCAACGCCATGAGTAAAAGGCAAGAAAACATTCGCCACCTAGAAAGATTTAGAAAAATACCTAGAGGTGGATGTCCCTATGAGATCCTCACTAAAATTATGGGAACAATGCTTCCACTTTCAAAGGCCAAAACGACCTATGATACCACATAAAATGGTGCTACATAGTATGCAATATATTCTAGAGAACAAGAAAGCCATGGACAATTCGTGTTATGTATGGAAGAATCTTACAAAGGGTTTGACGATATAGAATTGGAAGAAACATCATACATATAGCAAGAGAATAAGTACTACCACAAAGTAATAGAGTTCTTCTTCACATACACAAAGCATAGTAACAAGCAACAAATGTGATAGCAGTGATAGCCTAAATGAGTGCACAACAACTTCTTATATAGACACCAAGTGGCCAAATGAGTGGTGTTGATTGATTCTCGATGATCCTAGAAGAAAGCCAAGGTTAGATTATGGCGTGGACTATGCACCCCAAAATGGCATGGCTAGCGGCCTGATACAAGGTAGCTGCTTGCAAAGAAGAGTTACTCTGACATGCCACCAAATCCCAGAGCACCTAATTTTAGACCATCTCTTGATTGTTCTTGACATCCACAAGTCTTTGTGATGGCTTCAATGGTAGTTCCTTGTTTTCCTTCATTCTGCCTGCTACACTTGGATAATCCCATATTCACAATGGGAAGGATGATGGGGACCACCCTATTTTTTGTGGTGCCATGATGCAGAGTGCCCAACTTGGTAGGTTGCTCAAATTTGGGGGTTGCCTTAATTTGATGTACAAAACAATGGGATTTCCAAGTTTTCTTTGAGGGAAAAATGGAGGTCGTCGCGTTCTTGTGCTGCTATAATATGGAGTCACCCAATTTTGCTTTGCAAAGAGATGGGGGTTTGCCCTAGTTTTGAGGTCGCCTTGAATTGTGTGCCATGCAAGTTCGAGTCGCCCAATTACTGATGTAGAAGAGAATGGGCCTGCCTAGATTTTGCAAGTAAGATATGGGGTCACCTAAATTTTGAATGCCATAAAATTTGGAGTTGCCCAACTTTGTAGTGTAATGCAGCTTAGACCCGCCCCATTTTGTGGTAGGAGGGGGAAATGAGGCACCATATTTCTTTATGTTACAATGCCAAATTGGGCAACTGTACTTTTTGGCCTCAATGCCAAATTGGGTGACTTATTTTTAGGCTTATATGGAAACTTGGGCGACTCACGATGGGTTTACATAAGAAAATATGGCGCATGAATTAAGGAGAGTTAATGAAATCTTGGGCAACTTTATTTCGAGATTATGTGAAAACTTGGGTGATTAGAATTAAGATTATTTGAGAAACTAGGGCGAGTGATTTTTTTCATGCAAATGAGGTGATGTACAAATGGGACTAGACAAAACTAAGGCAACTACCTTTGGAATTTGGCAGTAACTTGGGCAATTGAAAATTGTGATTAAGGGCAAATTTGGGGGACATATTTTTGTTGCTCAAGGGAAAATAGGGGACCCAATTTAAACTTGGCAGATAAGGAGAAATGGGGCAACTAGCCTTTGTGGTGCACACATCAAAAATGTCCATATGTTCATCAACACATCCTTAGTGTTACAAACCCCTACATCAAGCCTTTGCACTATCCTAATGCAAGCTTCCCTTTTATTCATTGCAAAGAAGGATTCGTTATTTTTCCAAAAAATAACTACAATAAATAAATGAATCGATGGTATATATAGAGGACGAATTATCCATCACACGTACTTCAATTGAAGTAGTTCTTCACCCTAGAAGTTAACTAGGGGCATCTTTTCACCCTTCACATCTTTAAGTTGTATTGCATCTTGGAGAAGTATCTTCATCACCCTGTAAGGTCCATCCCACTTGGGTGCCAATTTAGCAGGTACTGGTGGGATCGGTGTACCAAAATCAAAGATCCTTCCTTCATTACATTTGCCCTTGGATGCTTGTCGTGATCTCATTTGCAGTCCTCTTGCTTAGTCTACAACCTTCTCATAGCTGCCTCCTTGCATTCTTCCAATGCTGCTAGCCTTCTTATCTGAGGGTCAATTCCATCATACGTTTCTCCCATATCTTTTTTGATGTTGAACTCAAAAGGAGAAAGTGCCTCCTTACCACATACTAATAGAAAGGTGCTTTCATGATTAGTAACCCTTCTTGTCATAAGTAATGCCCATATTGCTCCAATCAAGGCTTGTGGCCAAGAGCTATGGTGATCAAGAGAAAACTTTTCTAGTAGCCCGATCAAGATTTTGTTGAAGCTTTCTGCTTGACCATTTGCTCTAGGGTATTAGGAAGATGACTTCTTATGGTAGATCTTGTACTTGTCAAAAATGTGTTGCAACAACTGATTCACAAAATGAGTGCCCCTATCACCAGTGAATTCAAGTGGGCATCCAAATGTGAAAAAAATAAGTTTATACTGTTGGTATTGTTGATATATTTAGGTAGTGATGTGTGTGAACACACTAGGACCGCCGGGGCACTTTTTTCCCTCTTTAGGAGGTTTTTTTCCCCCGGCTTGTATATACGCCTATTGCCCTAATGGGATACTTATCTTTGTACATTCTCTAGTAATACATTCAGTATTGTGTGTTTGTGCTCTAAGCTTCTTCTTCTTCCTTGTGTTGTTTGCGTGCTTCTGCAGACGTCTAACCCCAACAATTGGTATCAGAGCAGGTCGTCGCTTCATCTAGGGCGCCGTCGACACTCCTCCATTTGCAATCTCAGAATCGCATGAATCTAGGGTGCCATCGACACTCCTCCGTTTGCATACTCAGCATGTTTCCAAGATCAAAACAGCTTCGCTATGTGGTGCCGAAATCGCGATCTGAGCTCATTTCGGCCTCCGAACGCACTATCGCAGCGCTTGTGCAGGCTATTTTGTCTTTTTGTGCCAAAGGTATATACCAGTTTCTGTTCTCCAGTATAAGCGTCTCGAAGTCTGCTACAGGTTTCGCAGAACTCCTCTTGGCAGTTCTGTTCAACTTTTTGAGATACAGTCAATTTTCTACATCAAGGTATTTTAGTCACCGGCCATGGCTAAAAGCAGTGATGTATTCCATATGTTGGCTATTGAGGATAAGTTGGATGGTACCAACTACCCATTATGGGCTTATATGATGCGACATGTTTTGGTAGCAAAAGGATTATGGAACATTGTGCAGGGTGTTGAAAGATGTCCTGTTACACCTGTAATGACAGGTACTACAAATACAGGTGTTGGAGCTGATGAAGATGGTGTCGAAGATGATATTCGGCAGATTCCTGTTCGTGCTGCTATTTCTGTTGCACCTACTGCAGAGCAGATTCGTTGGGATGGCAGAGATGCCCAGGCACATGCATTGATAGCTTTGTCTGTCAAACGTGCCATTATTCCTCATATTCGCTCTTGCAGAACAGCTAGGGATGCTTGGGATACACTTACCACATTGTACCAAGCTAGGAATGAGGCTCGTGTTGCTTACCTCCGAAAACAGTTGGAGAGTGAGCACATGAATGAAGGTGATTCTATGGACACTTTCCTAATGAAGATCAAAGATTTGAAGGAACAATTGATTTCTGCTAATGAGGTTATACCAGATAGCTCACTTGTGCAGACCGTTCTGAATGGTCTTCCTGATTCATATCAGAGTTTTGCTTCTACTCTTTGGTTGATGATGAAAGGCAATCCGAATGCCTTATCATTTGAGGAGTTAGTCTCTGTTCTGTTGCAGGAAGATCAATCCAGGCAAAACAGGTCCATTATGCGTGTTGCAGATCAAGCTTTCTTGGCTAGTCAGAAGGGCAAAGGAAAATGGAGCTCTTCTACTAGTAAGCAGAAACCTGCAAATGCTGCACATTCGAAGAACCAGGATAAAGATGAGAAGAAATCAGAAAAGCAGAAATTGTTTTGCAAGTACTGTAAAGGGAATGATCATATCATAAAGAACTGTCCAAAACTGGCTGCAAAAGAGGCAAAGAAAAAGGAGGCCGGAATGGTTGTTGCAGAAGCCTCTACACCAAAAACAGAGTCTGCTAATCTTGTGCAGGAAGAAGAATGGGCATTTACTATTGTTTGCATTTTTAACCCATCTTCTCATGAGCAGTGCATGTCTGCAGTGGACTCAGATGTTTGGTACTTTGACAGTGGGGCGACCAAACATATTACCTCGCAGCGCAGTTTCTTCTCTTCACTCGAGCCTGCCCCTACAGGAAATACTGTCACATGCGCCAACAACTCCTCTTATCCTGTTATGGGAGTTGGTAAGATCATTCTGACTACTGCTGATGGTAGTTCTTTCACCTTGTCAGATGCTTTATTTGTGCCAAGGATCAAAAAGAACCTGTTATCAGTTTCTGCATTAGCCAAGATTGGTTTGCTTGTGAAATTTGTTGATGACAGGTGTACAGTTCATGATCTGTCAAATGGCAATGTGATTATTGCTTCTGGCATTTTATGTCGTGGGCTGTATAAGCTCATAGACTATGAAAGAACTGTTAATGATTCGGCATGTGCAGTTCATGATTCTCAGGCTATGTCAGATGCAAAGCTTTGGCATGCACGCTTTGGTCATCTGAATTTTGCTAGTTTGCTACGCCTGCAGAAATCTGATATGGTGTCTTCTTTGCCCAAGCTTGAGGCACCCGGAAAACATGTATGTGAAGGTTGTATTTTGGGCAAAATGCAGCGTTCCTCCTTTCCAAAAGATGGTTCAGTTCGGGCTATGCAGAAATTGCAGCTTGTACATAGTGATGTCTGTGGTCCTATGCAGACACCCTCTTTTGGAAATTACCTTTACTTCGTGACTTTCATTGATGATTTTTCCAGGCATGCATGGGTATATCCATTGAAGGCAAAGTCTGAAGTGTTCATGTGCTTTAAACAATTTTTGGTTTTGGCTGAAAATCTGTCAGCATGTAAAATGGGCACCCTCTGTTCTGATCGAGGGGGGGAATATATGTCTTTTGATTTTAATGCATTTCTGGTTGAACATGGGATAAAACACCAGTGTATAGTGCCATATACACCTCAACAGAATGGAGTTGCTGAACGAAAGAACAGGTCACTCATGGAGATGGCGAGGTGCATGGTCAAAAGTCAGGCTTTACCACATAGTTTCTGGCTTGAGGTTGTCATTTGTGCAGCATATGTACTGAACATGTGTCCCACTAAAGCATTGCAGTCTATCACTCCATATGAGGCTTGGCATGACCGCAAGCCATCTGTTGCTCATCTGCGTGTTTTTGGTTGTTTGGCATATGCATTAGTGCCTGAACAACATTGCAGAAAATTGGATGATAAGGCAGTAAAATGTATTTTTGTTGGGTACAGTTCTGAAAGTAAAGGCTATCGTCTATATCATCCACAGACTAAACGCATTCTGGTTAGCCGTGATGTTGTCTTTGTGGAAGATGCTATTCAGCCATTGCTTTCATGTACTAAGGAGACATCTGTTAGCTCCAAATACATGTATGATACTTTGATGCCTCTTTTTACAGGTGGACAGTCTAGTGCTGGTCCTAATGAGGCAACTTCTCAGCCCTTGCAGGTTTCATATGATGATGCAAATCATTCTATTTCTGATGCAGATTTACATGATGCACTTGTTGATGAGAGAGCTGATATTGAGCAGGCAAAAACTATGCCAAAATGGCTGGTGCAGACTTTGCGTGACAGCAAATTAGATGCACCTTTGTCATATCATACTCGTTCAGGCTCTCATAGTGCCTCCTTTGCATCAGATTGCTATGCTATGGCTTCGTCTAGTCTCTGTGATGAGAATGAGCCTGTTTCTTTCGATGAACCATAGAATTCAGAAAATTGGATGGCTGCTATGCAATCTGAATATGATGCTATAATGAAGAATGGTACATGGTCTTTATGTGACTTGCCTCCTGGCAAGCAGGCCATTGGCACTAAGTGGGTATACAAGCTGAAGCGTAAACCTGATGGTATAGTTGACAGGTATAAGGCTAGGCTTGTTGCAAAGGGTTATGCACACGAAAGAGGCATTGATTTTGATGAGACCTTTGCACCTACATGCCCTATGACTACTGTTCGGAGCATTTGTGCACTTGCAGCCCATCATGGTTGGAATGTACATCAGTTGGACATTAAAACAACATTTCTGAATGGTGACTTGCATGAAGAAGTGTATGTTTTTCAGCCCCGTGGCTTTGTGCAGAAAGGGCATGAAAACCAGGTGTGCAGGTTAAAGAAGGCATTATATGGTTTAAAGCAAGCACCACGTGCTAGGTATGAGAAGATACATGCCTATCTGGTTGCACATGGTTTTGAGAACAGTCCAACTGAAAGCACCTTATATGTTAAGTGTGCTAATGATGTGCTTCTGATCATTGTTGTCTATGTTGATGACATGCTGCTCATTGGTCTTATTGAGAAGCATATTGCTGATTTCAAGGCTGATTTGCATGCCTCATTTGAGATGTCTGATTTGGGGCATTTGCATCACTATTTGGGCATTCAGTTTATGCAAGTTGATGGTGGAATGGCTTTGTGTCAAATAAAATATATTAACACATTATTGCTTTTTCTCTATCAACAGGTTGTTGGATGCTTGATTTACTTATGCATTACTCGGCCAGATATTCAGTTTGTTGTCTCACAGATGAGCAGGTTTATGCATTGCCCACGAGTCACGCATTGGAAGGCGGTTAAGCGCATCTTTCGCCACTTGAGTGGTACTCGGCTACTTGGGTTGTTTTATCCCAAGGGGGGATCACTACTGCCAGATTTGCATGCTTTTTCTGACTCAGATTGGTCTGGTTGCTATGACACTCATGTGTCCACCATTGGTTTTTGCTTCATGCTTGGTAGCTCATGTATATCTTGGTTGAGCAAGAAGCAGCCTACTGTGGCCACTTCTAGTTGTGAGGCTGAGTATAGGGCAGCTTTCACAGCGACTATTGAGTGTGTGGCTCAGATGCCTTATGGCTGATTTGGGTGTTGGCCAGTCTTCTGCCACCACCATCTTCACTGACAGTCAGAGCGCATTGGCAGTTGCGAGGAACCCTATGTTCCATGCTCACACTAAGCACATTGAGGTGCATTATCACTATGACAGGGAGAGGTTCTCTGTTGGGGAGATCAGCTTGGCATATGTGCCCACGCAGGAGAACATTGCAGACCTTTTCACAAAGGCTCTGCCTAGGGAGAAGTTTGAAGCTTTCCGCAAAGCTTTGGGTTTACTTCCTTTTTTGGAGTGATTTCCACATAGCTTGGCACTTCCTTATACATGAGTGCCAACTCCTTGTTCACCGCATCACTCCCAGGGGGGATTTGTTGATATATTTAGGTAGTGATGTGTGTGAACACACTAGGACCGCTAGGGCACTTTTTTCCCTCTTTAGGAGGTTTTTTCCCCCGGCTTGTATATACGCCTATTGCCCTAATGGGCTACTTATCTTTGTACATTCTCTAGTAATACATTGAGTATTGTGTGTTTGTGCTCTAAGCTTTTTCTTCTTCCTTGTGTTGTTCGCGTGCTTCTGCAGACGTCTAACCCCAACAATATTTTGGTAGTGATGTGTGTGAACATACTAGGATTGTTGGGGTACTTTTTCCCTCTTTAGGAGGTTTTTTTTTTCTTGGCTTGTATATACACCTATAACCCTAATGGTTCGCTTATCTTTCTACATTCTCTTGGTAATACATTTAGTATTGTGTGTTGTGCTCCAAGCTTCTTCTTCTTTCGTGTGTTGTTCATGTGCCTCGACAGACCTCAAACTCCAACAATTGGTATCAGAGAAGGTCATCACTTCATCTAGGGCATCGTCGACATTCCACCGATCAAAGTCTCAAAATTGCACAAAAATTGGTGAGCATATTCAAGGCAATTAGGAGTTCAAAACAACCTCAACCTCTGAATGCACTATCACAACACTTGTGCATGCAATTTTTTCTTTTTGTGACAAACATATATACAGGTTTCGGTTCACTAGTATAAGCACCTCAAAGTTTGCTATAGGTTTAGCAAAACTCGACATGGTAGTTTTGTTCAACTTTTTGAAATATCGTCATCTTTTTGCATTAGGATATTTTAGTCAGTGGCCATGGCTGAAAGTAGTCATGTATTCCATATGTTGGTTGTTGAGGATAAGTTGGATGGTACCAATTACCCATTATGGGAATATATGATGCATCATGTATTGGTTGCAAAAGGACTTTGGAATATTGTGTAGGGTGTTGAAAAACGTCCTACTACAAATGCAAATACAGTTACTAAAGGTGAAACGGATGGTGTTGAAGATGATGTTCTTTAGGTTCCTGATCATGTTGTGGTTCTTGTTACACCTATTATAAAGCAACTTTGTTGGGATGGCAGAGATGCTCAAGCACATGCATTGATAGCCTTGTCTGTCAAACATGCCATTATTCCTCACATTCACTCTTGCAAAATAACAAAGGGTGCTTGGGATACACTTACCACTTTACAGCAGGCAAGGAATGAAGCTCGTGTTGCTTACCTCCAAAAATAGTTGGAGATTCCACAACTTTGGGTCCTCCTTTTTTATTGGTCCACTTGGAAAACTCGTTGTTGAGCCCTTTTGCATGATTGAGACTTGATTTTCAACACCTCCTTCCCAAAAGATGGTTCAATATGAGCTACTCAAAAATTGCAGCTTGTTCATAGTGATGTTTGTGGTCCTATGCAAACACCTTTCTTTGGGAACTACTTTTACTTTGTGACCTTCATTGATGATTTTTCTAGGCATGCATGGGTAAATCTTATGAAAGCAAAGTCCAAAGTGTTTATGTGCTTCAAATAGTTTCTAGTTTTGGCTAAAAATCTATCAACATGTAAAATAGACACCCTCCATTCTGATCGGGGGGGAAATATGTGTCTTCTCATTTTAATGATTTTTGGATGAACGTGGGATAAAACATCAGTATATAGTGTCGTATACACCTCAACAAAATGGAGTTGCAGAAAGAAAGAATAGCTCACTCATGTAGATGGCGAGATGTATAAGCAAGAGTCAGCCTTTACCACATAGTTTCTGGCTTGATGTTGTTATGTATGCAACATATGTACTTAACAAGTGTTTCACTAAAGCATTGCAGTCTATCACTCCATATGAGGCTTGGCATGGTTGCAAGCCATATGTTGCTCACCTATGTGTCTTTGGTTGTCTAGCATACGCATTAGTGCCTAAACAACAACATAGGAAATCGGAGGATAAAGCAGTGAAATGTTTTTTGTTGGGTACAGTTCTGAAAGCAAAGGCTATCCTCTCTACCATCCAGAGACTAAATGCATTCTAGTTAGCCGTGATGTTGTTTTTGTGGAAGATGCAATTCAGCCATTACTTTCATGTACTAAGAAGACATCAATTAGCTCCAAAGATGTGTATGACACTTTGTTGCCTCTTTTTATAGGTGAACAGTCTAGTGCTCATCCAAATGAGGCGATTTCTCAACCTTGTAGGCTCCACATGATGATGCAGATCATTCCATTTATGATGCAAATTTACATGATGCACTTGTTGATGAGAGATCTAATTTAGAGGAGGAAAAAACTATGCCTAAATGGCTGGTGCAGACTTCGCAAGATAGCAAATTAGATGCACCTCTATCATATTGTACTCGTTCAGGCTAATCTTTTGCTGCTTGAGTGATACCCGCCTACTTGGATTGTTTTATCCCAAGGGGGGATCATTACCACCAGATTTACATGCTTTTTTTGACTTTGACTAGGTTGGTTGCTATGACACTCATGTGTCCACCAATGTTTTTTGCTTCATGCTTGGTAGCTCACACATAAATTGGTTGAGCAAGAAGTAGCCTAATGTGGCCACTTCTAGTTATGAAGCTGAGTATAGGGAATCCTTCACAGTGAGTGTTGAGTGTGTGTGGCTCAGATGCCTTATGGTTGATTTGGGTGTTGGTCAGTCTTTTGCCACCACCATCTTCACTGATAGTCAAAGTGCATTGATAGTTGCAAGGAACCCTCTATTACATGCTCCCACTAAGCACATTGAGGGAGAGGTTCTCTACTCGAGGGATCAGTTTGGCATATGTGCCCACACATGAGAACATTGTAGACCTTTTCACAAAGGCTCTACCTAGGGAGAAGTTTGAAGCTTTTCGCAAAGCTTTGGGCTTACTTCATTTTGTGGATTTATTCCACATAGCTTGGCACTTCATTATACGTGAATTCCAGCTCCTTGTTCACGGCATCACTCCTAGGGGGGATTTGTTGATATATTTTGGTAGTGATGTGTGTGAACACACCAGGACTATGGAGCACCTTTTTTCTTCTTTAGGAGGTTTTTCCCCCTAGCTTGTATATAAGCCAATAAGCCTAATAGGTCACTTATCTTTGTACATTCTCTTGGTAATACATTCAATATTGTGTGTTGTGCTCCAAGCTTCTTCTTCTTTTGTGTGTTGTTGGCATGCTTTTGCAGACCTCAAACTCCAACATATACATAAACTTAGCCACAGAGTGTAGTCCAAAGTGTCCTTTACCTCTACCCACTTTGTTGAATAACAAGTGGCCATCAAAAAATACCTTTTATTATTCACCTAACTTGTTGGGTTGATGGATCCAATGAAGTCAACACCCCATCATTCAAAAGGTTTCCATCTAGTTGAGATCACCAAGGTCTAAAAATTTAGCCTTGTTGGACGAGCAGCACACCTTTGACAAGTGTCACATTCTCTGGCATATTTGGCAGCATCCTTGTAAAGATAGGGCCACCATAACCCTTTATGGAGGATCCTATGTGCCAATTCTTCCCTCTTGAGATGTCCTTCACTATCTGTAGCTTCAAGCAAGAGCTTACTTCCTGCAGATAAATATTTTTGCATAGAATACCATCAGGGCAATATTTCTATATTGGTTGTTTATGAATGAATATGATCTAGCTTTAAATAGTAACTTACTTTTGTACAATGGGGACATGCTTAGAGGAAATTCTCCTAAAGTGAGGAATCACTTTATTTCATCATACCAATGAGTTTGAGTGGCCACAAGGAAAAGATTCCTATCTATAGGCTCATCATCAATACATGTTGGCATCTCACCCTTGGTCATCTTTGATACTTGGTTTGCCATGTAATGCTTTCTTCCTAGTTTGATGTGAATTTCAAAATCATACTCCTAAAAAAGTAGTAACCAATGCCATACCCGTTCTGCTACACTTGGATCATTGATTAAATACTCTAGTGGTTGATGCTCTGAGATGAAAATAACATGTACACCTAGGAGATAGGGATAAAATTTTTAGAGTGCAAACAAAATAGCCAAACCTTCTATTTTTGTTGTCCTATAGTTTCCTTCTGCCTTTCTATGTAGCCTACTTGCATAAGCTATGGGTTGGTCTACCTTATTGGTTGATGTTTGTGCCAAAACCCACCTTAACTTTAGCTCGTTGAATGCCTTCTTTGATTTAGGGATCAACGAGAAGGGTATTTTCTTGCTTCTGATGCTTGACACAGCTTTAGCTATTTTTTAGTACATATGAATAAACCTCTTGTGGCATCCTATATGGCCCAAAGGAGGATTGCAAATCATCCTTAAAATCAATAATATGCTTCTCATTAGGATCAGTGGGCAATGGTCATCAACATAGGCAACAATGATCAAAATCACATCGTTTGCACACTTAACATATAAGATGCTCTCAGTTGGACTATTCTCAAACTCATGTGCAATCAAGTAGGCATGTATCTTTTCATACCAAGCATGTGGTGCTTGCTTCAAACCATATAATGCCTTTTTTGGCTTGAACACTTTGTTTTCATGCCCTTTTTGCACAAAACCATAGGGCTAAAATACATACACTTCTTCATGTAAGTCCCCATTAAGAAATGCAGTTTTTGTGAAAAGATGGATTTGTAGTTGATGAAGATGAAGTGGTGTTGCAGAAACTTTGCACTACACCAACCAAATAAACTCCAGAGATATGTGGTGAGCCCTTTTAGATTGCGAAAGGATGCATTAGACACCCTATGCACCTTGCAAGATCACTCTCAAAAAGTTGAAACAAAACAGATGAGTTGGAGTAGATTCAAGAGCCAAAAACTTGCTATTTATGTTCATACACCTGTCCAACATTTTGAACAATTCTCTGGCCACAGAAGCAATTGACTTAATTCCTTTTATGGAACTCTTATACACTTAGTAATCTAACAATCATGAGTGATTAGATAAAAAAAGATGAACTACACAAAGAGAAAAAAAACTTAGCAAGTCATAGGATGACCCCGATTTTCCCAGGCTGTAATAGTACTCAAACTCGTGATCAGTAAAATGCAAATATCTCAAGCTTTAAAAATCAAATGATTATGAAATTACGTGGCATATACTAGACAGTTTTCTAAATCTAAAAAGATTTAAAGCAAAGAAAATGGTGAAGTACACACTGAGAAACAGCTCTGACAAAATGACTGTTCGGAGAGAGTGCTGCCAGAGAAGAAGAAAACCAAGTGACACAATTGACTTCAAATGATCATAGCTGAGATTGAAACATCCAATTGTAATGAAAATTGGTGAGAATAGACTAGACTTAAAGAGCTAACTTTACCAAGTTAAATCATTGAAAATGATTCACCACGCTCAGAGAAATTATCTCTGCAATCTGGCTCAGAAAACTAAGAGATATGGCAGTGAACAGTACACTTCACAAGAAGATGAGGATATGAACTCAAATGATCATGAAAATGAAAGTATATTTATTTTAAAATACAATGGACTTACTGATACATATGTGTCCCTTGAGACCACACCTTGATATGGCATAAGGCTCAGCTCTTGGAGGTCTTCTCTTAACCATGACTAAAACTGCCATGTATTTATAGTTGATCTTGGGAGCCTAACTTTCCTCAATCACTCTTCAATCTATTAATGATTGATTTGATTCTCCAACTACCATCAATCACAAATTCCTGGCTTCTCTTTCCTCTTTTGATAAAGTGTACTTAACCACTTAAGATTCTTTCACTTTTACATCAATTAAAACTTCAAAAAGTTACAAGAGGTAGTTCACCAGTGAACTTTACATTGTCTTCATTTTAAAGCTTCTTCTATGACTTTGTGGGACTCAAGCCAATATTTAGGCTTGTCATAGACTTGCTCCAATAGTTTTAATGTCCAACTAATGTAGATTCCAACCATGATGAGCTACAAGTGCACAAATGCTATGAATAGTGGTCATTTGGCATGTGGGAGCAAAGATCTCATCAAAATCAATGCCTCTCTCTTGAGCATAACCTTTTTCCACAAGCCTAGCCTTATACTTGTCAATTGTTCCATAAGTCTTACATTTTAGCTTGTATATCCATTTAGTGTGAATGGCCTTTTTGCGTGGAGCCAAATCACATAAAGACCAAGTACCATTCTTCATAGTAGCATCATATTCTGATTGCATAGAAGCCATCCAATTTTCTTAATTTTGTGCTTCATCAAAAGAAATAGTCTCATTCCCATCAAAAAGACTAGAGGCAACCATAACATAGAAATCTGATGCAAAACAAGCACTATGAGAGCTTGAACGAGTATGATATGACAAAAGTGCATCTAAGTTGTTATCTAGCAAAGTCTGCACTAGCCATTTTGGCATAGTCTTTTCCTACTCTATATCAACCCTCTCATCAACAAGTGCATCATGTACATCTCCATCAGAAATGGAATGATCTGCATCATCATGCCAAACCTATAAGGGCTGAGAAATTGCTACGTTTTGACCAACATCTGACTATCCACCTAAAAAAGAGGCAACAAAGTGTCATACACATCTTTGGAGCTAACTAATGTCTCCTTAGTACATGAAAGTAATGGTTGAATTGCATCTTCCACAAAAACAACATCATGAATAATCAAAATGTGTTTAGTTTGTGGATGATATAGATGATAGCCTTTGCTTTCAGAACTGTATCCAACAAAAATACATTTCATTGCTTTATCATTCAATTTCTTGCATTGTTGTTTAGGCACTAATGCATATGCCAAACAACCAAAGGATACACCCATGCAGGCCTAGAACAAGCTGCAATTTTTGAGTAGCTCATCTTGAACCATCTTTTGGGAAGGAGGAATGTTGTGCCCAAAATATAGCCTTCATTGACATGTTTACCAAGTGACTCAAGTTTGGGCAAATAGGACACCATTTCGAATTTCTCTAGGCATAGCAAATTAGCAAAATTCAGATGACCAAAGTGTGCATGCCAAAGCTTTGGGTGTCTGCATAGGACCACAGACATCACTATGAACAAGCTGCAATTTTTGAGTAGCCCGAACTGAACCATCTTTTGGAAATGAGGAACACTGCATTTTGCCCAAAATACAGCATTCACATACATGTTTACCAAGTGCCTCTAGTTTGGGCAAGGAGGACACCATTTTAGATTTCTGTAGGCATAGCAAACTAGGAAAATTCAGATGACCAAAGCGTGCATGCCAAAGCTTTGCATCTGACATAGCCTAAGAATCATGTACTGCACATGCTAAATCATTCACAAATCTTTCATAGTCTATGAGCTTATACAGCCCAAGTCATAAAATGCCAAAAGCAATAATCACATCGCCATTTGACAGATCATGAACTATACACCTGTCATCAAAAATTTTCACAATCAAGCCAATCTTGGCCAAAGCTGAAACTGATAACAGATTCTTCTTGATCCTTGGCACAAATAAAGCATCTGACAAAGTGAAAGAACTACCATCAGTAATATTCAAAATGATCTTACCAACTCCCATGACAGGATAAGAGGCGTTGTTGGCACATGTGACAGTATTCCCTGTAGGGGTAGGCTCAAGTGAAGTGAAGAAATTGCGCTGCGAGGTGATATGTTTGGTCGCCCCACTATCAAAATATCAAACATCTGAGTCTAGTGCAGACATGCACTGCTCATGAGAAGATGGATCAAAATTGTAAACAGTAGTAAAAGCCCATTCTTCTTCCTGCACAAGATTAGCAGACTCTATTTTTGGTGTAGAGGCATGTGCATTAACCATTCCAGTCTCTTTCTTCTTTGCCTCTTTAGCAGCCAGTTTTGGATATTTCTTTATGATATGATCATTTCCTTTATAGAACTTGCAAACTAGTTGAAGAGCTCCATTTTCCTTTGCCCTTCTGACTAGCTAGGAAATCTTGATCTACAACACACATAATGGACTTGTTCTGCCTGGACTGATCTTCCTACAATAGAACAGAGACTAACTCCTCAAATGACAAGGGATTTGGATTGCCTTTCATCATCAAACAACGAGTAGAAGCAAAACTCTGATATGAATCAGGAAGACCATTCAAAATGGTCTGCACAAGTGAGCTATCTGGTATAACCTCATCAGCAGAAAAATTGTTCATTCAAGTCTTTAATCTTTGTTAGAAAACTATCCATAGAATCACCTTCATTCATATGCTCACTCTCCAACTGTTTTCAAAGGTAAGCAACATGAGCCTCATTCCTAGCTTGGTACAATGTGGTAAGTGTATCCCAAGCATCCTTAGCTGTTCGGCAAGAGTGGATGTGAGGAATAATGGCATGTTTGATAGACAAAGCTATCAATACATGTGCCTGGGCATCTCTGCCATACCAACAAATTTGCTCTGTAGTAGGTGCAGTAGAAATCGCAGTATGAATAGGAATTTGCAGAATAACATCATCTTCAACACCTTCTGCATCAGCTTTAGTACCTACAGTTGTAACAGTTGTACACAATAGGACATTTTTCAACACCCTACACAATGTTCCACATTCCTTTTGCAACCAGTACATGTCACAACATATAAGCCCATAACGGGTAGTTGGTACCAACAACTTATCCTCAATAGCCAACATACAGAATACTCACTGTTTTCAGCTATGGCCGGTGACTAAAATACCTTGATGCAGAAAATTGACTTTATCTCAAAAAGTTGAACAGAACTACCCTGACAAATTTTGTTAATCTTGTAGTAGACTTCGAGACGCTTCTACTGGCGAACTTAAACTAGTATATATCTTTGGCACAAAAATACGAATAGTCTACACAAGCACTGCGATAGTGCGTTCGATGGCCGAAACGAACTCAGATCGCGATTTTGGCACCACATAGCGAAGCTGTTTTGATCTTCGAAACACGTTGAGTATGCTCACCAAAATTCGTGTGATTCTGAGACTGCAACCGAAGAGGTGTCGACGATGCCCTAAATGAAGTGAGGACCTGCTCTGATACCAATTGTTGGAGTTAGACGTCTACGGAAGCACGCAAAAAGCACACGGACGAAGAAGAAGCTTGGAGCACAACACACAATACTGAATGTATTACCACTAGAATGTACAAAGATAAGTAGCCCATTAGGGCAATAGGCGTATATACAAGCCAGGGGAAAAAACCTCCTAAAGAGGGAAAAAAGTGCACCGATGGTCCTAGTGCGTTCACACATATCACTACCTAAATATATCAACAATAATGATGGTCATACATGCACATACCAAATGCAATTACAAATAACACAAAACTCAAAAATAATTGATGATTGATTCAAAGAATAGTTGAATAAACATTATAAAAGTAGGCCAATATGCTAAAACAACACTATACTGATGATCGTAGGTGAAACACTTGCCAAATACACACAACAAGGTAGCTTGCACACACTGAGTACACAACCTAAAGGTAGAGATATAGCAAGAAAATAAATACTACCACAAAGTACCAGAGCTCTTCTTCACATACACAAAATAGAGTAACAAGCTACAAACATGATAGTAGTGATAGCCCTAAATGAGTGCTCAACAGTCGCTTATATAGACATGAGGAAGCCAAATAAGTGGCATTGCCCAATTCTTGATGATCCTTGAAGAAAGCCAAGATTAGCTTCTGGCATGGACTGTGTGCCCCAAAATGGTAGAGAGGAGTTACTTTGATGGCCCACCAAACCCCAGAACACTTTATTTTAGACCTTCTTTTGATTGTTTCTGACATCTGCAAGTCTTTGCAATGGCTTTAGTGGTAGTTCCTTGTTTTCTTTCATTCTCATTGTTGCTCTTGGATAAGCGTGTATTTATGATGGGAGTGGGTTGCTCAAATTTGGGGGACACCTTAATTTGATGTACAAAATTTTGGGATCTCCCAGTTATTTTAAGGATAAAATGGGAGTCGCCATGTTTTTGTGGTGCCATAACATGAAGTCGCCTAATTTTTCCTAGCAAAGAGATGAGGGGTCAACCTAGTTTTGAGGTCACCTTGAATTGTGTTCCATGCAAGTTGGAGTCACCCAAATATTGATGCAGGAGAGAATGGGGTTGCCTAGATTTTGCAAGCAAGATATGGAGTCCCTTTAATTTTGAATGCCATACAACTTGGAGTCTTTCAACTTTCTAGTGTAATGTACCTTGAAGTCACCCCATTTTCAAGTAGGAGGGGAGCATGCGGCACCTTATTTCTTTGTGCTACAATGCCATATTGGGTGAGTGTACCTTTGGGCTTCAATGCTTAATTTGGTGACTTATTTTTAGGCTTATATGGAAACTTGGGTGACTCACAATGGATTTACATAAGAAAATAGGGCACATGAAGGAAGAGAAGAATTGGGCTTCTCAGAGAAATCAGGGTGAGTTATTTTTTGGTATTTTCATGCAAATGAGGCTAGTGTACGAATGGGGCTAGACAAAACTAAGGCGACTTCATTTGGAACTTGGGAGGAACTAGGGAGACTAAAAATTGGGTTAAGGGCAAATTTGGGGGACATATTTTTGGTGCTCAATGGAAAATAGGGTGACCCAATTTAAATTTGGCATATAAGGAGAAATGGGGCAACTAGCCTTTCTGGTGCACACATCGAAAGTGTCCATATGTTCATCACCACATCCTTAGAGTTACAACAAGAGAGATTTCATTGTGGTGCTCATCATATGAGTTTAATCCCCTGCTTGCTAAGTTGCCCCCCTACTTGTTTATTTCTGCACATTGGCAAAGATATATCTCTAGCCATATCTCTTTGTACAAATCTTGGATTGCAAGCTTAGTAGTTTCATTCTATTAGTTTCATTGTAAAGTACCATTTTTAATATATTGTTATGCTTGTTTGATTCCTAATATGCAAGTCTAGAGCATCATTTGTCATTGGTCTATTCTCTTTATATTTTTTAGCATTCAAGTGATTGTAAGTGCACACACACATACACACACCATGTTTGGATAGTCAATAGTATTTCTTGTGTGTGATGGTCAGTAGACCTCTCAAAATCCAATTAGAGAGATTGAAATGTTGTTGAAAAGCTTAGAGGTCTAATTTATGTATGAAAAACCTCTAGAATTAAGTACGAGAGTGCAGAGAGAAAATTGAGTATTTGGCTTACTATAATAGCCAATTGTGAGATCCTAGGAATGCCCCAACATACTTTTTCCATAGTTTGGAGTACATATCCTCGATCACTCATATTAGAGATCATCTTGGAGCATTGAAGATATCAGGACGAGGCCTTCAAGTTGAAGGAAGGCCAAGGTTGAAGCAAGGTGCAAACAAGCTTGGAAGAGCCACTGAAGAAGGGGGAGCTTCTAACATCATCAATGCATCAAATTAACTTGAAGCTTGTGAGAAAAGGTAAAATATCAACCTTTTACACTTCTCACATCTACAATCATTATGGGTGACCTTAACACATATATTGAGAAGCTTGGGAAGAGTAATTACCAAGCATGGAATTTTAGAATCTCAAATTTCCTTATGGAAAAGGGACTTATGGGGTTGATTAGTGGCACGACGGTAAAGTCATACTTAGATCTAGATATCCCAACTAAGAATCAAGGGAGAATTGTCAAACAATGGGAGACAAGGGATAGGAGAGTGATCTTTATACTATCCCAACACATTAGTAACTCTATGAAAGGACTTATACACGACCTAGACATATCAAAGAAGGTATGGGAGTGTCTAGAAAGGTGATAGTCTACCTGTAAAAGGGCTAGAAAGATCTATCTCAAGAATGATCTCAATAATCTTATGAAACCATCCACCCAAAGCATCAGTGACTTTATTATTAGATAGGATGACAAATGGAAGGATTTCACCACCTTTTTCTATGTTAGAGACTATTTTCTAGATTTTGAACAACTCATCTCTCTCATGGTGACTAAAGAACTCAACCATGGAAGCAATAACTCAAGGGGCAGACAAGATCAACTCTTCTATGCAGGCAAAGAAGGTAGAGGTAAGGGCAATAGAGGTGCATCAAGAGAAAGAGTTGGATGCAACTACTAACAAGGAAATCAGAGCAACCAATGGAACCAAAAAAATCAAGGTGAAATTCAATCCTCAAGAGGTAGAGGAGGTAGATGTGGAAGTAGAAACAATTGCAACTCCAATGTATGCT
This sequence comes from Ceratopteris richardii, assembly GCA_020310875.1. Classification (NCBI taxonomy): domain Eukaryota; kingdom Viridiplantae; phylum Streptophyta; class Polypodiopsida; order Polypodiales; family Pteridaceae; genus Ceratopteris; species Ceratopteris richardii. Next base: position 67,446,184 of record CM035433.1, on the reverse strand, counting down.
ACAATTGTGGGAAGCTAGCACGTTATGCTAAGGATTGCTACCAAAAGCAAGAAGGAAACAATTATAGAGGAAAAGGTAAGTATGCTAATTCTTCAAATGTGTTAGAAAGTAAAATATTCCTTGGCATGAGACATAGTAATGAAGTTAGGGCACATGATGAATTATGGTACATCGATAGTGGCTGTAGCAACCACACATTTAGTAGGGAAGATTACTTTAACAACATTTAAATACCCAAGCAAAGAGGCTATGTGGGAAATCCAAATGAGGTTCAAAGAGCTAAAATCTTTGAGCCAAATATAGCTAAAAAATCCCAAAATTTGTAAAGAAATATGGCTGAAAATTTCCATCCAAAGATGGTTGAAAATCTCCAGCCAAACATGCCTAAACATTTGCAGCGACACATGGCTGAAATTTAGCATGATATTCAACCAACTTCGGATGTACATTTTGATTATCTATTACATGAGGAACAAATCTATATCAAAGGTGCCTTAATCTATGCTAAAATGGCTGCAATATACATTGCAAGATAGGAAGTTGAGTCTTCCTTTACTTGGTAGAATAAGATTAAGCTCTTGCCATGCATCAAGTGACTTTGTGGATGTATCTCTTGTTGCTACTACATGTAATGAAGTACTAGTCACTTTTGAAGATGCATGTAATTATCCAAATTGGATGAAAACACTATAATTAAAAATTGGATTCTATTCACAAAAAAAAGCTTAGGAGTTATGTGAATTCCTAAAAGGTAAGAATGCCATTGGTACTAAGTGGGTTTACAAGATTAAAAGAAAAGCAGATGGTAGCATTGATTGCTACAAATCTAGACTAGTTGCAACATGTTATGTGCAAAAATATGGCATTGATTATGAAGATACTTTGCACTTACTTCATGCATGACCACCATTTGTTTCATGATTGCATTGAATTCTCATCATGTTTGGAAAGTGCATCAATTGGATGTAAAGATAGCTTTCTTGAATGGAAATTTGCAAGAAGAGGTCTATGTGATGCATAGGTTTTCCGCTTGTCTAAGGCTTTGTATGGACTTAAGTAAGCTCCACATGCATGGTATGGCAAGATATATAAGCACTTGATTGCTCTTGTTTTTACATGTCGTCCAATCAAAAACACACTTTATGTATGCAAATATGGGGATGATCTTATAGTGCTTTTCCTTTACGTTGATGACATTCTCTTGACTCAGTCATGTGATGAGAAAATTAACCTGCTTATGGCTAATTTGTAGCATACTTTTGATGTCACGTATCTTGGTCATTTGGAGTAGTATCTTGGGACTCAATTTGTATCCACTGAGGCACGAATTGTTGTGCATCAAGCAAAGTATATTGAAAAGCTACTTCAATGTTTTGGTTTTGAGGATTGCAATCCTATCTCAACACCAATGGATGATTTAGTTCTCAATTGAGGATGGAAGTGATGCATTTGAATACTTCTCTTTATCACCAATCTATGGGATGTTTGATATATGCATGTAACACAAGACCATACACTCAGTATGCAATTTCCTAGTTGATTCAATTTATGCATAGCCATGGAACTAAGCATTGGAAATTGGTAAAACATGTGTTTAGATAGCTCAAAGGAACTTTGAGTTTGGGTCGCTTTTATGGTAGAGATGTTAATGCATGCTTGCATACTTTTATAGATAATGACTAGGTTGGTTGTTATGATACATGGGTGTCCACTAGTGGTAATTGCTTTTTCCTTGGAGCATCATGCTTATCTTTGTTGAATAAGAAGAAACCTATTGTGGCTATATCTAGTTGTGAATCTAGGTACAGGGAAATATTAATAGTGACAATGGAGTGTATATGGCTAAGATGCCTATTGATGGATACAAGTCTAGAGCATCATTGATCATTGGTCTATTCTTTGCATATTTTTTGGCATTCAAGTGACTGTAAGTACACACACACACACACCATGTTTGGACAAATAATAGCATGTCTTTTTTGTGATGGCTTGTAGACCTCTCAAAATCTAATTAGAGTGATTGTAATGTTTCTAAAAAGCTTAGAGGGACTCTAATTTATGTATGAAAAACCTCTAGAGTTAAGTTTAAGAGTGCATAGAGAAAATTGATTATTTGGCTTACTACAATAGCCAATTGTTGTTGGAACATCAAGCTTACACTATGCTTGAGGTGGATTTGATCTACATCAAAGGCTATCGCGTCGAAAGAATCTCCGTTGGAGAGTTCTTTTTCTTATGCTCATTTATTGTATTTTTTTGAGACATTTTTGATGGTTCATTTACCATTGTAAAAGCCTTGAGCTTTACACATGTAAAGGTAGAAATATAGAGCCAAAATCCCACGAATTTTTGGTGGTTGAAGTTGCATTCAATCAAGCAATCAATCACCTAAAAGTAGATTAAACTAGATCTTCACTTTTCCTAGATTGTAGGAAAGTGAATTGATTCCCTCCAACAACCATTCCCACCTTCATTTGAATTCAAATTTCTCTTGTAGAATTCATGGAAAACTCCTAGAGTCTATAGAAAGACTTGAAATCACTTGTACATTACATGGAAGCAATATACATACACTTGTGACCATCATTGTCTTGCTCCTTCATTTCTTTGCATCATCTTCTTTGCCAACAGTAATCTTGCAGAGGCTTCTGCTCTTTGTCCAAAGCTCCAAATTGAGTGCAAGATGGCTCATTGGAAATCTGTTAGTGTCTAGTTTATGTGTATAAATTTTCAAAGCATTTGGTTCAGTAGATTGGGAGAAATCTGAGTTTTTTTGTCTCGGGGCCAATCTCTGCATATTCCTGAAAAATAGAAAGTACCACCGGTGAATGTCGCATTCATTCCTATAGCATATTTTTCTTATTCCTTACACTTTTGTGCATTAAATACACTCAACCCTATGTGTATCACTCCCATAAAAGGATTTTGTCTAATTGTAATCACGCTGGTCCCTATGGGCATTTGAAGTTCATTGTCTCTTCCATAGATAGTAAGTTTTTTGAGCTAGTCGACCCGCGAACCCATCTGTTTTGTATCGAATCATTCTCCTTGATGCTCCAAAGTACATAGGGTGTTTCTTTGCACTTATTGCATGCCTATAAGGTCTATTTGAGTCTCCATAAGCTGAAGGGCTGGTCTTGTGCCGGTTGGCTTGACCAAACTTCGTCATTTCGAAACGCACTTTTCTACCTTCTACAAGCTTCTCCAAGTTCTTTCAGTGGTATCAAAGCTAGATCAAGATGGGTGACGGCTTTCCCTCAATGATCGAGAACCTTGATCGACACAGCTATGCGGCTTGGCAAATCAGAATGGAGGCTTACTTGCAAGGTAGAAATCTTTATGGAATTGTAGCAGGTGATGCAGTTATGCCTATTCCAAGATCCAAAGGAGGACCTACACAAGAGGAGACAGATAAGCTCACACTTTGGTGCGCAAGGGATGCTCAAGCAAGGTCGTACATACTAAACTCTATCTCTGACTTTCTATTACCACATATTAGATGATGCAAGACATCTCAAGAGACTTGGGATGCCCTCGAGACTTTCTTTTCTGCTAGTACCAAAGCAAGAAAGAATCATCTTTGGAACGAGTTCAACCAAATGAAGAAGACACCTAAACAAACCATCACAGAGTTTGTTACCAAGGTCAAGGAGGTTGCGGATCAGTTAGCATCCATTGGAGAGTTGATTGAAGAAGAGGTCATCATGAGGCAAATTCTCAACGGCATTCAAAGTGATAAGCAATGGAAATCCTTCACGACGGCTTATGATCTCATCATGGATGTGCAAACTCCAGACTTCAACATCTTTCTTGGACAACTCTTCAATCAAGAAGCCAACAATAGCATAAAGGAAGGTAACTTTTATCATGGTAATTCAACTAGTGCTCTATATACAAATAAGAAGGATAAGAAGCAGAAAGGCAAGAAGGAAGAAGATGAAGAAGAGAATTCCCAAGCCAACTTCGCAAGCAAGAGCAAGTGGAAAGGGAAGAAGAAAGGACCAAAGCAAGACAAAGCCAAAGGTCAGAATGTTCAACCTTGTGCCATATGCGATAAGACCAACCACACCACTCAGAATTGATGGTTCAATGGGAAGACCCAGAAAGGAAGTGGAAGAGGTGGATATGGCAGCAATAGAGGCAGAGGTGGACACAACTTCAACAATAACAAAGAAGCTACAATAGAACGGACTACAAAATTATTGAGAAGATCAACCTCATGAATACTCATTGCTTCTTATGAACCTAAGCCACAAAGAAGGTAAAAAAGATGATCATTTGTTCTACATAGATTCAGGATGTTCGAATCATGTTGCAGACAACATTGCTCTTCCATATGATTTGGAAAGTCCAAAGCATAGACATGAAGTGCAAACAGGGGATGTCACAAAGCACAATGTGGAGAAGATTGGTAATGTCAAAGCTTCCAATGGAAGGACAAACATTCTGATTAAGGTTCTCTATGTACCCAATATCACTAAAAACCTAATAGTACATACAGATGTATGGGGACCAAGTCAAGAACCTTCATTGGCAGGATCAAGGTATTATGTCTCATTTATTGACGACCATAGTAGATGGACTGTTCTATACTTTATCAAGAGTAAGAATGAAGTGTTTTATTGCTTCAAGAAGTATCTTGCACATGTGGAGAATCATACAGGTAGATCACTAAAGAAGCTCATATCTGATGGAGGGGGAGAATACTTCTCCAAAGAGTTTGATGAGTTCTTGCAGGAAAAAGGTATCAAAAGGGAAGTGACTACCAGGTACTCTCCTCAACTAAATGGAATTGCAGAGAGGAGAAACAAGACATTGGTTGGATCAGCCCAAACAATGCTTGAAGAGAAGAAGTTGCCACATTATCTATGGGCAAAAGCTATTTCAACTGCTGTGTACCTTGTCAATAGACTACCATCCAAATCACTTCAAGGTATGACTCCTTATGAAGCATGGCATGGAAGAAAATGAAGTATTTCGATGGCGTGCACCACACTGGACTCTCCTTCTCAAGAGCTCCACGACGATATGCTCAAAGTAGAAAAACCGAGCTCCGGTCGCCACGCACAGTACTCCGCACAGTGCTGTACAATACGCAAAAACGCAGTACACAGGGAGCACGAAGACAGACTTCTTAGGTCTTACAAATGCGGTCGAACTTACAGTCTGTGACTGACCAGGCCACTATATGTTTTATTAAAGAACATATACAAAGAAGTGTCCGGTGGCCATTTGGCCTTTCACATGGACACTAACGGTAACAATCTCCCACTAAAGGCCAATATGGCCAGAGTAATTATGGGAGAAAAAAGAAAGAATGATAAAGAATACCTGAGTGTAAGTATACAAACTATACCTCCCACCTGATGGGCATGTTACACAGTATACAAGTGACTGTGTAAGATCAAGAATCAAGTAACCCCCATCAAGTGACAACAGTGTCGAAAGCTATCCTGTGGTAGAGCTTTAGTCAAAAGCATCTGCAGCATTATCTCGAGTGTGAACCTTCTCAAGAATAATGCTCTCAGTGGCTAAGCAATCTCTAATGAAGTGATACCTCACCTCAATGTGCTTGGTCTTTGCATGATAGACCGGATTCTTAGCCAAAGCAATGGCACTCTGACTATCACTGAGCAAGTGAGGTACATGCTGAGGCAAACCCATATCACAAGCAAGACGAGAAAGCCACAATGCTTCCTTACATGCCTCACTTGCTGCAACATACTCTGCTTCTGTGGTGGAAACAGCTGTACATTCTTGAAGACGAGATCTCCAAGAGATAGCACCTCCAGCAAAATGAAAAATGTACCCTGATGTAGACTTACGATTGTCTACACAACCAGCATAGTCAGAATCTGTGTAACCAATAATGGATGCTTTCCCTCTACCTAAGCATAGACACTTGTCCTTAGTGCCACTCAGATATCTCAAAATCATTTTGACCGCTTCCCAATGTTTCTTGCCAGGATTAGACATATATCTGCTCACAACTCCCACTGCAAATGCAATGTCTGGTCTCGTAGCTACCATAGCATACATGAGACTACCAACAGCAGACTGATAGGGAATTTTGGTCATGAATTCCTTTTCCTCATCTGATTTGGGGCAGTCATCCTTGCTCAATTTCACATATGTGGGTAAAGGTGTACTCAATGCCTTTCCACCCTGCATATTGAATCGATGAAGTACTTTGGATATGTACTCACTTTGAGACAAGTATATGCATCTTTTACTCCTATCACGAGTAATGCGCATGCCAAGAATATGTTTGGCATCCCCCAAATCCTTCATATCAAATGTCTGACTCAACTTCTTTTTGAGAATTGACAAATCATAAGAGGACTTCCCAGCAATCAACATATCATCGACGTAAAGTATCAAGCATATCAAGCTGCCATCAGAACATCTCTTTGTGTAGAGACAATGATCCTCATTGCTCCGAGAATAGCCTTGGGACTTCATAAAAGCATCAAACTTTTGGTACCATTGTCTAGGAGACTGTTTAAGTCCATACAAGCTCTTCTTGAGCTTACAAACTAGACTTTCCTTGCCAGGAACTACATAACCCTCTGGTTGTTCCATATAGATCTCATCTGTAAGATCTCCATGCAAGAAAGCTGTTTATGCATCTTAGACTCATTAAAATTGACATCACTACTTCTGATCACTGACCGTGTTTCAGGATCCCATAAGCGATATCCAAATTGTCCTTCTCGACCATATCCAAGAAAAATGCATTTCTTTGACTTATGGTCCAACTTTTGTCTAAGATTCTTGGGTATATGAACATATGCTTCACACCCAAAAACTCGAAGATGATCATAATATGGTGGTTTCCCTGTCCATAACTCTTGTGCCACTTTCAGACCTTTGGCAGTACTAGGTGAAAGGTTAATCACATGAACTGCAGTCAATACTGCTTCTGCCCAAAAACCTTGTGAGAGGTTTGCATGATGCAACATAGAGACTACTCTATCTTGAATATTTCTATTCATCCTCTCAGCTACACCATTCTGTACTGGAGTATAAGGAGCTGTAAACTCTCTACGAATCCCTCTACACTGACAGAAAAGGCTGAATTCATGTGAGGTATACTCACCCCCATTATCTGAACGTAAAGCCTTAAGCTTAGTTCCTTTTTCAGTCTCAACTGAAGCAAGCCATTTTCTGAAAGTAGGGAATACATCATCCTTCGATTTGATAGGATATACCCAGACTTTTCTAGTAGCATCATCTATGAAAGTAACAAAGTAAAGAGAACCACCTAAGGACCTAGTGGGCATAGGACCACACACATCAGTATGAACAAGATCTAAAGGCTGAATTGAAGAGTCAATGTGCGTTTTATGCACATTTCTGGTTTGCTTTCCATATTGACAATGCTCACAAAATGAAAAATCAGAGAAAGATAACACAGGTAAGTAGCCAGAACGAGAAAGATTTTCCATTCCACTACGAGATATATGGCCCAAACGACCATGCCAAATACAAGCCATAGGCTGTTCAGTAACAGCTAACAAGTGTTCTTTCTGTGATACAAATAAAGGGTAAAGTGAGCCAACTTTCCTTCCTTTTGCAATAACCATATTGCCCTTTGATATACGAAAGGACTGAGCATAGAAGACCACCTTGTAACCAAGGTCATCAAGTTGACCAACTGACATCAAACTGCGTGATAATTGAGGTACATGGCGTACATTATGCATAGTAAATTTTGAACCGTCAATGAACTGCACAACCACATCTCCAATCCCCACAACATCACACTGGTAAGAGTCACCAAGTCTCACGGTACCAAGAGACTTTGCTGCATAATTAGAGAACCATTCTCTATGTGGTGTCACATGGAAAGAAGCACCAGAATCTAGCAGCCAGGTGTGGGAAAGAGAATCAGCCATAAGTGCCTCAGATGGCACAGTACTATCAAGTGTCAACACATCAGCATCATCAGAAATAGCATTAATTTCTTCAATCTTCACAGTCGAAGTAGATGGTGCAGGTAACTGTTTAACATGCCCATCAACATTCTGTCCTTTACCTTTAGCATTCTTTAATGCATAACAGTCTTTCTTCATGTGTCCTTTCTTATGACAATAATGGCATTCAATATCCCTCTTCCTTGATTTACTTCTGCTCTTATTCCGTTGACCATTCTTTTCCTTGTTCTTGCTCCTGCCACGTTGTTGATTCTTTCCTTGGTAAGAATCACGAACATTATATGCATCTCCACTCTGAGTGCCAACCATAGATTTTCTACGAATCTCCTCACTCAAGAGTGCTCCACATATGTCATCATAGACGAGTTTACCACCTGGTGCACTATTGCTAATAGCTGTGCAAAATGTATCCCATGATGATGGCAGGGTGCATAACAGCAATACTGCTTTCATTTCATTGTCCATATCCATTTTCTGAGCCTGTAACTGGGAGAATATGGCATCAAACTCATTTAGATGAGCAGCAACACTATCTGTGTCCTTCATACGAAGGTCGTATAATTTTCTCATCAGATATACTTTATTTGATGCCGTCTCTTTTTCATATGTATTGCATAACTTCTTCCAAAGCTCCTCTGCACTTTCACAGTCTAATACTGTAAAGTAAAAATTATCTGCTAGGTGCAAGCGAATGGTAGACCTGGCCATTTCATCTAACTCATCCCAATCATCTTCATCCATGTCAGCAGGCTTCTTTGAAATCCCATTTACTGGCTTCCATTGCCTTCTTTGAATCAGCACATCTTTAATCTGATTCTTCCATAGAGCAAAGTTTGTGCCATCAAATTTTCGGATCTCAAAATGGTCTTTGCCCTGCAAGTTATAGCTCCTCCTCGGAACGCTAGCACTAGACCCTGATCCACCGGATGTGCCTGAGACCTCTGATGCCATGATCGTAGAGAACTGAATAGAATGATAATGGAGCTAGAAGAGTCCAAACACCAACAAATAAGTGTATCAAGGAGTAAATCGACCACTATATAGTTGACTAAACCAGAAATCTGGAAAAATTTTGCCAGAGTATCCTCTGCAAAATTAGCATATGACCAGTGTCAAAGTATCATAAAACTGCAAGTACAAACATGTCTACCTGCATAGTGAATCACTGACTCCACTGCATATAATCAGTTACCCAATAGAAGCCAACTAGGCTTATCGAGCACCTATGAACAACTATCATACATCTCCTATGGCGAGGCTGGGTAAGTCTTCCACCTGCATCACCGAAGAGACCCCGACATCTGGGTGTCTCCCAGTTAAGAAAACCTCACCACGACCCTCTTTATCAAACGTAAAAGGCTTTATGCAAGGAACGTAACCGCTATATCAATGCCCACATGGACGTACATAAGCGGTATCCACAGAAGCGTACATGGTGTGTATGTGCTCAATATATGCAGTAAAATGACACTGAAAGGCTGAATACACAGCCCAAAAAACTAGCCAATAACACCTGCAAGTGTCTGTCAACTCTGATGTTTTAGGCTTTAAAAACCTGCATAAATTTGCAGCGACTGCTCCCACCAAAACTGAAAACCCCTCGAGAAACCTGTAGTTTTATGAGTGTGGCTGAAAATACAGTCCCAAAGGTTGATATTTATTGTCTGAGAAGTACAAGGAACACTCTTCTTGATGTTCTTGGACCTGTGTGAAGAGAACTACGTGCGAAAGTACTCCAAAATGGCTCCAAAAACACCCCAAAATTGCTTCAGAAATAGGCTTTAAAAGCAAAAATGAAGCTTTGACGGACCAAAACTTGTTCAAGGTAATGCCAACCTTAGTCTTTCCCCTTCTTCAAACACCACAAGAGTGTAGCTTAGTGGCAAGAGATTGCCGCAGTTAAGCGAGCTCTGGGGGGAACAGTACTGGGATGGGTGACCTCCCGGGAAGTACCGGGAACCTCTATATTCCTTGATCGTTGAGGTCCTCCCTTGCGCGCAGCCAACGGTGACTTCGGTGACTCGGATGACAAGGTATGCCAAGGTCTATGCCTTGGTCGCCGCCTTAGTCGCCGCCTTAGTCGTAAGCCTTGGAGAAAACCTGGGGGGGGGGGGGGGTGCTCGCTTCGCTCGCACAAAAGGAACAAAGCTTCTTGCCTCGAACTGCTCTGATACCAGTGAAGTATTTCGATGGCGTGCACCACACTGGACTCTCCTTCTCAAGAGCTCCACGACGATATGCTCAAAGTAGAAAAACCGAGCTCCGGTCGCCACGCACAGTACTCCGCACAGTGCCGTACAATACGCAAAAACGCAGTACACAGGGAGCACGAAGACAGACTTCTTAGGTCTTACAAATGCGGTCGAACTTACAGTCTGTGACTGACCAGGCCACTATATGTTTTATTAAAGAACATATACAAAGAAGTGTCCGGTGGCCATTTGGCCTTCCACATGGACACTAACGGTAACAGAAAACCTAGTCTTGGACATTGCAAGGTTTTTGGTTGTTTAGCTTATGTTCATGTACCATCACAAATAAGAGGTAAGCTAGATGAAAGGGCAACAAAGGCAGTGTTTATTGGATATGATTCAACTCAGATCGGTTACAGGTTCTTCAATCCTTCAACCAAGCAATTCACTACAAGTAGAGATGTTGTGTTTGAAGAACACAGGTCTTGGTATGATGAAGACAAACAAAAGGTAACACTACCATATGATCTTGATTCTGGCTCTCATCAATAAGGAAGCAAGCATGATACACAGGTCCAAGATCCAAGAAGTGATACAGACGATGACCCAGATGAAAGAGAAAAGGATTACAAGCTATGGAATTCAAGAGGCAAAGCAAAGATGCAAGAGGTTGGAGAATGCTCAAAACAAGCACCTAGAAGATCAACAAGAGAGAAGAAACAACCAGAAAGGTATGGATATGATTCCACATTTGTTATGAAGCATTCAATCTACTTGGCAAAAGACTCTATTTGAGAGGAACTCTCAACCTATGAAGAGGCACAGGGAAACCCTAATTGGGAAAAGGCCATGAAAGAAGAGATAGATGCATTGAAGGAAATGGACACTTGGGATTTGGTTCCAATGTCACCGAATTAGAAGGTAATTGGTTGCAGATGGGTGTATAAAGTTAAAAGAAATTCAGATGGATCAGTCTGCAGGTACAAGGCAAGATTAGTTGTCAAAGGATGCTCACAAACTCATGGTATAGACTATGAGGATACATTCTCACCAATTGCAAAGATGACTACAATCAGGACATTGATAAGTGTAGCTGCTGCAAGGAATTGGAGACTCCTCCAACTTGATGTGAAAAATGCACTAAGTGAAGAGGTATACATGTCACAACCACCAGGTTTTGAAAACCCTAATCATCCATCTTATGTTTGCAGACTTAAGAAAGCAATGTATGGATTGAAACAAGCTCCAAGAGCTTGGAATTACAAGTTGGTTACATATCTTCAAGATCAAGGCTTCAAAGCTAGTAGCTCAGATCCTTCTCTATTCATCGAAAGGGATCACAATGAGGTTATCTATCTATGTGTATATGTAAATGATATTATTGTCACAGGTGATGATCTAAATGGCATTCAAAGGATCAAGAGACACATGCAAGAGGAGTTCAAAATCAGTGACCTAGGTGAGCTCACATATTTCCTAGGTATGCAGGTGATATATACAGATGAAGGAATGTATTTGACTCAAAGAAGATACATTTAGGATCTTCTTCTCAAGTTCAAAATGGAGAACACTAAACCTGCAGGTACACCTTTGGAGATGAATCATAAACTTAGTGTTTATGAAGGTGAGAAAATTGAAGACATTAAAGAGTATCAAAGCTTGGTAGGTAGCTTGATATATGCTACTCATACAAGGGCAGACATCTCATATAGTGTGGGAGTGCTTAGTTAGTTCATGCACTCACCGAGAAGACCACACATGGATGCGGCTAAGAGATTACTTAAGTATCTCAAAGGTACAATCAATGAAGGTATATTCTATCCTTACTCTTCAGATTTGGATATCAAAATCTACTCAGATGCAGATTGGGCAGGAGCTAAGGATGATAGAAAAAGTACATCTGGTTACTTAGCATTTGCAGGTTCGAAGCTAGTGTCATGGAGTTCCAAGAAGCAACCAACAGTTGCTTTATCCTCAACTAAAGCAGAGTACAGAGGCTTGACCATAGCAACTCAAGAGGCAATATGGTTAAAAGCATTGTATACAGATTTGGGACTTGTCAGTTCCAAACCTCACATATTTGGAGATAATGTAAGTTCCATGTATCTAGCAGCAAATCCTATTTTCCATGCGAGAACCAAGCACATAGAACTCCATTACCACTTCATCAGGGAGAAGCTCATGGCAAAGGAGATTGACATTTCTTTTGTTCCAATTGAAAAGCAAGTAGCAGATATGATGACGAAGGCACTTGATGGAATAAAGCTTTGTAGATTCAAAGCTATGGCAGGTATTCAACCTATCAGAGAATAAAGACTCAAGCATACTTTAGCTTGAGAGGGAGCTGTTAAAACATCAAGCTTACACTATGCTTGAGGTGGATTTGATCTACATCAAAGGCTATCGCATCGAAAGAATATCCGTTGGAGAGTTCTTTTTCTTATGCTCATTTATTGTATTTTTTTGAGAGATTTTTTATGGTTCATTTACCGTTGTAAAAGCCTTGAGCTTTACACATGTAAAGGTAGAAATATAGAGCCAAAATCCCACGAATTTGTGGTGGTTGAAGTTGCATTCAATCAAACAATCAATCACCTAAAAGTAGATTAAACTAGATCTTCACTTTTCCTAGATTGTAGGAAAGTGAATGGATTCCCTCCAACAACCATTCCCACCTTCATTTGAATTCAAATTTCTCTTGTAGAAGTCGTGGAAGGTTGGCTTGACCAAACTTCGTCGCTTCGAAACGCACTTTTCTACCTTCTACAAGCTTCTCCAAGTTCTTTCAATTGTGAGGTCCTAGGAATGGTCCAACATACCCTTTCCATAGTTTGGAGTATAATGTAATAGTGAGAATTTATACCACAAACAGAAGGCGTGATTTCCTCAGCCATGTGTGTTGGCGTGGAAGCAATGAAGTCTTCAATGGGCCAATCTCTTCAAAGTTTCCAAGACCCACACAAGAAGCACCCTGGGTATCAGCTAAATGATCAGAGTACAATCCTGTAGAAGTCGATATTATTTCATTTTGTGAAACTCCCTATTCACAATTGAGGTGTTACAAGAATTTAAGTAGTCCACCTTGTAACCATAAGATCAATGGCCAATCTAAAGACGATTGAATAGGACTTTTGTAAAGCCACCAAAACATGTGAGCTCCTGTATAACCAGCACAAATTAGATACACTACATGCACGCCTTGTATTCAACTTAAATTGAAAAAGTGTACTTAAATCGAAGAAAACATATGACAGATTTGAACAGGGTGTACCGGCGCATATACCGAGGCTTGTGTTGGACATATCGTTGCCTATACCGTCGCATGTTGGGTGTACCAGCAGTTATTCCGATGACACTAGTGGATCTTTTGCTACAGTACCATTACCATGATGTTGCTTAACAAAAGATAATACACTCTGCCCAAAAAAAACCGAGTACATGTGATGTGTACTCTAATGACAACCAAAATATGATTTCATGAAACAGAGTATTATTGGACACAAAAGAGATAATCAGAATGAACTATGAAACATGTACAAAAGAAGTTATATATTTCAATAATGAAGCATGTACAAGAGTGTGGCAAACCACTGTCATATATGATGCTTTTACAAAATGTGGCAAAGCAATGTATTGCCATATGAAAATCAAATACAAAATATTGGTCTTCCACTGTCGTACACATGCAAAGAATGTTCCATATCAACAGTCCTGCAACAAAGAACATTAATGGAATGAGATAAATTCACATGAAAATTACAAACAACAAGTAAAAACCAAGTTTATAAATTAATTACCTCATCGCAAATGCTCCCATCAAACTACCACACTGCATCCCTCCAAGTCCTGCAATAGTGCAGTCAACCCGTGACTATATCCGTAAGACTCCTCCGTTTGTGTGGGAGGACAACCCATTGCCAGATCCTGAAACAAATATAAAAAGATTCGAGAAACATACATGAGAAATTTAACACAAATAAATTCAATAAATGAAATGGTACTTACAAACTCATGACGCATCGTGTCATATCTGCCGCTGCCCAAATGTGACGGTCCAATCGTATCTAAATGTGTGGCTGCGGCATTTCGCTGCTGGCGATATCGATCAGGAGTCTGCTGCTGTTCGTCACAAATCATGTCCCACTCCTCAGCATCTAACCATACAGGCTTTGGTAAGCCTTCTTTGAAAGCATCACGAGCCTCGGATCGTCGATGGGACACGACCTCACATGCAGTATGCAGAATCCACTCTGAAGTGACAATAGACTGTCCATCGGCTAGTCGGAACTCCTGGTAAATCGTCTGTGTGATATAATTCTTCCGATCTTTATCCTGTTCACTCCATTTCAGCATGATGGAGTGTCCAAACTGGATGGAGCAAAGCTGTCGTATGCGTGCACGCATTGCTTTGCCAGCCGCATCCATCACCAGAGCTCCATCTCGGATACTATACACCTTGGAGTCATCATGGTCATGAGCACCCCAAGGTGTACGTGGTGTTCCACGTGGTGTACTGTGTGGCATACCTACATTTGAGGTACTCGTCCTAGGAGTAGAAGCGGGCGACACAACGTCCGTCGCACTGCCTCCACAACAACCGTCTCCTCTGCCTCTAGACCTACCTATAGATCCACTCCTAGAACCTCCTGCTCCAGAGCGTGACCTCGATCTATGAGATCGGCCAGAACCTGTATCGTGCTGAGGTGTCGAACGCACATGTCTACTAGTAGACCCAGTAGGAGATGGCTGCAAAGATGGTCGTGGTGGAGTCACAAAGCTATGAGACATACCTCCTACGAGAGTAGCACTACCCGCAGGAGTGACACCGGCAGGAGTGACACTGGTGGGAGTGACACCAGCGGGAGTGAGGCCAATGGGAGTGAGGCCGACAGGAGTAAGGCCGCCAGGAGTGAGGCCGAGAGGAGTGCTACCACGAGTGATCCAATACTGTGATGCAGCGGTCATATACGCAGGAGAAACCTGAGAGATGAACTCCAAAAACTGCTCCTCTGTCATGGAATGTGGAGTGACTAGAGGACTGTCTCCCATCGTGATCTGTAATAAAAGAACTCAAATAATTAGCATGTGATAAGAAAAGTAATATAGAGAATAAACAAGAAAAAACAAAAATTAGTACGTAAAGTGTTTTATTCAAAATTCCTCTATTCTAGCATCCTCTTGAAGATCCGATGCATCGAGAATATCTATCTCTATATTGATGGCTTCTAAATCGCTTGCTATGCTGGTTTCCTCCTGATCATCATCTATTGCTTCGTCTTCTCGAACAATGACCTCTTCTTCAATGACCTCTTCTTCTCAAACAATGATCTCTTCCTCCTCGACTATCGAATGAATTTCTGAGTCCATTAGAGATGGACTTTCTTCTACATCTATGTTTTCAAAAATTTATCTACTATGTGGAGCGACTTGTAAAACAAATAGCCACTCTCGGTCTTTTGAATCTGGTATTAAAAACAACTTGCTCACAGTCTTTGGGAAGTACAAATGTATCCCTTTCATCTGTCCATAATCTTATGGAGTCGACTTGAAGCAAACCGCTCGTATCCCGTCTCATTGTTGTGTTTCTTCCAAAGGTGACTACTTTGAACCATTTCACATCAAAAACAAAGTAATCAAACTTTCTGAAAGATAGTTTCAAGATGTTTTGAATCACACCACAATAATCTAACTCGCCTTCTAGAGCATTATCATCTCTTGCACTCGCTCTACTTTTTTGCAAAAAATTCACCATCACTCCACTATCAAAAGTAGACCTATTTTGATCGATTCGTGCGATTCGAAAGTGTCGTCCATGAGAACATAGTGCACCGTATTTAATATACTCCCAATCACATCCTTTTGCGAGTTCTTCTTCTTCTTTAGAGATATCTTCACCCGCTGCCTTTGCTTGTGAAACCGCTGTATCTAGCCATCTGCTCATTGGAAAAGGTGGGAGAGTTCGAAGATTTTCTGGAAGAGGCAAAAATCGAGTGGAACGATTTCTTCGAAACTGAGCTCTTTCCTTTGCGTTAGTTTCCTTGGAAAGTTCATACCTTTCTAACCACTTTTGCATAGGCTCAGAGTTAACTATGCAAAACCTCATCGCCTTCTCTCTGAAAGCTGCATCCATTTTTCTTTGCAATCCTTTACCTTGTGGTTCATCGCCTACGAGACGAACATCTTCATCATCGCTCCATAAGCGAGGCATTTTGGGATCCGATATACATAGAAACTCAGTTATGAATACAAGAGATTCTTGTACAAGCTATCCCTCTGCCATGCTACCCTCTGGACGTGCTCTCTGTCGAACAAACCCTTTTAATATCTTCATAAAGCACTCTAAGAAGAACATCCATTGACTATGGACAGTTCCTGCTATTGCAACTTCATCTACCACATGAACCAGTAAATGAAGTTGAATAGTGAGAATACTTATGGGAAAGTATTTCTCTACCATACAAATAGCCTCGATAGCATTGAGTTTCGCACTCTCTATGCTATCTCTATTTATCTCTTTAGAAGATATCCACCGTACTAAAGAACTAATTTTATAGATGGTTTTTTGTACATCCTCTGAAAGACAATCTTTTAGAGCTATAGGGAGCACAAACTGTAAAAACTTGTGCCAATCATGAGGCTTGAGTCCTCCAAGATCGTCGTTTCGTGTGAAAGCAATCTTTAGACACCTCATGCATCCAGTAGGTGTACGAAACTCTGAAATTGTTTTCTGTATACATGTGTATATACATGTATATAGGTATTATATGTGCATGTGTATGTGTGCATATATGTTATGTAGGTGTTAAAACCCTAAAACCCTAATCTTAAATATTTAAATCTAAAATATGTATATTTTTGTATGCATGTGTATCTACATGTATGTATGTATTATATGTATATGTGTGTTTGTGTATATATGTTATCTACGTATTAAAACCCTAAAACCCTAATAAAAAAGACTTAGACTTAAATCTGAAATACTAAAACCTAAATACTTAAACACCTATAAAAATCTAAACCCCTAATCCTAAAACCCTAATCATATTTTATATATATATTTATTTATATATTCAAATTTTTTTTCTTATTTTTCTCTATATTTTTTCTTAATATAAATATAATTGAGTGATATGTATGCCTAAACCCTAAAATCCTAATCTTAAATATCTAGACCTAAAATATGTATATTTCTGTATACATGTGTATATACATGTATATATATATTATATGTATATGTGTATGTATGTGTAAATAGCGTAAAAACCCTAATCCTATTTTTATATATTTGATGTAAAAAAAAAACTTCAAAATAAAATTAGGATTATATGTGTGTATGTATGCATCTGTGTATATATGTGTGTGTATGTATGCATGTGTACATGTGTGCGTGTGTATGTATGCATGTGTATACATGTGTGTGTATGTGTATGTGTGTATGTAGGCATGCATGTGTGTGCATGTATGTGTACGTGTGTGTATGTATGCATGCATGTGTGTGTATGTCTGTGTATGTCTGTGTATATGTATGCATGTGTATACATGTGTGTGTATGTGTATGTGTGTGTATGTATACATGCATGTGTGTATATGTGTGTATGTATGCATGTGTGTATATATGTGTGTTATATGTATGCATGTGTACATATGTGTGTGTATGTATGCATGTGCATACATGTTTGTGTATGTGTGTGTGTATGTATGCATGCATGTGTGTGTATGTGTATGTTTGTATATATTGTATGCATGCATGTGTGTATGTATGTGTGTGTATGTATGTGTGTATGCATGTGTGTGTATGTATGCATGTGTGTATATGTGTGTATATGTGTATATGTGTGTATGCATGCATGTGTGTATATGTGTGTGTGTGAATGTATATGTGTGTATATATGTATGTGTGTAAATGTGTGTGTGTATGTGTATGTATGCATCTGTGTATATATGTGTGTGTATGTATGTGTGTATGCATGTGTGCGTATGTATGCATGTGTGTATATGTGTATATGTGTGTATGCATGCATGTGTGTATATGTGTGTGTATGTATGCATGCATGTGTGTATATGTGTGTATATATGTGTGTGTGTATGTATGTGTGTATGTGTGTGTGTATGTGTATGTATGCATATGTGTATATATGTGTGTGTATGTATGTGTGTATGCATGTGTGTAAATTTATGTGTGTGTATGCATGCATGTGTGTATATGTGTGTGTGTATGTAAGCATGCATGTGTGTATAGGTGTGTGTATGTAAGCATGCATGTGTGTACATGTATGTGTGTATGTATGCATGTGTGTACATGTATGTGTGTATATATGCATGTGTATACATGTATGTGTGTATGTATGCATGTGTAAATGTGTAAATGTGTGTGTATGTGTGTGTGTATGTATGCTCTATTTTCCTATCTCTATCTTCCTTTCTTTCATTATTCTTTATCTCTCTCTCTCTCTCTTTCTCTCTCTCTCTCTCTCTCTCTCTCTCTCTCTCTCTCTCTCTCTCTCTCTCTCTCTCTCTCTCTCTCTCCTTCTCTCTTTATCAATAGAGAATAAAACAATCACTTACAAGTATTCCCCTCTTTTGGATCGTTGTCGTCAAAGCGTAATGTATGTCGTCTATCGTCCAATTCCAAACAATTGATGCCAAAGAACTTCTGCAAAATCAAAGAAAAGAGAAATTATAAAACCTAAAGCATAGAGAAACACAAATGCTAACAGTACGCGCAGCACTTACCAAGATGTGAGATCTAAGCTGAGAGAGAGAGAGTATGTGTGTGTGTAGAGAGAGAGACTTGTGTGTGTGTGTGTGTGCACAAGACAATGCAGGTCGCAATTCGGTTCGCGCGTGCAAGTTCGACAGAAGACCAACAATACTCAAACATGCACAAAAATGTGAAGTTTTGCTCTCAGGTTCGCGATATGTTTAAAACTCGCCGCCGGTACAGGCATCGGTATGGGCGTCGGTATACGCATCGGTAATTCCCAGTAAATTACCGATGCCCATACCGATGCCTATACCGATGCATATACCGACGCATATACCGGCGGCTGCGGGCCACACCGACGATCCGTTTAAAACGGTCATACCGATGGTCACTTGACTGTCGGTATCTCTAAGTGACATTTTTCGAGGCCCATACTGATGCCGACTGTGACCATCGGTATATGCAGCATCGGTATGCCCCTCATATGTTGTAGTGATAGTGGGTAGTTCCTTGGAGAGAGCTATGTATAAATGGCACATGGTTGGAAGGAAAAGAGACTCATCTCTTCATGTGGTCATCGTAATGCTTCTCCCTCTCCCTCTTCTCTCCCTCTCCCCCTCCCTCTCCCCCTCCCCCCCCCTTCTCTCTCTCTCTCCCCTCCCCCCCAATATGCCTTTTACTAAATACCTTACCCCTTGTGCCTGAAATGGAGCTAGGGTCCCCTGTGGATTTATCATGATTATGCTTAATAGTTAGTTTTACTCTCTCCATCTCCCCATTAAGCCTCATCGAGCTCATGTTGTATCAATAACTCCACATTCACTTTGAGCTTTCTTTTCTTTTAGCGATGATAGGGTTCACCCTCCTATAGGCGGTATGGTTATTTTATGGGCCAGGTTGGCCCCTAAAAGTGCAGTTATAGGACTGTATGATAAATTAATTATAATGTAATAGTGAGAATTTATACCACAAACAGAAGGTGTGATTTCCTCAGCCATGTGTGTTGGCGTGGAAGCAATGAAGTCGTCAATGGGCCAATCTCTTCAAAGTTTCCAAGAGCCACACAAGAAGCACCCTGGGTATCAGCTAAATGATCAGAGTACAATCCTGTAGAAGTCGATATTATTTCATTTTGTGAAACTCCCTATTCACAATTGAGGTGTTACAGGAATTTAAGTAGTCCACCCTGTAACCATAAGATCAATGGCCAATCTGAAGAGGATTGAACAGGACTTTTGTAAAGCCACCAAAACATGTGAGCTCCTGTATAACCAGCACAAATTAGATACACTGCATGCACGCCTTGTATTCAACTTAAATTGAAAAAACGTACTTAAATCGAAGAAAACATATGACAGATTTGAACAGGGAAGTAAACAATGTTTTACCTTCATCTCACCAATAAAAAAGGATGATATGGCATATGTGCACATGGCAAACGCAGATAAATGTCAATTTAAACAAATCGAAGGATTAATCAATAATGCCATAAGAACTTTTTCAGGCTATATACTCATGGTGCCTGCATGGAAACAGATGATTCTTACTCTATGGCTTAATTTTCGGACAAGACCCACATACTCTCATAAACACGCAGAAAATTACAATTTATGTGACTCACTCGTCCTATTAAAAGGAGATTGATTCCATCACGAAAAGTATCTCAATTGATACAGAGAAAAAGTTACAAGTGAATGGGACTAGTGCCCATGGGACCCCCAAATCCCACAATGCATACACATTGGCTCATACCTCCTCTGACTTCAACGTAACCCCATTCCTCCGATCCATCAGAAGTCCCTGATGATGTTCCTTGACCAGCACTGCATAAAGCATTGAAGTGCAAAAGAAGTAGGCCGTAGATCAATAGAAGTAACGTATAATGTAACAGTGCTAACGGGAGGAGCAGCAGCTGCTGTAAAAGCATGTGGAGGCATTCAAGAAAATGGCGCACCGGATGACCGGTCTGAAGTATTCTTTGAGAAAGAAACTTGTAGAACTATGTAATAGTAGGACTGCAAGTACCTCTCTGGCGCTATTGGAGACAGCTTTCAGTCCAGACAAGAAATTTCAATGGCTGTTCGAGTGAAATATGTGAGATAGAAACTGTCGCAACAGATCGTGATGAATGTTGGGGACTGTGACAGAGTGAGGAGAGCAATATATGATAGAAGGGTAAGTCTGAGGATTTGTGTAGTTCGTAGTTCACAAACGAACAACGGTAGTAATCTGGCCGCGCTATCAGAAACTGTATAAATTATTTTCCAGCCTGCACAGAAAGATGAATGTACTCGATTCAATTTCCGCACAGAAAGATTGAGTTACAACGCTTGGACTGTTAATGGGACAACCGGAAGGCGAGCTATGGATAAAATATCTAAAACGTGCGGAACCCAATGTCGCCCGACAAGACTTATAACCAATTAGAAGTTGAAGTTGGCTGCATTGCCTTGAGTGAAATATATATTTGTGGATCATCTCTGGAGGAGTGAAATCGGAGTGCACGCCAGAAACCCATACATTCCGTATTGGTCGGACATTCGGTATATAGATTACTCAGCTCTGAAGGCATACACAGAACAAATTAGCGAATGGTCATGAACGCTTTGTGCAAACGCGAAAGCAACTCGAACAAACGCCAATGAATTTTGCGCTCGATTGGTCATACATATGCAACGGCGGACTCTGCGCGTGCTACAAACTTTAAGCAAGAGCAACTTTAAAGAATGCCGGTTGAAAGTCATATCGCTTTCACCAGGGAATCCGGATTTGCGAGAAGTGGAGGTTGTCCGCCATTAAATTTTGAGAATAAAGAATGAAGGATTTTTTTTTTAATAGAAGAAAGTTCGGCCTTAACCTATTCTCCCGGACTTTAATTAAAATAAAGAAAAGTTACAAGTGAATGCGACTAATGCCCATGGAACCCCTCCAATCCCACACTCCAAGGGAGGAGTATGGCAAGCTAGAGGGCACTACAAATGATGCAAATAAATCTATAATCTCCCTCATGTGGGACCCATTTTGGTTTCAACCTGTTGTGTTCGAGGAGATAAATACAGTGATGTCTAAACGATGGAGATCTCTTATCTCGGGAGATTCTTTTACCTAGAAGAAACAAGGATTTCTCGATCGACCATTCTTTAGGATTTTGGCCAAAATTGATAGCATATCGCTCCCTCCAAATTTTCCAAAGAGTCTCACCCCTGATGGCATTCCATAGCCTCGATGAGCAGCTGACCGCCTCACCCAATAGCACCTGTTGCCAATTGGTTTGGTTCGTGAGTCTCAATACTCGCATCATGTGATGCCAGATAACACGGGACTTGGGGCAATCGAAGAACAGGTGAGCTAAATCTTCGATGCATCGATGGCAACGCTTGCACCATGGTGGCACACCACAGATTTTGTTAGCTCTTGCATTGGACCAAATTCCCTTATGCAAATAAGATCTGCCACATGAGAATGGACTTTTTGATCTCGATTAGGGGGTGCCAAATAGACATGAACCTTTAGTTCCCATCGAAGTTTGGTCCAAGAATGGCACCACCTCTTGTTAAGGGTGTGATGAACATCTAACTTCTCTTTGAAGTTGGGGATTCTGGATATTTTCTTACCATTGCTCCAATTGAGGCCCTCCAGGCAAGGAAGATCATGTCCGTAGAGAAGGTGGGTAGTTGAGCGGTCCCACGCTAAACACCTTGAAGAAGAGTCCATTCCTCGAGAGTAACTCTATGCCTCGGGTCTAAGTCTTTGAACCTAATTCACTAGTTGGTCTCTTGTTTCCATAGATGTTTCCACTGTTTGAACCCCTTGTTCCATAACTGCTTTGCAGTTTGAAGGTTCCAAGGCTCCACCCCCCTAATGCCACTAATCGGGATCCAGATGGAGTCATTTTGTCTTATCCCAGCCGCCCACTTCCACTCATCACTGATTCTGATGAATTCTTTGGCCTTGTTCCAACTCTTCCATAAAGAAAACACGAGGCTAGAGCCTTTCGGGGACACTGGGTGCGTGAGAATCCCTATGTCCTTCTACCCAGGATGACCAACTAAGGTAAGGTCCTCCATGTTTCTGAAGATCAGTTTAGCCCAAGAGGACTCACTATTGCTGCAAGCCTTGATAAGCCACTTTGTCGCCAGCTTGTCAGCCAACCCAACGATATCCAAAATCCCCAAGCCCCCTGAGTCTTTCGGGCTAATGCAAGTTTCCCATTTGATTTTGGGAATCCCCCTCCTGTTGGGGTCCCCAGTCCAAAGGAAGTTTCTGTAGATTCTTTCCACTTTGGCCAACTCTTTCTCCTTAGGTCTCCAACACGAGATGAAGTAAATAGTCGTTGAAAGCATAAATCTGTTAACAACCATAGCATGTCCTACCAAGTTGACTTGCATACCTTTCCAATGATTTAGTTTGCTATCCAGTTTGGCAAGCATCCAGTTCCATCGTTGGTCCATTGTGATGTCGAAGCCCATTGAAATGCCGAGGAGACGTAAGACTTGACCTCTACGGATAACTTGACACCCCTGATCTAACAACAATTGGGGTGGAGGTCCACGGATTGCTTAGAAAGCCGTTTTAGCATGGTTGATTTTTGAACCTGACGCCATACAAAAAGGTGTCGAGGCAACTCCAGAACACCTCAATGTTGTTCATATCGTTATGTACGAAGGCATTCATGTCATTGGCAAAGAGTCTAGCAATCAATTGGCCATTATTTAGAGGTAAGGAAAGACCCTTGAGATTGCAAGAGTCCATGTGATGTTGTAATAGGCGACTGAGGCCGTTCGAGACGATAGTGAAGAGTAGTGGAGCTAGAGGGCAAACTTGCCTGATAGATCCTTTTAAACGTATGGGCTCAGAGAGCTTACCGTTGATATTTATTCTAGTTGAAGAGTTTCCAAGAAGAGTGGAAACCATCTTCGTGAACTTTTGGCTGCATCCAAGGTCTTTCAGTGATTGAAGAATAAACTCCCATTCCAATCTGTCATACGCTTTGTCGAAGTCGATCTTAATAAATACCAGATCTTGTGCAGACTCCTCAGCAAATGCAAGGCCTTCCCAAATATCGACAATTGCTTCAAGTATAGATCTACCTTTGATAAAACCTTTCTGGTCCTCACAAAGCCATGACTTTAAATGACAAGATATTCTGTTGGCAATAACTTTGGCGATTATCTTGTATCCAGTTTGGAGCATGGTAATCGGCCGCCAGTTTTCAACTTTGTTCTTATCTCCCCTTTTGTGAATTAACTTGATGACACTGTTATTAAAACACTCGGGGAGGGCACCGAAGGAGAGAGCCTCTTGCCACACTAGACGCAGTGGGGTGTTCAACACGTGCTTGAAGGACTTGAAAAACTCATTGGTGAGGCCATCAAGACCCGAACTTTTTCCATTGGGAAGAGCATCAATAACCTCGATAATTTCATCCTCAAAAATGTTAGCAGCCAGCAAAGCATTCATGTTATGTGGGATTCTAGATTGAGGAACCCTTGAGATGGTTGCCATGCAATCACACCTGTGTGGAGAAAGGGAAGTGGAGACCCCGAGAAGATGGGTAAAGTGCTCTACAATGATAGCTCTGTTCTCAACTTCAATGCTACACTCGATCCCATTGTTATCGATCAAGAAGGGGATGGATTCTCTAGCTTGTTTCCTTTTGAGGATGTTACACATCTCTTTCGATGGTTTGTCATCCTTCCCGGCCCACCAATCTTTGAAGAATATTTGCAGATTTTTCCTTTGAAGCTCTTCCTCGAGTCTTAGTCTTCCCCTGATTTTCAGAAGCCCTTGTTGGCATTGTAAGTTACCTTTGTTCACTTCTTCTTCAAGCCATGAGAGCCTCGGATACACTATTTCTCTTCTTTTTTCCTGGATATCTCTTATAGTCTTATGAGTCGTGATCGGAATTTGTCGAGTCCTTTCCACCGTGCTTCTCCAACACTTGGCCGGTTCATTACAGTAGGCAAAGGCCTCCGCCCACACTGTGGAAATTTCTTGGTGGATGGAAGGGAGGGAAAACAATGTCTGACAAGCATGAAACCAGGGAGCTTTCCGGAGGATGGGAATCGGTTTGAAAGAAAGAGTAATCGGGTAGTGGTCCAAGATAGTCAGGTCCATGTGTTTGGAGATTGAGGGAATACCCCACTGGAGGATGGTGTTTTCGTCGATGTAACATCTGTCAAGTCTTGTTTTCCTTAGGGAGTCCCCTAGTTGGAGATTAGACCAGGAGAATCCCTTCATGTCTTTCACCTCGATAAGGTCGAGATGGAGCATGATTTTATCCCATATCTCTTTCTCCTGACCATCAATAATTTTCCCCTTGTTATTACATCGGTCCTCAGGAAACTCAACCATGTTGAAGTCCCCACAAATCAAAACATTGTGTGGGAGGGAGTCCAGGGAAGCCCACGTATCGATTCTATCCACCTGTCCATTAGGGGGCATACATTGAGACCACAGTGAACAGAATTGGGAACCCAATGGAGACAGCAATCCAATGATGATTCATATCTTCCCAAATCGAGGTTAATCTGGCAAACCAAGAGTGGCTAATACCAATCGCAATGCCCCCTACTCCCCTAGGGTGCGAGGTGGAGAACCAAAGGTGGTTCGGAGAAATGCATTTAAGTCATTTTTGGAGGTCCTCTGTGTCGATTTTAATCTCTTGTAAGCAGATAAAGTCGGGATTGAGGCACTTGTCTTTGAACCACTAACCAATAATCGCAGCTCTTGAGGGGTCAAACAAACCCCTGATGTTTAGCGATGTGATTTTCATTAATGATGGTTGCCATCTTTGAGGGGAGGGACCCGATCTTTTTTTTTCTTGTGATCTTCTTTTTTCCTCCCAGCTTCTTGACTTATGATTTTACTCTTGAGGGGGCTCTTCCAAGGCATGCCCAACGGTTGTTTTCCTTTCATCTTTGACTTTTGTTGTGGTAAGCTTGGCATGCAAATCAGAAGAGTAGGACCAAGGAAGGAGCTTTCACTGTCTGGGTTGTCTTCATTGCTATTAGTGAAGCCTTCCTCTTTACTCATGGTGTAACCTTCCTGGTTGTCTGTTCTGCTGGTAGAGCACCCAAGGGAATTATCAGCAAGGTCTTATTCATAATGGTTATCCCCTAGGAGGTCGACCTCATTAATCTCCTTCTCTAGGTTACAATACCTGTTATTCGAAGGAGCAATGGACGTACCAATGGTTGTACCGTTCCTTGCTAATGATCTTCGAGGGCTAACTTTCTTTCTACATCTTACTTCGGTGAATCCTTCTGAATCTGTCTCTACAACATGAGTGCCCTCTACTTCCTCCCTCAGAGGGGGGTGACCCTGGGTGCCAACTTGAGGGAAAGGATCTGAGGCCCCATCTAGTTTGAACTTGTTTTTATTGGTATTTTGCTTCAAGGGGCAATCTTTGATCCTATGGCTTTATTGCCTGCAACGGAAGCATGCATTGGGCAAGTTCTTGTAAGTAACCTCCTGAACCAAAATCTTACCCTCTCCACAGTTAATGGAGATCTTCGAGGGGAGGACCTGGTTCAAGTCCGTTTCAATGCAAATTTGTGGGTGCCATCGTGCATTGAAAGAATATTGAGTTCCATCATAAATTAACCCCCCAACATCCTCTCTTGAGGCCATCGAGCGATCGATCGGTGAAACGATTTCTCGAAGAAATCCATACAAGAAGTACAACAAATTGGGAAGCTCCACCCAAAGTGGGTACTGAAGAGGCTTTGACTTGTTTGGAATAAAGTCCGGGGTCCACTTGAATAGACATAAGGTGGACTGGCCCACTTGCCAGGAACTGGCTTACAGGGATTCAAAGGCCATCTCTTCATTCTCAAACACAAGAAATAGGTGATTTTCTGGTAGGAATTGACATTTGCACACAATTAGACCACACGGGAACCACTCTTTGCGCAACCAATTTCTCAAATTTTCTAGAGGGGGCCTAGGGCCAAAAACTTGACCGATCAGACAAGTTTTCAACAATTCTTCCTGTTTTGCTGCCATAGACTCATTGCATAATGAGACCACTGGAGGAGCGACGTCCGATGGGACGGAGTCCATCTCTAGGGGGAACTGAGATAGGGGGGGAGCCACATTGCTCAGGACCAAAGAGCGAAAAAAGATGGACATTGAGGCGAGAACAAAGGAAAGCTGACTAACCACCTCCTTTTTCTATCGAAACCAAAAGAAAGCATAAACCCTTTTTTAAAAGCAAAAAGCCATAAGATGTAATAAATGAGTTATCTTAGATAAACCACATAATCGTGTTCATTAAAAGAATAGATATAGTGACATATCATGAATCTAGTTGTATACCTAATTGTTCAAGGCTGGAGTGAGTCTCCAGTGACAAGTCCCAAGTTCGAGTGATTTTTCCCCTGTCAATCTTCAAGTTGTCAATGAACAAGAACTTATGAAATATGCTAATGAGTCTTCGCCTTCAGCTCATGAGATCATCCATGTTGGTATCTAAAATTTGATTTGTTTTGATCAGTTTGGGGTCGAAGATTGAACTACACTTGCTTACAACAATGACAAAAAAGAGAATGTCGCATGAATTACATCCTAAATATAGATCGATGCATGTGTTAAACTAACTCAACTCAAGTGTAATTTTCATAATGACACCAACTGGCAACTACGTGTTTTGTTATCAGCAAGATGTAATGTACACACATGCTTTTTTCTAATGTAATCTACACACAAACCGTTTTCTGGTTGCGATTCACAATTGATCTTTCGAAATGGGCTGTAAATTCGTTTTGTGAAAACCTAGCACTTCCTAATGTAGCTTGCTTTCCGTGGCCCTATGAGATGGTTACAATCATCATTCCGATGTTCCTTGTTAGGAATTTACATTTGTACTATTAACAGACTTGATGAGTGTATGAAAGAGGGAGCACTCTTTGAATGAGAAATACCTGATCTCGTGTGTTTCCATCCCCCTGCATACATGCACCATTCGACATGAAGTCATGCATATTGCACAATGCATACTCCTCTAGGACCATAGGCGACCTTGAAGGGGTTGAATCTGGCACACGCAATGAGGGTAGAAACTTTGGGATTCTTTGC
Source organism: Ceratopteris richardii (assembly GCA_020310875.1). NCBI lineage: Eukaryota > Viridiplantae > Streptophyta > Polypodiopsida > Polypodiales > Pteridaceae > Ceratopteris > Ceratopteris richardii. The sequence continues at coordinate 67,418,273 of CM035433.1, read as the reverse complement.
TCCTAAACGTTGCAAACAATACGTTTTCAATTGATAATCATGGAACAGGGAGTAATGAACGTGAGGCTATTATACATGGCATTCATTACCTGATTCGTGGAGGTCTTCACCGTCATCCATCATCGTTTATAATGCGACCAAAATGTGTCAAAGCCTAGAGTGAAACTGGTTTTCAAAAAGCTTACTCACGATGCTGGAGGGTGATGGCTCAACTCATTTTCCTGATCGGACAAGCTATGTAGTTCATAAAGAGTTCTAGCTGCAATGACATACTCGTAAGTTGTGATGCCCTGACAAATCACCAATTCTGAAATATATCAACACGCTTCTTTTATACAACTGAAAACTAAGAAACAAGAATTACACACGTTTCTGATTAGTATGATATGAAATAGTAAAAGCTCCGCCGAGGCAGCCATTGCAACTAATGATGACGCAAACTGAAAGCAAAGAAGAAACTGTGAGTTTGAAGTAATGTAGCGAGATAGTCGAAGAGATTGGAGAAACAACTTACCACAATAGGCAATAGTCAAGCTTTTGAAAATCAATCTTCCTTCTTCCTCCGATTTAGCAACATAAAACATACGCGCAGAGTCCAGACATTCTCTCGAGTCCCTGTTCCTCTCACTCTGTCCCCTCTTAGTGTATCTTCCTCTTCATCCCATCAGATGAAAGCATGATGTACATTGCATCTGGATTCTGTAGTGTGGGGGTAGTTGTACTATGTACATAATACATACTACAAATTTTGAAATTCGAATTGAGAGAGTTATGGGCCGAGGTTCGACTCTCAAGATAATTCCCAGTAGAACAATTAACAAATGGTAATAGGTACTTATTACTAATCATACATTAAATGTATGGCGATGGTATTTAAATCTTAACCTAACTAATCAACGGTGGATCTCTAATCTCGCACCTTCACTATGACAGGCATGTAGGGGGCCAGTAGAGGCTAGTACCATATGGCATAATATTAAATACACCATACTTACCTACATGTTTTTAAATGAACCTTTATTTTAAAGGTACCTTTTACACTTAGCCTTTAAAAAAAGGATGTTCACATGGAAGAACCGGTAAAATAAAGAACTATTTTTCAAAATTTTAGGCAGTGTAAAATAAGGGCATCAAATTGGAAAAGCCGGTTTTTATCGATTTTAACCGGTACAATTACATTATAAGGGTGGTTTTTTTGAGCACTGGTCCATCACTTCCTTGGTGTTGCCCGTAGCTTCTCGCTATTGGCACTGGTGTGCGGGCCACTGCCGTGCTGTGCTTCATCAAGGCCGTTGCCATCGCTTCCAAGATCGGGACTCCATTGTAATTGACGATTGTCGTGTTCGTATCCTTCTTTCCCAAAAAATTAAAGAGACTATGAACCCATGCAAATCATAAAACACTCGTATTCCTTGCTATGGGCCATCGCGACGGTCACTATTGGTTTTTGACGACCGTATTACCCATTTTGACCATTTTGGACCGTAAAACAAGGTCACAATTTTTTTTTACCTTCAAAAATTACATTAAAAATCTAAAATACAGGTATTACCTATAGATAACCTTCAAAATTGAAGGGCATGGTAGACCGTCAAAATACAACACTGGCGATGGTAGTCCTTGGGCCATCGCATCCTACTCGCTAAGATTCCTTCAGTTTCTCTTTGGGCCACCTCCAGCTTCAAGCTTAAATTCTTCCAAATCAAATCCAAAAGCTTCCTCCCTTCGTTTTAGTTTCACAAAAGGAAAAATCTAATCTTTTTCTATTTCTTTCTCGCTTCTGGTCTCTTCTCTAGGCTCTGTTGGCTTCCATTTCTGTCATGGTGAATAGTGCTTCTTTTGTCAATCCAAGTTTTAGCTTATTCATAGTGAAGTCGGGCATCAAGTTAATTGCAAGCCTGCCCTCCACTATAACCCTTGTAAAAATCTAATTCCGAATAGAAACAATCAACCTTGAACTATAGTGGCCTACCAATGGAGCAGGGGGAAAGTCCACCATGCATCCATCTACACTTGGTGGCGGGCTTAGGTAGGTAGAGTGTATGAGCTTGAGCAAGTCACTTCTTACTTTGCATCCATTTTAATGAGTTGATATAGATTTACCTTATGATGAGTTTCCTTTAGAATTTCTTCAATATCTACATCATGTGCATGTACCTGAGGGTGAGTCCATTGGTCCCTCAATGATTTAGGCACCCTCTCATAAGCTTCTTCAATGGCCTCATGCTTGCTCAATTTGGCCTTATTCCCATCTTCTTTCTCCTTGGGTCTCTGTTTCTCTTCTAGGTTGCCACTTGCCTAGATCTAGTCATCACAAGTACGTAGAGCATGAAAGAGCAAAAGAATCTGGAGCCATACCTTCTTCCTATGGAGAGACTCATATCATGTGAATTGGAGTGGGGCAGATGTTGGGAAAGTCCCTCATATAATGGTCTTTGGCATCAAGGCAATGTTGATAGGGAGATGCACCCTCGGGTAGAGAGCATTTACTTTGAATATGCCCATACTTTGCACATCGATAGCACATGAGTGATCTGGTGTACCGTTTGAGTAGTTCTCCTCCATGTTATGTGAATTTGATCAGGTGTACCGTTTGAGTGGTTCTCCTCCATGTTATGTGCTAGCATAAAAAATGTTGGGGACTTGTGAATTACCTCTTTGTTGAGTGCCCTTGAGGTATTAGCAATCACAAGCCTCATGAACTTTTTTGCCACAAAATTGGAAAGTTACTCAATTGGGGCAATTCAAATCAGAATCTCCACTATTTTTGCATATCGTACACCATATCTACCTATGGATATCTTAAGTAGTCTACAATTCCTCCACTTCCCATGGAAGTTGTGCCAGTAATTCATCATTGTACCATGCGAGTGGTGAAGTAACCTTCTCTTCCTATTAGTTCTGTTGCATTTTAAGTTCTTCCGAGTCCTTCTTGAGCTTCTCAATCAGGTCTAGGAAGGTGGTCTAATCAAGTTGATTATGGCCTTCAAAGTGTACTCTTTCCTCTTCTATGCATGAGGTAGCTACCACAAAGTCCTCCAACATAGCATCTAACCTTATAGACTCTCATAGCTTTTGCTGAGAGGACCTTGGGAGGGCCTTCTCAATCCATTGCTTCACAAAGAAGTCACCTTGAGCATGTGCCAAGCAAGCAATAAGGGCTTTAGCAGGCCTATAGAGCTCATGAAATGATTCACTTGGTTGGAGCCTTACATTTTTTAGTTGGTCCAAAGCTCATTATGAGGAGTTGTTGGGATGAAATGTCTAGTAGAATGCGGTCTTCAAAGCTTCCCAAGCGGCAAAGTGTCCATGTGCATGTTGACTATACCACTTGTCTACAAGTCCATCAAGAGGAGATGGAAACAAGACAAGCATGGCATCCTCATGATTTTGCAATCCTTGTCCCTAGCATGCGGATATGAATCTCCTTACATGATCATCACCATCTTTGTGCACTAAACCCTTGAAAGTAAGAAATTTGATGTTTAATCTGATTAGCAAATTTCCAAGATCCTCCATTGGTGCTTGGGTATCTTCAAAGTGTCCGAGGAGGAGTGTGTTGGAGCAAGTCTATGCCAAGCCTAAGTATTGGCTTGAGTCCCACAAATTCATGAAAAAAGCTTTAAAATGAAGACTATGTAAAGTTCACTTGTGAACTACCTCTTGTAACTTTTGAAGACTTTACTTAATGTAAAAGTGAAAGAATCTTAAGTCGTTGAGTCCATATGATCAAAAAGGGAAAGAGGAGCCACGAATTCGTGATTTGTGGTAGGTAGAGAATCAAATCAATCACTGATTGATTGGAGAGTGATTGAGGGAAGTTAGCCTCCCAAACTCAACTATAAATAGATGGCAGTTTTAGTCTTGGTTAGAGAGACCTATGTGAAGACCTCCAAGAGCTGAGCTTTATGCCATATCAAGGTGTAATTACAATGCACACATATGTATCAGTAAGTCATTGTATTCTACAAGCAATATACTTTCATTTTCATGATTATTTGAGTTCATATGTCCATGTTCTTGTGAAGTGTACTACTCACTGCCATTACTCTCAGTTTTCTCAGTCAGATTGCAGAGATTGTTTCTCTGAGCTTGGTGCATCATTTTCAGTGATTTAACTTGGTAACGTTAGCTCTATAAGCCTAATATATGCTCAAAAATTTTCATGTCATTTGGATGTTGCAATCTTCAGTTATGTTCATTTGAAGTCAACAGAGTCTGTTCATCTTCACTTCTCTGTCAGGTACCTGATTTTTTCACTCACCTTGTCAGAGCCATTTCTCAGTGGTTACTTATCTAAATTCCGTGATTTAAAGCTTGTTAGATTTATCTTATTGTCTAGTATAACCGTACAAATTTTCATAATCATTGCATTCCTACATTTTGAGTTATGTTCATTTTTCTGCTCACTGGTCTCAAACTGTAGCAGCCCGTGAAAATCGAGATGATGTCATCACTTGTTAAAACTCATTCTCAGTGTGTGGTTTATTATTTTTTATGAGATTAATTTTGAAAGTTAGCTCTTTAAGCTACCTAGACTTCCCTAAGAGGAATGAAGCTAATTGTTGTTGTGCTCAGAGAATTATGTAAAACACTGGACAGGTGTATGAACCAAGAATAGCAAGTTTTCACCTCTAAGCTAACTCCAACTTATCTGTTTTGATCTATCTTTTTGAGAGTGATCTTCCAAGGTACATAGGGTGCCTAATACATCCATTGGCAAGCTAAAAGGGCCCACCACATACTCCTGGAGTTCATTTGGCTGGTGTAGATCAAGGATTTTGCAACACCTCTTCATCTTCAAGCACATACCTATCCATCTCTTCACAGTGGTATCAGAGCAAGGTTGGACAACATGGCAGATGGATTTCCTTCATCAATTGACAAATTGGACAGAGGTAACTACTCAGCTTGGTCATTAAGAATGGAAGCTTATCTCCAAGGTAGAAGTTTATATGGTTATGTGGTTGGAGATGAAGTTATGCCAAGTTTCAAGAACAAAAGTCAACCAACACAAGAAGAGCAAGAAAGATTGAGCACACGGTGCTCCAAGGATGCACTTGCAAGGTCTTATCTCCTCAACTCTATCTCAGATTTTTTGTTGCCTCACATTAGAAGTTGTAAGACATCTCAAGAAGTGTGGGATGCACTTGAAGCTTTCTTTTCTTCAAGTACTAAAGCTAGGAAGCATCAACTCTCAAGAAGGCTCCCAAACAAAATGTGACTGATTTTGTCACTAAGCTCAAGGACATAGCAGATCAGTTGGGAAGCATTGGAGAGGTAATAGATGAAGAGCAAATTGTAAGGCAGGTCATCAATGGCTTGAAGGCAGATGACAAGTGGGAAGCATTCACCACAGCTATGGATTTGTACATGGACATGCATGTACCTGATTTCAATACACTGATTGGACAACTACTTACTCAAGAGGCAAAGCTTATCAAAAATGGAGAAAGCTCTAAAGGTAATCAATCTTCAGCTTTATACACTGATAAAAGCAAGTCCAAAGATAACAAAGGAAAGGCAAAGAAAGCGGATGATGAAGCAGGTACATATCAAGCTAACTATGCAAGTAGAGGAAGACATGGCAGAGGTAGAGGAAGAGGAGGTAGACAAGGCAGGGGGAGATCCCAAGACTCCAACCCATGTTCTATTTGTGGATTAACTAATCATACAACTGAAAATTGCTTTAGGAATTCCAGGAATCAAAGAGGAAGAGGATACAATAGAGGAAGTTATGGCTACTCAAGAGGAAGGTTCAACAACTACCATGGCAATTACAACAACTACAATCATTCAAACTATCAAGGAGGCTACAAAGGAAGGAGAGACTACAATAACTACACAGAAGACTCAAACAAAGAGGATTCATTATTGATCATGAACATGGCTATGCCACAAGGTAAATCTGATGAGCATGTTTTCTACATAGATTCAGGTTGTTCAAATCATGTGGCAGGAAATATGGCACTCCTATCAGATTTAGAAGATCCAAGGAATAAGCATGAGGTACAAACAGGAGATGATACAAAACATCCTGTGGAGAAAATAGGCGATGTCAAAGCACATGATGGAAACATCAACCTACTCAGTAAGGTACTCTATGTCCCTACCATTACAAAGAATTTGATAAGTGTTGGGCAGATAGTAGAGAAAGGGTTGCAAGTCAGGTTTACAAAAGCAGGAGCATTTGTTGAAGATCCAGGTCAAGGATTCAGAAAAATTGCAAAAGGTGAAAAGACAGGTAGATTGTTCACATTTGAATTACAGGACACTAGAAACATTGCTCTCTTTAATTATGGTAGTCAGACACTCACAAAATTGGAAGTATGGCACAAAAGGTTAGCACATATTGGTGAAAGGTCATTAAAGCAAATTTGCAGGGACCAAAGTGTACTTGGACTCCCTAACTTGTCAGAACAACATATGATTTATAAGTGTAGTGCATGTCAATTTGGAAAGTCTCACAGGTTACCATTCATGAAGAAAGGTTATATGCATGGAGATCTCTTGGAGTTGGTTCATACAGATGCATGGGGACCTAGCAAGGAAGCTTCAATATCTGGATCAAGGTATTATGTTTCCTTTATTGATGATTGCAGCAGATGGACTATCCTATTCTTTATGAAACACAAAGATGAAGTTTTTTCATGTTTCAAAAGATATTTGGCTCTTGTGGAGAATCAAACAGGTAAATCACTAAAAAGGTTAAGGTCAGATGGAGGGGGAGAATACTTCTCCCATGAGTTTGATTCTTTTCTTCAAGAAAGAGGAATCAAAAGAGAGGTAACTACAAGGTACACTCCTGAGCAAAATGGAAAGGCAGAAAGGAGGAATAGGACAATTGTTGAAGCTGCAAGGTCTATGTTAAATGAAAAGCATTTACCTAATTACTTATGGGCTGAGGCTGTATCTACAGCCACTTACTTGATTAACAGGTTGCCTTCAAAATCCCTTGATGGGATGACTCCATATGAGGCTTGGAATGGAAGAAGACCAATCTTAGATCATTGTAAAATTTTTGGATGTATTGCTTTTGCTCATGTTCCTTCACAGGTTAGAGGCAAGATGGATCCAAAGGCAGAAAGGTGTGTATTTATTGGATATGACAACAATCAAAAGGGCTACAGGTTATACAACCCTACCAACAAAGGATTCTTGGTAAGCAGAGATGTAGTTTTTTATGAGAACAATTCATGGTATGAAGATTCATGCAGGAAGGTCAATTTACCATATGATCTTGAAGAAGATTTTCCAAAGCTTGGTAGAGAACAACCAAAGATTGAAGAACAAGACACCTCGGATGATGATGAAGAATCTCAGATGGAAAAGATCAAAGCATGGAAGTCTAAAGGTAAAGCAAAATTGCAGGAACTTGGACATGAGGCAGAATCATCACATCATGGCCTAAGAAGATCTATGAGGGAAAAGAAAAAACCAGAAAGGTATGGGTTTGACACCTCATTAGTAACTAAACATTCTATCTACATAGCGCAGGACATAAACCAAGAGGAGCCATCATCATTTGAAGAGGCCAAAGCAAAAACAGAATGGAAGCATGCAATGAAGGAAGAGATTGAAGCACTTGAGGAAAACAACACTTGGGATTTGGTGCCCAAGACTTCATCCATGAAGGTAATAGGCTCAAGATGGGTCTATAAACTCAAGAAGAATTCTGATGGTTCCATTAACAGGTATAAGGCAAGGCTTGTAGCAAAAGGCTTTGCACAAACTCAGGGAATTGATTATGAGGAGACTTTCTCTCTTGTGGCAAAGATGCCTACTATTAGGGTTTTTCTTAGTATTGCCTCTTCCAAGAATTGGAAGATACTTCAACTAGATGTAAAGAATGCATTTTTGAATGGTTGGATAACAGAAGAGGTATATATGGCACAACCACCTGGTTTTGAGAATCAAGTTTATCCTGATTATGTGTGTAAACTTAAAATAGCATTGTATGGTCTCAAGCAAGCTCCAAGAGCTTGGAATTTCAGGCTTGTTTCATTCTTGCAAGACAAAGGCTTTCAACCAAGCAAGGTAGATCCTTCACTCTTTATTAAAAAGAGTAATTCTGAGATCATCTACCTATGTGTATATGTAGATGATATTATATTGAAAGGAAATGATGCAGATGGTATGAAGAAGATCAAAGATCAGATGAGAGAAGAGTTCAGGATAAGTGATTTGGGTTCACTTACCTACTTCCTAGGCTTGGAAGTTGTCTACAAAGATCATGGTTTGCTTCTCACTCAAAGAAAGTACATTAAGGACATGTTGGCAAAATTCAAGATACAAGATTGTAAGATTGCAGGTACTCCAATGGAGGTCAATCACAAATTGAGCTCACATGAAGGTGAACTCATAGAGGACATCGCATCATATCAAAGTCTAGTGGGTAGTCTCAACTATGCCACATTGACAAGAGTAGATATATGTTACAGTGTGAGTGTGCTAAGTCAATTTATGCACACACCAAGGAAACCACATATGGATGTTGCCAAAAGGATTCTCAAGTATCTCAAAGGAACCATAAATGAAGGACTTTATTATCCTTATGTATCTGATTTAGGTTTGAAGCTATTTTCTGATGTAGATTGGGCTAGCTCCAAGGAAGATAGAAGGAGCACTTCAGGTTATCTTACCTTTGCAGGTTCAAAGCTTATTTCATGGTCATCCAAGAAGCAACCCACAGTTGCTCTCTCTTCTACTGAAGCTGAATATAGAGGTCTTGCCATAGCTACTCAGGAAGCTATGTGGATGAAGACATTATTCAAAGATCTTGGATTGGAGTTTGGAACTCCAACTATTTTTGGTGACAATATGAGTTCTATTCACTTGGCTGCTAATCCTATTTTTCATGCAAGGACTAAACATATTGAATTTCATTATCACTATGTACGAGAGAAGGTTCTAAGCAAAGAGATTCAAATATCATATGTGTCCACTCATCAACAATGTGCAGATATTCTAACCAAAGCATTGGATGGTACAAAGCTTTGCAAATTCAAGGCTATGATTGGTTTACAGGTAATCTTGGAAGATTGAAGACCTCAAGCATACTTGGCTTGAGGGGGAGTTGTTGGAGCAAGTCTATGGCAAGCCTAAGTATTGGCTTGAGTCCCACAAAGTCATGAAAAAAGCTTTAAAATGAAGACTATGTAAAGTTCACTTGTGAACTACCTCTTGTAACTTTTGAAGACTTTACTTAATGTAAAAGTGAAAGAATCTTAAGTGGTTGAGTCCACATGATCAAAAAGGGAAAGAGGAGCCACGAATTTGTGATTTGTGGTAGGTAGAGAATCAAATCAATCACTGATTGATTGGAGAGTGATTGAGGGAAGTTAGCCTCCCAAACTCAACTATAAATAGATGGCAGTTTTAGTCGTGGTTAGAGAGACCTATGTGAAGACCTCCAAGAGCTGAGCTTTATGCCATATCAAGGTGTGATTACAAGGCACACATATGTATCAGTAAGTCATTGTATTCTACAAGCAATATACTTTCATTTTCATGATTATTTGAGTTCATATGTCCATGTTCTTGTGAAGTGTACTACTCACTGCCATTACTCTCAGTTTTCTCAGTCAGATTGTAGAGATTGTTTCTCTGAGCTTGGTGCATCATTTTCAGTGATTTAACTTGGTACAGGTAGCTCTATAAGTCTACTATATGTTCACAAATTTTCATGTCATTTGGATGTTGAAATCTTCAGTTATGTTCATTTGAAGTCAACAAGGTCTGTTCATCTTCACTTCTCTGTCAGGTACCCGATTTTTTCACTCACATTGTCAGAGCCATTTCTCAGTGGTTACTTATCCAAATTCAGTGATTTAACGCTTGTTGGATTCATTGTACTGTCTAGTATAACCATACAAATTTTCATAATCATTGCATTTCTACATTTTGAGTTATGTTCATTTTTTCTGCTCATTGGTATCAAACTGTAGCAGCCCGTGAAAATCGGGATGATGTCATCACTTGTTAAAACTCATTCTCAGTGTGTGGTTTATTATTTTTTATGAGATTACTCTTGAAAGTTAGCTCTTTAAGCTACCTAGACTTCCCCAAGAGGAATGAAGCTAATTGCTGCTGTGCTCAGAGAATTATGTAAAACACTGGACAGGTGTATGAACCAAGAATAGCACGTTTTCAACTCTGAGCTAACTCCAACTTATCTGTTTTGATCTATCTTTTTGAGAGTGATCTTCCAAGGTAAATAGGGTGTCTAATACATCCATTGGCAATTTAAAAGGTCCCACCACATACTCCTGGAGTTCATTTGGCTGGTGTAGATCAAGGATTTTGCAACACCTCTTCATCTTCAAGCACATACCTATCCATCTCTTCACAGAGTGGAGTGCTTTCCTAGCCTCCTCTTTAGAAGGTGGTGTCGGAGGTAAATCTTGAGAGTAATTGATGGAAAACATTAAGGGTATAGGGGTGATTGGTCATCGAGAAGAATGATGACATGACCTTTTTCACTTGTGGGACTCTTGTGAAGATGAAGAGACACCCTAGTTGCTCAGGTATGGGTCATATACCCACTCGCCCAAATTTGGGTTGGAGCCTAGCAAGAAGATGAATTCTTACTTCAAACAGGTGCCTCACATAGAGAATGGAAGGGTTCCATCAGGCATACCAAATTGTAGAAGAGAGACCAATTACCTCTTTTCAGAAGAGGGGTAGACATGCTTCCTAGGAACCTTCTATTCAAGGGGGTTCTCCTTAGGGAAGTATACCCTATAACATGCCTATGCAAAGAGACACTTTACAAATGGAGAACTTCACAAATCAAGAGTACAAGAAGGAGGATTTTACAAGGTTTTAATGCCTAAAAATTGCATCTATAGATTCACATAGAATTAGAGATTATGGCAACACATGATAAGAAATGCAACCCAAATGATCCCACACTAGCTCATTTCTTGCCACTTGCTCGCCCTTAAGGTTACCTACTCAGTCCTCTTACTAACAGGGCTCCCTTTCCACTGATAATGCAAGGAGTTAATAATCAACCAGTGAGATAGATACCAAGGGCATAATGACACTCATACACTCATAGAAATATGCAACTTCAAATAACAAAAAACTCAAGAAAAACTGATGATTGATTCAAAGAATAGATCAATGAACATTACAAAAGTAGGCCAATTTTACCGCATAAAACAACACTATACTGATGATTGTACGTGAAATACTTGCCAAATACAAACACCACCATAGCTTGTTTAGGATCACCTAGTTTTCTTTAGGATAAAATGGGAGTCCCCCTATTTTTGTGGTGCCAGGAGCCGCCTAGTTTTTCCTAGCAAAGAGATGAGGGGTCACCCTAGTTTTGAGGTCACCTTGAATTGTGTGCCATGCAAAATGGAGTCACCCAAATATTGATACAAAAGAGAATAGGGTCACCTAGATTTTGCAAGCAAGATATGGAGTACCCTAAACTTTGAATGCCATACAACTTGGAGTCTTTCAAGTTTGTAGTGTAATGCACCTTGGAGTCACCCCATTTTTTGGTAGGAGGGGAGAATGAGGCACTTTCTTTCTTTGTGCTACAATGCCAAATTGGGTGAGTGTACCTTTGGGCTTCAATGCTTAATTGGATGACTTATTTTTATATGGAAACTTGGGTGACTCACAATGGGTTTACATGAGAAAATAGGGCACATGAAGGACGACAAGAATTGGGCTTCATAGAGAAACCAGGGTGGTAAATTTTTTGGTATGTTCATGAAAATGAGGCTAGTGTACAAATGGGGCTAGACAAAATTAAGGTGATTTCATTTGGAATTTGGGAGGAACTAGGGCGATTAAAAATTGGGCTTAAGGGCGAATTTGGGGGACATATTTTTGGTGCTCAATGGAAAATAGGGCGACCCAATTTAAATTTGATAGATAAGGAGAAATGGGGCAACTCGCCTTTGTGGTGCACACATCAAAAGTGTCCATATGTTCATTAGCACATCCTTGGAGTTAAAACAAGAGAGATTTCATTGTGGTGCTCATCATATGACTTTATCCCATGCTTGCTAAGTTGCCCCCCTACTTGTTTATTTCTGCACACTTACAAAGATATATATCTAGCCATATCTCTTTGTACAAATCTTGGATTGTAAGCTTATTAGTTTCATTCTATTGGTTTCATTGTAAAGTACCATATTCAATATATTTCTATTCTTGTTTGATTCCTAATATGCAAGCCTGGAGCATCATTGATCATTGGTCTATTCTCTGCATATTTTTTAGCATTCAAGTGATTGTAAGTACACACACATGCACATACACCATGTTTGGACAGCCAATAGTATGTCTTGTGTGTGATGGTTAGTAGACCTCTCGAAATCCAATTAGAGTGATTGAATTGTTGTTGAAAATCTTAGAGGTCTAATTTATGTATGCAAAACCTCTAGAGTTAAGTATGAGAGTGCAGAGAGAAAATTGAGTATTTGGATTACTATAATAGCCAATTATGAGGTCCTAGGAATGGTCCAACATACTTTTTCCATAGTTCAGAGTACATATTCTCCATCATTGGCATCAGTGATCATCTTGGAGCATTGAAGTCATCAGGACAAGGCCTTCAAGATGAAGGAAGGCCAAGGTTGAAGGAAGGTGCAGACAAGCTTGGAAGAGCCATTGAATAAGGGGGAGCTTCTAACATCATCAACGGATCAAATTGTTGGAGTTAGACGTCTGCGGAAGCACGCAAACAGCGCAAGGAAGAAGAAGAAGCTTGGAGCACAACAGACAATACTGAATGTATTACTAGAGAATGTACAAAGATAAGTAGCCCATTAGGGCAATAGGCGTATATACAAGCGAGGGGAAAAAAACCTCCTAAAGAGGGAAAAAAGTGCCCTGGTGGTCCTAGTGTGTTCACACACATCACTACCTAAATATATCAACAAATCCCCCTTGGATTGATGCAGTGAACAAGGAGATGGCACTCATGTATAAGGAAGTGTCAAGCTATGTGGAATCAATCCACAAAAGGAAGTAAGTCCAAAGCTTTGCGAAAAGCTTCAAACTTCTCCCTAGGTAGAGCCTTCGTGAAAAGGTCTGCAATGTTCTCCTGCATGGGCACATATGCCAAGCTGGTCTCCGGAGCAGAGAACCTCTCCTTGACATAATGATAATGCACCTCAATGTGCTTAGTGCGAGCATGGAACACAAGGTTCCTCGCAACTGCCAATGTGCTCTGACTATCAGTGAAGATGGTGGTGGCAGAAGATTGACCAACACCCAAATCAGCCATAAGGAGTCTGAGCCACACACACTCAACAGTAGCTGTGAAAGCTGCCCTATACTCAGCCTCACAACTAGGAGTGGCCACAGTAGGCTGCTTCTTGCTCAACCAAGATATACATGAGCTACCAAGCATGAAGCAAAAGCCACTAGTGGACACACGAGTGTCATAGCAACCAGCCCAGTCTGAGTCAGAAAAAGCATGCAAATCTGGCGGTAGTGATCACCCCTTGGGATAAAACAACCCAACTAGCCAATTACCACTCAAGTAGCGAAAGATACGCTTAACCGCCTGCCAATGCTTGACACCTGCGCAATGCATAAACCTCCTCTATCGACATGCTCTTTTTCTCTAGTGTATGCAACTCATTCTTTAGTTGCAGTTTTCATGCCTTTGCATTGGTCTCATACAATGTGACCAAACTGTTCCAAGACTCTTTCAGATTTTTGGCATCCTGTATGTGCCCAATCATGCTATCTTGTATGCTAAAGAAAGCCAATACATAACCTTTCGTGCTCCTTGATTCCATTCTTCATGTGCTCTTAATTGATTCATAGTCTAATTCCTCTCTGGTAAGTATAGAGCATTTTTGTTCTCTTTTTTGATGTACTTCTAGTAGATTGTTCCCATCATCAAATTTGTCATTCTAAATCTCCAAGCATGAAAGTTGTTTTTGTCCAACTTGTCACTCATAAGCTGACTCATTACATTAGCATTTTCCATTTTTGCAGCAATTCACAACACTACAAGAACACTACAAGTAGTAGCTTTGCTTGAACACTATCACACTATGACATGAGAGTTCGATCCCAGAAAAACACAACTTGTGTACCAAGAATACACAGAATCTCTTGAAATTTTGGATTTTGGATATTTGAGTCTTGATGAATAGAATGCAAGTTAGAGTTCTAGTTTTTTTTTGGGTCCCACCTTGCAGGCCCAAAATGGAGGTTAAGATGGCTTTGAAACAAAAATCTAATAAAAGTTTCTACCTTTATGCCAAATTTCATAGCAATCTGAGGTTGTTTGTGAATCATGCTTTCTCCATGTCTTCTCGCGTACTCTTCATTATGGGCCTTCTCTACAAGCTCTCTACAACCACACTATCTCTGATACCATGTCACAAGAAAGGAGTGAGGAAGAGAGCTCACTCATAAAGAACAATACATAAGGAAAATCCTAATGTCTATAAATGAGTGAGCTAGAAAAAAACAAATGTGTCATCACTCTCAGTAGATAAATCTAGTAAATCTCACTAAAGTTTCCTTAACATATACCAACATGGCCAATATGCATGTGAGAGAAATGAAAAAGTGATACATGTCATCCTCAATCATCACATGTTGAGCTTGATATCTCAGAATGGCTTGTGTGACTTGCTTGTTTAGTGCACATGTGTATGATTATATGCTCAGGGGAATTTATTAGAACAAATAGGTCTACAAAAAGTAGCATCTCTATCATTGAGAGTGTTATAGGCTCGATTAGGAGCACTTAACACAAATGAGTGATTTAGAGAGCAAGGTAGAAGAGATGTCCTCACCAAGTTCAAGAGACGTGTATAACCTAGATCCAAATATGCTAGTGAATTGGATGTCAAGATTTGAGGGTGAATCTCAAATAAGACTCACCTTCACACATTCCAATGCATTTGGAGCCACCATATCTAAGGATGATTATCAGCAATTAATAGTTGGGCTAAGCGAGCTCAGGGATTTGAATCTCCCCAACACAAGCATGGTGAAACCTTAAGGGTGGATCATAGTGGACAAAATGGGTGCCTATTCCATGGTAATCGATAGACTAGAATGAATCACTCCATAAGGACTAGACATTCTATATGATCTTGGTTACTATCCAACTCTAGGACCTCAACACAATTGGAATAAAGTTGATCCAAATGTATTACCCTCTGTCATAAGGACCTTACATGTTTGCAAATTTGTACATGATGGATTGTCTCCAAAAGTACATTTTTCTCATGATTTCAAAGAAGCCTTTTGGGCTCATCCATTGGCTTTGGGCTTTGGCCTTTAATATTGGAGTTAGACATTTGCGGAAGCACACAAATAGCACAAGGAAGAAGAAGAAGGTTGGAGCACAACACACAATACTGAATGTATTATAGAGAATGTACAAAGATAAGTAGCCCATTAGGGAAATAGGCATATATACAAGCCAAGGGCAAAAAACCTCCTAAAGAGGAAAAAAAAGTGTCCCGACGATCCTAGAGTGTTCACACACATCACTACCTAAATATATCAACAAATCCCCCCTGGGAGTGATGTAGTGAACAAGTAGTTGGCACTCATGTATAAGGAAGTGCCAAGCTATGTGGAGATCACTCCATGAAAGGAAGTAAGCCCAAAGCTTTGCGGAAAGCTTCAAACTTTTCCCTAGGCAGAGCCTTCGTGAAAAGGTCTCCAATGTCTCCTACGTGGGCACATATGCCAAGATGATCTCCCAAGCAGAGAACCTCTCCCTGACATAATGATAATGCACCCCAATGTGCTTAGTGTGAGCATGGAACACAGGGTTCCTCACAAATGCCAATGCACTTTGACTGTCAGTGAAGATGGTGGTGGCAGAAGACTGGCCAACACCCAAATCAGCCATAAGCTGTCTAAGCCACACACTCAACAGTCGCTGTGAAAGCTGCCCTATACTCAGTCTCACAATTGGAAGTGGCCACAGTAGGCTGCTTCTTCCTCAACCAAGATATACATGAGCTACCAAGCATGAAGCAAAAGCCACTAGTGGACACACGAGCGTCATAGCAACCAGCTCAATCAGAGTCAAAAAAATCATGCAAATCTGGCGGTAGTGATCCCCCCCTTGGGATAAAACAAACCAAGTAGTTGGGTACCACTCAAGTAGTGAAAGATGCGCTTAACCGCCTGCCAATGCTTGAATCTTGGGCAATGCATAAACCTGCTCATCTATGAGACAGCAAATTGAATATCTGGCCGAGTAATGCATAAGTAAATCAGGCATCCAACAGCCTCCTGATAGAGGACATCATCAAATGCATCTCCAGCATCATGAAGACTCAATCGTAAACATGTCTCCATAGGAGTGGCAATAGGCTTACAGTCTTCAAGGCCAAAACGTTGCGATAATGTGTCAATATATTTCGTTTGACACAAAGCCATTCCACCATCAACTTGCATAAACTAAATGCCCAAATAGTGATGCAAATGCCCCAAATTAGACATCTCAAATGAGGCATGCAAATCATCCTTAAAATCAGCAATATGCTTTTCAATAGGACCAGTGAGCAGCATGTCATCAACATAGACAACAATGATCAGAAGCACATCATTAGCACACTTAACATATAAGGTGCTTTCAATTGGAGTGTTCTCTAAACCATGTGCAATCAGATAGGCATGTATCTTCTCATACCAAGCACGTGGTCCTTGCTTTAAACCATATAATGCCTTCTTTAAGCTGCACACCTGGTTTTTCATGCCTTTTCTGCATAAAGCCACGGGGCTGAAAAACATACACTTCTTCATGCAAGTCATCATTCATAAATGCAGTTTTAATGTCCAACTGATGTACATTCCAACCATGATGGGCTGCAAGTGCATAGATGCTCCGAACAGTAGTCATACGACATGTAGGTGCAAAGGTCTCATCAAAATCAATGCCTCTTTACTGTGCATAACCCTTTACAACAAGTCTAGCCTTATACCTATCAACTGTACCATCAGGCTTACACTTCAGCTTGTATACCCACTTAGTCCCAATGGCCTTCTTGCCAGGAGGCAAGTCACATAAAGACCAAGTACCATTCTTCATTATAGCATCATATTCAGATTGCATAGCAGCCATCCAATTTTTTGAATTTTGTGCTTCATCAAACGAAACAGGATCATTCTCATCACAGAGACTAGATGGAGCCATAGCATAGAAATCTGATGCAAAAGAGGCACTATGAGAGCCTGAACGAGTATGATATGATAGAGGTGCATCTAATTTGTTGTCACGCAAAGTCTACACCAGCCATTTTGGCATAGTTTTTGCCTCCTCAATGTCAGCTCTCTCATCAATAAGTGCATCATGTAAATCTGCATCAGAAATGGGATGATCTGCATCATCACATGAAACCTGGAAAGGCTGAGAAGTTGCCTCATTAGGACCAGCACTAGATTGTCCACCTGTCAAAAGAGGCAACAAAGTATCATACATGTCTTTGGAGCTAACAGATATCTCCTTAATACATGAAAGCAATGGCTGAATAGCATCTTCCACAAAGACAACATCACGGCTAACCAGAATGCGTTTAGTCTGTGGATTATACAGACGATAACCTTTACTTTCAGAACTGTACCCAACAAAAATACATTTTATTGCTTTATCATCTAATTTTCTGCGATGTTGTTCAGGCACTAATGCATATACCAGACAACCAAAAACACGCAAATGTGCAACAGATGGCTTGCGATCATGCCAAGCCTCATATGGAGTGATAGATTGCAATGCTTTATTGGGACACCTGTTAAGTACATATGTTGCACACATGACAGCCTCAAGCCAGAAACTATGTGGTAAAGCCTGACTCTTGACCATACACCTCGCCATCTCCATTGACCTATTCGTTCGTTCAGCAACTCCATTTTGTTGAGGTGTATATGGCACTGTACACTGGTGTTTTATCCCATGTTCAGCTAGAAATGCATTAAAATCAGAAGACATATATTCCCCCCCTTGATCAGAACGGAGGGTGCCCATTTTACATGCTGATAGATTTTCAGCCAAAACCAAAAACTGTTTGAAGCACATGAACACTTTGGACTTTGCCTTCAATGGATATACCCATGCATGCCTCGAAAAATCATCGATGAAAGTCACGAAGTAAAGATAATTTCCAAAAGAAGGTGTCTGCATAGGACCACAGACATCACTATGTAGAAGCTGCAATTTCTGAGTAGCCCGAACTGAACCATCTTTTGGAAAGGAGGAACGCTGCATTTTGCCCAAAATATAGCCTTCACAAGCATGTTTTCCTGGTGCCTCAAGTTTGGGCAAAGAGGACACCATTTCAGATTTTTGTAGGCATAGCAAACTAGCAAAATTCAGATGACCAAAGCGTGCATGCCAAAGCTTTGCATCTGACATAGCCTAAGAATCATGCCAAATCATTTACAGATCTTTCATAGTCTATGAGCTTATATAGCCCATGACATAGAATGCCAAAAGCAATAATCATGTCGCCATTTGACAGGTCATGAACTGTACATCTGTCATCAAAAAATTTCACAACCAAGCCAATCTTGGCTAATGCAGAAACTGATAATAGATTTTTCTTGATCCCTGGCACAAACAAAGCATCTCACAAAGTGAAAGAACTACCATCAGCAGTAGTCAAAATGATCTTACCAACTCCCATAACAGGATAAGAGGAGTTGTTGGCACATGTAACAGTATTCCCTGTATGGGCAGGCTCGAGTGAAGAGAAGAAACTGTGCTACGAGGTAATATGTTTGATCGCCCCACTGTCAAAGTACCAACCATCCGAGTCTATTGCAGACATCCACAACTCATGAGAAGATGGGTCAAAACTGCAAACAGTAGTAAACGCCCATTCTTCTTCCTGCACAAGGTTAGCAAACTCCGTTTTTGGTGTAGAGGCTTCAGCAACAACCATTCCAGCCTCTTTCCTCTTTGCCTCTTTAGCAGCTAGTTTTGGACAGTTCTTTATGATAGGATCATTCCCTTTACAGTACTGGCAAAACAATTTCTGCTTTTCTGTTTTTTTTCTCATCTTTGTCTTGGTTCTTTGAATGTGAAGCATTTGCAGATTTCTGCTTACTAATAGAAGAGCTCCATTTTCCTTTGCCCTTCTGACTAGCCAAGAAAGCTTGATCTGCAACACGCATAATGGACATGTTGTGCCTGGACGGATCTTCCTGCAATAGAACAGAGACTAACTCCTCAAATGACAAGGCATTTGGATTGCCTTTCATCATCAACCGAAGAGTAGAAGCAAAACTCTGATATGAATCAAGAAGACCATTCAGAACGGTCTGCACAAGTGAGCTATCTGGTATAACCTCATCAGCAGAAATCAATTGTTCCTTCAAGTCTTTGATCTTTGTTAGAAAATTGTCCATGGAATCACCTTCATTCATGTGCTCACTCTCCAATTGTTTTCGGAGGTAAGCAACACGAGCCTCATTCCTAGCTTGGTACAACGTGGTAAGAGTATCCCAAGCATCCTTAGCTGTTCTGCAAGAGGGTATGTAAGGAATAATGGCACGTTTGACAGACAAAGCTATCAATGCATGTGCCTTGGTATCTCTGCTATCCCAACGAATCTGATCTGCAGTAGATGCAGCAGAAACCATAGTACGAACAGGAATATGCAGAATATCATCATGTTCGACACCTTTTGCATCAGCTTCAGTACCTGCAGTTGTAGCAGTTGCAGGTGTGATAGACCCTGCACAATGTTCCACAATCCTTTTGCAACCAATACATGCCGCATCATATAAGCCCATAACGGGTAGTTGGTACCATCCAACTTATCCTCAACAGCCAACATACGGAATACATCATTGCTTTCAACCATGGCCAATTGACTGTATCTCAAAAAGTCGAATGGAACTACCCAAACGAGTTCTGCTAAAATTGTAGCAGACTTTGAGACACTTATACTGACAAACCAAAACAGGTATATACCTTTGGCACAAAAAGACAAAATAGCCTGCACAAGCACTACGATAGTGCATTCAGAGGCCGAAATGAGCTTTGATCGCGATTTTGGCACAACAGAAGCGAAGTTGTTTTGATCTCGAAAACAGGCTGAGTATGATCACCAAAATTTGTGTGATTCTGAGACTGCAACCGGAGGAGTGTCGACAGTGCCCTAGATGAAGCGGCGACCTGCTCTGATACCAATTGTTGGAGTTAGACATCTATGGAAGCACGCTAACAACACACGGAAGAAGAAGAAGCTTGGAGCACAACACACAATACTGAATGTATTACTATAGAATGTAGAAAGATAAGTAGCCCATTAGGGCAATAGGTGTATATACAAGCTGGGGGGAAAAAACCTCCTTAAGAGGAAAAAAAGTGCCCCGACGGTCCTAGTGTGTTCACACACATCACTACCTAAATATATCAACACAAATCAACTTTAAGCTTGTGAGTAAATGTAAAACATCAACCTTTTACACTTCTATCACATCTACAGTCATCATGGGTGACCTTAACACATAGATTGAGAAGCTTGGAAAAACCAATTACCAAGCATGCAAGTTTAGAATCTCAAATTTACTTATGGAAAAGGGACTTATGGGGTTTATTAGTGGCACAAAGGAGGAAAGAAATAAGAAAGTGGTCTTTATACTATCCCAACACATTAAGAACTTTACAATAGCACTAAGACCTAGACACATCAAAGAAGGTATGAGAGTGTCTAGAAAGCCAATATTCTACCTCTACAAAGGCTAGAAAGATCTATCTCATGAATGATCTCAATAATCTTAGGAAACCATCCACCCAAAGCATCAATGATTTTATTATTAGATAAGATGACAAATGGAAGGATTTTACCACCTTTATCTATCTTACAGACTATTTGTTAGATTCTAAACAACTCACCTGTCTCATGGTGACTGAAGAACTCAACCATGGAAGCGATAAGTCAAAGGGTAGCCAAGATCAACTCTTCAATGTAGGCAAAGGAGGTATAGGCAAGGGCAACAGAGGTGCATCAAGAGGTAGAGTTGGAAGCAACTACCAACAAGGAAATCAGCACAACCAAGGGAACCAAAAAAATCAAGGCGGAATTCAATCCTCAAGTGGTAGAAAAGGTAGATGTGGAGGTAGAAACAATTGCAACTCCAATGTATGCTACAATTATGGGAAGCTAGCATGTTATGCCAAGGATTGCTGCCGAAATCAAGAGGGAAACAATTATAGAGGGAAAGGTAGGTATGCTAATTCTTAAAATGTATTAGAAAGTAAAATCTTCCTTGCCATGAGACATAGTAATGGAGTTAGGGTAGATGATGAAGTAGGGTACACAGATAGTGGTTGTAGCAACCACACATTCAGTAAGGAAGATTAGATTAATAACATCTAAGCACCCAAGCAAAGAGGCTATGTGGAAAATCCAAATGAGGTTCAAAGAGCTAAAAAATTGAGCCAAATATAGCTCAAAAATCCCAAATTTTCTAAAGAAATATGGCCAAAAAATTCCATCCAAATATGGTTGAAAATCTCTAGACAAACATGCCTGAAAATTTGCAGCCACACATGACTAAAATTTAGAATGATATTCAACCCACTTCTAATGTACATTTTGATGATCTATTACATGAGGAACAAATGTATATCAAGGATGCCTTGATAGCACAACCTATGCCAAAATGGCTACAATAGACATTGCTAGATAGCAAATTGAGTGCTCCTTAAATTGGTAAAATAAGATTAACCTCTTGCCATGCATCAAGTGACTTTGCAAATGTATCTCTTATTGCTACTGCATGTAATGAAGTGGCACTCACTTTTGAGGATGCATGTGATGATTCAAATTGGATGAAAATAGTGCAATTAAAATTGGATTCTATTCACAAAAATCATGCTTAAGAGTTGTATGAATTTCTAAAAGGTAAGAATGTCATTGGTACTAAGTGGGTTTAGAAGATTAAAAGAAAGTCAAATGATAGCATTGATTGCTACAAATCTAGACTAGTTGCAAAAGGTTACATGCAAAAGTATGGCATTGATTATGAAGAGACTTCACACCTACTTCATGCATGAATACCATTTGTTTTGTGATTGCATTGGCTTCTCATCATGTTTGGAAAGTCCATCAATCAGATATAAAGATAGCTTTCTTGAATGGCAATTTGCAAGAAGAGGTCTATGTGATGCATATGGTTTGCCACTTGTGTAAGAATTTGTATGGAGGTAAGCAAGCTTCACGTGCATGGTATGATAAGATATATAAGCACTTGATTGCTCTTGGTTTTACATGTAGTCCAATCCAAAGCACACTTTATTTATGCAAAGATGGGGCTGATCTATAGTGCTTGTTTCGTTGATGAGGTTCTCTTGACTGAGTCATGTGGTGAGAAAATTCACAGGGATATGGCTGATATGTAGTATACTTTTGTTGTCACATATCTTGGTCATTTGGATCATTATCTTGGGATTTAATTTCTATCCACTGAGGCACGAATTGTAGCATGCTTATGGCTGATTTGTAGCATCATTTTGATGTCACATATCTTGGTCATTTGGAGTATTATCTTGAGATTGAATTTGTATCCAGTCAGGCATAAATTGTTGTGCATCAAGTGTCCACTAGTGGTAATTGCTTTTTCCTTGGAGGATCATGCTTATCTTTCTTGAGTAAGAAGAAACCTACTGTGGCCACATCTAATTGTGAATCTAAGTATAGGGAAATATTCATAGCGACAATGGAGTGTATACGGGTGAGATGCATATTGATGGATTTATGCTTGGAGATTGATGCACCAATGCATATTCTCACAGGTAATGAGAGTGCATTGCTAGTTGCTAGAAATCCAATGTTTCATGTATGCACAAAGCACGTTGAGGTTCATTATTACTATGTGAGAGATTCCCTTCATGCTTGAGATATTGATTTGGTATATGTGCCTACACAAGAAATGTAAAAGACATATTCAACAAAGCTTTTCCATGGGAAAAGTTTGAAGAATTTCACAAAGCTTTAGACTTATTACCTTGTGGGGATGACATGTCACTCCCTCCATGTGTTCATATCATTTGCTCTAGAGGAGTTTTTTACACTTAATGTGTCCCTTGAGTAGCTTTGATGTGAATGGTTTCCCCATACATGGGCAGTTTTAACTCTAGTGCTGGT
Source organism: Ceratopteris richardii (assembly GCA_020310875.1). Lineage (NCBI taxonomy): Eukaryota > Viridiplantae > Streptophyta > Polypodiopsida > Polypodiales > Pteridaceae > Ceratopteris > Ceratopteris richardii. The sequence continues at coordinate 67,395,159 of CM035433.1, read as the reverse complement.
TAGAGGTTTTCTCCCCATGTAACCACATGTACATAGTATACTCATACGTGGTGGTACATTTTACTTAGAGATTCACTTATAGCTCTCACTTCATTCATTCTCATATTATTGATCATCTATTGATAGAGAGATCTTCCAACCATCACGTGTCTCTATGCTTCAATCCCCTTATTTGCTCTTGTGTGGACTTCTATTTGTACTTCCTCACTCATTCACACACACATCAAAACATACAATCAACCAAGGGTATTCTACCCTTATGAAAATGTACTAAAACAAAAAGGCTTTTCTAATGTTTATTGGGTTGTCCCAAAGGAGGATAGCAGGATTACAATCGGATATGTGTTCATGATAGAATCAAAAGTTCATCTCTTGGATGTCCAACAGCCAACCCACATGTGGTTTATCTTTTAGAAAAGTTGAGTATAAAGCCTTAGCCCTTGTTACGTGGGAGATCATGTGGTTTAAGAAGTTGTTCAAGGGCTTGGATGTACATATTAAAGACGTCACTCTACTTGGCGACATCTCTACTATCCACCTTGGAAGCAACCCAATGTTTCATGCAAGGAGCAAGCACATAGAGGTTCAATATCACTTCATCAGAGAGAAAGTCTTAGCCAAGGAGGTGGATATCAAGTATGTCAAAACTAAGGAGAAAATGGCTGATGTTATGAACAATTTCATAGATGCAAGCAAGTTGGAGATGCTCAAAGACAACCTCAACATGAAGGACATCAATGAAGACTAGCTCACTTGAGCTTGAGGGGGAGTGTTCGAATTCTAAGCTAATTGACAAGCTCAGGTGTGTGAATGGGGGGGGGGGGGGGTTCAATCTTGGACTTTTATAGGCTCATCAATATTTCTACCTATATTTTACCAATTGGAAATGGAAGTAGATTTTAATTCTCTCTAGATATCAACTTCATATTCCATTCTGAACTCCTTTAGCATCAAACAATTTTGCTATTTGCTTGCAATTGTGTCACATCATCATGTACTATTTGATTAGTCAAGCAAAGTCAAATTATGAGGTTTAACTAATTGAAGGGTTCAATTACCATGAAGAAGAAAAGTTGGGAACTTATAGGATGTGATTGAAGATTCAAATGATCATCAAACTTCATCAACTACATATAAACATGTTTGGATGGATTCGTGGGCTTCCTCCATGACTAGAGAGTTTATAATTGCAAAGGTCATTGTATAAGCTTACCCCCTTCTTACTAAGCTTCCTAGCTACTTGTTTATCTTTACAGATAGGAAGATGTATGTCGAGCTATATCTCTTTGTACAAAGCTTAAATTTCAAGCTTATTAGTTTCATTCTATACCTTCCATTATAAGGAGTCATTTCTAATATATCCTTATGCTTGTTTACGTCTTGGTATTGCAAGTGTAGAGCATCATTTTCATAAGTCTATTCTGTTCATATTTTTGAGTGTACAAGCAATTGTGAGGACACACACACACACCCTATTTGGACAATCAATAGTCTATCTTATGCATGGTGGTTGGTAGACCTGCCAAAATCCAACTAGAGTTATTCAAAGCTTGTTGGAAATCTAAGAGTCCTACCTTACGTATGCAAAGTCTCTAGGGTTTAGTCTAAGTGCACAAGGAGAATCCGAGTTTACTATGGTAACCAACTATGAGGTCCTAGGAAGGGTCCAACTTACTTTTGATGCAATTCAGAGTGCATATTCTCCATTATTACTCATGTTTAATAACTCTCTCGATAGATGTTCACTATCACTCAAGGTGTAAAACCAATGTTTCCTTGTTTTGTCTTCATGGATACTCTTCTCGGTAACATTGGCAAGGAATAACTTCTTTCAAATGATGTTTGTCAATTTTGTACTCCCTATTGGTGTAGGAAGAATCTTTTGAAACTGTCCATCATGTTTGTCATCGCATGATCCCTCACCACTTTACCTAGTTCATTGGTATGTTCAAGGTTTTTCAACTAGAAGATACATGCTTTCCTCTCTATTTTCATAGTAGTTGTTGCAATACTTCACTACAATGTGGTTTGCAATTGTCAAGACATTATAATTTCTTGGCCACATAACTTTCTTATTTAATCCATCTATAAGTGCAAACCCACACCTAGAGCATTATATCTCTCAAAATAGAGCATGGTTGGATATTTGATGGTCCAACTTCTTCTATGTGAGACACTTAAGTATACCAAAGGACTCACAGAAGGACTGAGAGTTCGAAAATGGAAGTGTTAAATGAGCTAATCATTTAAGAGTGCCTCTTCTGGCTGCCTTAGCATGTTCATGTCCTTTTAAGTTTCAATTGTAAATTATTAACGATAAGCCAAGCTATTCTTATAACTCAAGTTCGTAAGTTTGGATAAGTGCATCTAGTAGGGGGCAACTTGGCCCATAAAATAACCCTGCCACCTATATAAGGGTGAACCCTCAACGCTAAAAGAAAAGAAAGCTCAAAGTGAATGTGGAGTTGTTGATACAACATAAGCTCGATGAGGTCTAATGAGGAGATGGAGAGAGTAACACTAAATGCTATTTAAGCAGAATCATGATAAATCCGTAGGAGACCCTAGCTCCATATTGGGCATTAGGGGCACGCTATTTAGTAAAAGGCATATTGGGGAGAGAGAGAGAGGGGGGGGGGGAGGGAGGGGGGAGGTGGGAGGGGGGGAAGGGGGGGAGGGGGATGTGATGGTCCAACTGCAAGAGGGGTTTTCACCTTGGCCTACAACAAGCAGGAAGGCCACAAGTTAAAGGGGCAAATCCCCATAAGTAACCCAGAAGTCGAAGCGGGACAAGATGTTGGGTGGCCCTGAGGCTAGTTGTAGCAAAAGTGGGACTTGACCTGGAAGATGAGAGGGATGATTGCCGAAGGTAGCCCGACCATGTGGGATGTAGCTATCAAGTCCATGGTTGTGGTTTGCCAGCAGGCATAGTGGCTCTCCTTTGCCACACACGTCCAAAGCCCCTTTGAGTGAGTGGGCAAGATGAGGGACAAGCCGACCTGGTGTCAACCTACCTGGCCGTCAAGGTAGAAGACCCGCCAAGGATGGACGAGGGGCGTTCTCATTGCCGAGCATCTACCCATGACGCAAGGGACAACTGATGTTCCCAAGAAACATGAGGAAGGGAAGGCTCCGCACTTATGCCCATATTACAGTAAAATCATCGAATTATAAATAAAAATCGTTTTAAAAATGGTAAAATTGTTTTTTTACAATTCTTTATGATTTTTTTAGATGTCTTTCCGAAAAAATCATTCTCATAAACTATGCCTTCTAATTGCGAATTGGCATATTGTTGTGCTTAAACTTTGTGGCCTTCTCTTGCACACTTATCGTGAGAGCTTTCGTTAGGAAGAAGATATAACATAAGGTGAGGATTAGAGCATTCAGCAATAGAGAACAATGAGCCCCTTGCAAGTTTCTTTGAAATCCAGACTTCTCTATTTTCCCTTTGCTTCAACCTTCTCTATTTGCCCCTTTCTTCAAGCTTCACTTTGATAGTATTTGCCCCTTGCCTTATGGAGTCTAGATGGGTAGAACTCCCGATATCTTCCTTGCCATGAGACATAGTAATGAAGTTAGGGCACATGATGAAGTATGGTACATAGATAGTGGTTGTAGCAACCACACATTCAGTAGGGAAGATTACTTTAACAACATTTAAGCACCCAAGCAAAGAGGATATGTGGAAAATCCAAATGAGGTTCAAAGAGATAAAAAACTTGAGCCAAATATAGTCGAAAAATCCCAAAATTTATAAAGAAATATGGGAGAAAAATTCCACCCAAAGATGGTTGAAAATCTCAAGGCAAACATACCTGAAAATTTGCAGCCACACATGGCTGAAATTTAGCGTGATATTCAACCCACTTTTGATGTGCATTTTGGTGATCTATTACATGAGGAACAAATGTATATCAAGGATGTCTTGATAGCAAAATCTATGCCAAAATGGTTGCAACAGACATTGCGAGATAGCAAGTTCAGTGATCCTTTACTTGGTAGAATAAGATTAAGCTCTTGCCCTGCATCAAGTTACTTTGTGGATGTATCTCTTATTGCTACTGCATGTAATGAAGTGCCGCTCACTTTTGAAGATGCATATAATGATTCAAATTGGATGAAAATAGTACAATTAAAATTGGATTCTATCCACAAAACTCGTGCTTAGGAGTTATGTGAATTTCTAAAAGGTAAGAATGCCATTAGTACCAAATGGATTTACATGATTAAAAGAAATTCAGATGATAGCATTGATCGCTATAGACTAGTTGCAAAAGTTTATGTGCAAAAATATGGCATTGATTATGAAGAGACTTTGCACCTACTTCATGAATGACTACCATTTGTTTCATGATTGCATTGGATTCTCATCATGTTTGGAAAGTGCATCAATTGGATATAAAGATAGCTTTCTTGAATGGCAATTAGCAAGAAGACGTCTATGTGATGCATATGGTTTGCCACTTGTGTAAGGCTTTTTATGGACTTACACAAGATCCACATGCATGGTATGACAAGATATATAAGCACTTGATTGCTCTTGGTTTTACATGTAGTCCAATTGAAAGCACACTTTATGTATGCAAAGATGGGGTTGATCTTATAGTGCTTGTTCTTTACATTGATGACAATCTCTTGACTGAGTCATAAGCTGAGAAAATTCACATGCTCATGGCTGATTTGTAGCATACTTTTGGTCTCACATATCTTGGTCATATTTTGGAGTATTATCTTGGGATTTAGTTTGCATCAACTGAGGCACGAATTGTTGTGCATCAAGCAAAGTATATTGAAAAGATACTTCAATGTTTTGGTTTTCAGGATTGAAATCCTATCTCAACACTAGTGGAAACAAGATTTAGTTCTCAATTGAGGATGCAAGTCATGCATTCGAATACTTCTCTTTATCACCAATCTATGGGATGTTTGATATATGCATGTAACACAAGACCATATATTCAGTATGCAATTTCCTAGTTGATTTGTTTTATGCATAGACATGGAACTAAGCATTGGAAAGTGGTAAAACATGTGTTTAGATATCTCAAACAAACTTTGAGTTTGGGTCTCTTTTATGGCAAAGATGTTAATCCTTGCTTACATGCTTTTACATATAGTGACTAGATTGGTTGTTATGATACATAGGTGTCCACTAGTGATAATTGCTTTTTCCTTGGAGGATCATGCTAATCTTTGTTGAGTAAGAAGAAACCTACGATGGTCACATCTAGTTGTGAATCTCAGTACAGGGAAATATTCACAACTACAATGGAGTTTATACAGTTGAGATGCCTATTGATGGATCTATGCATGGAGATTGATGCACCTATGCATATTCTCATTGATAATGAGAGTGCATTGGTAGTTACAAGAAATCCGATGTTTCATGTATGCACAAAGCACGTTGAGGTTCATTATCATTATGTTAGAGAGCACCTTCATGTTGGACATCATATTGATTTGGTATATGTGCCTACACAAGATAATGTGGCAAACATATTCAACAAAGCTTTTCCATGAGAAAAGTTTGAAGCTTTTCACAAAGCTTTAGACTTATTACCTTGTGGGGGCTGATATGTCACTCCTTGCATGTGTTCACATCATTTTCCCTAGGGGAGTTTGTTAAACTTATGTGTCCCTTGAGTAGCTTTGATGTGAAGAATTTCTGCATACATGGGCACTTTTAACTCTAGTGTTGGTTAGAGGTTTTTTCCCCATGTAACCAAATGTACATGGTATACTCATATATGGTGGTACTTTGTACTTAGGGATTCACATATAGCTCTCACTTCATTCATTCTCATATTATTGATCATATATTGAGAGACGGATCTTCCAACCATCACACGTCTCTATGCTTCAATCTACTTCTTCGTTCTTGTTTGTACTTCTATTTGCACTTCCTCACTCATTCACACACCCATCAAAGCATACAATCAACCAAGGGTTATTCTACCCTTATGAAGATGGACTAAAACAAAAAGGCTTTAGTAATGTTGATTGGGTTGTCCCAAAGGAGGATAGAAGGATTAAATTTGGAGATGTGTTCATGATAACATCAAAAGTTCATCTCTTGGATGTCGAAGAAGCAACCCAGAGGTGATTTGTCTTCTAGAAAAGTTGAGTATAAAGCCTTAGCCCTTGCTACGTGGGAGATCATGTGGATTAAGAAGTTGTTCAAGGACTTGGATGTGCATATTAAAGAGGTCATTCTATTTGAAGACAACATCTCTAGTATCCATGTTGGAAGCCAAACGATGTTTTCTTTGACGTAGGGCACAATGGGGTGTGCGACGCTTCCATAGAGCATCGCTAACGTGATGGTTTTAAAAAGCATCGCATAAGCGACAAAAAAATGTCGCTTATGCGATGCCAATTCCAGTGGTTTTTACGATGCCTTTTCATCGCTTACACGATGGTCTGTTGACGAAAAAAATTAAAATGTTGGAGGCTCTTCGATCGCCGTTTTCGCACATCTGATCGAAGAGCTCTCCAACGTTCACAATTGCGCTACGCTTACGAGCTGAAACAAGTATATACAGAATTGTTGTTTTGCCTAAGCTCTATCTTATTGTCTCTCTCTGTTTCTGTTTCTCTCTTTCTACGTCTTTCTCTCTTTGAATTCTCTCTCTCTCTCTTTCTCTCTCTCTCTCTCTCTCTCTCTCTCTCTCTCTCTCTCTTTCTCTCTTCTTTCTCTCTTTATTGCAGGTTATTCAAGAAGCTAACCAAGCAAAAAGTATGGCTAACTATTGTAAGTACAATTTCTATTCTTTGTATATCATTTGAATTGTGTTATTTTCATTAGATAGCATACTCACACTTATTGATATGCACATATACACTTATACATGATGAAGATGCACGTTCACACATATACACACATGCACATACACACACATATATACACACAGATACATGTGCACATACACTTAGACATACACACACATACACATGCATATGCACATACATTTCTACAACCACATAAAAAGACTTACATGCATGCATTATTGCATATATATATATATATATATATATATATATATATATATATATATATATATATATATATATATATATATATATATATATATATATATATATATATATATATATATATATATATATTAGCATACACGTAAATACATGTATATGCACATCCACATGCATGCACATGGATGCAAATGGAAATGCATCCACATACACATGAATGTTTCATACATATACACATGCATATACATACATTATACACATATATGCACATACGTACACACACATATACACATGCACACACACATGCACATACATACATATACACATATACATGCACATACACACATATACACATAGAGTTACACATATACATGCACATACATATACACACACATACACATGCACATGCACATACTCATATACACACATATACACTTACACATGCACATGCACATACATACATATACACACACATACACATGCACATACATACATATAAACACACATACATATACACTTACGTACACACATATGAATGAATTATATAATTAAAGTATCAAAACACATGCTTAATATAAACAATAATAACAATCAATAGAACAAAACTCTTCATTACTTAATACCACACACAATTCAAAACATAATTGAAATGAAATATATATATATATATATATATATATATATATATATATATATATATATATATATATATATATATATATATATATATATATATATATATATATATATATATCAATGTAAATACATATAATCCAATGTCATAATCAACTAGAATCCTAATCATCATCATCATCAGTAGCATCATGATCATCCTGATCATCCTCATCATCATGATCACCCTGTGATGATCGAGATCATCCCTCCTGTGTCTGTCTCTCCACCTCATCCATATCTTCCTCTCCATAATACTCATGTATTACATATAACAAACATAAATAAGTAAAACAATTAAACCATTCATAAAAATAAAATAATTATATAAAATTTAATAATACTCACAAAGGCATCCGGATGATCTCGCATATACTTGCTCAAACGTTGATATCCAAAATGTGTAGCATACTTGATCTCATGTTTCATGGGATATCGGCCATAATCCTTTCGCTGCATTGAAACAAATAAAAATGATTAGTTGCTTGCATTTTAACTAAATAAAAAATATACTCACAATAACACATATACTTACAAATGTAGCTACAAAACCATGATGGCCCATTTGGCCTAGGTGCGATGTGTGGCCCAACTCCACTCTCTTCTTTCCAATAGCCTATTTATTTAAGAAAAAAGAAATACATAAATTAAATATAAAAAATTACCAAAATATATGAAAATTATAAATATAAACTATTAATTTATATAACTTTTGCTGAGGAAATGACTCCTGAAGACGTAGCTGTCTATGAAAAAATTGCCACGTCTCAGGTGGTATGTTAGGTCGCCTCTTATTTTTTTTTCCACCATACAATATCTCCTATTAATTTAATCTCAAACAGAAAAAAAAATCAGAATACATACACATATATACACACACATACACATACACATACCCACATACACATATACATGCAAACATATACACATACATATATGCATACATATACACATATACATACATATAACATAAACACACATATACATATCCACATATATACGTGCACACACATGCATGCATATACACTCATTCATACAAAATACATGCATTTATCCCACAATAATGTGTATTTGTGTATATGTGAATATGTGTGTATGTGTAAATGTGTATATGTGAATATGTGTGTATGTGTAAATATGTATATGAATTTTTTGTGTATGTAAATAATCAAATTATTAATATGAAATACCATTATTTGTAGATTCTGATCAATCACATGGAACTCCACCACCGTCTCCTCATCGTGCAATGACTATATATTGTAAGTATATCAAACATCTAATTTTAAATATATTTGATGGATACATAACTTATATATTTTTTTGTTTCTTATTATAATGAGATTCTGATCAATCAGAGGGTACTCCACCACCTCCTACCCATGCAATGACTTCACATGTGTCCTTCGATAGGAATTATGATGAATTCTACTATCAAGAGCATATTATATGTTGGTGTAACTCTTGTTATGGCACGTATCAAAGACCATGATTAAAATGTATTGAACATGAGGCAGAGTATGGTACTTTTGAGCGTGCACCATCACCTGCTCAACATGATAATGCTTGGGTATGTGTTTTTATATAAATTAATGTCATTATTTTATTTCAACACCATATACAAAATCAAATTACTGTTGATATACAAGAATACTTTCTCGATGATGATGATGATGATGATGATGATGATAATTTTTCTCATAATGTTAATATACCTCGTACATGTCATGGACTTGTTGTTCATCAATTGCAAGCACAGGTTTCTAGAAATTGTCTACCTCCTGGTTTAGAGACTGAAACGGCTGGAGATTATCCATTGCCAACTCGTGATCGTTCTCTAGTACAAACATATGATAGAAGAAGATATGGAGGATGGAATAGAGGACCACTTCCTTTAGATGGAGAGATTTTCAACTTTTGGGGTAATCGCTATATGATTGCTCCATCCACTATTACTAATGCTGGTCGTGGTCTCTTTATTGTAGAGGATTTGTATGTGCCTCTGAACTCTGAAGTCACTCTTATGTCATTTTATGGTCCTATATATGGATGGGGAGATTGGCATCGACTTTCACGTTATGTTCAAAGCATGAGTACTTATGGAATATGCTTGAACGCAGCATCCCTTACTAGTAGAAGGATTTTACATGCAGAAAATGAAAGATTATATATTGATGGAAGACCTTACACACATGGAAATATATAAGGTTAATAAAATAGTAGTTGAGGGTTACATAATAGTTCAAGGACTAATTGCACATTTGAGGAGTGTGAAAATAGTCATGAATCACCATACATGAGTAGAGATGTATCAAGATACATAGTTGTCAACGTTATTACTACATTACATGCAGGTGATGAACTATTAGTGAATTATGGATGGCGTAGACCTCCAAGAGCACCTTTTAGCTAGAGAGAATAAAAATTTTCTATCCATATTTAATAACTTATATATTTAATTTTATGTTTAAAGTTTACTTTTTATTCATTTATGGAATACTAATGAATTTTATTTATATGTGTAGATTCCAATGTATGACGTTGATGATATTCCTCCAGACCATTCACAGTTGCCAGTAATATCTCATTTATCAGAAGCTTCTATGAGGAGGCTACGCAAAAGTGATCTTGTGGAATATGCAAGGTTGAAAGATCTATATTCAAAAGAAGATAAAGTACAAGATTTGTGTGACAATGATGAAGATGATGGCATGGCAGATTTTATTGAGGATTTGTATCAAAATGACAGTGAGAGCATTGATATTTCTAAAAATGAGAAATATCTTCGAGAGGAATGTCTAAAGCATGTATATGAAGGAAGTCGTTTGGCATGATTAAGTGCGAGCTTACTTATTCTCAATCTTCAAAATCATTTTGGATGGAGTAATGTATCTGTTTCGACACTATTAAGGTATAATTTTTAATTTTCTATCTAGTTATATATATATATGTGCATAAATATATATATATAAATACGTGCATGTATAAACATACACATAATATACATGAATGTATACACACATATAAACATACACACACATACACATGTTATGAGAGTAAGGTCAAATTATACATACCTGTATCGAATGAAGATGTTTTGTCCATTGTTGCAGAGCAAAGAAGCACAAGAGAAGAGCCCCAAAATTTTCAAATTAATGGGCATGATTTTTCTTCTTCAAAGTCTTAGAGAATTCCCTCAAGCCATGTAAATGCACTAGAGGAGTCCTCGAGTTGCATAATCCAAACTTGTTGTAAAATATCCCTTGTAAATTAGTAGGAAATTCACTTTTTAGTAATAAAGTGCCGGTCTCTTGTGTGAAAGGACCAAACTTAGGGCACATGTATATAAGTCACTTTGTGACTCTTTGTAGGGACTTTTTGCCATTGTGAAGAAGAAACTATCTTGAATTTCGAATTTGCTTCTTTCCTGTAGATTTCCATCTTCTCTTTGATCTTCTATGTGTGTGTAATGCTTAGAATGTGTGTGTAAGACTGTTGTCTACCCCTCCCCACTGTTTTTGTGCTACTATGGTGTGTGTGAGAGCTTGTAGGAGTTGTGGTGTGAGTGTGGGTGCTTCCTGCCATTCACTAATTTGGTCATAACTTGAAGCATAGTTGTCAGAATCGAGTGGAACTACTTCCAATAGATGCGTCTCATCGAGCTTCGAAACAAGTACCCTATTGACCATATTCGGAGTTTGGAGCTGGGAGAAATCCTCGATTTATTGAAAACTGTTGTAAGAGGTATCGCGGCAGACACTTTCAATATTTTAGTGAGTTTGAGAGGTGGGTTAGTCTTTTCTCATGCATGTAAGCTGAACCACTTCATTCTCCATCATGTGTCCACATGTCCTCATACACTTGGTTAGGTCATTTGATCGGATTGACAAGTAAGCGTGTGTCAATTTCCCACTATATGCACTTGTGTTGCAAATGAGGTCTAGTCTCTTTGGCACAAGTCCTTGAGTCTTCTTGGCTTAGGTACATACGTTTTTGGCACCGTTGTCAGGGAACACTCAGCCAAGGTGCCTTCGTGATGGTTATAGATCGAGTGTGAGGAAATCGTACTTGTAGAAGTGAACTCGTTCCGTGGCAAGTAGTCAATCACATCAGCACTTGTTACTTCACATCGCAGAGGTGTGTGTAATGAGTTTCTAGGTTTAGGGTTAGTAGGAAGGGAGAGAAGGAGGAGTTAGGGTTAGGTTATAAGGAGAGGAGAGGAGAAGAGAAGTGAAGTAGGAGTAGGCCAAGATCACCAAAAAAGACCAAAATTGCCAAAATTAGTGAAGTTTAGTTTTTGTCACCATAAAGTATAAAAACCAAAAATTTGAAATCATTTGACACTTTATTTCAGTCTGGTATCGTCTGAGCGCAGCGACCGGTATCGTCGAAGGTGTATCGAGCCACCTGAGCTCTCATACTCATCTTGTGACCTCAAGACTTGATTAGTGCAATCTAAGGGTAAGATACCTGCAATCTTTAACCTCAAAGTGGTGAAAATCTTCATCTACACATGATTAAGGTTCCGACTGGTATCGCGGGGAGGGATTGTGTGTTTTTTGGGACTTCTTGGAGTGAGATAGTGGGCTAGGAGTGAAGAGGGGTGAGAGAAGAGTAGGGGCCAACAAAAATTTTTTACTTTTGAGGTATTTTGGCTTGAGTATCGCGATCGGTTGAGTTTTTGGTATCGCGATACCAAAAATTCCCTTGTATCGCGATACTCGTCGAAGTATAGTATCGCCAGGTTGGTATCGCGATCTCACTTTGCCAAAGTGGTATCGTATCGCGATCCATTTTTGGTATAGTATCACCCGCTTCTCTGTTTAGTATCACGATACCATTCTAGTATCGTATCGTGCGGGTTTGTGGTATCGTATCGCTTAAGTGCTTGTATCGTATAGTGCCCCACTCTGGTATCATATCGGCCAGCTCCTTAGTATCGTATCGTCTCACTTTCTGGTGTCATATAGCGATAGCAAGTTGGTATCGTATCGTCCCCTTGCAACTGGTATCGTATCGTGCGAGGAGACTGGTATCGTATCGGCTATTATTCAGGTATCGTATCGGGGCAAACTCTTGTATCGTATTATGCCCTTTTTGGTATCGTATCGTCCAAAAAGTGGCATCGTATCGTCTAGGTTTCTAGTACCATATTGCCTGACTGTTTCAGTATCGTATCGGAGGTGTGCCTAGTATCGTATCAAAGATTTGGTATTGTATTGTCTGAAAGTTTAGTATCATATCGCGTGGACCCCTGAGGTATCGTATCGCGACTGGACATTGATATCGTATCATCTACTCGGGTGGTATCGTATCGTCAGGGAAGTCGGTATCGTATCGTGCCCAAGTGCAGTATCATATCGTCTGCTGCTACAAGTATCATATCGCCTAGGTTTCTGGTATCGTATCGTGGCCAATTTGGTATTGCCAAGGGCAGTATCACCTAGAGTGGTATCGTCCAGATCTTTTGGAGCATTTGTAGGGAAAACTTGAGGCATTTGAGGAGCCACTCAAGGAGAGTTTTAGAGACCAAGAGAGCCTTAGGAGGGTGAATGAACTTGAGGTCAGGGAGAGTGCTAAGTAGCCGAAGAAGCATCATATCTTCTGTAGGGAGTGCCGCTCAGGTCAGTCACCACTCTGTCTATTCAGATACCTCTAGTGACTCAGAGGAGGAGATGCCCATGGCTTCTGAAGATATGCAGGGTCCAACTCAAGTAGAAACTTCATGACCGCTGTAGAAGGTGACTATCGTACCTCCTTATAGTATGTTTCCACTAATGACCAGGAGATCCCCATCTACCTGGATGGCTTAAACCGATCTGTGGCAAGGATGGTCACTTCTATGGAGGCAACCATTGTACCCAGACCGGCTGTTAAGTATGAGGGAGGAGCGTACATGGACAAGATAGGTCACATATACATAGTGACTGAATTTCCCAATTTGGTCAATGAAAGGGGAGAATTAGTGGGACAAGAGAATTCAAATAGACCAGACCCTGAGGAATTTGTGACAACCCCCTAGAGGCAGATCCCAGGTAACACGAGTCTTGAGAGGAGATTTGATACCTCAAGAAGACTACTTGTTGGAAGTTTATATGATCCATGGATCAGATTTATTACTTCAAACAGACTCACTGGCTCCAGGAAGAGAGGAAAGCCCGATGACATTTTATGAGCTGAAGGATCCAGAAGACGAAACTAGAGTCACATACCTAGATAAAAATCAGAGAAGATATTGGTTGGTTAGTGCCTTGGACAGAGCCCGACTGAAATACATGGGTTTCCCTGTATTCCCTCAGAGAGATCAAGCAACTACTTTGCAGAACCCTTTGGAAATCAACAAGAGATAGAACACACCATGTCGGGACAAACTAGCCAACAGAGTGTTCCAAATTGTACTCATGTACAATTTGCGACTCCAGGAGTGCAAACACACAATCAGACCCACCCAAGAGTAGGCAAATAGTACCGACCACCAGTAAGACCATGACCACCAGTAGGAGGGCAGCCTGGAATACCCCCAGTTAGACCAGCAGTTCCGGCCTTTCCCGTAATGCCTAGACCGCCAGAACCAATGAGAAGATTGAGACCTATCCAAGTGGCCAAATGCGTAAGAAATCATTATGATGGATTGGGAGAACCCTATGATCACATTGCTGAATTTAAACAAGTTCTAAGGGCAGAACAAGTAGATGACTTCTTTGTGCAGTACGAGTCTTTTGGACTCACCCTCAAAGGAACAGCTCTGACTTGGTTCCAGCCATTAGATCCTAATCAGTTTGGAAACATGGAGCAATTTTTTCAAGAATTCATTGGGGAATTCACTAAGAGAGGGATTAAACGCAATTCTGCGTCTTTAATCCATAGTTTTAAACAGAACCCTAATGAAACAGTGAAAACAACTGCCCGGAGATTCAATCAATATGTGGATAGATGCCCAACTACCGAGAGGCCCACTCAGCAAAAAATGATTTCATTATTTTTGGTGGAAGGTTATGATGTAAATCTTTATATGGTTGTCCTTCAAGAAGTAGAAGAAGGGGAAAACTTGGAAAAAGAATGGAAACAGGAATATGAGAGTATAGAAATGGAACCAGAATTCGATTCCAAAGAGAGCTATCTAGACACCATTCGAACCAAAGAGAGACAGGAACTGACAAAGATCTTGGCAATCGAAGCCGCTCCCAGAGTACAAGAACAAGGAGCAGAAATGAGTAAAATTGGACCAAACCCAGATATGTTTGAAGTTCCTGAACATTTTAAAAGATACGAAGTAGAAGAGAGAAAGGTAGCCATTCAAATGCCTAAACGAGAGGCTCGAGATGGAGAAGCGTACGACAACAAAGAACAAACAAAAAAGATTATAGTAACAGTGGAAGCTGGAGAAGAAAAATGCACATACATAGGCAAAGATGTATCAGTAGAGGAGGAAGAAGAACTCATACAACTGATCCGAGAATATCGAGACGTGTTCGCATGGACGTATAAGGATCTCAAAGGCGTGGAACCCTCGATTTCTTCTCATAGGATACCAATGACGACAGATGCAAAACCATCGAAACAACGGCCATATACATACAATGAGATATATGCTGCTAAAATTAAGGAAGAAATAGACAAGCTACTAGCGGCAGGATTCATATATGAGATAGAACACACCAAGTGGGTATCGTCGTTAGTAGTTGTGCCTAAGAAAAATGGAAAATTGAGAGTGTGCATTAACTTGAAAAAGGTCAATGCAGCCACCATACGTGATAGCTACCCATTACCCATTACGGACCATATATTGGAAAGAGTAGCAGGAAAAGAGGTATATAGCTTCTTAGATGGATTCTTCGGATACAATCAAGTAGCCATTGCTGCTGAGGATCAACATAAGACCGCATTCGTGACCGAATGGGGAGTCTATGCTTTCCGAGTGATGCCTTTTGGACTCACTAATGCACCAGCTACTTTCCAACAATTGATGTGTCATGTTTTCAAGGAATTCCTGAAAAAGAGCATGGAAGTATATGTAGATGACCTATGTACATACTCCAATCAAAGACATGATCATATTCCTGAGTTGAGGAAGATATTTAATAAATGAAGACAGTACAGAGTCTGTTTAAATCCAGAGAAGTGTGTTTTCATGGTAAGGCAAGGGAAGATCCTAGGACACATAGTCTCTAGAAATGGAATATCCACAGATGAGGACAAGATTAAGGTCATCTTAGAGCTTCCTAGACCAAAGAATGCGAAAGAGGTGCAAGCATTTATGGGTCATTGTGGATATTACCGTCGGTTTATCCACATGTATGCCATAATTGCCAAACCCCTGTATGGTCTCTTAACTCAATTCACTTGGATAGAAGAGTGCGAGAAGGCATTCAATGAGTTAAAGAAGAGGCTTAGCACGACTCGAATTCTGAAAACACCAAATTGGAACAAGCCTTTTCATATTCATGTTGATGCGTCTAATTACGCAATGGGATGTATATTAGCCCAACCAGCCGATGAGGGAAAATTAGATCATCCAATTGCCTATGCAAGCAGACAACTAAATCAAGCTGAAAGGAATTATACCACTACCGAGCAAGAAGGATTAGGAATGGTCTATGCAGTGAAGAAATTTAGACACTATCTCTTAGCCAACAAATTCAAGTTCTTCATAGACCATCAGGCCTTATTGTACCTAGTCAATAAGCCCTATAACACGGGAAGACTAGTAAGATGGTTCCTACTATTAATGGAGTTCGACTTTGAAGTGATAGTAAAGAAGGGAAACACCCATGTAAGAGCAAATCATCTTTCAAGGTTAACACATGGAGAACCACCAAGTGGAGTACCCGATGATCTGCCTGACACTTATTTGTTTAATCTGGAAGTTTGTCCAAAGTGGGCAGAGAAATTAATTCCTATACTTACTCATGGTCCACAACACTCAATTAATAAGGAAAGTAAAAAGAAAATCTTACAATCAAGGAACTTGCATATTATTGCGGGAAGTGTGTACTATAAGGAACCCAATGGGGTATTGCTAAGATGTGTTGAGGAGGACGAACAAACGAAGCTAATCGAACAAGCACATGTGAACAAATGGAGAACACACCAAGGGACTCATGGAACCATCAGGGAATTAAAAAGATTAGGAGTATACTGGCCTGACATGCCCAAGGATGTCCATGACTACGTAAGTAATTGTGCAGAATGTCAGGAGACAATCCCAAAGGATCATACGTCCATACCTTTCTCAATGATAGCACCCAATTGGAGTAAAACATTGGTGAAATTCCTAAAGACAAGCGAACATGAGGAAGGAGTTAGCTTGGCTAGAAAACGATCCCTAGAGAAGATGAGCAAGGATTATGTTCTCATAGGAAGAAACTTGTTTAGAAGAGGAAAAGACAACCAATTACGATTATGTGTTCATGAAGGAGAGTATTTACCCATATTAGAGATGGCAGACGCTGGTGCAGCAGGAGGTCATTTTGCAGCCAAGAGAACAGCAAAAATGATTCTCTTCGCAGGCTTGTGGTGGCCAACTTTACATATGGACGCTGAAACATATGTGCGAAGTTGCGAAACATGCCAAAGGGCTAAATACCCAATTCGGAGAGATGACATGCCATTGAGACCTATGGTGTGTGCGAGAGCATTCTCTAAATGGGGTATTGACTTCATAGGACCCATTAATCCACCGGCCAAAGGATCACATGCTGAGTACATCATAGTAGCCACTGATTACTTGACAAAATGGGTAGAAGCAAAGGCTACTAGAAAGAACGATGCTCAAACCACTGCTCATATATTCACTCGTTTCGGATTACCAATTGAGATTGTGAGTGACCGAGGAACGCACTTCCTTAACGAAGTGAGAGAATCCCTAATGAATGAATTTTTACTGATCCACAAAAAATCAGCCCCATACCATCCCCAAGCCAATGGTCGAGCGAAAAGTTCTAATAAGGTATTATGCACAGTATTGACAAAGATTGTCAATAATGGGAGGTCTGATTGGGACAAACAATTGCACCATGCAATTTGGGCCTTTCGAGTAGCATACAAGACTGCTATTGGAACTACCCCATTCAATTTAGTGTACGGGCAGAATGCAATTTTGCCAATTGATTTTTTAATCCCAACTTTGAGAGTAGCCCAACAGTATGAATGGAATGGACATGAATTGTCCCAACAACTAGACCAAATCGAGAAGTTACATGAAACTAGGTTACAAGCGATAGCAGGAATCTATGCAGCCAAGAGAAGACAAAAGGCATATTTTGATGCACATATAAAAGACAAAGGACTTAAAGAAGGAGACTTAGTCCTGGTTTACACCTTAAAGCAACATGCCAAGAAGTTACAAAAATGCAGATATGGACCTCTGATCATCAATAGGATCTCTACTAGTGGAGCAGTTAATCTAGCCACTTTAGATGGAGACATTCTTCCTAACTACATAAGTGGATGCAGAGTGAAACGGTTCATGGAGCCATTGATGGATCAAATGTTAGCACGTCTAGTAGGTGCCTAAAATAGGAAGAAAGAGGAAGAACGGATTAGAGAGGAGGCTCGAGAAGAAGCCCTAGAATGCATCAAGAAAAGGAAAGAATGGATTAGGCAAAGATATGAACGGTATCTCCAAGGAGAAGAGCCTGTCCCTATGGCTAATTACAAAGTCCATAAACCTGACACGACGAATTCCTACAAGTCACAGCCTTATTTAAACCTAGGGATTGGCAAGACAGAGTACAAATTGATAAATGCCTTAATAGACTCAGGAGCAGGACTTAGCTGCATACGTAATACGGTCATAAAAGATCTTCAAATGATTATGAGTCCCACAAAATCCCAAATGATAGGAATTGGAGGTCAAATCATAGAATGCATGGGAGTAACTAACGTATCCCTCCACCTAGGAAATTCTTCCATGGAACAACGAGTTTTGGTGTGCAGAGATGAAGATTTACTAGAAGATTTCATCCTAGTACAGGATTGGATCATTGAGAATGTTGTCAGCATCAACTTAGCTCAAGGCTATATTTCAGCCAAGATAGGGCACAAGGAAATTTTTAGTATATTAGGAGAGAAGCCTTCACTCCAACCAACAACCATCGAGAGTGTGGAAGAATGCAAAAAAGAGCTAGTGGAACATGATTCCAGTCCCAATACCTCAGATACCAATCTAGAAGAAGCAGGAAGCTCAAACCCTAATGTGTGCAAGGAAGAGGTGATATCACCCTATTCAGTTAATGTGACAGACAATAAGGAAACCAACTCTCATGAAGTCTCTCATACGACAGAAGGATTACCACTGGGGAAGACAACATTCAGATACTCGCATCAAGGGGAGAACAAATTCAAATGGGTACACAAAGATCAAGTACAGAAATCGGAAATGTCATCACCAACTCATAAGGAGAAAAAGGGGAATAACAAGTCAGCATCACAGAAATCTGAAACAAAAATACTCTTGTAAGTATGGCTCCCTAAGCCTTTGGTTGAAGCTCAGAAGGCACGACAGCAGATATGGATTCCCAAGAAGGTTAAACAAGTAGCCAAGCAAGAGATACGCAATCAGGAGGATACATTACATCAAAAAATTTGAATGACAAAGAAAAAACAGACTCGTCCTAGACACATGAAGAGCAGAGCCTCTAATACGAAGACACTAGAGGAAACCAAGAAAACACATGAAGCCCGAGGAATCAAAGAAATGCAACGACCTATCAAAGCGACAACGACAGAGATTTGGAAACCCAAGTGACTGCAAGGAGTGGACCATCGGAACAACGGAGATTCCAATTGCACTCATGAAGTATCGGATGCACCTAAAGTATGCATAATAGAGCCACATTACAAGGCCAAGCATTCGGCACATGATATACATGATAAAAGTAGTGGTGCACATTCTCCAATGGGAATTAGGGCATAGCTTCAACTCCCTTAGGAATGGACATACTATGTACATAAATAAATGCTTCGGCTATACTAATGCTTGTTTTCTTTCAGGAAATGAAATAAAAAGATGTGGTAAGAGATCTCACTTATCGAACCATGGGAAACGGAGTGATGGAACGACAACATATCACTGCAATGCACTACACAGTTGCTATACTTTCCATTGAAGCTAATGCACTTTTCCTTACGAGTGTAGATGGCTTCTGAAGACTCGAAAGCAACAGTTCAAGAGGAAGTATTAGAATTTCCTCTCCAGAGTATCACCAATGCAAAGGGACACTGGTTTCGAGAAGATCAACCCGCTGGGGGGTATCTCTTCCTGGCAACTATAAAAATCATGGATATGGACCATCAATTTTCGATCATGTCCCAAGACTTCAGAGTTTTGCATGAACTCCCATCGACGATTGCCATCATGAAGAAAGCGGGCATTCATAAATATTTTGAATTGCCAATCTATAAGCAAGACTTTCAAAGGTGCACACAGGTCATGAACACACTACAGCCAGCACTGCATGATCCATTGGTGCCTGAGACTAGAGTGATGGATAAAGTAGGTGAATGGGTAGTCATCCAGTTTACACATGACTTGATTAAGGAAGCTTTTGGATGGGAAAAAGATGGAACCACGGTAGTGAAAGAAGAGAGTCGAGGGGCAAAAACCAGAACGTTCACCGACATTAACAGAGTCGACATAGAAGAAGAAGTCAGACTCATCCACCTGCACTTCTGCTTCCCAAATATGCATCGATACACGGCCCCGCAAAAGATAATTGTTCAATTGCTCTCACATGCAATCAAACAGCTTGGAAATCAAATTAATCTTACTCCTTACATAGACTATTCGAAGCAAAGAAGCAATGGAATAATAAGAAGTTCCTCAATGGCAGCGTTGCTCTGACAATATTGATTTACCATGCTTTAGGCATTAGAGAGCACCTGCAGGAAATGCCATCATCAACTGCTATGGCTAAGTACGCCAAAGTTGCCACAGTTCCCAAAAAGAAAAGAGGAGTCAAGATTGTGGAAGAGGCAAAAACTAGCTCTCAACCCAGAATGAGAGGAACAAAGAGATTAAGGGAAGTAAAGCAAGTGGAAGAGGAAATTCCAGCAACAAAAAGAGTGCACGTGCTTCCAAAGACAAGAATTGAAGAGCAAAGGCCGATTACAGAGGAAGATTTAACTCAAGCCCTTGAGGATACATGTGAGGCTTTCCTCAAAAGACATGTATGATGATGTGTGTGCCACTCTCCTCCCATCCATTTATATCCTCTTGTATCTAAAATAGCAGTGATCTGGAATGTTCTAGCGTCGCCATGTGACCAGCATGCAATACTCATCCCCACTAACCATCAAATACCTTAGGATATACCCCCGAGCTTAGGACCTTGGCTAAGTAGCCCTCGTCCCACACACACACGGAATGGTCTCTGTAGAACAATGTCTGACACTCTCTCCCCCTTCTAAAGATCATTGTCCTCAATGATCAATGAGGGAAAGTACTTGCGAACCAGAGCTTCTGATCCCCAAGTAGAGTCAGTAAGTGGTAATCCTCTCCAGGCTACTAGATACTCTTGGATGACACGATTCCTTAACCGTTTCTATCTCCTATCTAGTATTCTGTCTGGAGAATGATCTGCTCTATCAGTTTCCTGCAAAGAAACAATACCCTCTATTAGATTATCCTCCCTAGATATATACTTTCTTAGTTTACTGACATGAAACACTGGATGGACTCTGCAATCTGGAGGAAGCTCTAATCGGTATGCAACATCACTCAACTTCTTGACTATCTTCCAAGGTCCACAATACCTTGGTGATAGCTTACTACACTTCCCTATGGACAATGAAGTAGATCTAGCCGGTACCTGAAGGAAGACTCGGTCTCCTTCCTCAAAGGATCTAGGAGATCTTTTCTTATCAGCATACTCTTTGGCTCTATCAGTTGCTTGCTGCATCTTGGCTTTAGCTATTTCAAGGTTTGCTTGGAGATTGGTTAAGAACTCAGAAGCACTAGGACATTTCTTAGGCATTCCTATGGTAATGGGAGCAGTGGGATTCATGCCATAGTTCATCTCAAAAGGAGACATCCGAGTCACCTTGTGAGGTCTCTTGTTATAAGCAAACTCTACAAGTGGCAAATAACTATCCCAATCTGTCTGTCTCTTAGACACATATGCCCGTAACATATCCTCTAGAATTTGGTTGACCCTCTCGGTCTGACCATCTGTCTGTGGATGATCACCACTACTCATTTTTAGTGACACTTTCAGTTTGTCAAATACAAACTTCCAGAAATGTCCTATAAATCTGACATCCCTATCTGAGACTATGGATGTAGGTAACCCATGCAATCTGAAGACATTCTGGATAAACAACTCTGCTACCTGTGGAGCTTCTATCGTCTCCTGCGTGGGTATGAAATGAGCCATCTTGCTCAGTCTATCTACCACAACTAGGATTGTATCCCGCTTCCTTTGGGTCCGCTGTAACCCCACTATGAAGTCCATGGATATACTATCTCAGTTATGATCTAGAACTTGTAAAGGATGTAAAAGACCTGGTGTCTTTACCCTTTCTGCTTTGTTGACTTGACACATAAAGCATTGTTGAACATAAGTATGGATATCTCTGGCTAATCTAGGCCACCAAAATATTCTTCTAACAAGCTGTATTGTCTTGTCAATACCAGGATGTCCTGCGCAGGGAACATCATGGTTATCATGCATGACTTTCTTTCTCAAATCCCGGGAATCTGGTACACAAACCTTTCCTTTCCACTTCAGTATACCATTCTCCTGTGAGAAATTAGAATACGGAATGGACTTGTTTGTTTTAGTAGAAGAAGAAACAGTTGGAACTGTCCCGTCTCCTAAAATAGAGTCATCACTAATGGCTCTAACTATCTGTAACAAATGTGGATCTTCCACCTGTGCTTCCTTAATTTCTTGAGGCAATGAACTTTCTAAAACTGTAAAGCTCATTTGATACATTATACGAGATAATGCATCAGCTACTATATTTTCTTTGCCTCTTCTATACAAGATTTCCATGTGAAATTCCTGCATGAGCTCAGCCCAACGAGCTTGTCGGCCTCGAAGATCTGGCTGACTACAAAAATACTTGAGTGTATGATGATCTGTAAATACCTTAAAGTCTGCACCATAAAGATAGTGTCTCCAAACTTTAAGTGCATGCACCACTGCATACAACTCTTGTTCATGCACCGGCCAATTGCGTTGTGCACTACTTAACTTTTTACTTTCAAAAGCTATTGGCCTGCCATCTTGACTCAAGACTGCGCCTATGGCTATGCCGCTAGCATCGGTCTCTAACTCAAATGGTTTCTGAGGATCCACCACTTTGAGTATAGGAGCCTCTGAAACAGCTTGTTTCAGAGTATCAAAACTCTCTTGCTGCTCTTGCTTCCATGCAAATGGAATTTTTCCTTGAAGCAAGTTCGTCATAGGTGCTGCTATCGACAAATATGAAGAGATGAATTTTCGATAGAAATCGGAAAGTCCTAAGAATGACCGTAATTGCCCCTCATCCTGAGGAGTAGGCCATGATAAAATAACTGAAACCTTCTTGGGATCCATCTGAACCCCATCGGCTGAAATCACGTGCCCTAGATACTCTATCCTCGGAAGAAACAACTGTGTCTTCTCTGGATTTACATACAGCTTATTTTCTTTTAAAATATTCAACACAAACCTTAGATGATTTTCATGCTCATGCACAGTCCTACTATACACTAGCAAATCATCCACAAAATCAACAACACACTTTCCTATGAAAGGTCTTAAAATATCGTTCATTAACATCATAAATGTAGCTGGAGCATTCGTCAAACCAAAAGGCATGACCAAATACTCATAATGACCAAAACGGGTCTTGAAAGTTGTCTTATGTACATCATGATCTTTCACTCTAATCTGATGATAGCCACTCTTTAAATCTATCTTACTAAATACAATGGCTCCACCTAGAGCATCTAAAAGATCATCAATCCGAGGCATAGGATATCTGTGTCTAATAGTGATCTTATTGAGTGCTCGATAATCAACACACATCCTATAAGATCCATCCTTCCTCTTCACAAGAAGAACTGGAGCGGCAAAGGGTGAATAGCTGGGTCTAATCAGCCCTTTCTGCAGATACTCGTCCACGACCTTGCGGACTTCATTTTCCTCCTGCAAACTCATTCGAAATGGTGGTCAAGCGGTCAGACTTGCTCATGGTACCAATTCGATTCTATGCTCAATATTCTTGCAAGGAGGTAAACCTGAAGGTAATTCCTTTAAAAACAACTCTTGGAATTCTGCTCTATCTTTAGCTAAAAGTGCTGGAGCATTCCAACTAGAGTCTCCATGATTGCATGAATCCATCTCAACATACGACAAATACATGAAATAAAGAAAATAGATATACTTACAATCAATTTTGAGCAACTTGGTAGCAGTCACCAATCGCGTCTCTTGGAGATCTGGTTCTTCACGGATCAGTAATCTCCTTTCCTCATGCTCAAACTGATACACATGCGAAGCAAAATCAATGGCTGGTTTCTTCCTCGCATGCCACTTCTTACTAAGAACTATGTCGAAACGAGCTAATCTCGCTATCTCAAAATCCAATCTGTCCTCATAGGACTGGATCTGAATAGGAAGATCAACTACTCATCTATCCCAAGTCTCAGTTCCCTTCCCGTCAGCTAGCTCTACGGTATAAGTGTAATCTGAATGTACCGTATCTAAGCATAATCTCTTGACTAGTCGGGAACTAATAACATTATGAGTCGAACATGTGTCAAAGAGTACCTTGACAGGCTGTCCTGCCACGACTCCTCTCATAACGATAAGCTCAGTGTCTAGGAACCGGTATCCTTTCTGTGCCACTGGCGAAAGCACAGCATCTGGCACAGTCGGAACCTTTTTAGTGACTGTCATAGCCACTATGGGAGATGATAATGGAGATGGGGGATCCCCAAACT
The DNA here is from genome assembly GCA_020310875.1 of Ceratopteris richardii. Taxonomy (NCBI): domain Eukaryota; kingdom Viridiplantae; phylum Streptophyta; class Polypodiopsida; order Polypodiales; family Pteridaceae; genus Ceratopteris; species Ceratopteris richardii. The sequence continues at coordinate 67,370,561 of CM035433.1, read as the reverse complement.
CATCATCACTCCCACCCCCTGCATGAGTCGGATTTATGACTATGGTAGCTACTATCTTTTTCTTTTTAGGACAATCCTTATATAAGTGCTGTCCTAAGCATCCATAGCACAAAACCTCTTTCATTGCCTTCTCTTTCTGCTGAGGGGTAAGAATAGATCGGTTATATGCCCTCTCAGCCAGAGCAGACACTTTTCTCTTTCCTCCTGAGACTGGCTGGATCATGTGCACCTGCTTAGCCTCCCTAGAAGGTTGTGCACTGACCGAACCAGGAGTCGAAGTATGGAAAGGTCGGCTAACCCTAGTCCATGGGGATCTCTGGCCCTGGGAACCTGTGCTCGTGTGGCCATCCTCATAAACCAAGGCCATCTCTGTGGCCTGTGCCAAAGACTGACACCGTTCTTTCGTTACTAAAGGTCGGATAGTTTCTCTGAGTCCCAAGACAAACTTGTGGACTTGAAGAAACTATGGAATGGTATCAGGTACTTTAACAAAAGTACACTGCTACCGAGAATTAGGGTTGGATAACTCAAGTTCGTCTTTGATGAACAAGAAGAACCCGATACTTCATTGTTGAATGTGGATATTCAAAGCGAATCAAAGGATGATGGGCAATGGGAAGAGTTGAATGCAGTCAACTACGAGGAAGCAGACGAAGGAACAAAGGTATTAGGGCAAAATGGAAAAAAAAAATGAGAATAGATATCTACTGCATTGTAAAGAAGACACATATCAACTCGCGATAGTGGCAGAGGAAATCCAAAAGAATAAGGAAACAATTTTGCAGGCATAGGAATAAATTAAACAAAAGAAGGAAATGATAAAGCAACTACAGGATCAACTAGCACACAAGGAAATTGAGGGGACACCAGTAGTTCCAAAATCCGTAGAGGCTACTGAGGAGACTGAGGTACGCCCTCTCTCTCCCCACTTGTATCATTCGCCACTAAGGGAGGAACAAGAGGTCCAAATTGAACATAATACTCAGGACATTGCAGAACTGAGCCGACCGGAAAGGGCACTACTGGTGTCCCAACTTACTGCTGAATTCGAAGATCAGATAATCCAGGTAATGAAGGAGGCCCAAATAGAAAGCAAAAATTTGGATCAAATTTTGAAGCCTTTCAATGTACCATATGGACTACTTAAAGAACAAACATGACAATATATAAAGACTACGACGAATAAGGATCCAGACCACAACCTCCAGTTCAGCCAAGATACATTCAAGTATACTCAGGAAGAGTTCGAAAAAGCTGATCCCATATGGAGATGCAAAGTTTTGGAAAAGAATCCTACATTGCGGGTACAATGGGAAGCATCACCATACGTGCTTCAGGTCAATCCAGCATTTTGTCCAGTACCCCGCAGACGCTCTTGGTCGCAATTTTGGGAAGGACAGCGCCAGGGGAGCATCAATAATCAATGGCTGAATTATCCGTTATTACCTAGTCCACCACATAGCTACCTACCAACGGAAGAATATATGGTAAAAACAATGGAATTTTGGATCGCACGATATGCGACTGTCTCGGACTTAGCAGTTAAAATGACCAATAAGATTTTCAACATGCTATTAACTGTAATTAAAGTCTTCTAGCATGCAAAATACACCTTTTTGAACTTCATCGGCATTCCACAAGGATCCGAAGCGCTCGTTTTTTATCTCTCCACTATTCCGAGCCGCTTAACACTGATGGCGTATTATTCAAGACTTATGTTTTTTCCATCAACATACATGTAGACTTTCGAAGAAGCATTTTTCATCGGCTTCTTTGAAATAGATTCGGAAATTTTTGTCAAGATGACTTCAAACCTAAATGCACGATTGGTAGCGTATGAAACAAGTTTTTTTGCGGATCACCGACAAGCACCAGAGGATGGGGTCAAGTCACAACAGTGGAAAGAATTTATGTTATGTCACGCTAATTTGTTGAATCAAAGAGAGCAGACGGCCATACAGACCTATTCACGTCGCCACAAAAAGCCTGTCGGGGACGACAGAGTTCAGGAGGAGGGACGTGTGGAAGGGGAATCAAGCAAGAAGAAAAGAAGAAGAAGATCAAAGTCAAAAACTACGCAATAAAGAATAAAGATCATAAAATGAAAGAACCACCCTCTGCCCAAAGCCCCGCAGGAACATGCATCAGGTAGCAACGCGAGACACCCAGGTCCTGAGGAATGGAATTAAAGAACAATCAGAACCAGGACATTTCATGGAAAGGACGGACCAGGACCAGGAACTATACATGAAGAAGTGCAAGACAATATTTGTCAGGTAATAATCCTTCCGTTGGTAGCGTGCGTAGAAGCCCAACTGAATACAGCAACCCAGATATGCGACATAAGGAATACCAAGGGGCAAACATAAGCAAAGGACATACCTTGGACAAAATAAAAAATTCTCTGACAGGGACCAAACTTAGGGCACATGTATATAAGTCACTTTGTGACTCTTTGTAGGGACTTTTTGCCATTGTGAAGAAGAAACTATCCTGAATTTCGAATTTGCTTCTTTCCTGCACATTTCCATCTTCTCTTTGATCTTCTATGTGTGTGTAATGCTTGGAATGTGTGTGTAAGACTGTTGTCTACCCCTCCTCACTGTTTTTGTGCTACGGTGGTGTGTGTGTGAGCTTGTAGGAGTTGTGGCATGAGTGTAGGTGCTTCCTGCCATTCACTAATTTGGTCATAACTTGAAGTACAGTTGTCAGAATCGAGTGAAGCCACTTCAACTAGTTGCGTCTCGTCAACAGCTTTGAAACGAGTACCCTATTGACCATATTCGAAGTTTTGATCTGGGGGAAATCCTCGATTTATTGAAAACTGCTATAAGAGGTATCGCGGCAGACACTTTCAGTATTTCAGTGAGCTTGAGAGGTGGGTTAGTCTTTTCTCATGCATGTAAGCTGAACCACTTCATTCTCCATCATGTGTGCACATGTCCTCATACACTTGGTTAGGTCGTTTGATCGGATTGACAAGTAAGCACGTGTCAATTTCCCACTATACGCACTTGTGTTGCAAATGAGGTCTACTCTCTTTGGCACAAGTCCTTGAGTCTTCTTGGCTTAAGTACACATCCATCTAACCTTTAGAATTGTCCACCCAACCTTTAGAATCTTCTTAACACATATGTTTCTCCTATTTTAGTCGACCTAATACATGTGCTGTTAATTCTTTTTAATACAAATATTAAGTAGCAGTTATCAAGGAAGGTATCAAGTCACATGTAAAATGGGAGGAGCAAATTTATCTTGAAGATTTTGAAGGATGGAAAAATAATTTTAAAGGATGGGCGAACAAAAAGTGTCCATTCAACGCAGGTTTTCATTCTTACTTTAGATAAGGTAAGAACAAGAACTTGAATTGAATGGACACTTTTTGTATGCCCATATTTTAAAACTATTAATGCATCTTTCAAAATATTCACGAAAAATTTGATCCTCACATTTTACATATGACTTAATACCTTCCTTGGTAACGGCTATTTAATATCTGTAAACAACTTAGCAAGACAGGTAATAAATTGACTATAAATTGGGAAACTGCCAGACGATTCAATGGTCTAGATATGAAAATTTGCAAACCACAATATACAAAAAGCAATTAAAAACGAAATCAAATATACACAGCTACACATGCATACATACATATACATACATATATACACATTCATACATACACATACATACATACATACACATGTATACACACATAGATATACATATATGCATACATATACGCATACGTATATATACATACATATACACCTATAAAACACATATACATACATATATACATATACACATACACATATGTACGCATGTGCATGCATATTCACATCCACATACATATACACATAAGCATACACATATATAAAATTACATGCATATATATATATGTATATTTATTTATTTACTTTTTTTAATATATATATTTTTTATGAACTTACAGGTTATTATCTGAAAAGTTTTTACCAAGTCAGAATATTCTTCCTACCTCACATGATGAAATGAAGCAGATAATCAACAATCTTGGTGTAGATTATCAATGTATACATGAATGTCCTAACGATTGTATTTTATATAGAGGTGAATATGCAGACTCTTTGACATGTCCCAAATGTCAATCTCCTCGATATAAGGGCGAAGAAGGTAAAATCCCAAAAAAGGTATTGAGACATTTTCCATTGGCTCCACGGATTAGACATATGTTTCAAAGCCCCGAATTATCAAAGCTTTTGACATGGGGACATGATCATAAAAGTACTGATGGAATAATCAGAATTCCTCATGATAGTGTTTCTTTTTAGCACATTGATTCTACATGGCCTGAATTTGCACAAAATCCACAGAATCTAAAGTTAGGAGTTGCATTAGATGGGGTTAATCCATTCTCCATGAAATCTAGTAAATGGTCAACATGGCCAGTGGTAGTCATAAACTACAATCTTCCGCCATATCTTAGCATTAAAAAGGAACATTTAATGCTTTCACTTTTAATCCCACGCAAAAGACAAGTTAAATATATGAATATATATCTTGCTCCTCTCATTGACGATCTCCAAGAGTTATGGAGAGGTATTAATGTCATTGATGTATCGAAAAGCATCAATGAAAGACATATTACGGTTCATGGTATTGTGGCTTGGACTATTCACGACTTTCCAGGATATGGTGTTTGTTCAAGTATTGATGTAATTTTATTATTCAATATGCACATAAATAAATATGATTTAATCTAATTATATTTTTATCGTTTTCATGATGCAGGAATATCTACTAAGGTTATAAAGCTTGTCCATATTCTGGTGATTGGTTGAGATCAATCTATTGTAAGAATCTCAACAAAAATATTTATCTTCGACATCGACGATTCTTGCCTGATGATCATCCATTAAGTTCTAAAAGAGAAGCGATACATTTTAATGGAAAGCTTGAAACATGTCTGTGTCCAAAACCTATGACGCCTATGGATTGGTATAAAAAATGGATAGATGGACCTCTGATAGATCCAAAATAAAAAATCTTCAGTGATGATGAAGATAATGAGTATGTGAAGAGAGGTAAAGGAAAATTGGCACTCGCAGAGAACATATCAATATGGTATTCTTTGGAGTATTGGAAAGAGTTAAAAGTATGTCATCTTCTTGATCCTATGCATATATTCAAGAATATTGGTTATTCACTATGGCAACATCTTCTTGGACTAAAAGATACCGTAGCATCAATGAATGATTTGAAAGATCAAAAATCAAAACCAAAGTTATGGCCAGTTTTTGATAGACATCGACAGGAAACGAATTATGCACCTGCTCCTTGGGTACTTACAACAAAAGAGATATAGACTATCAACAATAGAATTCAATTGATTAAGACTCCTACAGGATATGGAGCATCTTTTCAAAACATGTTTACTATGGATGATAAGAGCTTATCTGGATTACCCATGACTGACCATAACTTTGAAACATATTTTACCTTTGGTTATCGATGAATGTACAACGAAAGGAGTACGAGATGTAATCTATCATCTTGGATCACTTATAAGGTAATTATGATACTTTTATATTTAATATTTATGAATATTGGATATCTTTTAAAACAAAACAAATTGGATATCTTTTATGAATATTGGATACCTAACATATAAAACAAAATGGGTTAGAAACCAATATATATACGTGTACATATGTATGTGTGTATATGTGTATGGTGTATATGTGAGTGTGTGTATGCATGTAAACATGTATGCATGCATATGCATGTGCATTATGTATGCAAATGTATGCATGTGTGTGTATGTGTATGCATGTAAGTATATATGTATGCATATGCATTATGTATGCATATGTATGCATGTGTATCTATATATATGTGTCGGTGTGCATGTGTATGTGTGTGTGTGTAAATGTGTATGGATATGTGTGTGTGTAAGTGTATATGTGTCTATGTGTGTGTATGTTTGTATGTGTATGCATGTATGTATGCATATGCATGTGCATTATGTATGCATATGTGTGTGTATGTTTGTATATGCATTATGTATGCATATGTGTGTGTATGCATTAAGTATGTGTATGCATGCATGTGCATTATGTATGCATATGTGTGTATGCATGTAAGTATGTATGTATGCATGTGCATATGCATTATGTATGCATGTGCATATGCATTATGTATGCATATGTATGCATGTATGTGTATGTGTGTCTATGTCTCTCTATGTGTGTATGCATATATGTGTGTGTATGTGTGTGTGTATGTGTGTGTGTATGTGTGTGCGTGTATGTGTGTGTATGTGTGTATGCATGTGTATGTGTGTGTATGCATCATTATGTGTGTATGTGTCTATGTGTGTGTGTATATGTGTGTGTATGTGTGTGTGTGTGTCTATGTGTATGTGTGTCTATGAGTGTGTATGTGTTTATGTGTGTGTATGTGTCTATGCGTGTGTATGTGCCTATGTGTGTATGTGTATGCATGTATGTATGCATATGTGTGTATGTGTGTGTATGCATTATGTATGCATATGTGTGTGTATGCATGTAAGTAAGTAAGTATGTATGCATATGCATATGCATTATGTATGCATATGCATATGCATATGCATTATGTATGCATATGCATATGCATATGCATTATGTATGCATATGTATGCATGTATGTGTATGTGTGTGTATGCATATATGTGTGTGTATGTGTGTGCGTGTATGTGTGTGTGTGTATGTGTGTGTGTATGTGTGTATGCATCATTATGTGTGTATGTGTCTATGTGTGTATGTGTGTGTGTGTGTCTATGTGTATGTGTGTGCATCTATGAGTGTGTATGTGTTTATGTGTGTGTATGTGTCTATGTGTGTGTATGTGTCTATGTGTGTGTATGTGTCTATGTGTGTATGTGTATGCATGTATGTATGCATATGTGTGTGTATGTGTGTGTATGCATTATGTATGCATATGTGTGTGTATGCATTATGTATGTGTATGTATGCATGTAAGTATGTATGTATGCATATGCATATGCATTATGTATGCATATGTATGCATGTATGTGTATGTGTGTGTATGTCTCTCTATGTGTGTGTATGCATATATATGTGTGTATGTGTGTGTGTGTATGTGTGTATGTGTGCGTATGCATCATTATGTGTATGTGTCTATGTGTGTGTATATGTGTGTGTATTTGTGTATGTGTCTATGTGTATGTGTGTGTGTGTCTATGAGTGTCTATGTGTTTATGTGTGTGTATGTGTATATGTGTGTATGTGTCTATGTGTGTATGTGTATGCATGTATGTATGCATATGTGTGTGTATGTGTGTGTATGCATTATGTATGCATATGTATGTGTATGCATTATGTATGTGTATGTATGCATGTGCATTATGTATGCATATGTGTGTGTATGCATTATGTATGTGTATGTATGCATGTGCATTATGTATGCATGTGCATTATGTATGCATGTGCATTATGTATGCATGTGCATTATGTATGCATATGTGTGTGTATGCATGTAAGTATGTATGTATGCATATGCATATGCATTATGTATGCATATGTATGCATATGTATGCATGTATGCATGTATGTGTATGTGTGTGCATGTCTCTCTATGTGTGTGTGTATGCATATGTGTGTATGTGTGTGTGTATGTGTGTATGCATGTGTATGTGTGTGTATGCATCATTATGTGTGCATGTGTCTATGTGTGTATATATGTGTGTGTGTGTATAATGTGTGTGTGTGTGTGTCTATGTGTATGTGTGTGTGTCTATGAGTGTGTATGTGTTTATGTGTGTGTATGTGTCTGTGTGTGTATGTGTCTATGTCTGTAGGTGTATGCATGTATATATGCATATGTGTGTGCATGTGTGTGTATGCATTATGTATGCATATGTGTGTGTATGCATTATGTATGTGTATGTATGCATGTGCATTATGTATGCATATGTGTGTGTATACATATATGTGTGTGTGCATGTATGTATGTGTGTATGCATGTATATGTGTGTGTATGCATCATTATGTGTGTATGTGTGTATATGTGTGTGTATGTGTGTGTGTATGTGTATGTGTGTATGTGTATGTGTGTATGTGTGTATGTGTATGTGTGTGTGTGTCTATGTGTGTATATGTGTGTATGTATGCATATGTATGTGTGTGTGTGCATGCATACGTGGCTTCAATGACAAATCCTTGCTCTCTCTCACTCTCTCTCTCTCTCGCTCTCTCTCTCTCTCTCTCTCTCTCTCTCTCTCTCTCTCGCTCACTCTCTTGCGTGCAAATCCCAGCACAAATGTGCCGGGAGAAATCGATTTTTTTTTAACATTTGAGAGTGTCGCTTATGTGACGCTAAAATGTCACAGCCAGTTTGCCAACGTCACAAATAACTTTGCTAGTTAGTGACGCTATTTGCGAGGCATACTTTTAGCGATGCTACAGTCGCTTATGCGACGAAGGCTCGTTAAAAAAAAAATCCAAAAATAGGACCGTCGCTTATGTGATGCTAGCGTCGCATAAGCAATAAATCCCATTTTTTTTCAATTCGGGGGCGTCGCTACGCCCCCCTAATTCTTGTAGTGATAGATGTAGGCAAGTTGGAGATTCTCAAAGGCAACCTCAACATGAAGGGGATCAATGCAGACTAGCTCACTTGAGCTTGAGGGGGAGTGTTAGAATTCTAAGTTAATTGACAAGCTCAAGTGTGTGAATAATGGGGTTCAATCTTGGACTTTTCTAGGCTCATCAATATTTTTACCTATATTTTACCAATTGGCAATGGAAGTAGATGTTAATTCTCTCTAGAGATCACTTCATCTTCCATTCTGGACTCCTTTAGCATCAAACAATTTTGCTAATTGGTTGCAATTGTGTCACATCATCAGGTACTATTTGATGAGTCAAGCAAAGTTAAAATTATGAGGTTTAACTAATTGAAAGATTCAACTACCATGAATGAGAAAAGTTGGGAACTTATAGGAGGTGATTGAAGATTCAAATGATCATCAAACTTCATCAACTACATATACACATGTTTGGATAGATTCATGGGCTTCCTCCATAATTAGAGAGCTTATAATTGCAAAGCGCATTGTATAAGTTTACCCCTTGCCTACTAAGCTTCCCCGCTACTTGTTTATCTCTACGCATAGGGAAGATATATGTCTAGCTATATCTCTTTGTACAAAGTTTCATTCTATTGCTTTCATTGAAGGAATCATTTCTAATATATCCTTATGCTTGTTTATGTCTTGATATTGCAGTGTAGAGCATCATTTCTCATAAGTCTATTCTCTTCATATTTTGAGTGTACAAACGATTGTGAGCACACACACACCCTATTCGAACAATCAAGAGTCTATCTTGTGCATTTTGGTTGGTAGACCTCCCAACATCCAACTAGAGTGATTCAAAGCTTGTTGGAAATCTAAGAGTCCTAGATTACATGCGCAAAGTCTCTAGAGTTTAGTCTAAGTGCACAAAGAGAATCCGAGTTTACTATGGTAACCAACTATGTGGTCCTAGAAAGGGTCCAACGTACTTTTGATGCAGTTGAGAGTGCATATTCTCCATTAGGACTCATGTATAATAACTCTCTCGGTAGATGTTCTCTATCACTCAAGGTGTAAAACCAATGTTTCCTTGTTTTGCCTACATGGATAGTCTTCTAGGTAACATTGGCAAGGAATAACTTCATTAAATGATGTTTTTCAATGTTGTACTCCCTATTGGTGTAGAAAGAATCGTTTGAAACAATGCATCATGTTTGTCATCGCATGATGGCTCTTCCCTCCCCACTATACGTAGTTCATTGGTATGCTCAAGGTTTTTCAAGTAGGAGATAGATTGTCTCCTCTCTGTTTTCATAGTAGTTGATGCAATACTTCACTACAAGGTGGTTTGCAATTGTCAAGACCATCTATTGAATTTTCCTATTTAATCCATCCATAAGTACAAGACCACACCTAGACCATTATATTTCTCAAAATGGAGTATGGTTGGATATTTGTAAGACACTTAAGTATACCGAAGGACTTAGAGAAGGGAAGGACGAGATTTCGAAAACTGAAGCGTTAAATGAGTCGATCGTTTAAGAGTGCCTCTTCTAACTGCCTTACTTAGCATATTCAATGTCTTTTAACGATGAGCCAAGCTATTGTTATAACTCTGAGTTCGTAAGTTTGGATAACTCTGAACTTATATATATATATATATATATATATATATATATATATATATATATATATATATATATATATATATATATAAATAAGCCAAGCTATTTGTATATAGACAAAGGAAGATGAATAGTGAACACTGTTTTTTTTTTAAATAAAGGAAGTTCGGCCTTAGCCTAATCTCCCAAACTTTAATTATAATAAAGAGAAAAAGTTACAAGTGAATGGGACTAGTGCCCATGGGACCCCCCAAATCCCACAATGCAGGGGAGGAGTATGGCAAGCTACAAGGCATTACAAATGAGGCGGATAAAATTATCATCACCCTCATGTGGGACCCATTTGGGTTTCAACTTGTTGTTTTCGAGGAGATAAATACAGTGATGTCTAAACGGTGGCGATCTCTTGACTCGGGAGATTCTTTTACCTAGGAGAAACAAGGATTTCTCGATCGACCATTCCTTAGGAGTTTGGCCAAAATTGACAGCACAACGCTCCCTCCAAATCTTCCAGAGAGCCTCACCTCTGATGGCATTCCACAGCCTCGATGAGCAGCCGATTGCCTCACCCAACATCACTTGTTGCCAGTTGATTTGACTCGTGAGTCTCAATACTCGGGTCACGTGATGCCAGATAACACGGGACTTGGGGCAGTCGAAGAACAGGTGAGCTAAATCTTCGATGCACCGATGGCAACGTTTGCACCATGGCGGCACACCACAAATTTTGTTAGCCCTTGCATTGGTCCAGATACCTTTATGCAAGATCTACCACATGAGAACAGACTTTTTTACCTCAATTAGGGGGTGCCAAATAGACATGAATTTTAGCTCCCACCGAAGTTTGGTCCAAGAAAGGCACCATCTCTTGTTAAGGGTGTGGTGAACATCTAAATCCTCTTTGAAGTTGGGGATTCTGGATAGCTTCTTACCATTGCTCCATTTGAGGCCCTCCAAGCAAGGAAGATCCTGACCGCAGAGAAGGCGGGTAGTTGAGCGGTCCCAGGCTAAACACCTGCTTTGAAGAAGAGTCCATTCCTCAAAGGTAACTCTAAGTCTCGGATCCAATTCTTCAAACCTAATCCACTGGCTGGTCTCTTGTTTCCAGAGTTGTTTCCACTGTTTGAACCCCTTGTTCCATAACCGCCTTGCAGTTTGGAGGTTCCAAGACTCCACCCCCCGAATGCCACTCATCGGGAACACTGTTTCAACTATTTGAAGTGAAAGGGTTAAATATATTATCCGCTGGAACTTGGAAGTCAGGTCTCCTTCTCTCCTCCTCTGTCATGGCAGTACATTACAGAAATCAAGAAAGAAAGCAGGATGAGATGGTGTACTGTGTAGCCTGAAGCTACCATGGTCCAGACTCCACCTTGTGCTAACCCCCGCTGGACATGTTATGGCTTAGGCGAGTTAAACCTAGTTGTAACCATGTCTCCTTCAGTTGTAACCTGCTTTGTGGGATACGGGAGTCCCACGGGTGCTATGCGCATTCAGTTGTCAAGTAAACTGTGTTGTATTCATGTTCCCACATCACATTTGTTCAATCCTTCATTCTTTATTCTCGCAAATCCGGATTTCCGGGTGAAAGTGATATGACTTTCAACCGGCATTCTTTAAAGTTGCTCAGAGCACGCGCAGAGTCCGTCGTTGCGTTTGTTCGAGTTGCTTTCGCATTTGCTCAAAGCCTTCATGACCATTCGCTAATTTATTCTCTGTACGCCTTCAGAGTTGAGTAATCTATATACCGAATGTCTGAGCAATACGAAATATATGGGAAACGTGTTGTCTTCCTAATACCCAGGAGGTTTAGGTATATTGTGCCCAAAAAAAATGGCAGAATGGCAGATAATATGGCTCCAAAATGGATTCTTAAAAGTATTGTATGTAATGAAATTTGGGTTGCTCTTCTTCATAGGAATACCTCTTTTTTATGTCTGACTACAGGGCCTTGATTAACATCAATTTCACCTATTGGAACATCATTTCTTCCCCTCACCCTATTTCACCTATTGGAACTTGGGAGTCCTCTTGTGTGCAGATTTTGGAAGGCCTGGTTCAAAGCTAAAAGTCTGTTCTCCCCTCCTGATAGTATGACTAGTCTTTGATTTCTTTATGTAGGAGTCTCCTTGGCTGGGCTAGCTTGGTTACTGGAATAATTGCAACATTGCTATAAAGGAACATAAATGTCACAAACTCACTTTCAAGACCTGGAAAGACTTCATGGGGGAAGGTGAAGTGGTGTCTGATCAAGTCCTTTTCAACTCTACTAACATTTCTCTGTCTTGTATGCAGGTATTGTTACAACATAAAGCTTTGCTGGAGAATAAATTGAAGTACTGCACATGGAAAGACCTGTAGCTCCACAAAGTGGCAGAATTCATTTTCAGGAAGCTCAAAAGAAACAAAGGTTCTATTGCTCAAATTTCCTCCAAACTAAACTGTAGATGGCACGTTAACTGGACTCCTCACCAATGGTCCTACAGGTTCAAATCTCTGTGGGCCTATCTTGACAGCACCAAACATTCTTTTCTTAAATGGCTGATTATGCATCAAGGGTTGTGAGTGGGCCCCAAAGTCAGGAAAATCTTTGTTGATGGAGGAACCTGTTCATTTTATGGCAGGGTGGAAGATGTTACCCACTTATTCTTTGAATGTGCTCATGCTAAGAGATTCTAGCAACTTGTGGAAAAGTACCTTCAAAGCATGAAGTCCCCAAAGTTGAAGGCTCTGGATGCTATGTTGGGCTGTTGCAGAAATCTGGACCCGCTGCTATGGAACACTTGGAGAGGCCACATTCTGTGGGCAATCTGGATGAGTAGGAATAATAATGTTTTCTGTAATGGGAACAAGAATTACTTAATCTCCCTTACCCTCACCTCCAGGAAGTCTGTCAATAATTGTATTAAGGATATTATCAAGCCTTCTGTGCCCTACAATGAGCTGTTTAGGATGCTCTCTGATTGTACGTATACTAGGTGGAGATCACTTATCTCCCAAATTTTATTCTCAACATAGATTTGGCATGATGCTCTCGTTGTAATTGGTTTGTGCTAAGTGGTTCTTGCCCCCTACACAGATGTAACTCTCCGCCATCAATTTGAATTTTCCTATTTGCTTAAAAAAAAAAACGGAATGCATGGTTTTTTGGCATGCACTCCGATTTCACTCCTCCGGAGATGATCCACAAATATATATTTCACTCAAGGCAATGCAGCCAACTTCTAATTTGTTAGAGGTCTTGTCAAGCGACATTGGGTTCAACACATTTTACATATTTTATCCATAATGTGCCTTTCGGTTGTCCCATTTATAGTCCGAGCGTTGTAACTTGAATCGACTCAATTTCTATGCTACTTTGTGGGTCATAGTGCGGAAATTGACTAAGTACATTCATATTTTTGTGCAGGTTGGAAAATGATTCATATAGTTTGTGAACTACGAACTACACAAATCCTCAGACTTACCCTTCTATCGTAAATTGCTCTCCTCACTCTGTCACAGGCCCCAAAATTCATCACGATTTATTGCAAATCAGAGTGCATTGGCAGTTGCAAAAAATCTGATGTTTCATGTATGCACAAAGCACATTGAGGTTCATTATTATTATGTCAAAGAGTACTTGATTTGGTATATGTGCCTACACAAGATAATGTGGCAATCATATTAAACAAAGCTTTTCCATGGGAAAAGTTTGAAGCTTTTCACAAAGCTTTATACTTATAACCTTGTGGGAGCCGATATATCACTCCCTACATGTGCTCACATCATTTGCTCTAGGGGAATTTGTTACACTTATGTGTCCCTTGAGTAGCTTTGATGTGAACATTTTCCCCATGCATGGGCACTTTTAACTCTAGTGTCGGTTAGAGGTTTTTTCCCCATGTAATCACATGTACATGATATACTCATATGTGGTGGTACTTTGTACTTAGGTATTCACTTATAGCTCTCACTTCATTCATTCTCATATTATCCATCATCTATCGACAAAGAGGTCTTCCAGCCGTCATGTGTCTCTATGCTTCAATCTCCTTCTTCGCTCTTGTACATACTTCTATTCGTACTTCCTCACTCATTCACACACCCAACAAAGCATACAAGCAACCAAAGGTTATTCTACCCTTATGAAGATGGATTAAAGTAAAAAGGATTTAGTAATGTTGATTGGGTTGTCCCAAAGGAGGATAGAAGGATTACATTTGGATATGTGTTTCATGATAGGATCAAAAGTTCATCTCTTGGATGTCCAAGAAGCAACCCATAGTTGATTTATCTTCTAGAAAAGTTGAGTATAGAGACTTAGCCCTTGCTATGTGGGAGATCATGTGGTTTAAGAAGTTGTTCAAGGACTTGGATGTGTATATTAAAGAGGTTGTTCTACTTGGAGACAACATTTCTACTATCCACCTTGGAAGCACCCCTTATATGTTTCATGCAAGGAGCAAGCACATAGAGGTTCAATATCGCTTCTTCAGAGAGAAAGTCTTAGCCAAGGAGGTGGATATCAAGTATGTCAAAACTAAGGAGAAAACAACAGTGTCATGACCAAGTTCATAGATGCAAGCAAGTTGAAGATGCTCAAAGGCAACCTTAACATGAAGGAGATCAATGCTGACTAGCTCACTTGAGCTTGAGGGGGAATGTTGGAATTCTAAGTTGATTGACAAACTCAAGTGTGTGAATAGGGGGGCTACATTATGTGTCACGTCATCATGTACTATTTGGTGAGTCAAGCAAGTCAAATTATGAGGTTTAACTAATTTAAACATTCAATTACCATAAACGAGAAAAGTTGGGAACTTAGGAGTTCATTGAAGATTCAAATGACCATCAAACTTCATCAACTACATATACACATTGTTTGGATGGATTCTTCGGCTTCCTCCATAACTAGAGAGCTTATGATTGCAAAGATCATTGTATAAGCTTACCCCCTGCTTACTAAGCTTCCCCGCTACTTGTTTATCTCTACACATAGGAAAGATATATGCCTAGCTATATCTCTTTGTACAAAGCTTGGATTTCAAGCTTATTAGTTTCATTCAATTTTTTTCAATGTAAAAAAACATTTCTGTTATATCATGATGCTTGTTTACGTCTTGATATTGCAAGTGTAGAGCATCATTCCTCGTAGGTCTATTCTCTTTTGAGTGTACAAGCGATTGTGAGTACACACACACACTATTTGGACAATCAATAGTCTATCTTGTGCATGATGGTTGGTAGATCTCCCAAAATCATACTAGACTGATTCAAAGCTTGTTGGAAAGCTAAGAGTCCTAGCTTACCTGTGCAAGGTCTCTAGAGTTTAGTCTACGTGCACAAAGAGAAATTGAGTTTAATATGATAACCAACTATGAGCTCCTAGGAAGGGTCCAACATACTTTTTATGCAATTCAGAGTGCATATTCTCCATTAGTACTCATGTATAATAACTCTCTTGGTAGATGGTTCTCTATCACTTAAGGTGTAAAACCAATGTTTTCTTGTTTTGTCTACATGGATAGTCTTCTAGGTAGCATTGGAAAGGAACAACTTCATTCAAATGATGTTTGTCAATGTTGTTCTCCCTATTGGTGTAGGAAGAATCTTTTGAAACTGTCCATCATGTTTGTCATCGCCTGAGGCCTCTTCCCTCACCACTTTACCTAGTGCATTGGTATGCTCAAGGTTTTTCAACTAGGAGATACATGGTTTCCTCTCTCTTTTCATAGTAGTTGTTGCAATACTTCACTACAAGGTGGCTTGCAATTGTCAAGACATTATAATTTCTTAGCCCCATAACTTTCCTATTTAATCCATGTATAAGTACAAGACCACACCTGGAGCATTATATTTCTCAAAATGGAGTAGGTTGGATATTTGATGGTCCAACTTCTTCTATGTAAGACACTTAAGTATAACCAAAGGACTCAGAGATTTCGAAAACTGAAGCGTTAAATGAGTGTCCTTCTAAGTTTCAATTTTAAATGATTAACGATAAGCCAAGCTATTCTTATAACTATGAGTTCGTAAGTTTGGATAACTCTGAACTAACACACACACACACACACACACACATATATATATATATATATATATATATATATATATATATATATATATATATATAATATGCCAAGCTATATATATATATATATATATATATATATATATATATATATATATATATATATATATATATATATATATATATATATATATATATATATATATATATATAATCATTATTTATTTATTTATTTGCCCTTCACTTCCGGAAGTGATAAAAACTCAGTTCGTTGACTTTGTTAGAGATCTTGATTTAGAAAGACTCTTTATTAAAGTCTTCACCTACTCTAGGGCACTGATGACGTGAGTAGGGATGTCATAGCTATTTGTCCAAGCTATGCATGATAAAGTTTAATTCTGATACTTCTTGTTTAGGACAGACATAGAAGTTGACGATGCACATTTTATTTCGTTTTGTTTTTGTTTAATTTGCTTATATACATATATTTATATATATATAATCATTATTTATTTATTTATTTATGGAATTATTATTTTTTATTTATTTTGTTTTAATTTAAATTCTATTTTTATATATTTTATATTTTATATTTTTTATTTTAATTTGTTTCTTTCTTAATTTATTATTATTATTATTATTTTTTATTATTTAATTATATATATATATATATATATATATATATATATATATATATATATATATATTTTATTTTTTATTTTATTTTTATTATTTATTTATTATTTTTTGTTTTGTGTGTGTGTGTGTATGTGTTCGTGTTCATGTGAGTGTGTGTGCATCTCTTTTTGTATTGGTTTTCTTTCTTAGTTTTTTCTTTCTTGGTTGTAACTTTCATGTTTTATATTGGTCTTAAGTTTTTTGCTTTTGTTTGTTATTTTTTCCAATGTGTATGTATTTGTGTTCTCTATCTTGAGTTTTTTTTTTAAATGGAGGTTCGGCCGAGGCCTACTCCCCCTGACTTTAATTAGAGAAAGAGGAACAACTGTACAATGAAGGGCATAGTACCCATGGGACCCCCCATATCCCACAAGAGCAGGGGCAGACAAGGTGGACGGCCCGGAGGCCCATACATCGACTGGATTTGCGCGCCCGAAGGCGGATTACACATCGATTTGCGCGCCCGAAGGCGGATTACGCGCCCAAAGGCGGATACAGATATCCCGCAGCGCAGGGGGATCGAACCCTCGCCCCCGCCTCAAGAGGCGAGGGACTCAACCACACGCCCTGGCGTCTTGGGATCTCTATCTTGAGTTCGTAAGTTTAGATAACTCTGAACTTATGAAAGTATATATATATATATAATATGCCAAGCTATTTTTATATAGACAAAGGAAGGTGAACAGTGAACACTCTTTCAATTGTTTGATGTGAAAGGGTTAAATAAATTATCCTCTGGAACTTGGAAGGCAGGTCTCCTTCTCTTCTCCTGTGTCATGGTAGTACATTACAGAAATCAAGAAAGACAGCAGGATGAGATGGTGTACTGTGTAGCCTGAAGCTACCATGGTCCAGACTCTACCTTGTCCTCTCAGCTTTTCTAAGTAGGCCACTTCGATGTATTTTAGACAGGTGCCGAACTCGTACTCTCATCATTCCATGTGCTTCTGTGTTCCTTAGTTTCGGTTCCAGTCTCCAGCTTCCAACTCCCAGGTTCCAGACCATGACTTCTGGAATCTTGATGCCTGTTCATTGACGACAGCCGTCCGTTCCATTGTGAAAAAGTGAACTGTTTTGTATTCATGTTCCCACATCGCATTTGTTCAATCCTTCATTCTTTACTCTCAAATTTTAATGGCGGAGAACCTCCACTTACTCGCAAATTCGGATTCCCGGGTGAAAATGATATGACTTTCAACCGGCATTCTTTAGAGTTGCTCTTGCGTAAAGTTCGTAGCACGCGCAGAGTCCGCCATCGTATATCTATGACCAATCGAGCACAAAATTCATTGGCGTTTGTTCGAGTTGCTTTCGCGTTTGCTCAAAGCGTTCATGACCATTCGTTAATTATTCTGTGTACGCCTTCAAAGCTGGGTAATCTATATACCAAATGTCCGACCAATACGGAATGTATGGTTTTTTGGCGTGCACTCCGATTTCACTCCTCCAGAGATGATCCACAAATATATATTTCACTCAAGGCAATGCAGCCAACTTCTAATTGGTTATAGTAGTGTCGGGCGACATTGGGTTCCGCACATTTTAGATATTTTATCCATAACGTGCCTTCCGGTTGTCCCATGAACAGTCCAAACGTTGTAACTTGAATCGACTCAATCTTCTAGGCTACTTTGTGGGTCATAGTGCGGAAATTGAATCGAGTACATTCATATTTCTGTGCAGGCTGAAAAATAATTTATATAGTTTCTGATAGCGCTGCGGCCAGACTACTACCGTTGTTCGTTCGTGAACTACGAACTACACAAATCCTCAGACTTACGCTTCTATCATAAATTGCTCTCCTCACTCTGTCACAAGCCCCGAAATTCATCACGATCTGTTGCGACAAGGGGCGTCTTTTGCAGACAATTTCTATCTCACATATTTCACATAAAGAGCCATTGAAATTTCTTGTCTGGACTGAAAGCTGTCTCCAATAGCGCCAGAGAGGTACTTGCAATCCTACTATTCCATAGTTCTACAAGTTTCTTTCTGAACGAATACTTCAGACCGGTCATCCAGTGCGCCATTTTCTTGAATGCTTTGTTTTTGTTTAAATGTATGACTTCCTGTATTCCTCCACATGCTTTTACAGCATCTTGCTCCTCCCGTTAGCACTGTTACATTGTACATTGCTTCTATTGCATCGGGAAAATGAGGAGGCAACCCTGGATTTCTTTGGCAAGTATGATCTACGGCCTACTTCTTTTGCACTGCAATGCTTTATGCAGTGCTGGTCAAAGAACATCATCAGGGACTTCTAATGGATCGGAGGAATGGGGCTACGTTGAAGTCAGAGAAGGTATAAACCAATGTGTATCGACTGAGATACCTTTCGTGATGGAATCAATCTCCTTTTAAGCTTGCATAACATGATAATAGGACGAGTAAGTCACATAAATTGTAATTTTCTGCGTGTTTATGAGAGTATGTGGGTCTTGTCCGAAAATTAAGTCATAGAGTAAGAATCATCTGTTTGCACGCTGGTGTACGGACTTGTGCAGGCAACATGAGTATATAGCCTGAAAAAGTTCTTATAGCGTTATTGATTGATTCCTTCGATTTGTTTAAATTGACATTTATCTGCGTTTGCCATGTGCACATATGCCACATGATCCTTTTTTATTGGTGAGATGAAGGTAAAACATTGTTTACTTCCCTGTTCAAATCTGTCATATGTTTTCTTCAATTTAAGTATGTTTTTTCAATTTAAGTTGAATACAAGGCGTGCATGCAGTGTATCTAATTTCTGCTGGTCATACAGGAGCTCACATGTTCTGGTGGCTTTACAAAAGTCCTGTTCAATCGTCTTCAGATTGGCCATTGATCTTATGGTTACAGGGTGGACCAGTTAAATTCCTGTAACACCTCAATTGTGAATAGAGAGTTTCACAAAATGAAATAATATCAACTTCTACAGGATTGTACTCTGATCATTTAGCTGATACCCAGGGTGCTTCTGGTGTGGGCCTTGGAAACTTTGAAGAGATTGGCCCATTGACGACTTCATTGCTTCCACGCCAACACACATGGCTGACGAAATCACACCTTCTGTTTGTGGTATAAATTCTCACTATTACATTATAATTAATTCACCATACAGTCCTATAACTGCATCTCATAGGGGCCAACCTGGCCCATAAAATAACCCTGCCACCTATAGAAGGGAGAACCCTATCATCGCCAAAAGAAAAGAAAGCTCAAAGTGAATATGGAGTTGTTGTTACAACATAAGCTCGATGAGGTTTAATGAGGAGATGGAGAGAGTAAAATTAAATGCTATTTAAGCGTAATCATGATAAATCCATAGGGGACCCTAGCTCCATATTAGGCATAAGGGGCAAGGTATTTAGTAAAAGGCATATTGGGAGAGAGAGAGAGAGAGAGAGAGAGAGAGAGAGAGAGAGAGAGAGAGAGAGAGAGAGAGAGAGAGAGAGAGAGAGAGAGAGAGAGAGAGAGAGAGAGAGAGAGAGAGAGAGAGAGAGAGAGAGAGAGAGAGAGAGAGAGAGAGAGAGAGAGAGAGAGAGAGACTTTTGTAGCGTCTATTAGATGCCAAAATGGGCCTATGAGACAAAACATATACATCAGTATGATCCAATCCACTGTGATCCCAAAAGGAAAATAAAGTGTGAGTACAAAACAGAGTATAAAAGGAGTGGACAATAGCTAGCGTCGAGGGTGTGGAGTGCAATGGGTATGCACTCTATATGCTCAATAGGTGAGATACAAATATGATATGCATATATATATATATATATATATATATATATATATATATATATATATATATATATATATATATATATATATATATATATATATATATATATATATATATAGAGAGAGAGAGAGAGAGAGAGAGAGAGAGAGAGAGAGAGAGAGAGAGAGAGAGAGAGAGAGAGAGAGAGAGAGAGAGAGAGAGAGAGAGAGAGAGAGAGAGAGAGAGAGAGAGAGAGAGAGAGAGAGAGAGAGAGAGAGAGAGAGAGAGAGAGAGAGAGAGAGAGAGAGAGAGAGAGAGAGAGAGAGAGAGAGAGAGAGAGAGAGAGAGAGAGAGAGAGAGAGAGAGAGAGAGAGAGAGAGAGAGAGAGAGGGAGGGAGGGAGGGAGGGAGGGAGGGGGGGGGGGGGGGGCGAGAGAGAGAGAGAGAGAGAGAGAGAGAGAGAGAGAGAGAGAGAGAGAGAGAGAGAGAGAGAGAGAGAGAGAGAGAGAGAGAGAGAGAGAGAGAGAGAGAGAGAGAGAGAGAGAGAGAGAGAGAGAGAGAGAGAGAGAGAGAGAGAGAGAGAGAGAGAGAGAGGGAGGGGGAGGGGGAGGGGGAGGGGGAGAGGGAGAGAGAGAGAGGGGGAGAGAGAGAGGGGGAGAGAGAGAGAGGGGGAGAGAGAGAGAGAGGGGGAGAGAGAGAGAGAGGGGGAGGGGGGGGGGGAGGGGGAGAGAGAGGGGGAGGGAGGGGGAGGGGGAGGGAGGGGGAGGGGGAGGGAGAGAGAGAGAGAGAGAGAGAGAGAGAGAGAGAGAGAGAGAGAGAGAGAGAGAGAGAGAGAGAGAGAGAGAGAGAGAGAGAGAGAGAGAGAGAGAGAGAGAGAGAGAGAGAGAGAGAGAGAGAGAGAGAGAGAGAGAGAGAGAGAGAGAGAGAGAGAGAGGGAGGGAGGGAGGGAGGGAGGGAGGGAGGGAGGGAGGGAGGGAGGGAGGGAGGGAGGGAGGGAGGGAGGGAGGGAGGGAGGGAGGAAGAGAGAGAGAGAGAGAGAGAGAGAGAGAGAGAGAGAGAGAGAGAGAGAGAGAGAGAGAGAGAGAGAGAGAGAGAGAGAGAGAGAGAGAGAGAGAGAGAGAGAGAGAGAGATGATGAACCTACCAAGGTCTCCATGGAAGCTCTAACTCCGATACTAATGTTATATCGCTAAGGGATTTGAACTCACAACCTTCTTGATAGGAGTGTGATTGGGTAACCAAATGCCCCAAAAGCCATGGTTGAGGATTACTTCCTAATTCTGCCTCTTAGGGTGTAGTTCAACCATCTCCTTTCTGTCAACGGTGTGGTTCAACCATCTCCTACCTAATCGCTTTGATGTTACTTATGACATGAGGGTCCGACATGTTTAGACTGATATGAGATTGGATATTATTTGGTCATTCAAGTGTAGGGCAAAAGTTTCGAGAGTAGACTTAAGCGAAGGTGCTTATACTCTCTAGACAAGCAAAGGTATTTGGCCTAGTGGTTTAAGTCATATATAGTTACATGGTCGACACTTGGATGGTTAGTATCCCCTTGCTATAATGGATTGTCCCTTGGAGAAGGCTATATATTGAGGCATATGGTTGGGAGGAAAAGAGACTCATCTCTCTGTGGTCGTTGTAAAAATTCATTGTATGAGAGCCTAGGAAGTAAACTTGCACAAGGTGGATTGATCCAATGGCCTCTAGAAAATGTGCTTGGGCACTCTATCATGTAAAAGGTTACTAAGGGGGAAGGTGGCGCTTTGAAAACTGGACCCAACAAAAACTTGACTTTTGTAATGAATGTCAACATGGTTAGCAAGTAAAGAGTTCCTACTACTTTGGTGTCTCTCGTAAGTCTAATGTGCTTGATGTTGTTCACTCAGATGTTTATAGCATGCCTACCAAATTTTTGGGGGGTGCTCTTTTTATTTTGTTTCTTTTGTTGATGACTATTCTAGGAAGCTTTGGGTTTATTTGCTAAAATATAAGGATGAATTCTTTGCTGCATTTAAGAAACTTCATGCATTTGTGACCACCCAAACGGGTAGAAAATTGAAATGTTTATGCATACATAATGGAGGTAAATTTATACAAGTGCTGAATCCAATAGATTTTGTGAAAATCTCATACAACCCCTCTTCTGATGGTCAGTTGAAAGGTATAATAAGACTTTATGTGAAAGGGTGAGGTGCATGCTATATTAGCTCTCTCATGGATTTTGGGGAGAGGCTCTCAAATCTGTAGTTCATGTTTGCAATCGATCCCCTCACACGTCCCTTAAAGTGGATGCTCACATGTGTCTGGTGTGTAGGCTGTAGCATCTGATCTCGTCCAACAGATTATTACTCTGTTCTTTCACTGAGTTGGGCCACATCAGACGGACCCGCCTCCTAGAGGCATAGGGCTCATGCTAATGGAGGCAGCGGCAAAGAGTGCGACACTGACCATGTATGCTTGGGTACCAATGACCATGATTGCACCAAGATGATATCTCACGCATTAGGATAGCCCACGATTACGTGATGGAGCACAAGCGCACCACCACCACTTGGCCAGCCTTCCTCCAGGAGGTACTCATACCGCCGTCGATGTACCACATACTCCACCCACCACCCATCATTTGCAATTAGGGTATACACATTCATTCCCTCATGGGTCCCCCTTGTATTAGGTGGTCATTATCTACAAAATCAAAGCCACACTCCTACAGACACCACTATTTTATCCCCACTATCTCATTACCAAGTACACCATCCTTTGTTGTTTTCAGCCTACACAGTTTTGTGTAGCGAGTATTTTTCCTTTTCATTGCTACACAGAGATTACCACAATTGTATATGATTTTGTCTTTTACGCCAAGTTTGGCCTGTGGAAGAGGTTAATCTCTCTCTCTCTCTCTCTCTCTCTCTCTCTCCCTCCCTCCCCCCATGTATTAGATGGCCATTATCTGCAGAGTCAGAGCCATATCTCCCCACACACTACATTATCCCCACTACCTCTCCGTCACCTGGTACACTATCCTGTGGTTTCCATGTTCAGCCTACACAGTTTTGTGTAGCGAGTACTTTTCCATTTTTTATTTGTGCACAGGGGTTAAAGCCGTCCCTTCGCAGCCCTGTCCCACCACCACCCTGCTCTGCTAAACCCATCCCGCCACACCCGCAGCCCTGCTAAACCCTAAACCCGCCCCCTCGCAGCCCTGTCCCACCAGCCTCGCCCCCATCTCTGCCCTCCCGTCACCCCAGTTCTCCTCCATCCCGGCACAACAACCCCCCCCCCCCCCGAGCTCTGCCAGCCCCGCCCCCAACTCTGCCCGCCACATGCTGCCATGAGGAAATGCCCCATCCTCCACTAGTCTCCGATGGTCATTCACAATTGAAGTGACTCTATTTGGAACTCTGCTCGTAGGTACGAGTATGCTGGGCATCTGGTAACCAAGTGCTCCTCACTCTCTATCTTTGTATGGCATACTGGGCACCACCTCTCCTCTCGAGGGACTCCTCTAGCCCGATCCCGCTTGATCTCGAGCTGATGTGATGAAACTCTAAGCTTCCCAATGACTCCTCGAAGGTAGTGTGGTAGGTATGTCTGCATGTAGTGCGGAGTCTTAATGAAGCCCTGGTCTGGTAATGAAGCATTTTCGGTGTCAATGTTCCCCTCATGCTGATCATGTCCTCTATATTTATGTATGCCATATCTCGTGACGAATGATCCTATTTCTCTCTTGCTGGGAGAGCGAATAGGTGGGGGCCTGGGAGCCGTACTTTAGTGGTGGTAATTTGTCTATGTCAAGACTCAAAACCATGGAAGGCAAGCCAATCGCGTGTTTGTGCATACCATGAGGAGGTGTGTCCTGCTAGTGGCATGTCATGTGATGCCTGGAAAGCTCTGTAAGTGATGCGCTCTGTGTCCATGCTCTAGATTTGTGTAATAGGCATACTGTCTATGCTCTAGATTTGTGTAATAGGCATACTGTCTAGAAGAGTGCCTCTACTAGCATCGGTGGTGCAACAACCTCTTCCCTGATGATATGATGGGGTATCAAAGATTTGCTGGAGAAAGAAAGAAAGAAAGAAAGTCATATTAACGTCTTCTAGAGGCCAAACTTGGCCTATGAGACAAAAACCATGTACAAGTGTAGTAACCCTGTGTAGAAGATAAAATGAAATAAAAAGTATATCGCTACACAAAGCTATATAGGGCTGGAAAAGGCTGGGGAGAAGTGGCTCTGACTCTGCAGATAGTGGCCACCTAATACATGGGGGGAATCCAAAATGTGAGTAAAACGCCCTAACTACTAGCGATGGGTGGAGGTGGGTGTAGTATGTGGTACATCGGTGGTGGTCTCAGTGCCTCCTGAAGGAAGACAACCCAGGGGGTGGTGGTACGCCTATGCTCCATCATGTGGTCGTAGGCAATCCTGATGCGTGAGATATCCTCCTGATATAGTCGTGGTCGACGATATCCGCCCATGCGTGGTCGGCGCCGTGCTCTCTGTGCTGCTGCCTGGTGTAGCGTGAGCCCTATAGATGGACCTCTCTGATGTAGCTCAACGCGCTGAAAGAACTGCGTAATGGTCTGCTGGGTACTCACCCGTGGCTGATGTATGGGCTGTAGTGACCGCTCTCGCCTCTCGTATGCTGCTGTGAGAAATCGGCCTAAGCGTCTCTGGTCTCCCATAGTCATGCACATCTGGAATGACTCCTCGATCTGGAACTGTGCTCGTAGGTCTAAGTATGCTGGACATCTGATAACAAAATGCTCCTCACTCTCTACCTCTGTCTGGCATACTGGGCACCACCTCTCCTCACGGGGGACTCCCCTGGACCGACCCCTCTCAATCTCGAGCTGATGTGATGAAACCCGGAGCTGCCCAATGACGACTCGTAGGTGGTGGGGAAGGTAGGTCTGCATGTATCTCGGAATCTCGATGAAGCCCGTGCCCGATATATGTAGAAAATGCTCGCGGTAGTAGAGCATTTTCGGTGGCAATGTACCCCTAGGGCTCACCCATGTCCTCTGTATGTATGTATGCCATATCTCCTGACGAATGATCCTATTCCTCTCTTGATGAGAGAGCGAGTAGGTGGGTGCATGTGAGTCGTACTGTAGTGGTGGTAGCCTGTCTATGTCAAAGCCATGGTGGGCAAGCCAGTCTCGTGTCTGTGCATACCATGAGGAGGTGTCGCCTGCTAATGCCATATCACGTGATGCCTCGAAAGCTCGATAAGCAATGCGCTCTGTATCCATGCTCCGAAGTCTGTGTAATAGGCATACTGTCTGGAATAGTGCCTCAACTAGCATCGGTGGTGCAGCGAGCTCTGCTCTAATGATATCATGTGGTACTGAAGGCTTGCTGCGGATAAGTCTGGCAATCATGAGGATCTGTGGCCTCTCTAATGCTGTCCATACTGATGTAGCTAATCCTGGTCCCCATATGGCTGCCCCATACATGAGCGCTGGCGTAACCAAAGTGTCAAAGAGCCACCCCTTTGTGCGGGGCTCCTGAAAATATGCCTGGTGGCACTGTCTCTCCATCAAAGCTAGTGCTGAGTACCCACGTGTGATGCGGTCACGGGCTGCCTGAGCCATAGAGAAGATCCCTGATGCGGCTGTAAATGTCACCCCCAAGTAAACATATGATCCGACCACCTCGATCGGTCCACCTGCTGCTGTGAACACACTATGTCTGCGTACCTGTGCTGATGTATGAAAGATCAAGACCTTGGTTTTACCAAGGTTCACCGATAACCCTCTGTGTCTGCAAAAGTCATCTAGGCCGTGTAGATGATGCTGTAGACCTTCTGCAGACTCTGAGACCAATACAATATCATCAGCGTATAAAAGAATATGGACAGTGGATCCGTGTACCTCAATGCCATCTCCCCCCTGCTGCTGTATGAAGTCCACTATCTCATCAATGTAGAGACCAAAGAGGGTGGGTGAGAGAGGGCATCCTTGCTTCACCCCGATAGTGCTAGCAAGTGGATCAGATAAGCCCCCTGGACATCTGACTCTACCAGATACTCTCTCGTATAAGGCGTAGATCCCCCATATCATCTCCTCCGGAGCTCCGATGTCAAGTAGTCGTTTGAAGAGTCGATCCCTGGGAACAGTGTCAAATGCTTTGCGGAAGTCCACAAAGCAACAATATAATCTCCTCTTCCTCACCCTGGCCTGGTCGATCAGGCATCTCAGAGTGAAGATGTGGTCAATGGTAGAGTAATCTCGTCTGAAACCTGCCTGTCCTGGAGCCCTGATGCCCTTCCTCTCAGCGAGAGTACTCAACTCTGTCTCTAGTACCGCCCCATATAACTTGGCCAATATAGGGCCAATCATGATCGTCCGGTATGTAGCTGGATCCATAGTATCACCTGACTTATGAATGGGCACTATGGTGTGCTCAGTCCATGAGTCAGGGAACCCTTCAACCAATGCACGGTTGAAGAGGTGGGCAATGAGCGGTGCCAGGGTCGTGCCTCCGTAGATGAGGTGCTCTGCCTGTAAACCTAATGGGTCATGTGCTCTGCCATGCTGTAGACGGGCAATAGCGCGTCCCACCATAGTGGGTGTGAAGAAGTCAGAGGTAGTAGGACGTGAGCTCTGTGGAGTGGGAATGGGGGGCTTGTCTGGGATCTCGTATAGGCTCCGTGTATAGCTATGCCAAGTGCTCGGGTCTCGGATGGGTGTCTCTTGTCTCCTCTCTCTCAAATGTCGCCATGCCACTACACTGTCTCGACTCATGAGCAAATGATAAATATCCCAATATTGTCTCTCCTCCCAATGCCGCCGTTTGCGGCGAGTAAGGCTCTGCATGCGACGCTGTGCCTGTGTGTGTGTAATATCTCCTCTATGCTCTAAAATCCGTAGGTGCTTCCGTAGCTGACGACAATCTGCATCATACCAGCGGTTCTGGGGCATGGTACCTGTGCGTGGAGGGTGTATATGGGTGCGGTGTGGAAAGCTACAGAGAGCTGCGTGCTGTAGGATGGTGGTGAACTGTGATGTAAGTGTGTCCAAGGGTGATAGTGGATCGAGGGAGAGTAGGCGGGTGTGTAAATGGTGTGCATAAACGTGTGAGAGCTCGTGTGTGAAGTGTATCGTGGTGTGTGTCTGACTGGGTGAGGGAGGGTCTAATGGAATAGGGGATGAGAGTGTGAATGTGATAAATGTATGGTCAGCACCAAGTGGGCGTCGTCCAATACTAAGTGAGGGGATGAGTGAAGCTCCAGAGGTGGTACCTAAAATGTAGTCGACTGTGCTCTCACCTCCCCCGTGAGGGAAGCAAGTAAGTCCGCCCGAACCTGGCCAACGATCCATCCCGTTATATATAACGAGGTGGTGTCGGCTGCCTAGCTCAAGTAGATGTCTGCCATATCCGGTGGTGTCCTGACCCATATCCGCCGATACTCTACTGGTGCTCATCTCATTTGGGTCTCTGGTCCTCATAAGATGTGGCTGATCCATGTCGTATGCCTCGCACTGATGTGACTGAGTGCGGCCATTGAAGTCCCCCATAAGGAAGACTTCACCTAGCGTGCTGTAATGTAGTATCTCATCTGAAAGTGCTGTGTATGGTGAGTCTCTATCTCGGATCGGTCCCCCAAGATCCTGTCCTGCGTATCGAGATCCGCCTGGAGGGAAGTAGCATATAGCAATGTAGACCCAACTCCCCTGTGCTATCTCCATGCGAACCCACATGTATCGTGCCTCCTCATCTCTTCCTATAATATGGATCCGGCTCTGTATCTCCTGTCTAAATATGATGGCCACACCTCCCGACCCTCGCGCTGTACTCTGTCTGGTCGTGGTCCTGAATGCAGATTCCCAATGAAAACCTGCAATGCGTGGTAGACCTCTCTCTGGGCTCTCATGTGTCTCTGTGATGCACGCAAAGTCATGTGATCCCAGGATCTCCTCGAGTCTGTCTGGTCGCGTCCAGAGTGCCCCGTTGCAGTTCCACACTGCTCCTCTGAGTGGTGTCTCCTGGTGTGGTGATGTCTCATAGGCCGCGTGGCCCTATTTGATAGGGCGTCCATCTATGAAGACCTTACCATCACGGTAAAAGGCCTTCCTCCCCTCTCGGCGTGCCTGGAGTATCTGTGGCATGCAAGCGCGTCGGTGTGCCACCTGCATCCGCGTGAGGTCCTCGTCCATGTAGAGGGTGCCGCCTGGTAGTCCACGTAGTACTGATCGACGTCTAAAAAAGGCGGTCCGTGCCTCCTCGGAGCTCATCTTAAGGATGAGTGCTCGCAAACGCGATGTATCTTTCCCAACCCTCCATGTGCCTGTGAAGGGCATGCTCTCGTATCCAAGTCGACGGCAAATGTCAGTGGCGTCCGCCTCCGGTGATGCCCCTTCGGGTAGGCCTGTAATCCGAATGTGAAGTCTTCGAGTGTGTCGAAGCCTCTCCTCCTCAAGTGTATCCTCAACTCGTGTGAGCTCTTCTTTCTGCACGTCTTCCCTAACTTCCTTCTTAACCCTTTTGTGAACTACTTCCACCCACGACTCTCGAGTAGATTCTACCTCCGATTTGATTTCCTTCTTTATCTCCTCTTTGAGCGTCTCCACGTTGGAGATCTCTCCCTCTTCTTTCATGTGCTCATAGGCTGTCCTCCAATGGTCTCGTTCTTCTGTGAGAGTCTTCACTTGTTCTTCGAGTCCTTTGACTTTATCCATTACTTGTTCTTCGAGTCCTTTGAACTTTTCCATCATTTTTCGTATCTCCATATTGAGGTTGCGGTCTGCTTCCTTTTTGGCCTCTTTGAGGGCTTTAGCGATAAGTTCGTCCACTTCCCTCCGGTCCATGGGAGCCATTTCAGAGATTTCAGCTCGAGTTTCAGGTCAGATCAGGGTTAGGGTTTCAGATCAAGGTTAGGGTTTCAGGTTAAGGTTAGAGTTCAGGGAAGGTTTGGGAGCTAGGGTTAGGGTTAGGGTTTGAGGGTTTAGCTAGGGTTAGGGTTAGGGTTTGAGGGTTTAGCTAGGGTTAGGGTTTCAAGCTAAGTTCGAACTAGGGTTAGGGTTTCAGTTTTGGGAAGGTCATAGATAGAAGAGGGTTCAGACAGATCACTATATTCGCTTGAACTTGAGTATTTCTTCATCTCGGTGGTCCTCAGCTCAGTTGCCCGCCCCTCTTCTTTGATGCCCCGAAACCCTAACTACAGAACTCTCCTGCTCTGCGACGCCCTCTGTTCAGCAGGTTGAGGGACGAACTTGTTGAGGGAGGGAGGCAAAGCAGGTTTAGGGTTTAAAGTCGGCGGGATGGAGCATATCGTCGGACAGAGGAGGTCGTCTGGCTAGGGTTTGAATCCCGACAGTACAGAGAGAGGCTCACACGCGAATGGGGCACTGTT
The DNA here is from genome assembly GCA_020310875.1 of Ceratopteris richardii. NCBI lineage: Eukaryota > Viridiplantae > Streptophyta > Polypodiopsida > Polypodiales > Pteridaceae > Ceratopteris > Ceratopteris richardii. Next base: position 67,340,628 of record CM035433.1, on the reverse strand, counting down.
GCAGGGCGTCGACGTGGCTATAGGGCGCTTGCAGATAGCGAGCTCCGACGGGCAGCAGGGAGAGAGAGAGAGAGAGAGAGAGAGAGAGAGAGAGAGAGAGAGAGAGAGTCGCTTGCAGAGAGAGAGAGAGAGAGAGAGAGAGAGAGAGAGAGAGAGAGAGAGAGAGAGAGAGAGAGAGAGAGAGAGAGAGAGAGAGAGAGAGAGAGACTAATGCGATTACTTGCTCCTTTTCTGCAGGATAGTCCTGTTGGTACAGGTAAGCTATTTTTGATGAATCTTTGTACATGTATTTTCCAACATTTTACAGTTCGCTTACTAGATCCTTTTCTGATACAAAGCGTAATGGTGAATTGTTGTTAAGGTTTTAGTTATGTTGCAAACGATTCACTGCTGCTTACAAATGATGAGGATGTTGCAATAGACTTGACCACTTTTCTCCAAGCCTTTTTTGAAAGCCATCCGGAGCTACAATCAAGTCCGTTCTTTGTTTTTGCTGAGAGCTATGGAGGAAAACATGCAGCACTTCTCGGCTTGGAATTGAATAGTGCCATCAGAATGGGATGTGTTAAAGCCAAGCTTGGGGGTGCGTCTTTGTCTCTGAAATTTCTGATAGGTGTCTGAATGTATCCTAAATGATTCTAAGCAGCTGTGGAATATTTCTTTTCATAGATGCAACAATGTGATGCACATTGAAAATTTTCTAGCAATCAGAGCCTTATCTAACCTGTGGATGGGATGATTTTTTGAAGTGCTTAGAGTGAGTAGTAGCTCTAAATAATCAAAGAACTTACTGTCAATCCATGACCAGAACATTCTTTCAGTTCCAAAGTTTTTCAATGTCAGTCTTTGGTCTTACGGAAGTAACGATGTTTTGGAGACACCTTTCTATTCATCTGCTTTCATCTTCTTCATATCTAAAATTGGAGATTCTTGAACTTTGATCTCTGAAGTCTGTATGAGGATTCACTTAGATATTTTGTCATACTAGTCCTGGAATGAAAAAATGTTTGCTTCTGCCAAATATTTCCAAAGACAGTGGGCTGATTATTTCCACTGCATTATACTGTAGGTATAGCTCTCGGAGACAGCTGGATTTCCCCTATAGATTCAGTGGTGAGTTACATGAGTCAGAAGTGCTGCTGTGGAGGAATCAAATTAAGTGGAATTTTCCTTTGCAGTTCTCCTGGGGGCCAGTCTTGAAAGCTTTTTCCAGAATAGATAATCATCAAGAACAAATAATCACTGGGTATGGAAAAAGATTTACAACCTACACAATTTATTAAAAAGGAATCTGAATATTTTATGCTGTGATTTTTCAGGAAAGCAAAAGAGATACAAGAGAACATTAAAAATGGAGCTTTTTTGGATGCAACACGTGGTTGGTCCTTTTTGGAGTCCCTTATATTGAACATGAGCAACAACGTGGTGAATATCCTATCATATGCACACACGTTTGTGTTTGCCGGACTTGTGAAAGCATGCCTATTATTCATAAGGATGGGGTGAAGGGCAATGTATATGCATACGTTTGAGAGAAAACCAGGTGTTTACTGAAAGGAAATACACACCTACATGTGGTATTAAAAGCATAGAACACATAAACTCTATTACTTTGCTGAAGTGTCAATTTTGTATCTGAAGTTCATGTTTTCTATTCCTCTTATGGAAGCAAGGCTGTTGTTTGGACATCTAATATTCAGAGCTTAATTTGTCGAATTTGGCAGGACTTCTACAACATTCTATCTGACGAGTCAGATAGTTCCTCATCAAGCTTGTTTGAAACTCAACAAAAACAAAACAGCTTTCAACGATATGGACACTACCTCAAAATGCAACGGATAAAGCAGTTGAACCAATCAGTTCCAGATTTGGCATCCATCATGAATGGTCCGATCCGTAAGAAGTTGCAAATAATTCCTGATGGCATAATGTTCGTTTCCTCTCCTCCTTTCACATCTAAGGAAATCAGTTTATTTTAGCTTAGCATTCCAAATTCTGCCTGGATGTGAATGCATATCTCCATACAAAGAAAGATTTGTTTATGAGGAGAAATGTATAAAAGATAATTCATCAATTAGACATGTTATCCTGCTCAAAACATGTCTTTACTGGGCCTCATTTACGATAATGATAAGTAATATTTTGATGGTAATACCTTCATGTAACATGTTTCCTTGACTTGCCCATTTATAGAAGATTATGATCAAATGTTAAAAATGCAGATTGGGAAAAGAAAGGAATCTGTGCTCACACTTCATCTGATTAGTGATCCACCATCCGACAAGGATTTACAATATGAAAGAAGGTTGAGAAAATTGAAACCTTAAGCTTCAAAATGTTTATGAATGTGGCAGTATTTATGGTTATTATCATAATTTGGTGCAGAACAAAGCAAGACTACGATCATATTCCAAGATAGATTCAGAAATCGTTTTCATATTACAATTTACAAGCTTCTCAGATTGCTCATCTTAAGCTACTGCATTGTTAAAAAAATTCTATGTTTCATGTTATTGGGACAATTGTATTTCTCTGGAGCAAAGTCACCGGGGGACGTGGACGGGTCTCAGGAACGGTGGTGTCCCTCGGACAGGTAGGGCGCCTAGGGTGTCCGAGGAACGACACTTAAAAAATGTTAACTTTCTCAAAAATATCAAATGAAAGTCATGTACAATGAATGATTTACTATCATGGACAAAGGAAACCATCCTGAATCTTAGATTCCATGTGAAGCCTATATCTCATGATTGGTTCAGAATTAGGAGAAACCAGCTTCCATTGCGTTCGGAACATGCCAAAACCCTAAGATCGACTGTCTTCTTGCTTGATTCCGACATCCAGAGACCATGCTTTGAATTGATGACATCATCGATGACATCATCAATTCGTAACCGCCCTTGAACCGCCCTTGGAAAACCTATATAAGGAGGGGTTGGCCACATTCATTCTCAGTCTCGCCAATACCAGTCTTGGGAGCTCAAGAAGTCGTGATCGCGTAGTAAGTACTCTCCAAGTTCCGGTTTGAGTTCTTGTCTTGTTCCTTGTTTCGGTCTTGTCTAGTCTAGTTCTTGGACTTCGTGTCTTGTCCTCTTGTAATCTCGTAGTACGAGATCTTGTCGAGTTCTTTCTTGTATCTAGTTCATCTCCCAGAAGGGAGTTCTTGTAATCCAGATATCTTGTTCAGTTTTCCATACCTATCAGTCCCGGGTTGTGGGACGTATTGTATCAGTTACGTATTCTTGTATCATTTTCCCTACATGGATGCTCTTGTAATTAGAAGTGTATTTCTGAAATCTTGTCTAGTGCAGTCAGAGAGCACAATCTAGTGCTCTCCTGACATTTTGGCAAGACTAGCTTCTATCCAAGACCAAGCATCATGGAGAATGCTTATGAAGAGATTGTAGCATCACTTTAGAGTCTCCAACAACAAGTTGAAGACCTAACTCATCGACAGACACAAGTCGAGATGGGACATCCAGTGCATGTAGGTGCATGTAGGTGCACTCCTCCAAGAATTACAAGAACGAATCGGGAGTCTTCAGACAAATCAAGGGAGTATGCAAGTAAATCAACGACCTAGTACATCCTTCATGAGGGAACCCAAGATCTGCATGCCAGAATAGTTTGATGGGGAGCGCACCAAGTTTCGTGGATTTCTCCAGCAAGTTAAATTGTACATCTGTATGGAACCTGATAGATACCTTGAATGAATACATCATGCAAGCTTTCAATGTGATAACCGACTTTTTGAAAGGAAACAAGAAAAACAAGTGGAAGGAAGACCTCGCCAATGGAAACCTTTCGAGCCCACTCCTAAAGATGAGTCTATGCTTAAACCTATGCAAATAGATGTAACTAGGTTCCAATCCCTAACATCACAAGAGAAATAGAGAAGGAGAGATAACAAGTTATGCCTCTATTGTGGAAACCCTGGACATATTGCAGTTAATTGTTCCAACAAGAGAACAAACTTCAGAGTCACAACCACTCTTGTAGAGAAGGGAAACGAGGAAATCTAGTTGTAAAAGAGACCGTACAGCCGGACCATGATATAAGAAAGGGTCTCATAATTCCAGCTACACCCATAGAAACATGTCTTGGACCTGTCAAGTTAATCATGCCCAACAAGACCCTTTCCCTTACAGCCCAGTAGATTCAGGAGCCTCCTCATGTTTCATCGATGAAGGATTGGTTAAGAAACATGGAATTCCTATACTTCGAAAGAACAAACCAGTAGTAACTGAAGTAGTAGATGGACGACCTCTAGCATCTGGGAATATAACCATGGAAACCAGACCATTAAGAGTACACCTTGGTGGCCATGAATCCCACATATGTTTCAATGTTATATCTAGCCTAGTACATCTAGTTATCATTGGAATGCCCTGGTTAAAGAAGCATAATCCAGACGTCAATTGGGAAAAGAATAAAATCACCCGTCGAGATATCCAGAAGAATCCCATATTAGTTGGAGCCAAGGCCTTCATACATGCAGTAAGGAGGGAACCGACATATATGATCTATGCCTACCAGCTCAAGAATCCAAGAAAGATGATCGAGTGCAACTACCCAATCAATACAAAGGCTTTGAAGATGTTTTTGAAAAGAAGAATGCAGACATCTTCCCAGAGCATAGACCTTATGATTGTCCCATAGATCTTCAAGAGGGAGCACAACCACCCTTGGACCAATCTATAGACTATCCACAGAGGAACTTACAGAACTACGCAAAAACATTGATGAGAATCTAGCAAAGGGATTTATCAAACACTCAAAGTCTCCAGTAGGAGCCCCTATTTTATTTGTAAAGAAGAAGGATGGGACTCTCTAGATGTGTGTAGACTATCATGGATTGAATAAAGTCACTATAAAGAACAAATACCCTCTACCACTCATATTAGAGCTCTTGGAACGCCTTGCAAAAGCAAAGCTCTTCACAAAGATTGACCTTTGAGGAGCTTACAACCTTGTCAGGATTAGAGAAGGAGACAAATGGAAGACAACGTTTCGAACAAGGTATGGGCACTTTGAATATGTAGTTATGCCATTTGGTCTCACCAATGCTCCAGCTGTCTTTCAACATATGATGAATGATATCTTTTGAGAGTATTTAGATGACTTTGTGGTAATATATCTCGATGATATCTTGATATTCTCCAAAAATCTAGAGGATCATGAATATCATGTAAAGATAGTCCTAGAGAAACTAAGAGAAAAAGGGTTATATGCAAAATTGGAGAAGTGCTCTTTCCATCAGGCAGAAGTGGAGTTTCTAGGATACATTTTATCAGAGAAAGGAATCTTTATGGACCTTACGAAGATCAAGACAATCCTTGATTGGCAACCACCTTCCTGTGTTCGAGATGTACAATGTTTTTTAGGGTTTGCTAATTTTTATAGGATATTCATAAGAGATTACTCCAAGATAGTGACGTCTCTTACCATGCTTATAGGAAACTCGAAATTCTCATGGACCGAAGAAGCAGAAAAAGCCTTTCAGACCTTGAAATTAGCATTCACCACTGCTCCAATTCTAGTCCATCCTGATTCTAATAACCCCTTCTTCCTAGAGACAGATGCATCAGACTTAGCCTTAGGGGCCATTCTATCCCAATATGGAGACGATGGACACCTACATCCAGTTGCATATCATTCAAGGAAATTTTCCCTTCTAGAGATTAATTATGAAATCCATGATAAATAACTTCTTGCCATAGTAGACGCGTTTGATACTTGGCATCACCATCTAGAAGGAGAAGCTCACAGAGTTACTGTGTATACAAATCACAAGAACTTGGAGTATTTTATGACCATCCGCATCCTCAATAGAAAGCAATCTCGATGGAGTAATTTTCTATCCAGGTTCAACTTTGTCATCATGTACCATCCAGGACATCAACAATGTCAATCAGATGCCTTGTCTAGAAGATCTTACCTTGCAGCAAAGAAGGGTGAAGAGGCCTTTGATCAACAAGAGAGTGTATTACTCAAGCCTGAGCATCTCCAGTTAGCAGCTATCTCTTTGTCCCATCATGAAGATTCAGCTTTGAATCATTTGATCCGTGAGAATCTACCACAAGATGAATTGTTTTGTAATGTTAAGCAAAAAACTCAAGAAGGAAAAGTCCAAGAAATAAATGAATTTCAAGAAAAGGATGGGTTACTATTCCTAAGAACCTATTGGATGTCCCTCCAAGAAAGCCTAGGATCCAAGTCCTTCAACAACGTCATGACAACCTTCAGCAGGACATTTTGGAGTAAATAAAACAATTGAACTCATATCAAGAGATTTTTGGTGGCATCAAATATGGAAGGGAGTCAAAGAATAAATTCGAACGTGTGACACTTGCAATAGATCTAAGGTACTGCGACATAAACCTCATGGCCGCTTGCAACCTTTACCTATTCCAGAAAGGCCATGGGCTTCATTGTCTATGGATTTCATCACAGATCTACCAAAGTCAGATAAGTACGATGCCATTCTTCTTATTGTGGATAGATTTATAAAGATGGCACACTTTATTCCAACTACAAAGGCAATCACAGGTGCTTCCACTGCTAGACTTTTTCTCAGATACATCTTTAGGCTTCATGGATTGCCTGATGACATTGTCAGTGATCGAGGTCCACAGTTCATATCTAGCTTTTGGAACAGTCTTTGCAAGCTCCTTGGTATTCAAGTTAAACTATCTACAGCAAATCATCCAGAGACTATGGACAAATAGAACGGGTGAATCAAGTCCTAGAGCAATATCTCCATTGCACTAGCAACTATCACCAAAATGATTGGTTTGAGTTGTTACCCTTTGAAGAGTTTGCCTATAACAATAGTGTTCATGCATCTACTAAGCAAACTTCCTTCTTTGCAAACTATGGATAACATACAAGGATGGATATACAACTCTCAAATCATGTCAAGAACCCAGCTGCCAGAGACAAGGCCTAGTACTTGATGGACATTCACTAAGAACTCAAGGAAGAGATCCATAAAGCTCAAGAACAATATAAGTACTATGCAGTTGAACATCGTGTCCAATATCCATCGTATCAAATTGGGGATAAAGTATGGTTACTCAAAAACAATTTGCAAACTTCAAGGCCTTGTGCAAAGTTAGATCATCAAAGATTTGGTCCATTTACCATCTTGGCCAAGATTAATCCAGTCACCTTTAAGCTCGAGCTACCAAGTACCATGAGAATATATCGGGTTTTCCATGTATCCATGTTGGAGCCATATCAAATTTCACCATTGAGGGGGGAGAAACCTAGTCCTTCACCACCTGTCGAGATTCATGATCATGAAGAATTTGAAGTCGAGCATGTCCTAGATTCGAGAATATCCAGAGGAAGATTAGAGTACCTTATTCATTGGAAAGGGTATGACATCAGTGATCGTACTTCGGGACCTGCAGAAAACCTTCAGAGAGAACCAATCAAGGTTCGAGAATTCCATAAGAGAAATCCAATGAAGTCGAGATCAGAGAACATGACCGCTCCTCGTGGAACTTGTCGCTTGAGGGGGAGGTGATGTCATGGACAAAGGAAACCATCCTGAATCTCAGATTCCATGTGAATCCTATATCTCATGATTGGAAAACCTATATAAGGAGGGGTTGGCCACATTCATTCTCAGTCTTGCCAATACCAGTCTTGGGAGCTCAAAGAGTCATGCCCACCAAGTAAGTACTCTCCAAGTTCCACTTCCGGTTCTTGTCTTGTTCCTTGTTCCGGTCTTGTCTAATCTAGTTCTTGGACATCCTGTCTTGTCCTCTTGTAATCTCGTAGTACGAGATCTTGTCGAGTTCTTTCTTGTATCTAGTTCATCTCGCAGAAGGGAGTTCTTGTAATCCAGATATCTTGTTCCATATTTACGATCCCGGGTTGTGGGATCTCCTGTAACATCTCTAGTCCAATTTTCCATACCTCTCAGTCTCGGGTTGTGGGATGTATTGTATCACTTACGTATTCTTGTATCATTTTCCCCACATGGGTGCTCTTGTAATCAGAAGTGTATTTCTGAAATCTTGTCTAGTGTAGTCAAAGAGCACAATCTAGTGCTCCCCTGACATTTACCATATGAAAAAAGCTAAAAAAAAAAACTATAGAAAAAAGTGTTTTTCAGTGGAAACATGTATGAAGCATGTTGAACATTCAAACTTGACTCTCAAGTAGAGATAGAGAACATCATAGGCATTGACATAGTGATAATTGAGTGGACATCCGACAAAGTATGAAAAGTCATATGTATTTCATCATGTAAGAAAAAAGATACTGCAACATTATCATCATCATCATCATATCATATAAATATCAAAAGTTAAGACTTAATAATCATGTGACATATCACATGATCATGAGAACAAATGTCAAAAACTATTTTGTCAAAAGTCACATGTTTCATTATCATGTGATAAAAGATAATAGATGTGAAGAGAGGGCGAAGAGGGTGGAGGGGGCTGCTCAAGCCTCAATATGCAAGGCTGAAAGGCAAGGTTGAACATAAGAGGTTGAAGCTAAAATGTGTGTATGAGGCTTGAGCCTTGAGGCTTAAGCTGTCACAAAGCCTCTTTTAATGGTTGTGAATAGGCTTGGGAGGACCTGTACTCAAGCTTCAAGCTTGAGGTTTTTGTAACAAAAAGACCTTCCATTTTCATGGCTGTCATCACACAGATGTCCCCAAACATGTCTCTAACACCAATTTTCTTGGAATACGT